>CM034313.1:62621837-63221837 GCA_019925795.1 Dendrobium chrysotoxum
AGGAACCACATAACTCATAAGAACCACGCAAGGAAAAAAAAAGAACAATCCTTAAAATTCCACAGTGAAGAACCATAGAACCCAAAATAAAAAATAGAGAGTTTTGACAATAGTTGCAGGAGCCTCAAAACCCATAACAAAGAACTTGCTATCGTCCCACATTACATTAATTATGCTAGCTTGAAAAAAATTGGCTCGGGTGAAGCGTTTAGTTGTTATTATTCCAACGTATATGGGTATGATTTTTGGATGCCCTACATAAGCGTCTATGCATCATCGCATGTAAACTTCTTTTTCCACCTCACATGGTACTGTTGATGTATACTATCAAAAGTGGCATGATTTTGTCCTCAATAATAGTTCCATGAGATAAGATTGATAATATTATCCAATAAATATGCATATCATTTATTTTATGTGAAAGGAGAAGGTGGAAAATGAGAAAAATATGGTGAATGAATTGATGATTCATGACTTAAAGTCAGATTTGATACATTAGAAATTTTAAGTAATACTAGAGTGTCATGGGATTGCTAACTTGTATGCACTCATCATAATTCATTGTATAATTTTATTCATTTTTCCTATATCAGATTTTTAATTTTCATGGTTGTTGACCGTTTCCAATGATCAGGCAAATTATACATATGAGTAATGAGTTATGCAATAGGATATAACATATCCAAGGGTAATGACAAAATAACTATGTGATTTCGAAAGAACACTATTTAGATAATGAGGGCAAAAGATTAAAAAATAAATATTTATAAGATTCCACAAAGTCTTCTTTTGAGGATTTGATTCAAATAAGACAAGTATATATTGTGGACAGACCACTTTAAAGAAAAGCCATAACCGTTTAAAAAGAAAAAATATAATGAGTTAAGAATGTTTTGATTTGATTAGGAATATGGAGTTTTAAATTTCACATTTCCTTGAAGGTTGTTATCATGAATAAATTCAAGGGAATGTTCATGTAGTTCAACATGATGAATAATATTCTTTTCATGAATTTGTAAATCAAGAAATCAAGAATAAAAAATAAAATCAGTATATGTTTGATGTGTCGACATAGGGAATTTTCAATAAATAATTCAATAGGTCTTACATTATCAGATTGCCAAAATAATTTAACTGCAACATTTATAATCTATTCAGTTTCAAAGTTAGGAATATATTTACATTCTTATTGAAGGTTGGATTCAAATATGGTTTTATACTCCATTTTAATTTATGTTTTAGATTTTGACTCGTTTTCATTTTTAGCTTTAGGAGTTTGAAGTTAGGTTCTAGTGCAGATTCCAGTTTAGGTTTAAATAAAATATCATATTTAGAGTTATTATGTAACTATGAATTTTTTATGCATCGAATTCATTTTTCTAATTATATTCTTGAATTGGTTTTTTTAATTGTATCAATTTTTAAGTCATTTGACTATCTTTTTCCTTAAAAAGTTGAAGGAGAGGTGTAATAGTTGTAACAGGAGGATGAGTAAAATATCTTTAAATCACTAAAACTCTATAGTTAGACTTAGCTTCATCTATTATCTTTGAAGAATTGCAACTTAGTTAATGTAATTTTTTTAAATTGGTCATACAATTTTTCTCTATGATAGAAGAATTGCAATATTTTTTTAAAGATTTGTTTCATGTTAACCCTATAAGGTTTCACTTTATATGCCACACTTTGCCAAAATGTTTGAGTAAATTCCTCAAAATTTTATTTTAACAAATTCAATTCCTTGGAAATCATGCATATTATACAATTAAAAGAATTTCTTTATCTTATCTATATGATTTAAAATTATCTTAGAATTATGTCTCCTATCAAATGTGAGAATATTATTTTTAATTCCATAGTTGTGCTGAAATTACCATGAGTCGTAATTATGTTTATTTTGTTTAAATTACTTTTTTTCTGTTTATTTTTAGCTGACTTCATATTAAGCCCTACATCTAGTTGATAGTATACTATAATCTTATGTTTTGATACCAAAATTGATGAGGTCATTCTAGGATATAGTGAATGCAGATCTATCAAGCAGCAAGCGATTTATCTTAAAACATTATTTTACTGCCTTTGATGAAAAAAAAAGAGAGGATAAATCATGATGGTCAAGCACATGATTGAAAATTTTGCATAAAAGACAATCATATTATAGCAATTAGCAAATCGGACAAAATTCAGTCATACTTATGACGACAACAACAACAACATCAAGCCTTTATCCTATTAGGTGGGGTCGGCTATATGAATCCTTTTTCTCCATTGTGTCCTGTTAAGAGTCAAATTCTCATTTAGATCTAATAAAGAATGGTCATTTCTAATATTTTCTAACCAAGTCTTTTTAATTCTACCTCTATCTTTCTTAACATAGATCAAATCTAATACATCTATTCTCCTAACCGGGTCATCGGAAGGCCGCCGTTTTATGTGACCAAACCATCTAAGGCAACTCTCTCTAAACACTTATGACTAATAACTAAAAAATGATTAGTTGTGGAAGAAGGGTAAGAAATGATTGAAGGGGAAGCTGTCACAAAAAAAACAAGCCTCCTTCTATTACAAAGAGATAGCCTCTTTAGGAAGTTTCAATTATCACACTTGATTAAAGAATTGAATCTCGAAAGAAGAAGGATTTGCGCATTCAAAGCAATTCTTTTATTAAGAACAGGCCGTCCTCTTTGCATGCCTTGTAGCTTTATATATATAATCCCCATGTATTATCAAAAGAATAAAAAAAATAACAACCATCTAAAGAATCTCCATAGGAACAAACCGGAGGACTCTTTGCCAATTTTGAAAATAAATCACCGAATATCTGCTGTTGTCCCACACATGCAGCTGCAAATTGGAGGGTTGATGTAGCCTTACACATCTTATAGCAAAGAAAGTTGCACCAGTTGCAAATAGAGGAGTTGAAAGAACCGTTTGGTGGATCAAAATCATTATAACCATAGAATTTCCGCAAGGAAGGGCCATTGTACCTGGAGCAGGGGAGATGCTTCTGCATCACAGCATATTTGATTTTTCAATAGTGTTGATGTTGGTGCTAATTGGTTCAAATGGTAAATATTTGGAAGTAGTTGCCAATGTCTTTGAATTGAATCTCTCTTACATCAACAAATCCTCACTCCCTTGGATGGACAAAAAAATAAATTATTTTTAGTAGCGTTCATGTAGCTGATCCCACATAGTGGGCTTGATGTTGTTGTTATTGTTGTTGTTGTAGTGTTTATGATATATCAAACTTCCAAGGATTTAAAGATTTATTATTTTTTTGTTTTATGTTACATGCAATTCAAAGGGGCTTTATGTTCTTGTATATTAGGGTTAAAAAATATTTTTCTGACACTCTAGCATAACAGTTATGGGTCGCATTTTAATTACTTTTTCCTTGGTGAAGACAGCCTCCCTTGTGCTTTACGTTCATTTTATCTCCAACATTTATAGTATACCATCTCCTGTTACCATGTAGGTGCAAGAGAAGAAAGTCAAGAGAATTTCTGAGATGAATGTGGATCCTTCACAAGCTGCTGGAAATGGTAACATTTCTAGCTCAAATACATCTTGTCCAAGGGTGTACCTCCCAAATGGTGCGTGTTCTGAAGTTCCATACAAGAATCTGAGCCATGACATCAACTTTCCTCCTGGAGGGTTTCCTACATTGCGTCTTCCTGTGGTGGTTGTACTCAGCCCTTCTTAGTGAATAAATGCATTATATTTCAAAATCTATAACACAGCTTTTTAGTGAATGCAGTGTTAACATTTTATATTACCAACGTATAATTTGTGCTTATAACTCCTGATCATAGTTGATCTTTAAACACTTATTGGCTTTCCAGATTAGCCACTTTTTATAATTGCAGAGGTTTCTATAAGTTTCTACGTGATTTCTGTTTTAGTGTCAGCTAATGAACGGAAGCTAAAATTATTATGTCTTCAATTCATCTGGAACTTGTTTATTTCATAGATTTTAACCTGTGGTTAACTCTTTGCTTATGTTTCAATATTGCGGATTCTTACCGAATGTGTTAGGGCGAACAAGTAGTCTAGAATTGCATACTCGAAGTTCTATGAAACAAGCAAACGGGTTTAATATGAAATAACTAAAATATTTGTCAAATGAGGTTCTGCTAATAAATAATCAGGAAACTTTAAACTTATGTATGTTGCTGATTGAAAGCTTTTCAGATTCAGTCCATTTTTCTTTTATTTTCATCTATGTTATATTTGCCAGAACAGATATTTTTTTAAAATTGTCTTTGTTAACTTCATTAATCTCAGAGGCTGACATTTATTGTGTACGCTTTTGTTTAGGTAGCTAGCCAAGAAACAAGCCTTCTGGCCAGATGTAGAAGAGTATATACTCATGCTCATGATTATCACATTAACTCTATTTCTAATAACAGGTTTGTTTACTATCTCTAAGGTGCTATACTTGATGTGCAATGCATTTGTCATTTTAGGCTTTATTTTTTCTTGGAAAAAAAATCTTTTTATGGTTTTCATATTTGGAAAGTATGAGAATTCTTGCAGATCATGATAATTTATTCAATGTATCATTCCCTATATATTTATTGACGACTTCAGACTTATCTCTTGAATGGTAAGAGATGGTGGAAAACTGAATAAAAGTTGGGATAACCTTTGCCAGAATTACAGAAAGCTTAGAAAATGGAGTGATAGTTTAGTGAGATGGAAGGAGATATCATAGAGGTGAGATCAGAAGGATGATCTGATGGAATGATTTGCATTTGTACTTCAAAATTCAAGCATCATTGAGCACTTGTAGCTGATGAAGTTAATTTGATTCCTTAGGAAAATGCTAATCCCTTCCTGTAAGCTTCATCGATATGTAAGAGAGTACTCAGGAGTAATATTTTTTAAGGTAGGTTAGGTTTATTTTAATCATATTTCCTCTAACACCAGACCATGATTTTTTTTGATTTAGGATTGAGATTTTTTATGGGCACAAGCTCCCATAATTAATTGTCCCTCATGCTCATGGGAGAGTACTCTCAATTAAGGAGGTTGTCTAGGCTTAATTTTTAGACATCAATTTGTTAGTTAGATTTTTGATTGAATGGAAAATGTTTGGGGGAATGTAGATCAAGATTCCATTATTCCATCATCTGAAGTCTACAATAGAACCCAGTTTGGCCAATCTACCTGATTAATCAAACCATTATTCCGTCATCTTAATGCATTCAATTACTTAAGTTGGTTTGACTTTGATTTTCAATGTAGTGCATATTTTAACTTTCATATTAAGACAATGATTCACTAGGGTCTTTGGATCAATTGGAGATAGCAAGTTCCAATTCACTAGCGTCTTTGGATCAATTGGAGATAGTAAATTCCAACTTAAATATTTTGCCAATCTGCCTCATTAACCAAACAAACATTGTGTGAGTTATAAATTGTGCCTTAGCATAAATATTAACATGGTGGTAAATATGGAAGGATTGATAGGTATTGTTGTAACACTGTTGACAAAAATGTTAGTTGCATGATTTATGAAAGCTTGCGAATATCATTTATGATCATGCGTGAAAGTACATATATGACATGCAATATGTAATGCTTAGAGAATGTTGTTATTCCATCATATATATATATATATATCATTAAGATGCACATCATTTCATACATATTGTTATTTCAATCATCATATTTTTCCTTGCATATGTCAGCAAATTAGTTTTTGTCATTCTTTATATAATAATTATTTTTTAGCTTTATTTTTTCATGTATATGCATCTGATTGTTTGTATGCTTGGAAACTTCATGGCAGAAGCAACACTTATCAAGAATCTGATTTTGTTTTTAAATGGTAGCGGGCTTGTAGGGCTTAAATTAAATATTTCATCTTTTTTTTTTCTTGCTTGGCCAAGGAAAAAAGAAAATGTAGCATTTTGTGATCAGAAGATTGGCATTATTAGATTGCACATTTTATGACTAATTGTGAGAAGAGGCAGAAAATTTGAATGTTTTATATTCTTTTGGATAGGTCAAAAGATGGTAGGACACATGAGTTATATCTAATGCCTACGAATTATGGCTCTTTGATAGCCCATTACTTGCTTCTAAAGTGACAGGATTTATTATACTTTTTAGTGTGTTAATGGTTGAAATTTGTGAGCATCTTTACAGATTCCTTCATAATATTTACTTCAATTCTTTGTTGTGTGAGTATCGAGATTGATGTTGACATTAATGCATAATGATTGTTAGTTTTGAAATGCAAAAACTAGCTAGAGAGTTGAATTTGCAAAAAGATAATAGTTTTAGAGAATTTTTTAATGTTAATAAGACTATGTGGCTTGCTTTGATAGATGTGATGGTGTGGCATGACATGATTTAAACCATGTGAAAAGCTACAAGGTTCACCCAAACAACTATCATATTAGGGTGTGGCCCTGATTTGTACAATTGAGATGGGAAAATGAGAAATGGCATTTGCTAGGTTATACTTGTATTATATCTATTTTGCTTAAGGAGTGGGTTCTCAGAGAGATGGATCCTAGGATCGTGAGGATGGGTTCACAGTTGGAAGTTAAGCAATTGGTAAGAGGAGAGCTAACGATGTTAGAGGCACAAGCGACGTTGGTGGTTGAGGGTTGGGATTAGTTAGAGTTCATGCCGCAGAGGGAGCAGATGTGGAGGGTTGAAGGTGATTCATGAGGAGAGATAGAACACAATAGAGTGCCATAGCAAAGTCGAATGAGGGCTTGGTGTTATGGTGTAGAGAGCAAGTGGGTGAGCAAGGTCGAGAGTGGGAGTGGATTAGGTTTGTGTCAGTGAAGGGGATTGGGGCCAAGAGATCATGAGCGGGAGAGCTGGATCATGGGAAACATGACCTAAAGGGATTAGGTGTGGGAGATAAGTGTGAGAAAGGGATCTGTACAGTGGGCTTGCATACAAGCTTCATCGCTAGAGTGGGGATTGTTTCCTTTTGTGCTGACTTAGATCGAAATCTCAAGCAAAATGCATCTTGCGGCTTACAATTGACAGGAAAGTAGAAGGGAGATTGGAAGAAACATAGCAATGTTCTCTTTAGTTTTCATTATTTATCACTAGATTATTTGTATTCATGCATTGTTTTGCCCCATCATGTAAGAACATTGGAGATGATGAAGGGACGTGTGATTCAAAACAAGGACTTTGGCGACCAACCATTAGAAAATGAAAACATGAACTATAAGAGGAAGGGGATATGGAAATTTGTCTTTCTAGTGACAAGACATGTGACTTTCATCTTCTTTTTAAGCTCTTTTGCCAACCCATTAAATGGATAATCAATATTTGAGCTGCTTGTTTAATTAAACGAAACAGTGATTGAGCTGAATGTATTGCCAACTGCTGTCATAATAATGGCTTCAACAAGTTAACCAGTATGATTTGGGTCCGATTTAACCTTACAGGCACATCAATTCATAGCTTCTTTATTTTAAATCTTTTTGATTATCTTAAAAAAATCCAGCAAACTTAGCCATCCATATCAAACAAAACCTACTTGGCTTTTGGGTTTAAGTTCTTAATTAGGTCAACTAGGTTGACTTAAATAGGCAAGATTATGCTTACTTTTGATAATTAGGGTTCTTATTGACTCAATAAGTCACCCAACTAATTAAACAAAATTAATTGACTCTGATTTTGCGTGAGCAGTTTTTGAGCACTGATGACCAACAGCTGCCGTTAACATCACTATCCCCTTAACAAAAGAACCCCTGTCAATATTCCCATTCCCAAGCAAGTCACATTTAAACTTCTTCCATTCAACATAATGGAGAAATTCCAAGTTTTGGGGTTAAAAGGGCACCTTGCAATGGGAAAACATAGTTTTAAGATATTCATAATTTAAACTATGGGAAAACTTGGAAGCTTTATGCTGAAATGCAGATTGACCTATTTTTCATCAAGCTTGAACCTATTTGTACTTGCTGGTTGGATTGGAAATGACTAAGCATATAATTCTTTGCAGGGGCAAATTTTTAGATAAAATGGTTCCTATCTGCACAAGTCCTGGCAGGCTTTTTAATATAGCTTGCTTGATCCATCAGGCCTCAAGTATTTTTCTTAGATAGTAACCCTTAAACCAACTTACAGGGACATGCCATTTGAATGTTTCATCATAAGCAAAGTTCTTTTCAATTTTTATGTTCTTGTTAATGTTGAGCCCTTGGCATCTCATAATTTCTAGTATTTTGCATTGACTTTCACAACCAACATGTTAAAGAAATAAGAAGCATGTGCTCAATGGCTGATTATCAGCTGCTTCATTCTGCTGGTTACCATTGGAGTGACTATGGGAGTGGATGTAGCCTAGTAATTTCACTATTATTGTAATTTTAACAATAAATTTTTTACCATCATTAAAGCTGTAACAGCATTCTGTTGAGATGAATAATGTTTGATTTTATTGTGTATCAGCGGATTCAGCGCATTTAACTCACTTTTTGCATAAGCCATTCCAAATTTTGATTGTTTCCCTCTTTTCAAACTGTTTTTTTTATGGGTGCAGCTTTTATTGTTTTATTTCATCCGTTTCCTTTCTTTTTTCCTTAACATTTTGGTGTTTCAGGGGTGGCTGGTCATCTGATTTATTGATTAGTGCTGATTTAGTTTTCTATTATCTTGGCCTACCTTCTTGAATTTTGTTTACTCAATTGCGTTTTTCTCCAGTTTCAGCAGTTTTCTTATTGCATTGCTTGTATTCACGTTGATATGTTGTGTGTGTTTGATTTACTTATATGTAGCTGTTTTGAGTTTTTAATCATTATTATTATCTGGATATTTGTACATGTGATAATTTGATTTATGATGATGTGATGAATTTTTTCCTGCTTTTAATCTACCCTACAATACTTACAATTTTCATGGTGCATCTAATAAAAAAGATTTCTGGGCCATGCTTTGGGTAACGCATGACCTTCTATGTACATGCATGGCTGCACGCTTTATATTCTTTAGATATGCTTTACCCATTTATTTGACTGTTGCGTTTCTTATAATATCGCATTCTCATTATTGTTTTGTTTGCCATGCTTCTAGTGATGGCGAGACATTCATTTCAGCTGATGATTTGCGCATAAATCTTTGGAATCTGGAAATTAGTAACCAGAGTTTTAATATTGTTGATGTCAAGCCTGCAAATATGGAGGATCTAACTGGTACTAGTCTTCATTTTCACGAATGATTACTATAATTGAAGAAGTTTACTTTTTTTTTTTCTTTTACCCTTTGATTAGCTTTCTTTCAAGAACATGTTCGATCTTATGATGCAGAAATGTGTGCTTTCACATGCATACATCCACACGCTTGTTCTGATCTCCCAGTTATGTTTTTTTTTTTATTGTCAGCGTTTTTATTGATACAAATGCAGCACATATCATTACACTCTTTATGTTTAATTGTCTATATTATGGTGTGTTTTGTTTCATCGTATGGTGCTTATCTTGACTAGAAGCCTGGTCAAAACTTTTGGGTCCGTAAGGCAGTTCCCTGACATTTTGAACATGATCAAGGGACTTAACCTTTATACACATGGCATAAACCAAAAGCTAAGGTCAAGGTGGTACACCCCAGCAACTAGACATGATAAAGAGATTTTTAAACTCCACAGACATGGCATAACCCAAAATTTAAGATCAAGTCATGCAGTTTCTTATTACAAGAAAAGAATTCACATAATGTAATGATATACTAATGACGATAAGCGAACTGAAATACAAATTCATTCATGAAAGTGAAATGATTACATATACTATTCAAAGTGAGGGAAATGAGTCCTCAAGGCTAAAATTTGAATAAATTGTTACTAAAAGGTTTAATTAATACTCATCCCAGAACATCATCAAGCGCTGACAATGTTGCTCCCATCGAGGTGTCCAATCAATGAAGTGATATGGATTTGCTCTAGCATCTACCAATGGCTTGCATGGAAAACTAAGTATAGTTCCCCATTTTAAGACATTAAAGTAAGGCATGGGGCAGCAAAAACCATTGATATATTTATGGCAATGGTAGTCAACTACACCAACATGAAACATTTATATGATATAAAGGTTATAACCAAGATTGTGAAAACCGGACCGGATTTACAATCGGAAGAAGGAGAAGTTCCAGGTTCAATGGTTCGACCGGGGTTGAACCGGGGCTTAACCGGATGACGTAATAAATATTAAAATTATTCAATTATAATTTAAATTATATAATAAATGAAAATTTTAATAGTGAATATATAATTATCTCAATTAAGACTCTTGAACAAGCTCGATTAAAGAGATCTAAAGTGTAATAAAAACTTGATTAATCATTAATATGAATATAAATATATGTATATTATAAATATAAATATAAATATAAATATATGAGCATTAAATATGCTTACAAAATTTTAAAAATATATAGTACAAATGTAAATATAATTTATAATAAGAATAGTATTTAATATAATATATAAATTTATAATATTAAATAATTTATATTATTAGTTTTTATAATATATAAATTTATAATGCATATTAAAAAAATTTGTAGCCCAAATTCGTAGCCCAACTAGCCCAAAATTCATAGCACAACCCAATCCAAATTTACATTCCAACTCATATAATATTCATGAAGCTTTTTTAGTCCCACATCATAGGGGAGTTTGAGATAGTTTTCTTTACATAGTATAAAGTACTCACAACCTACAACAAAGCATGCTATGTGAGATGGCGTGAATATATCATTATTGAATTCATCTTCATATCTAATAAAAATATCTTAAAAATATTAAAAGGTTTTAATAAACTAAAACATATTATTTAAAATTTAATTAAAATAAATTTAAACATTTTATATAATCGTCCAGTTTTCCAAAATTAGGACTGGTTAGACGGTTTTTTTGGTTTGATCGGCGGTTCAAACCTGTTCGAGCTGGTTTGATGCAAAGATGATTTTTGGATTTGATCGGACTAGTTACTTGGCCAGTTCATGGTCAAACTAGTTGAACCGGCCGGTTCGGTCTGGTTGTTAAAACGTTAGTTATAATCATGAAGATTTATCCTTCTTAGTAGAGAAATTAAAGAGAGTATGCAACAAAACTCAACAAATAACAAGCTTAATACTATTATTCACTTCATGTATACGTAAACATTGAACATTTGTGTGATGTTTTTATGTATAAAGGTTGATGTGGCTCCCTTGTCTTCCCTCTTTTACATTAAGTTTGGTCTTCAACCTTTATTTAAGATTTCATTGTAATATCCTTAGTGAAATTTCCATTTCCTTTTGTTTCGAATCCCTTATGTTGTCTCTATAATTTTAGAGTATGCCGGTGAGTTATGACATTTTTGGCTCTCCAACTATTATTATTACACAACCCTTGCGATCAATTAGCTGGATGGGTTGTTGACGGATCTTTTTATTTATTTTAATTGTAAATTAAGGGAGGTTTCATAATTGTTGTTATCATATCTAAATTGTCATACATGCTAGCTATTTATTGTAGGAATCTACACTTTTTCTTATTATGATGCTTTCTCTATATCGAGGATATTCTCCT
Source organism: Dendrobium chrysotoxum (assembly GCA_019925795.1). Classification (NCBI taxonomy): domain Eukaryota; kingdom Viridiplantae; phylum Streptophyta; class Magnoliopsida; order Asparagales; family Orchidaceae; genus Dendrobium; species Dendrobium chrysotoxum. The sequence goes on from CM034313.1 coordinate 62,633,392, forward strand.
TTATTATATTATATTTTATTGTTCTCTTCTCTTGCCTACATATAGGTAAATATATGTTTTTTTATAAATTTTTTGCCACCTCAAACTCTATAGGGTGGGAGTAAATATGATGTGGTAAGGATCGAGCCTAAAACTTTGACAACAACCTTCAGGGCTCTGACCATTGGACTAACTTGCACTCCACTTTTACTATAAAGACAAATAAGTAAAGATGAGTGCCCTTTGCAGTTCTCTCTGCCTTCTAACATAGTATCAGTTCCACGACCCATAATCTTTTTGATCTTCTTTAAACACCTTTTTGATGCTGCACTCGTCGAACTTCTGATCTCCATTGGTTTGCTCTCACACTTCTCTTTGGCTATGACCCTTCCTCTCCCTTGAGATTCTCATCTCCATATCGAATGTGATTCTCTGTATCTCTGATGACTCCACAATTTACTTAAATAGTTAAGCTGCGCACTTTGTCATCGACCGCTGAGGCACTTGGCTTTCTGCTCTATCTCTTGCAAGATCTATTCACATTTAAATCCATTTGTCTTCTCCAATGACAACTATACCAATGTATTTTTTCCTTATCATATAGACCTCTTTGTTGACACTTTTTATCAATATGTTTCATTGATGCTCTTTATTAATACCTCCATTGACATAGAAGATTTATTTGAGGCTCTTATTTTTGCTTTATTTTGGCACAAATCTTTTTGTCACCTCTTTGCATCTAATTTATTCTATTTTCTCTTTTGCACTTGTCTTGTGACACCCGCAAACTCTCATTAACAAAAATTTCAACTACAGCTCTGGTCATTGTTATTTTCAATTGTTATGTTCAAACTCAAATTAATATCTTTGCTACCTTGACTTTGTAGTGGAGTGTTCCCATATCTAGATTATAAGTTCGCTAATTATTTTTCATAGAAATATGCTCTGTTTACTATAGTATTTTGTCCTCCTTCTTGAGGATATTCTCCTTTATTATATTTTGTTTTATTATCTCTTTTCTTTTAGCTATATATGTATATACATCTATGCTTGGATTATGAAAAAAAAAAAAAAAGTCTATGCTTGGATTATGAATCCAATTGAATAAAAATATAGTTTTTTACAATTCTTTCTCCCTTCTAACAATTATAAGTGTCATGAGACATCACGTCGGGATGATGGGGTTTTTTTATGGCACTATGCTAAGTATTTGTGTCATTGTTTGAAATTAATATTATTTTACTGTCTTGTTGGAAATATAACACAAGTAGTTTGAATTTTTCAATCTTCCTAGAAAAAGGAAGAATTAGGCTTATTTGCTACATCGTGAGCGTCACGTATGAGCTTCGCCTACTGCACTAAAAAAAGGACACGCAAGTAAAATATATTTTTGGTCAGATGAAATTTATTCCTGCCTTCTCCTATTGTAATTAAAGATTAAACATTTTTAGGGTAAATTATTTCTGCATCGACATGAAGCCACTTCTAATATTTGATGATTGCTTCTCTTTCTTCCTCTTATTCTGAAATTTCTAGTATCCGATTTGATTGTATGATTGGATTTGTCAAATTTAGTACATTCTAGATTTCTATTTAGGCATGATTTTCAGTTGCACGTATGGTTTACATGTTTTCAAATCTGTTTTATTTATATTAGATGACCATTAAATTATCATTTGTGTTTGATTATTCATATTTCTATTTTCATGTAAAGGGATGAGTAGTAATCTAAATTAAGGGTTTGTGAACTGGATTTTGAAAGTGTGTGCGTGATTTGGTGTATCTTTTTATAAAATTGTATTAGGAAACCCTGGATCATAAGATATCTTGAATTTGATTTGATAGCAGAGTTTCATGTTGCATTATGATTTCTAGAGCTAGGATATAATTTTCTGGTCAATAATAAAGAAATAAAAGATGCAATTTAAATGAAATCAATTTAACCATGTGATGCAGAGCTCCTTCGCTATGGTTTTCAGTGGTACTCAAGCAATTCCTTTTCCAGACTAGGTTCTATTCCCTTATTTCACAGGTGAATATGGTTTGGTGGATTGATTGCAATATTAATTGATTTCAAAACTTTTGCTTCATCAACACCTTATCTATGCCTCATCCGACTCTTTGCATTGCTTCAATCATTTGTAACATAAGTATCGTAGGTTTTTTACATGTGAGATACTACTAAATGCGACTGCAATCCTATATGTGATTCCTAATTGTGGGTTTTTCACAAAATGAGTGGCTTCCTTGTACAAGTCTTATGAGATCTGCAACTTTTGGATTTTTTTGTTGCAGCAAGACTGGTGTTCTCATCCTTTTGTAAGGGGACTATTGACTATGTCTATTGTAAATTAAATGAAACCTTTTTATTATACATAAAGATATTTTAACCATATAAAAATAATTCTATTTGTTTTCTATTATAATGGAACAAATTCGTTGCATGATTCATTTCTTGATAGCTCTTTGAAATTTTGAGGAAAGCCATCTCCTTTCGACGACTTGAGGTTTAAATTGTTATTTAAGAGATTTGTGCATGTGCTATGTAAATTTACACTGTGTACAAATCTAACACTTCAAAAAAAAAAAAAAAAGATATAGTAAATCCATCAATTTGTGCATGTTGTAATCAAATCATTGGGACTTGGATGGAATAATGGAGATTCTAGGGTGCTAACTTTATAAATGGTCAAGATTTTAGAGTACGTATGAAATTGAGTCTTGTTATTTTGGTGATTTTTCCTTTGCTTTTAATTTCATGCATGGTTGATTATTTTTTACAAATCTAGTATAATCTAGCGCATGCTAGGGAAATCTACACTATTCAAAAATCTAGTACACTTAAAAAAAAAGCAGGATCTAGCAACTCCATCAAATTGTCTATGTGACGATTTAATCATTGGGAATTTGGCAGAAGAATGGAGATAAGAGGGTGTTAGTTCTATAAATAGTCAATATTTAAGATTATGCTTGAAATTTCTCCTTCTTGTTTTGGTGTTTTTTCTCCTTTGCTTTATTTTTAATTTATAATTTTGTTATTTTTTTATTTGATTGATTATTTACAAATTTGGTATAATCTGATTTTTTTAATTATTGTCTTGATCGATTATTTACTATGATTTTGATCTTGTGTGCATCTCATCCTAAAATCGCATTGTAAACCATAGACCCTAATACACTCTGCATCATGGTTATGTACAAATTCAAGTTTAACTATTATGAGGTTCTCATATTTGATGGGAGGTATGATGTTAGGAAAATTTCAAAATTGATAGATAACATGGAAGTTTCCTTAAAGATTGTCTAATTTTCAAGGAGCAGAATTTTATAAAACAAAATTAATTGGGCATGCTTAATTAATTTTGTGATGTATTTCAATTACAACAAAATCTATATGAGCTGATGTAAAATATAAACTTAAATAATAATATTTATCAATTAGGTAATATTGGTGCATAATAAATTTAAGAAATTTCATTAAGGTGACTATAGCATGTTTGAAGCTTATGCAGGATTTAGAGGTTTTATAGCAAAATATTGTTTGTCTAGATTATTAAATTATCATTATTTATTTCATTAAATGTCTTAGGATAAAATATGCTAAAATTCATAAACAATACTACACGAGAATTTATATTAAGTTTTATATATTGATATATAATACAAATATTTTCATATTAGGAGTCTAATATGATTATTATTTTTAAAATAAATTATTATCATCTCATCTAAAAGCTTACTAAACATATTTCAACACAAGAATTGTGTATGGTAAAATTTAATCTTATTGAAGAAACTATTGCTCATCACTTTTTTTTTATTTTGCAATATTTGCAAAAGTAGATTTATAAATACAATATGATTTTATTGAATTTGAATTTGCACTTACATTCGAATGCGGTAATGAGCTAGAAACTTCTAATAGAAATTGAAGCTATTCCTAAACATGAAATTGAACAAATCGTGTTTATTGTGATTGATGTTTAATTGAGCAATTTGATAATTTTACTCTTGATGAATTATATATGAAAATTAATATTATGATGGATAATCAAATTGATATTGATTTTTGATTCCCTAATTCATGATTTATATATTTATAAAAAAAATTATGGGGAAAGTTAAATTACATCAACATTTCAATGGATTTAATGGTGAAGATTTTCTTTAAGAAAACTTGAAATTTAAAATTCCATCAATTTGATCAAATCCAAGGGTATCATATTTATCATGATTAGTCTTTAAAGTAATTGTGCTAATTTTCTATGAAGATATTGCTCTTTCATATGATAGATGTGCCATATTCATGTGATTTGATTCTTAGGAAAGAAAACTTGAGGTAAGTTAATAATATCAATTTTAATGTTTTTTCATCATTTCCCCTTTTAGGAATTTGTTATAGCATCTTTCTTAGTATTCATATGGAATGGTAGTTTTTTTTTTGCATTATCATTATGCCCATCACCTCATATTGCATCATTCATTAATTATATGCATGATTTTTATGAGAATATTTATAAGGAACTTACTTTTTAACTATGATAATTATAAGTCTACATTGAATTAGAGTTACGAGGAATTCAAATTGGGTGAAAACATGGTTGTTTGTATAAATTCTAAAAGGTTTAACCCCCTAGAAATTAAGGGATATTATTGCCGTCATAATTGTATTAATTAATTAATTTTTATGGTATGTTGAAAATATTTGTAATTAGTGAAATTTAAAATAGGGAAAAAATTAAAATATATTGGTTAAATTTATTTTCATAGGTGATTTGGAGTAACATATTAAGATTGGCCATAGCATATTAGAGTGAAATATTATATTAAGTCAAAATGAGTCAAAAGATAGCAAACTAATCTTTATTGTCAATCTAAATCAAGTTATTGGTCTACCAATCTGTATGTGTTACAAAACACAATTCAATAAGATGGGTTTTAAACAAAAAATACTTCTAAATATCTAGTTTATCTTTGAATTCATCATAAATTGAATTTTAAAATGATCTAAAGTTGCACTTATAATCTCTAATGAGTTTAATGCTCATAAAGCCAAATAATTGGTAAGAAGATTGAAGAGAACAAAAGCACCGATTAACCTATATGATTTAGAGGTGGGGTTGGCCCAAACATTGGTAGCAAAGAGTTTGTGAATTGAGGATTAGCGGGGATTTGGTGATATTGACCATATAAGTTGCTATTTTAGGCAGTGAAATTAATTATAAAAACTAAAATTTAATATATTATTGGTCGGTCTAGTAGGAGCACGAGCCCCTAGTGTACTTACGGTAACCTTGCCCTTACATCGAAGGGAGCCATAAGGAGTGTCCATCAACTAGCAATGTCATAATGTGTCAATCTCTCATGGTAACCTTGAATGAATAGGAAGATCCTTACCAACCCAGCAAAATTTGTTAATCCCTCATACTAAAGTTTTAACTCTAAATATTAGTTCCATTATACTCCGATATTCTCTTGGTAAGCTGCACCAAGTTAGAAAATAGACTTGAGCCGAATCTAGGGAGCTTGTAAATGTTGAACTGGCTTAAACCAAGCTAGATTTGCAAGTTGCCTATTAAGAGTTGTCCATAGCCACTAAGTGGCAAGTCAACTTAGAAAAACTTTTTCTTGCAAGAATCAATCCAAGGTTTTCAGCTACTGAACTTGACCAATGGACATTCAAAATTTGTTCTCATTCACCATACAATCAACTAGCAATACTCGCCTAAGGCACTCACCCAATGAACTTGTCCTTCTCTTTCTCCAAGCAATACTTATCTTAGGCAGGCATAATAGGGATGTGACTACGAGACCTTCACACAACCAACCACAACTTATGTATGTGTTTGCTCTTGTAGTGATCTGAGTCCATTGCACCTCATCTTGTAGCATTGCCTTTGACTCTCACCTACAAATAGTGAGTCAAATGATCGGCTTAAGCATGAATGTAATGTTAGGCGCTTAGTCTCTCTCTTTATCACCTCCCCCCTTTTGTTGCCCCCTCTTTATGTTCGTGATCTCCCTATGTTCGACCCATTCTTTTTTATGAAGGGCTTAGTTGGGTTCTTTGTAAGAGTTCTGCCTATTTTCTTCTAAATTGTTTTGGATTTAACATCCTTCTAGGTGTGGTAAGCTTATAAGTATTTTTAATATGACAGGGAAATATTTCAATTTTTAAATATGTTCACAAAGACTGATATACACTTTTTTTAGCATTTCAGGATTGAAGATTCCCTCGACTATGATATTTTAGAACATCAATCATACACGTCTTTTTTGATGTGGTGGGTAGGCTCAAACTCCCCGTAGATGCCTCTTATGTGGGGGAGATGTAGGGAGGATAAAGTCTTCATAAAACATGGGTGAAATTCTAGATAATATCTTATTTGCAATCCAATCTGCCTTCTAAAAAATGAAAATTTGACCTATAGCAAAAGTCTTTCAGCAAATCGGGGGCACGATTTTTCAGAGCCCACAGATATTTTATACAACTCTCTTACCAGAAACAACCTCCACTTTGGCTCTTTGTGCCCATAGGCGCAATGCTTATGATGGAGGTTTGGTAGGTGGAGAAAACATTGATTGTGGAAGAGGTAACCATCCTTTGACAATTGTGACTCTCCTCTCATTTATATGCCTACCCACATGCCCTATTTGCTATTGGCAGGTAAACAATTGACAAAGTCAAAGCAATCTGCTATAAATTAGGTTGTTTCACCTCACTCAAGACTTAGTGTGTGCTAGTTAATCCGATTGGTAAGAGTTTTGAAAGTTATTGCTAAGGTCTTGAGTTCGATACTTGTGTACACCATGATAATACCCATCCTAAGTGAGGGGAAAAAAACTCTCTGCTACTCAAATATGGTGGAAATGGTTGAAAACCTTTTTTGGGGTTAGCTAAACCCAATTACTTTATGATTGAAGAGGGTTCTTCTATTCAACAAGCCTCTATTGTTGATGGGGTTTGGGGGAATATATTTTGGGAGGAGGTTGCAGTGAGTCAAGGAAGAGAAGATAATAAAGCTATGTAAGAAGATTTGTAGAGGGGCAAGGAGAAATAAATCAAATGGGGGCACTTCAGGTCTTCTACATATTGGCAATGGAGAAATAAATTTTATTAGGATTGGATGTTTTTAAAATACATTTATCTTAAAACTACAAAATATAATGCTTCCTAGAAATATAATAATTGTTCCTTTGGATTCAAATCAAATGTATTGATTTTTTTATTTATTGTTGAGATAGATTTCAAATACATTAAGAATTTGTTAGTTTTGAAGTAATATATGTGTACTGCATTTGGAGTACATAGGTTTTGAATTTTCAGGTGTTTGGTATGAAGTAAAAAAATTCGAAGTATTTTCTAGGAAATTTAAAATGCCTCAACAAAGGCTTATTTTTGATGAATGTGGAATCCGCCCAAATTGGGCAAACTCCTAATTCATTGCTTGCTCACGATCATATCATCGCTAAAGCCATCCCCACAACCTTGCAACCTCGTCACTCCATGTTTTGAGTCCACGTTGACCTCACAATCTTCATTTATTGTTCTCTATTTGATACATACTCCACTTAAATGTTAAGTTGGCAACCCTTTGTGCGAGATAAATTTCAATCAATGCACTCAATCTCTTCAATTGTTTTTTTTATTTTTTATTTTTTGATGGAACTTGATATATTTTCTATCTTTTTTTTTCAAGCATGAGTTATGGTATGGCCCATATGTTCTATTTTGATTTGATTCATTATTTTATGCTTCACAGAGGTTATAACATCAGCTGAGTTTCATCCTATGCAATGTAACACGCTAGCATATAGTAGCTCTAAGGGCTCGATAAGGCTTATTGATTTGAGGCAATCAGCTTTATGTGATAATCACTCCAAGTTGTAAGTGGCCATATTTATATGTATTTTTACTGGTATATGGTTTTTAGTTCCGTGTGCACTGGTTGGGAAATAAAAGTTCCAACTGATACATGACCTCTTATACAATGCTATATTGTTTATTTGTTACTGGTGAAATGATGCAACTAACAGGTTTGAGGAGCGTGAGACACCTGGGTCAAGGTCCTTTTTCACTGAGATCATTGCTTCAATTTCTGATATTAAATTTTCAAAATATGGGCGACATATTCTGAGCCGTGATTACATGACCCTTAAGGTTATTTTCTATCCATCCAATTTAAATCGATATTTTCAGTTTTGTTTTTTTGAAGTAGTGTAAGAATACTTCTTTATTCTATGTAGCCCTTGGAGGTTCCACCTATTCAATGATCTGTCAGTGCTATATGAGTCTTTTCTGTCAAGTTTTCCGAATTGCCTTTTTTTTTGTGGAAAAGCAGGTTGAGAAATGAAATTGATTACCGGAATTGTTTTGAGAAGGTTTTAGTGTTATAATAGGGATATATCAAGCTTTTAATTGTCAATATTTTTTTTCTTACAATGATAAACTATGCTGTTATGATGAGTTTTGTTAATTTGGTAATAATTTAATTTGTGTTAGATTGGTGAGATTAATGCAAAGGTATCCTTACTATACTTATAAGTTTGAGTGGGCAGCCTAAAGCCTGCGGCTGCCATATTGCATTTATAGTATATGGGGGTAAGGTTACATTTAATTACTCCTAACAAGATGCTTCACATGTGCGGATCCAAGTTTGTTAAAAGGGTGTAAATGCGCACTTGAAATCTTGTTATTTAAATTGTAAATTACATGTCATAAAATAACCTATTAATTATGATTATTGACCCCACATTCAACCCATGTTGGTTACCTTGCTCCCCTTTAGTTGCCACATCACCTCTAGCTTCATTGGTAATCATGCTCCCCTTTGGCTCTTATGTTCATTCCTCACCTGCATTTCAAATGACTGTCATTATTTCTTCTTTGTAATTTCATTCTTAAAACAACCCTCTTAGAAAATCTCTCAAAGTACATTGAATCCTTTTTCTTTCTTGCCTCATCTCCCATTATCGATTTCTCTGGTATAATAAATACTCTCTTTAATTATCATGGCAAGCCACTGAAGTCAAATTTGTGCCTCCCTCCCTCTGACCGCTCTCAAATATCACAGCTAGCCACAGGCAATGGTGGTAAGTATTTTGTAGTTTTCATACATGGTCTTATTCTCAAAAATACTATGCATTAATACTAGGATAGTAACACCATTCATAGACTGGGTTGTGAGGTTGTGGAAATTGGACAGATGAAAACTCCCAATGTCAAAATTTATGATCTACAACGTTCCGTTTATAATCTATTATTTTTTAAAGTCATTGACTACAAAATTAATGATACAATTGCATGCAAAGGCTTTTTTGCTTTGTGGAGAACTTGGCCTCTTGATAATTTTACTGTGAATTTAATTTCTTATTTTGGTTCTAATTTTGATGAATGAGAGAGTCAAGGTGCATTTTTTGTTGAGAGTTTCATTAATTGAAAATGATAAGGAATGTTGCAGCTACCCTATTGACATCATTCATTTTTGGTTCCCCATTTTTTTTTTAATGGAAGCAAATTAAACCCAATGACAATTTGTTCGAAAACTCTGTCGTCTAAAGAATTGAGTATAAACTATATATTTATAATGCAGTTATTAGTTTTGTGTTGTCTGGTTTTTGTGGTCATTAAGTTCACCTGAAGAATGTAAGTTGTAATTTTCTTGACTTGCCCATTCATTATATTTTATTTTTATTTTTTCATTAGAATTTAACTCTAATATCTTTTGGTAGACTTTACCTAAAACACAGTTTGATATGCCGGGGGGGGGGGGGCACTTGGCCGGCCCAAATCAGTCGAGTCAGATCGGCTCAGCCCTGGCCGAACCAGCCCTTTGGTCTGGCCAAATCAGGGGCAACAGAGGGGGAGATTTCGGCCCCCTTGTGGGGCCTAGGGGAGCTATTATTCATTATGTAAGGAGGAGGAATCAAGGGGGAGCTGTTTATGAATGTTTCCTAATTGTGTTTATGCTATTTAGGAAGGTTTTAATTGTTTAGGAAGATTTTCTAATTGTGTTTGTGCTGTTTATGAAGGTTTCTTAATTGTGTTTATGCTGTTTAGGAATGTTCCAATTATGTTTATTGTGTGTGAGGGCTATTTAAGGGGGAGTTTTGTCTAGGGTTGGGAGAGATATATGTGCTGAGTTTATTTTCTAGAGTTTGGTCTGAGTTTTCTAGCGGCGGCTTGGGTTTGTGGGAGAGCCAATCTACATCTCTATTAGTAGATCAATTGTATCTTTTTGTTATTGTTGAAGAAGTAATAAAAAAATCAGCCCCCATATTTATATTCCTGCATTTTTTTTGATCTATTTTGCTGTTTTTACTTCCAAGATACATCAAATTCCTATAATGTTTATCACATAGAGGGTATACATTTCTCAACTTGTTCATGTATTTAATTTGATGAATGCATCAGGCTAGATTTGCTTCCGAATTGTTCATGTATTCCTCTTTTTTTTTGAGGTCATTGAAGTTTCTCCTTATTATTATTTACTTCCCCTGATCTTTTGTTTTTCAGCTAATCCTGGTCCTGCATTTACCCATAATATAAGCATTCATATTGCTTGGGTGTCCTTTAAGTTAAACTTTAGCCTAGTTGTATGATCACTAATCAAGTATCTTATCATATAGCGTTGTTTTGAACTCATTCATTGGCCTGCTGATTTTGCTGTCATTTGGAATGTCACCATAAGTAAAAGTATATTATCTGTTGTTTAGGTCTCCTTGATTTTTTTCTTCCCGTGTTTTGTTTCCTTCTTCTGGTCGTTTTCTTATTTGTCTTCATTTTTAGCTGTGGGACATAAACATGGATTCCGGTCCAGTTGCAACTTTCCAGGTGCACGAGTATTTGAGGCCTAAGGTAATTTGATTAGCTTGAGATACTATCTGATCAGTAGTTTTCACAATAGTGAATCATTTTTTTTTAAATTTTTTTCCTTATATTAGCTCAATATATTGTGCAGCTTTGTGATTTATATGAAAATGATTCGATCTTTGATAAATTTGAGTGCTGCTTGAGTGGAGATGGGCTTCGGTTAGCTACTGGTTCATATAGGTATTCTTTTTTACATTTTTCTGATCATGACTTTATTGACTATTATTAGTTTTCACTTTGATGATTATTTATATTAATTGTGTTAAACCAGCAATCTTTTCCGTGTTTTTGGTTGTGCTTCCGGAAGCACTGAGGCAACAACTCTAGAAGCTTGCAAGAATCCTATGAGGTATGTCTATTTTGGTGGGAATCAATGTATAATTTCTTAGTTGTATGGACATGCTATTTCATATTTTATGGGAATATGTCTGTCTGCATAAAAGCTCATACGCACTCTGCAACACACTCATCACTAGTTAACTTGTTCTAAGTGGTAGTGATAATAGCTGCATTAGAATTGTTAAAAAAAAAAGGAGTCACCTCTCCCAAGGTTCATAGTATTGTTCCTTTAAGATGTACCATCTTTTCTCTTCTACTTGAACTTTTTAGAGATCCCTTAGCAAGTTGGCAAAAGATGGATCGTTTGAAGCTCTTTCCTCTTATATCTTCTTTCTCAAACATCAGTAATTTTCTATATTGGTGAAGATTTTAGGCTTAGATTGCCAAAATTCTCAATTTTGACATGCTTTCCAAGACCAATTTCTTGGAAGGAATGCCATAAAGAAGCTCTTCGACCTTTAGGGGATTGGGATTGAATTTCTAAGGCAAATGAATGAGCAACTTGAGGAGATTGTGAAACCATTGAAGATATTCTAAATACCATGGGGTGAGGTTGGATTCTTGATAATTCATTTTGTAGTTAGGTAATCTGGATCATCTCTCTGCATCTTTGATGACGCTCCTCAACTCCTATTAATTGGTAAGGGATGCCATTAACTTCATGAGGTTCTCTCCAATCCAACAGAAGGGAGGGAGGAGGGATGTAATGACTGGACATCAGTGTCGACTATGCTTTTGTTCAAATGTTATTCGCTCACTCCAGAATTATTATGCTTTTGTTTAAAGTTCTTTACTTGCACTAGATTCAACTGTAAAAAACAAACCTAAAAAGCAAGAGAAAGATCTACGTTATCATATTTTGATTTTTGTTTTGCCAAATTTGATAGCATGTGTTAATGCTGACATCTTGGCCATAGGATTTGAACTCCTGTGGAGCAAAACACAGCAATAATCTTGTGAGTCATATGGCCTCATTTTATTTAGTTAGTAGGACAAATTTTTTGAAGACTGAAATTCACGTACCTGTTGAAAACAAATAAAAGTTGATCACCTTAGATTTCATTTCTTGCTTGTAGATAGAAAAAGTGTTTTAGAAAATGATGATTTTGTTTTCACTCATTTTGTGTATTCAACCAAATAATGGAATATAATAAATTCATTATTTTTAAAGAGTTTTCTAATTTCAAATAACCAAATGAGCCCTTAACATATTTTATTTTGGTGCTTGGTTACTACAAGAGGCCATACTTGTATGCAATTACAGGGTAGGTCAATTGCACTTTTATGAATCCACATTAATATTTTTACTTCCATATTGTATTTCTAACACAATATGGTATGTTGCAAAAGATGTATTTGGAGTATCAAAGGGAAAAGTTACTAATAGTAAAAATAGTTGGTAGTGGAATCAAAATGTGTAAGAAAAGATAAAATAAGAAGATTTGTTATAAAAATTGATTTAGCTGTAAAAATTCTGATGATTGGGAAAGATATAAAAGAGGCCGTAAGGAGTCTAAGAAAATAATTTGTAATACATAGATTTTAACTTTTAATGATTTGTATAATAGATTAGATACTAAGGAGGGTGAAGGATATATATATAAGTTAGCTGAACAAATAGATAGTAGTAAGGATTTAGTTCAAGTGAAGTGTATTAAGGATGAAGATAAAAAAAGTGATTTTATTAGAAGATGATATTCAACAAAGGTGGATGAGATATTTTGCTAAACTTTTCAATGAAGATTATGAGAATGCGATTGCCTTTAGTGACCTTAGCACCCTAAATAAAAAGAAATTTTTTTTTTATAGGCGTATTAGTAAAACCGAAGTTAAAGAGACTTTAAAGAAAATGAAGTGTGGAAAAGTTGTTGGATGTTATGATATTCCAATAGAGGTGTGGAAATATTTAGGAGATGAAGGAATTTGTTGGCTTACTAAACTTTTTAATATTATTTTGAAGACTAAAAAGATGCCAGATGAGTGGAGAATGAGTGTGTTGATTCCTATTTTTAGTAAAGGTGATGCACAAGATTATGTGAATTATAGAGGAATTAAGTTAATGTGTCATACTTTAAAACTATGGGGGAGAGTTATGGAGCATAGGTTGCGGTTTGACACTAATATTTGTCAAAATCAAATTGGATTCATGCCAGGTAGGTCTATTATGGAAGTTATACATTTATTGAGAGGTTTAATGGAGAAGTATAGAGAGAATAAGGAGGATTTACATATGATTTTTATTGATTTAGAGAAAACATATGATAAAGTTCCAAGAGAAGTGTTATGGAGAGCTCTACATAAGAAAGGGGTTAATAATCCTTATATTTAAGTCATTAAGGATATGTATGCATGAGTTATTACTTATGTTCAAACACAAGGTGGTTTGACCAAGTATTTTCCTACTTTAGTTGGATTACATCAAGGATCATCCTTAAGCCCATATCTTTTTGCTTTAGTCATGGATGTTCTCACTAGATATTTGCAAGAGGTTGTACCCTGGTGTATGCTTTTTGCTGATGATATTCTTCTTGTTGATAAGACTAGAGAGGGAGTTGAAGGTAAACTTGAATTATGTAGGTCAATCATAGAGTCTAAAGTCATTTGTTTGAGCAGATCTAAAACTAAATATATGGAGTGTAATTTTAGTAATAATAGATCTAGTGGGGGGATTGTGACTTTGGGCGATCAAGTCATTAATAAGAGTACACGTTTTAGATATCTCAGGTCTATTGTTCAGAGTGATGGTGAAATAGATGAGGATATTATTAGTAGAGTTAAAGTTGGATGGTTGAAGTGGAGGAATGCATCGGGCTTGTTGATTGATAGAAAAGTCTCTCTCAAACTTAAGGGAAAATTCTATAAGATGGTAGTGAGACCTGCAATGCTTTATGGTGCAGAATGTTGGCTATTAAAAGAGAAGCATAATATTAAGTTAAGTGTTGTAGAGATGAGGATGATCAGGTGGATGAGTGGCTTTACGCTTAGACACAGGATGCGAAATGAGCATATACGTGAAAAGGTTGGAGTAGTTCCAGTGGAAGATAAGATTAGAGAGAGTCATCTTAGATGGTTTGGTCACATAAAACGGCGGCCTTTCGATGACCCGGTTAGGAAAGTAGATGTATTAGATTTGACTTATGTTAAGAAAGGTAGAGGTAGACCTAAAAAGACTTGGTTAGAAAATATTAGAAATAACCTTTCTTTATTAGATTTAGATGAGATTTGACTCTTAACAGGACACAATGGAGAAAAATGATTCATGTAGCCAACTCCACATAGTGGGATAAAGGCTTGCTGTTGTTGTTGTATTGTATTTCTAACACAACTCTCCATTTAATCTTAAAATCTTCAACTCTAGAACTGAACTTGCATTTATTGATTTCTTTCTTTTTTTATATTAATACACCCAAAATACACAAACCTATCTACTTATCACTTGGTCTTTCAATATTGATTTATGACTATCAATTTTACATTCACTAAAGTTTCATATTCTATATTCATTGTATGTTCCCTTAATCCAAAAGGCCTCATCTTTTTAAAAATTTGCTTATTTTTCTTAAGTTTCAATTTACAACTGCTCTTAGCTATCAAAAGTGACCAAATCCATGAACTTATTGACTTTGATGTAATCATAGGGTGACCGGGGCCTCTTTGGTCTTTCCACAACCAACATCTAATGCTAGTTCTCTACTCACTATGTTATCGAAAATAATATTTAGTAACTTCAATATGTCATTGAGACACATTTCTTTTGTAATGACAACAAATTAATTCTTTTGGTATCCAATTGTGCCTTTTCAATATTGTTCATGCCCAAAAATCATCTTCATAGTAATTTTTTCTTCCATAAAATATCGAATTGCTTATTTGATACTGTCATGGTTTTTTTTAGAGCATATCACTTATTACCCTCTTCATAATTTTGTGGTAACGCTCAAATTTTATTCCCCTATAATCATTATCATCCCTCCTTTGTTCTTAATTACTTACCCTGAAATTTGTCTAACTATTTCACATATTTTCTTGCAAATAATTTTTAACAATATTACTTCAATATCTCTCCGAATTCTCGAAACTCGGGAGGTATCTCATCTAGGCTTAAAGCATTTTATTTTATTTTTGAATAAATAAGGTACGTGGGACATATTACAGACCTCCAAAAATTCAGTTGTAAATCCTTAAATATTAACTAATGGCATCTCAACAGAAGAGTGTTCTTCTCCACTATGAAAATTTTGATTACATGCTGAATTTTTTTTGAAAGATTAGTTTTGCAGACAGAGTTTAGTGTTAGTTTATTTAACCTAAATTATGTAATATCATGCAGGAGGCAAGTGCAAACACCTGCAAGGCCTGCAAGATCTCTTAGCAGTCTAACTCGTGTTGTTAGAAGAGGTAAATCTATCCACTCGTTGTTTGCATCAAAGGAAACCGTAGGAAATCAAATGAAATCTCATTATGGATTTGCAATCATTTACAATCATTGATTTAAGCTTTTCAATATATATTTTTAAATTATTTTCTTTCACTGAAGTTCTTGGCATCCAAACACTTATTTTTTAAAAAAAAAATTGTCAGGATATCCTGCTAGCTTTTGTATCTGTATGAGTTAATTTAACTACGTTTGCCTTTGGTTTCATGCATCATATGTTTTCTCTCAATACAATTAAATTATTAAACATTCACAAGCAAAATCATAACCCCCCCCCCCCCCCCCCCCCCAAAAAAAAAAAAAAAAAAAGAGATGAAATCTCTTGAAGAAATTTTATTTATGTATGGGCATTAAGGTCTGGAAGACAAAAAATGAATACAACTAAACTATTAAACATTCTCAAGTATAGGAATTAATAAACTAAAAGAAATCATGGGAGAGCAGGTTATTATGTGATTTCACAAACATTTGTGATAAAATTGGATATCCTGAGAGAAAATTTTCACTCCTCTGCTCACTACATCAGTTTTTCTGTGCATTTTTTTTGGGGACAGGAGCCGAAAGCCCCAGTGTTGATGCCAACGGAAACTCCTACGATTTCACTACAAAGCTACTCCATCTAGCTTGGCATCCATCTGAAAATTCAATTGCCTGTGCTGCTGCAAACAGCCTGTACATGTACTATGCATAGCGATGGATCTGGATCAACATATTACATTCGGTCAGAATTTTTTTGTTGGGAGACAAAGTCATTTGCTTCTTCATGTAGCTGCAAGGAGCTGCACGAGGGTTTGTTTCATCATTAGATGTTGACACTTGTTTCATAATGGGGCGGGGCCAGACGAGACTGCCGGCTGCCGGAATCCAAGTGGAAGTTTAACTGCCTCTTGTTCCCTGGACGGCGGCTTCATTCTAATTATTCGTTTTCCATTTTCCATTTTACGAAGGAGAGAGAGATTGAAAAAAGAACCAAAATCTTCATTATGTTTCTTCCTTTAGGTCCCAAGATGTGATTTTAGCTCTGCAAATGCTGCTCAGGAAGCTCACCTGACTCTGATTGCCCTGAAGAGGTTGTGGTGTATTTTACCTGGAAGGCGACCTTTTGAAATTTCTGAATTATTATAATTCATACGTTCAGTTTTATAACTCTTTAATCAAACTTCAGTTCATCTTTCTTCTTGAATAATTTTGAATTAAATTGCTAATTATAAGACATTTGTATTCTTTTTATCATCCAATCAGTTCAATCTGCTTTAGCTCACTCATAAAATAGGTTACCTGATGGTTCAAGCTACAAAATAGAAGGTAGGACTTGCCCCAGATTTCTTAGCTTGTGAGGTATTGAGGAATGAGTAAAGGATAGCTGATATGGGAAAGAATTTAGCAGTGTTATATACAATAATTGTTCGCAAAAGATTTATTATTTTGTAAAATATTAAGAGTTATCTTGCAATTCAATCAAATGCGTCTACCTTAGAAAGATAAATTTGACTAAAAAAAATATTCAAGTGTTTTAACTGATATGTGGCTAGGTTTTTGACTTTATCATTCTTCAACCTCAATCATTTAAGAGATCTTTTTGGAGTTTTTTCTTTTCTTAAAAAAAATTTAGTTCTGCCATATCTATTGGCAATATAAAGTAACGCAGCACATCTTGATCTATTGGTTGAAAGTTTTGATTATTAATTAAGAGATTTTATGTTCAAAATTTTTGTTTGATGTATTTGTGTATTTGTCTTAATTGGTCTAAATATTTCTCCGCCAGCACGTGTTTTTGGAGTTTCTTTTTATTTAGTTTTGCCATCTATTGACAATATAAAGTAACGCAACTCATCTTGATTTGTTAGTACGTCGCCCCTCATAAATACAAAATAATATAAAGTAGATTTAAAAATAATTAATTGGTGTTTAAAATGGTACTATATATATATATCTATACTACTATATAAAAGTGGCTTGGGATTCCATTCTTAGCATATCCTGATCATCCATTTTAATTCTCCTTAAACTATCTTTGCCGTCCATTATATTATAAATAATTAATAAATAAATAAAAAACTCTTTATATATAGCTCATTATAAAGCTCATTAAACGTTTTACCATCTTAACCTATCTGTCCGTTTCAACTTATTAATTTATTAATTCTTATTTAGTTATTTTAATAAATAAATAAGGAGTTATTAATTCTTCTGAAGAATTAATAAATTATTTTCCCTGAGTTCCGTCAGTTTAATTTATTAATTAATCAATGTTTGGAGGAAATTTTTTCCCTTAGTTCGTCCGTATAACTTATTTAATTTATTAATTCTTCTTAACGTTTTATTAATTCATGTATTAATGTTTCGTGCAAGTCTAAACCTATCCGCCTTCATCTCTTCGTCTTCGTGCCGTCGTTCCTAAATATCGCCTTCGCCTCTTCGTCTTTGCGCTGTCGTCCCTAATCTTCAGATTGCCCTTGCTGACTCCACTCGCCGTTAGGTAGGTTTCTCTCCAAAATGGATGTTTCAGTCTCTTAAACTTCTTTAACGTTTGTTCTTCCCGGCAATCAATCACCTGCATTTTTATTTCGATGTTTCAACTTCTTAAACGTTTCAGGATCCTTTCTCCAATTAATTCCGTCTTCTGAAATTCTTCAACGTCTAGCTGCCTCCGCTCGCCGTAATCTCCTCCGACAGGTTTATTGGCCTAAATTTCTTTAACGTTAGTTTTTTCCGGCATTTACTCACCCGCATCTTGCATTTTTATTTCGGTGATTTCAACTTCTTAAACGTTTGAAGATCCTTTCTCCAATTAATTCGGTCTCTTGGAAATCTTCAACTATTTTTTTCACTATTTGGATGCATGAAGATGAATTCAACTGTCGAAACGTTTCAACCTCCGACCGTTCGGTTCCAATAAGATAACTGTCGCATGTTCTATTTCTTCATTATATATATAATTGGTAAAATTATTCTCTCATGTTTTTTTCTTTAGCACTTTCGTGATTTGGATTTCGTTTCTGGTTTGCTCTAGGGAATCTCTATTATTTCGGCTTCAAATTTAGGTAATTAATTTTGTGACGGAAATCATTTATTAAGTTTGTCTTTTTAATTATTGATTTTCTGCTATGTGCTTAAGCTTTGTGCTATGGCTTTTATGTTCATGTCTTCAATTTCCATGGCTGGTCCTTAACCTCAGAAAAGTTTCAGGCCTTCTTGTTAGTTTACGGCATTAAATGTTTGTCAATATTTAAAGATCACGAAATCAAAATGAGGTCTTTGCACTGTATATTGAGATTGGGAATTGAAACCAAAAGAAAAATAGGTGAAATCATTAAGATAATTCTTGACATCCTCTAGAGAAATTATATCGTTTAGATATTACTTTGTGAAATCTTTTATCTTCGTACTCATATTTTATATACATCATTTAATTTGTCTTAAATATACTTATAAGAAGTTTTAAATTTGTTTATGAAGATGTTTAATTTAATATATTTATTTTGTATTGTATGTTTGCCCTATGTTTAGTAAAATTTGTGTTGATGTATTTTTTTTTGTGATATCATGCTTGAGATAATATTATACAAAAAGTTTTTAAAACCGTCAATACCGGTCCCAAGCCCGGATGAAAAAGGTTGAGGATTTATTTTTGTTACAATACAAAATTTATGTTGTTCTTCTAAAAGTTTAGAAAAGAGTAGAATATTTGACAAACTTAAAAAATATCATCCTTGCTTTGTATAATCAACTTCCGTTCTCAATTTCTCTTTGGTAGGGCTACTACTGCTTTTCAAGTAAGAAGCGATCTCTTCATATAAAAAGTTCAGCATTACTTATTGCTTCCATTTTGGTTGTGCAGTGGTAACATAACAAATTGTGGCATTGCAATTATAATAAATGCATATTTATGTTTGATGTGGCACAGTTTTCTTGCTTTTAGTGTCACATTAAGTTTTCTAGACATCGCAATATTTACACCCTATAATTCTAGCACACATCTTATATGTCGTAATGGGTTGATTAGCTAAATGATGATTATAAGATTGCTTTCTTTACTTTTTTTTTTTTGTAATTTTTATTTTCAATTGATTTTGGAAACATGTCCATGATAGTGAATGAGAACATGTTGTGTTATTTAATTTTTTTATTTCCTTATTTGATTTTTATTGGTTTTTTCTTTATTTGGGTAATTATTGGGTTCCCTGTTGGTTGATTTAGTGGTGCATTACTGTTGCTATTTGCGGTTGGAATGATGTTCATCTCTTATGGGTCAACTCTTCATTGTTATAGAGAGTGTTGCAGTTTATTTCCTACCATTCAAATTTATTTTATCATTAGAGAAGCTAAAGTTACTTGTCTTTAAATTTCTAGAATAGAATTTTAAAATCTGATTTATATCTATGAGCCGGTGATTTCATTGTTATTTCTATGGATAATTCCTATATGTATCTATGGAATTTACGTTGTCACTATCGGAATTTTCTTGCCTACCTTGAGTTTGGGTTTTCTGTAAAGAAAGTGAGTGGCTATCAACCTTTCAAAGAAATGCATGATTATAAAAACTTCATTTATGGCATGTAATGAGAAGCTTTTTGCCTAAAAATTTGTAGTTTTTTTCAAACCAGTGTGCATATTTGGATGTTGATTTCTTTGAGTAGTACAATGTAATGGATACAAAATTTTGGGTGTGGTCATCTCTTTGTCCCAATGAGTATATTAGATTGTCTTTGTTTGGCAATCTCTTGTCTTGTCATTTTTTTATATAATTTGACATTGATTTTTTGTGCGTGATTGATTTTAATCAAATTGGCAATAATTGATTTCCTAATTGTTGTGTGAATTATGTTTGATTTATGGTTTTTTGGTGGTTTTAAGTTTTTTGATGATATTTTTATTTGGATGATCATTAAATTGTGAGGAGATTGATTTTTCACATATTAAGCTTTTTTTTCCTCTTTGGATGCATCATAATTGTGCATGTTATTTTCATTGATAAAGATTCATGAGAGTCAGCTTTTTATCCCATGTATGTATTTTGTAGGTCTTGTGTGCAAAGAAATTGCTGATGATACAAAAAGAATAACTGGAAGATCCAAACAAATATCTCATGTTCCCATCCATCTTAGTATTTATTCACCCAACGGTATAGCATTTTTATGTTTTTTTGTAATTTATGGTGTTATATTTTCAATTATCACTCTATGTTGATATTACATTGAATTTTTAGCCCTGAATAAGTATTGATATGGTCATATTAAATGGCATAATAGTCATAAACTATATCAATTTGGTGCATATAAATTATAAAATTTAACATTATAATAAATATTGGAATATTCATTGAGGTATAGTTATACTTGCTTCTCTATTTAAAAAGAAAACTAAATTTTATAAACAATTTTTTATTTTTTAAAATGTAAATATAAATTGCTATGATAAAAGATAAAATTTTCAAAACTTATCTCATATAAAGAGAATAATAAAACATATTAATTGCAATCATGATAAAAAAAATCACAAATGAAGTTCAATCTTATCAAATATATTATATTACCAACTTTCTCAGTGATAATTTGATTTTAAAATTATTTGTAGCAATAATTTTATAAAATGAAATAGAATGAGTAAAAAAATGATTTTCTCTCAAATTCATTCAGTTAAATTTTATTTATTTATTATTAATGTTTAAAATTTTACTAACATGCAATTAAAAAAAGAACTTATAACTATCAAGAAAATCCAACTTAAAAACTAAATAATCTGTTTATTAACTAATAAACAGAATTTAATATCAAAATAATTCATGAATGATAGAAAATCATATCATATAAAACTATTTACCTAATCATATAAAACTTATCATAATGATTATAATTATTTATAATAATAATTTTCTTTCATCTTAATAATGATAATATAATTAAATTATTTATAATATAAACTTTTTAATTTAAAATTTTTAGTCACGTGCATTTAATGCACGGGCATTTATACTTATATATATATATATATATTTCTTTTTAAGAGCCACATCACATCTCATCTTGTGCTAATGTAGTCCTTCACCCTCTTATTGTATATATATTGCGTATCCTCGGCCTGCCTAAGGAAACATTTAGCTTCTGCTTCTCTAATTCCTCTGGCCTTCACTTCCTACTAGAAAAAAATAGCTTGGAATATTTCAGGAATCATGAACGGCAGGTTAAGTGTTAGTGCCACCGGTTATGCCATATGGACTTGGAAATGAGAATTATATAGTACGAGAGCTCTTTTGAGAGTGCTTGAATCATAAAAGAGTTTTGAGTGTAATTTTATACTACAAAATAATCATCTTGTAATTATAAATAAAGATATTGTATTTAGTATCAAATATAGTTATTTTGATCATTAATATTTCACTTTAAATATAAAAATATAACAAGAACTATTGAAATGTTTTAAAAAATTTATAAGAAGGTAAATTGAGGAAAGTTCCTCCATGTAAATGAGAAGAGCAATCGACTATTTTGTCATGAAAAGCTTCTGCATTAGAAATTTAAGAATTACCATACCTTTTGCAATCGATTATTTTGTCATTGAGGAAAGTGAGTTCTAGAGCTTTGCCAATTGCTCACCGTTCTCTGTCACAGGCTGTTAGTCGATGCCAATGACTATCGTCAATCAATGACCAATGCTAGTCATTGCTTGTCGCCATCCAATGACTGACACGCATCGCTCGCTACCGATCAAAACCGACATCAACCACCCAACAATACTTGTCTCCAAGCATTAACTGATACAAACACCTACTGCCCAACGTCGGTCGTCAAGTAACATTGATGCTTGTCATTCGCTTCTAGCTAACTACAAGTGTCAAGCTAACATCGATGCCCATTGTCGCATGACTTTTGACATTCTGCGTCGAACAATGTTTGATGCAATCCAACATTTACCTTTCTAATAACTCACTCTCTCTCATATTAAGAGAATGACCAAATTGATCACCAATTGTCACTTGACCTATGACATTCCCCTTAGCTCGACGCTTGCCAATGATCGATGTTTGGCATTTCTAAGTAGCTACTGTGTCTAACTTTCGTTCTCCTAATCTTCTGATCTCTCATTCTATCAAGAGAATGAACAAGTTGACCACCCATCATTGTCTGACCTTTGACATCCCTTGTTTATCGACGATTGATGCTTGCTAATGACCAATATCTAATGTCTGCGAGCCATTGATATTGCATCTTTTTAATTTATGGCCTCCTTTCCTATCAGTAGAATAACCAAGCCAGTTGCCCTTCACCACCCAACTTCTAACGATGTCACAACCCAACCCGATCAGGACAGGTCCTATCGTGTTGAGTTGTGACAGACAAATCACAAGATCTAGTTTTGAAATTATTTCAAATTTTCTGCCAATATTCATTGAAATAAACTACAGACTACAGAGCTACTAAAATATTCAAATACTGAAAATAAATTAATCCACCAGGTTTCTTTCATTTCATCAAAAGAAATATCTACACTACAGTACATGACTACAGACAAGAGTTAAAGAACTAAAAATTTAACTAGTCATGACTGTACAAAAATCAAAATAACAGAATACATATGACCTCTGATCTGATCCTAAACTGCTAGTCCACAATGTCCTTCCCTTTCCTAGATCCTGAAAACCAGAAGCAAAATCATAGTGAGCTACAACAGCTCAGCAAGCCACACAAACTAATCTAAATTTTCAAATATTCTTTTATCAAATATTTTGCTGAATTTTTAAAAGCAATTAAATGCAGTTTAAATAAATCATTGTACTAAGAGATATAATAAATGTATAACAATTATTCTCTGATTTAAATAACAAGACTATACAAGTAAATAAATTAAAATTCATATCACATAGTAGTTTAGATTACATTTCCCGAACCCAAAAAGAACCTCACAGGATTCTGGCCTCTTATGACTCTCTTTTTGTTTCTGCTTATAGCACCAGAACATATCACGTATTTTTATCTCAGATAGGATCTCAAAGGATTCTAGCCTCTTATAACTTCCAGCAATTCCCTGACAGACAAAATCTCAGAGGATTCTATCTCCTTATAACTCTCAGCATATATAATTTAATCACATATACATATATATCATCACATCATAGCAGTTAAAGAGTAATTGAGCATGTTTCAAAATTTCAGTGTTGTATAATGGTAAACAACATAAAATCTTATTAGGCAAAAATGTACATTTTCAGAAAATTATCAAATTACTAGAGATTGTGTAAAATGATATTTTAAGACTTTTATTATATTACACAACTACTTTTCAACATTCAAATAATTTTCTATTCAATAAAAACCCCACAAATTTCAAAACCCCCGTCGTAAAATTTTTAGAAAATATTCAAAATGTGCATAATCGTAATCTCTATAACATATAAAAAGTTACGTAGTGAAAGCTTTACCTGTGCAAAGTTATCTGCATTTTACTTTTAGTTAACAGATATAAAGTTTTAATCAAAAAATTTCCTAAAAATTACACATTTTTGAAAATTGAGATGGGCATAATGTAACTTACCTCGAGACGAACAAGTTTCCCAACTGGGCCGACAGACGAAAATGATTCGAAGTCACCCAAAATTCAATTTTCCTCTTTCTTTCTCCTCTCTTTCTCTTAACTTTTTCCAAACGCTCTCTGTTAAACGATTTTTCTTATGAAATGAAAATTAATCATTAAATAACATATAGCGGATTTAGATATTATTTTAAAATATTAATTATTTTAATTATTTAATATTAACATATTCATTTTATATAAATTCTTTTATATCTTTAAATTCGAAAATCCAAAAATTACAAAAAAATATTCATAAATTAGCTAATCATATCCAAAACATTCTGGTGAAATCGATTTGCAAAACGGACACCTGACAGTCCGAAAAATCCTAATTGTACCGACATATGCCGATTTTTTAAGAAATTTCAACACTGTCAAAAAATTATGAAAAAAATAGGGTAATTAAAGCACTACACTATAAATGTTCTAGCAAAGATGGTTTGTGATTTGGAGCTATAATAACTCCTAAAATAATTATTGACTACTCTAAGTTAAAAAATTTCTTAAAAATTTTAAGGGTTTCACAACGACCTCATCAACTATTGTCAGATCCCAATTATTTACTAGCAACCTTAACATCTAAAGACTCATACTGTCATAACAAAAGATGCTTCTCACAGTTCAAGTCTAATGCGTTGTAAAGCCTTACATAGTTCGAGAATTATGTCTTTTGTAATCATTTCGGTTCACACTACTAGAGCTATTTCAACTTAGCAAGTCCTTATAGTTTTCCACTACTCAGGCTTCTCATAGGAAAATGCTCATGTCTCTTGTGCACTTTTTTTAACTCATTTATTTATGTGCAATCTTCATACAACCCAAACTATCTCTAACTATGTGAATATTCCAACACATGTCAGTTTGGTACAATCTATCAGAAACATTCTCTCCTTCATCGATTAGCAATTGTAACATTCAATGATAGTCCACACACATAGGGAACTCAACATCCCCTATTTGGACATTCATGATCAATTAGTCTTTCTCTACTCATCTTCCAGTAAAGAACAACATCTACTTAATAACATCATAAAGGCAAACCATGACACTTTTATAAGGAGCAAGTCAAGACTATAGGGCAACCCCAATTACAACCTCCAAAGGACATTCACATTAACATCCTAAGCAAAATCATAGTTGGGCAGCTTTTTTTCCTTACTATCTGTAGACATCACGACAACCCTACTTTCCTTACTATTGTAGTTGGGCATTGTTAACATCTGCAATTGTGCACAATAGACTTCGTTTAAGATACTATCTAAATTAAATTCTCAAGGGGATGTCCACTTTGATATTTGGCGAGTGGTTGTGGTTAAAGGGAATATTAACAAAACAAGCAATTCTCCCAGGCTTCCCACACATAAGGGAAATTTCACAAGAAACTTAACGAGAGAATCTTATCTTTTCATATAATCATTAACATGATTTTTATCCTCTGAGTAGGCTCATACCCACAACCTTGAAAGGAAAATAAAAGCCAAAAGATAGATCAACAGCATCAACCTGCACCATTAATGGTCCCAATGGCACTTGATTCAATCTCTCTCGTTCATGTTAAAATTATCAAGTCAAGCTCTAACTGAAAAATATTAATGAGTAACACTCTAATAAATAACTTGAGATGACTCAAAAATTAATGATGGATTCCATTTAACCTCTTCTATCATGGATTATAGTTGTTGGATCATCCTTTGCCTGACAACTTATGATATGCCAAAAATCCTTGGTAGACTTCCCTCAACTTCATTCGTAATGGACCAAAACCATTGGATACTACCATGGCTGATAGTATAGGAGATTTGTTGATATACAACCAAAAATATCTAATAGACTTTAAAAGGCATGTTAATTTGAAATCCTCGAAAGATATCTAGGTATGGGTCCTCACTAGAATGTTCCTAAGAGGAGGGTTTATCATCACATTAGCCACAAGAAGGCACAAAACAGTAATGAGAAGCAAAGGCTACCCAACACCATCATCCGAGGAAGAGGATATACTCTATTTTCTTTAGCAGAAAAAAATCATCTCACTGTTAGTTTAAGGATTTAGCAATAAGAGCTTAGATATTCGCCACTTCAATGAAAACTGAAAGATTTTATATCACTCTAAGAGATATATAACATTCTTAGTTTCCATTAAGGGGTAAGTCCTCGAATAACCCGATTATTCTTATAGAAACATAAGAATGATCCATCATGTTGATTTTCATCTTGAATCTGTAATATTTATTGATGTTTATGTTGCGACTTGAGCTCACGAGTTTATATTTTTAATGATAATGGCTCACATCTTTATGTCTCATAATATTTTTATTCTATATTTGTTTGTGTGTATACTAATATTTCAGGAACACCATGCACCATCTAACAAAGATTCAGGACTCAAGATTGGGTAGAATAAGTCATGCTATAAAGAGTCTATAATATTCATTGATGTATTCTTTATTTCTTGAGTCAATTCTTGTAAGGATGTATGCTAGCTTGATAACCATGCACACACACACTTAGGGGGAGTGAGATTGAGTCAAAATTAGAAGTTCAAATTTTGAACTAATCA
Organism: Dendrobium chrysotoxum; assembly: GCA_019925795.1. Taxonomy (NCBI): domain Eukaryota; kingdom Viridiplantae; phylum Streptophyta; class Magnoliopsida; order Asparagales; family Orchidaceae; genus Dendrobium; species Dendrobium chrysotoxum. Next base: position 62,660,146 of record CM034313.1, read on the forward strand.
TACTGAACGAGTTATATCGTCTAGCACGATCAGTTACGATCATGAAAAAATAGCCGCCAATCATAATTCAGGCAATATTTTAAGATTGAAATTTTATTCTAATCTTCTAGGATGATATACATCGTACTAGCGATTTATGATAATTATGCCTAAATTAATCCTGTGATTAGGGGACTAATTATGGTTAATTTGTTTAATCTGATCGTCCAGGACGATCAGTGATGGTCATACTGGATGATTGAGAGGATTTATGGGATGACCCCCAATCGTATAAGATGAAATATCATAATTATTCATCTAATCGTCTAGGATGATCCCCAATATCGTATTGAACGAGTAGTACAAATTTGAACTGATTGTCCTGGACTATCCAGAGATCATCCAGGATTATCAGGTCAAATTTTGCACATCGTCTTGGATGATCCTGCAATCGTACTAGATGATATTTGTCACCTGAATTGAGTTTCTAAGGGTTTTCAAATTCTACACATCATCCTAGACGATCCTGTGATCGTCCTGGATGATCTTTGCCCCAAGAATTGAATTTCTAGAGTTTTTCAAAGCCCTCTATTTAAGCTTTCTCCAAAGATATTGTAAGCGTCTTTGGCATGCATTGAGTCATTTTTTTTCTGGAGAAAACTTAAAGGGTAAGGCTTGAAGGGGAGAGAGGAAAGGGTGGAGTTTGAGAGGGAGAAGATCCTTGGAGAGGATTTCAAGGGAGTGTGGAGGGGGTTTCACACGGTTGCTCTGGCAAGCTTGCACCTTAGTACCATCGGATTCAAGGTTCATCTTGAGGGAAGTTTTGAGAAGAAGAAGATTTCTTTGGTGTCAAAGGACCCGGCTCCTCCGCCGCACCGGGGAAGGTGAAAGTGATTTCAGGTTCTCTGCCTCACCAGGAGGGTGAAAAGGATTCTAAGTCCTCTACCTCACCGAGTTAGTAGAAAGATTTTATAAGGGCTTCTCCACCTTGCTGTGGGGGCAAAAGGAGAGACGATATATGTTTAGTGCAATACTCAGAGGGTGCCTCCGGGGAGTGGACATAGGTCAGGTTGACCGAATGACTATAAAATCTGGTGTGTTCATTCTGATTATATTCCACACTTTATTTTTACTGTGATTAACTGCTTGGGTGAAATCTCAGATTAATCTTTTTATTGTTGATTTAATTCGCTTCCGCTACAAGATATAAAAAGATTTTTCTCTTTGTTAAAGAAATTTTTAAATATCCAATTCACCCTCTCCCCCCCCCCCCCCCCCCCCTCTCTTGGTTAGCCTCGGGACTAGTTCTTTAGGGTTTAACCACCCTCACGAATTTTTAGGTTAGAAAATAAAAATCATAAAGGCTATGAAAATAAAAAGGTCATAAAGTCCTCTTTCCAAAGAGACCAACATGTGAAAAAACTTGAATGTTCGACATTGACCCTTCAACAAAATTCTTTTTGTTTTTTGCAACAATTACATAATACAAGAATTCCTACCAGTAGCCACTTAAAGATTTTTCCTAACATAATTTTGACATGAAAATATTTATAAAGGGAGATTAAAATGTTCCTGTCAATCATAAAATAATTTTGAAAAATGACTAAAAAAACGGGTACAATATAGACAATAGAATAATGATCTAAGCGATTTATAATTTGATTTCACGAGAAATAAGCCTCCAAAATCTTTCTTTTAACATTTGTAGTCATTTTAGAGCCCCTTTTGATGCTTTTGAGATTTTCAAATATTTTTTAACATCGAAATCCAATTTGACACTTTTTAGGGCCAAATAAGACATCTGATATTATCTAATAAGGATCTTTTTTGGGAGAATTTTGCCTCGAAAAATATGTCAACAATGCCCAAAAATTATTATCGAGGGGAATTATTTGGTTCATGATCCTAACGATAGGTCCACATTGACGTTTAAGGTGTGGTCGTGCTTTGATATTTCTCTTTGATTATAATTTTTCTATCATTTGTATTTGTTTTGAAGCCATTTCCTATGTTTTTGAGATTTTTGAAATAAGTTTTTAATATTCGTTTGGAATAATTTTCTCACTGCTTCTTAAATCAATTTTGTAGTACAAAAATTTTAATTTTTATACTAAAAATTTACTTCAAAAAACAGTAAGAAAGTCGTCCCAAATGAAGCCTTAATTTTAGTAAAACATAGCCCAATAGACCCTTCTAGAGACAATCTTGGGCAATTTTGTAAGATGTTGAGTTGAATAGTTTTAAAAATTTACCACTGAATGACCATTAAAAATGGCCAACTTCTACAGATACCAAATTGTGATCCAGAAAAAAAAAAATCTTGATTTACTGCTTGGAGGGGGAGAAATTATTATGTACGGAGTCCGAAATAAAAAGAATTGTGTGGAGTCCGGACGGGAAGAAATATCCGAACTGTTCTTTCCATCCGAACTCTGCACAGAATAATTTCTTTTGGAGGGGAGGCTAATATTGTATCAAGGGAGCGGGCATACGTTCAAATATCCCCAAATAGCAATCTTGTGGCAAAAAACTTCTGGAGACCCATAACATTTTCAGACTTGCATAGATCAAAGGCCGAAAATCCTGGGGAGATTATATAGACACAATTTATGGTATCGAGGCCTAAAATATGAGGCAATTTTTAGATAGCTAAGTACCCACATATTTGGCCATGTGAAATCAATTGGAGTCCACTTTCAACACTTTCGCAATAAAGAAAATTGTCCTGCTACAATGAGCCAACAACACCCATATTATAAAAATCTATAGTCCGAATGAGTCTAAGATTTTATTTGGGACAACTTTCTTACTGTTTCTTAAAGTAGATTTTTAATACAAAATTTGCTTGAAGAAGCAGTAAGAAAGCCATCCCAAACGAAGTCTAAATCAAAGGCTCATAAGCATAGTTATTATTTTTTTGAGGTCATTTAAGGGGTTGAACACCTGCATGTTTATACTTGAAACAAGTATTTAGATGAGACAAATCTGATGAATCCAAGTGCACAATTTTCAGTTTATTAAGAAACTAAAATATTTTGAAAAATTAAAAAAATTATGAGAATTTATTCATGTTGTCTAATGGATTTTCCCTATTCCTTTCCCAATTCTTATATAAATAATTATAATGCGCCTTTCTAAAATATGTAAATAAACTATATTTCTATAAATTTAAATGAGGATTTTGAGCTGAGAGAAATCTGAAATAAATCATATATCTACACATTTGGAGAGTTCAAAAGTCAACCTGCCCTTAGACATGGGCCATCCTTAGTTGTCTAGTAACAATGATACCCATTATTTGGTCATTCATCATCAACCGCCAGCCAACACTTGATCGCTAAGTGGCGGAGCCAGAAATTTTTTTATACAGGGGGTACAAATTATCAATATTAAAAAAAAACCCTCAACTTCTTTCATCCTACATGTACTTGAAATCTATCCTTTTTTTTAATTTCGAAATCTCTTTGTGTCAAGGCTATCACTACTTGCTTGCTTCCTATTTCTGTTGTATAAAGATAACAAAATCAGCAATAAGCTGCATCTTTGATGAGACTATATTCTAACCATGCCTTGTAATCATTAAACCACGCGGGATTAAAACTACATAATTTATTCCCAATTTGTGTTAGTGGGAATTCATAATCCCAAGGCTGACAAGGACCTTTTAATAGGTATGTTCTTCTCACTGCATCCCTATCATTAAGATGAAAATAAAAAAAAAAAATTTCTTAATCCAGGGTTAGCCGATAAATCATCAAAATCTTCTACACGAAGATATTTGAACTGTATATTAGTATCCACACAATTGACATCTTTCTCAACAACTTGTGCCTTTCTTTTGAAATATCTCTCCATATCTATGACAAAAATACGATTATATATTATTAAATAAAAGGGAACAAATATTTTTGAACAACATAACAAAATATTTTTAATGAATATAATGTAATTTATGTGCAAATATTTTACCTTCCTTAAATTGAAAATTGCGATCGTCCTCTCAACAATATACAAAATTTTAATTTATTAAACCCTCTAATCTAAAATTTCTGTCAAAGAGATAAGAGATTAGATAAATCTAATACACTCATCAGAGAATGATCAGACAAATTAAAAAATTAATTCATATAAAAATTAAAATTTACTTGAGTGAACAAAAATAAACACAAACAATATGAAAAAAATTTATTTAAAATCTCAAAATTATTTAAAATCAAACAAAATTGTACTACTTAGTTAAAAAAAAATTTAATTTCACAATTTTTTTTTAAAAATAGAACTAATCAATTTTTTGAAAAGAAAATGATATAAAAAAACAAATTGTAGAGAGAGAGACAAAGCAAAAATTGTTTTTTAACCTTCTTTTTGGCATTTTGCACATAGCAGCAAGAGAGATTCTAGAGAGAGACGGCCTTTCCCACACACCGAAAGAGTCAGAGAGAACAAAATAAAATTTTAATATGGTTTCATAAACATCGCGGGGGGGAAGAGAGAGAGAGAGAGAGAGAGACTCACGGTTACATGTTACGGATACGGATGAGAGAACGACAATGCGAAAACTTGATCGAAGACAAGGACAACCACGATAACTCGAGACAAGAGGCGAATTATTATTATTATTTTGCATTAGCGACAGCTATTAGGTTTTTATCTATGATTATATATAAAAAAAGCTACCAAAAAAAAAGCACTAGTCGTTACGTGTTAAGTGAAAATTATGATAGAAGTTTCTTGCATTTATTCGTGCGAAAATGTTATTTTTGTTAATGTTGTGCAGGAAACTTCAGAAAAAATGCCATAGATTAGGAATTTGGCTCTAGTGCCGTGGCGCCAAGACAGTCTACACCATAGCGCTATCAAATATCAATGCCCTGACGCCATTTTGGAGCATCGGGCGCCACTTGGTTCTGTCATTTTGCAAATTAATTCAGCGTCCCAATATCGAACCTTCAGGAGCCGTAGCGTTCATTGTGCCCCAGTGCAATTATTTGGAGTGCCATTGCGCACTGAGTTATGCGATTTTGCAATTTAATTTAGCACCCTAGTGCCATTATTTGGAGCGCTTCAACGCTATTTCGGCGCCGCGGCGCCAAATTCCATGCATAGTCACGAGGAAGTTGGAGCGCTTCATTAATGAAGTGTCATGTCAATTAAGCCTAACGCTACGACGGAGTCAGAACATTGAGCACCGAGGTGCTGTTTCATTTATGTAACGCCGCGACGCCAACCTTTAGAAAGTCGTGGCGTCAACCTTTAGAGCTTCGTGGCATCAACCTTTAGAGCGCCGCGGTGTCAGTGTCATTTCTGCACTAAGTATAAATGATTTTCTTTTTGAATTGTTGAGGGCTGGTCGTTCATTTATTGTACAAAATAGTACATGGAGTGGGAGTTAAGCATTGAGAGTAATTGTGCTTAAGGGAAATAAATCCAGGAAGCATCTCTTGTTTGTAATTGATTGTAAACGCCATTCCAGGTGACATTTTCTCCACTTAAACTTTTGTATCTTGTTGTTGTTGATATAATGAAGTATGTTTTGTTTGAACTCAAGTCTATGACTAGCTGTTTCTTTAGTTTTGGGCTATTATGATGTGAATGAAGTATATTTTTTCTTATGTAGACTCTAGTAAATAAAATGTTTTAATGTTGTTTTCAAAAACTCCCAATCTTAGTTTAGTTCATGCAATAATCATGTTTGAATTTAAAACTAGTGTGATTCATTACCTTGACGAAGGAATGCTGGAACAAATAGTAGAATTGAAATGAAAGTTTTCATATATAGACATAGGATGAATAGGTTTTGGGGATCTATGGAGATAGAATCATTGTAGTAAGGTGAGAGCCTTACTTTACACCTTTATAAGCTTGATAAAGATCTAAGGGTGCATATGCTCTTATTCATAACGCATCTTAGAAGAGTATGCTTAGAAAAACATTGTAACATTCATCATCATAAGTTCAGAACATATTTTACTTTGATTAAATTATCGTTTTAGCAATTGCATTAGTTGCTAGAGAACTAATTTCATCACGATTCAGTAGGATAAACTTTGCAACTTGTAGTAGACAGTATTAGGGGCATTCGTAGGATATAACTTTTCTCGTAGGATCGACACTCTACTTTTCACTTTATTACTTGATCGACACGTGCACTTTCGTAACAATTCAAAAAGAGCAATAGCATTTGCTCCCATCATTATGCATTTCCAATAGTCGACCAACACTTATTGTGCATCACTAGTCACCATTTGTCTTCGCCATTGATTAGATCTATTAATAACCAATGATAGGCACCACTTATCATCGGCTATTGACCCATTGCAGCCCATTGCTAGTCACGACTGGCACAAATGACCATCGTCTTCTTCAACTCAATGTCAACCGTCAAATGACACTGACACCTCTCATCGCTCAACTTTTGACAATCCTTGTATATCGTCATCAAACAGCCGCCAACAACTGACATCTAATACCTATCTTCCTAATCGTCTGATCTTCCCTTCTATCAAAAGAAAATTAGGCTAACCTCCACCATTTTTAATCGCTCGTCACCTGATGCTTGCCAATGAGTGATGTTTAACATCTAGCAACCACCAACAATCAATGTTTGTTTTCCTAATCTCTTGGTCGCTTCAATTAGGAAAACATTTGATATTCACTGGCCACCAACATATGATGTTCGTCTTTCTCATAGCATGGTCTTACTTCTTATCTAAAGAACAGCCAAGCCAACCAATCTTCATTGCCCAGTTTCTAAGGACCACCATCAACTGTCACCCAATACTCATTGCCAGAAAACTCTAACATCTCAAAACTTCTACCACTAACACGATAGGAGACATCTCCGACGACTTTACTCTAATACATAGTATTGACACTTACTCTAATTACAGGAAAGGACATCATTTATAATCCTTCACTTACATTAAGGGAATCATTACAACCAGACAAAACCCCATAATTTTTCCCTTCTCAAGCTTTTCATATAAAAATGCTCATGTGTGTTACTTTTTAACTTGTGCATACTAGAGATCTTCATCCAACCCTAAGAAATAAAATTATCTCCATTGCCAATAATTTACTAAAATGCAACAGCCACTATTGCCAATCAGCCAAACACATAAATATTATATAACAACTACATTATATTGCAATAAAAGTTAAACTTATAGGGTACAAATTTTCCAACCAAATATTTAGATACAGAGGAACATGAGAAGGGCTTAAAACAACTGATAAAACAATAGAATTGAGACCAGCATCCATAAAACCAACCTATTTAAATACATTTGTCATTTGACTTGTTAGATTAAAAGGAGAAGAGCGAACAAAGAAATTATGGGCCAACATGATTACTTTATAAGACAAATAGTTTAAGATATGCTAACAATGTCGCAATGCTCCTACCCTGTAAGTGGTTGGAGAATCCCAATTAAGAAAAATGTACGCAGCTATCAAGTCACCTTCAGACTAGTCTCATATAGGCTAACTGATGGAATTTATTGTAAGAAATGTCGCAATGCTCCTACTCTTTTTATCTAACTACTACAAATGCTTCAAACTAGATAGCTTGCAATATCTAGGAGAATTGGAAAATATAGGAAAAGCTCCTTAGAATTATAGAGTATCACCCATCTTTCGCAATAATGTAAAAACAAAAATTTAATGCGAAGACTTCGTATGTTTAGGTTAGTTAAAGGTTGAAAAAAAAGAACCAAGAAATTTCATCACTAAGGGGATAGCATATTCATCACGATAACCTGTTTATTTGAACTCAGAGCTCCTTTTTGCTAGACTTTGAAGATTTGGAACCTGCTTTCCTTCTCTTCCACCAGTTTCTAATTTTCTTCGAGGCATTGTTTACATGTCCCTTTATTGTGTTTCCAGTTTCTTTAATTCCTCGCAGTATCTTCTCCTTGAAATCATACTTTGGAGTACTTTTCTGACTGAGAACCTTTTTCTGGAGAACAGAGACAAAACAACGTTAATATCACTAAATAGCAGCAGAAAAATGTATTTAGATACCAAATCAAACAAACAAAACAATATGTATGGCTTGGTAGGATAAAGTTCATACCAAATTTTTGCCAAAGTCGTCTTCACCATCATCATCATCATCATCATCATTATCTTCGTCACCAAAATTGTTGTTCATTAGATCATCTCTAGAATACATCTTCATGCCAGGTGCTCCTGGCATACCCTGTCATGAAATCAGCTTAAGAGTTGCGGAACTGTAGATGCATAAAATTGGCTGAAAGATGGGTTTTGAACAAATTATGTAAATGTACCTCCATAGATCTTAAAATCTTTTCCATTTCAGCATCTTTAGTGGGCTTCGCAACAAATGGTTCTCCTGGCACCCTAGCCTGTACACAGTAGGAGTGAGAAGATTACCAATAAAAGACCATCTATCAACAAGAATCTATAAGAATATATTAAATCCAGCCATCATTCTTTTGTCATTTATCCATCCATCCATCCATTTAATCACATATTTATTCAACTATTCCCATGCTTATATGGATATTTTAATTCACGGATATATTTCTACAAGTCATATTTGCTTTTGCCAAACGAAGTAAGCAATGCATTCGTAACTTCAGGTCAATATTTGAGATTAAGGTCAGATAAGTTATTCTCTATGAAAATTAAAAAACCTGAGTTTAATGATTGCATATACTTGTCACAAAATTTGCAGAGATAGCCTTTACAAATTTGATGTTAAAAATAAAATGCTAGCGAAAACAGTTCAGTTATTTCAAATTAGATTGGAAAATCAGCCGCCTAAATGAGACATGTAGCTGTAGAGTAGTGCTATGCCCCCAAAAGAATGAATCCCAAGTAAATGCAACGCGGATTAGAGAAGAAGCAGAAAAGTAAAATGGTGTTAATTTTCTTAAGACATGATGTGTTTATCGGGGAGCACTTCATGGAGAACAAAGCATTGTCCATATAGCTGTATGTTAAACGACAGACATAAAAGAACTATAATGGTGGTGTTGTACAATCAAAACATTCAGAGAAGGATAAAGAAAGTATCCTTCAGCACATTAAACTGAAGAACTCAATTATATATTCAACTAGAGGTTGCTATTGAGACCACTACATGAAAGCTCAACAAATACCAACATCTACCCCTCCACACACACACACACACACCCAAAAAAAAAAAAAAATCCCAACTACCAACATCAACAAAAGAGACAAATCAATAATTTTGTGATTATACAGCAAAATTTGCATATGGCAACTTAATTAGGTGCCGTGAAAATGTGAATAATGAAATGGCTTGTATATGATTATTTTCTCCCTCTTGAACACCTTACTATACGGCTTTGTGATGACGAGTTGATCATATCCTTTATATATGCATTAAGATATAGTTTAATTGATCATCCTTTATTTTTCCAATTCATTACACTTGACTTAGTCCTGCCTCTTTTTTCATTACAAAGATGATATAGATCATCGCATAAAAAAATTACCATGTAGGTCGAGTTTCTAACATCAACAGACACATCATGTCCAGCTAAACTGGGAAATTATTAACAAATTTTTTTTTTTTTTGCATCTCAAGATTTTCACGAATTTCAATATGTACATGAATTATTGTTTCTGGGGACAACAATTGGAATTATAACAAAATTATAAACTGCAAAGCTTACTAGTTGCCACTTAAAAATCATAGCCCACAAGACAAAAAAATGCCTATAAAGAATGCCGCATGCTAATACCTTTGGAACAGGGGGTGCCTTAACAACACATGCTTTGGAAAGATCATTGCAAAGAAAATTGACCAGTGAATCAAGAGAAGGCTTGGAACTAAATACAAACTCAGCAACATCTGTATCAGAGTATCCCATGATCTGCAAAATTTAAGAAAAAGGTTGAATATGAACGATTAATCAACATTAACAAACAGTGCCAGAATCGAGTCAAATACCATAACAACGAATTTGACAATAGGGAAAGTAGGAAGCACGCTTTAAAGTACTAGGAAAAGGCGGAAACTTCTAACATGATTTGTACTATCACCAACATCTTTTAAATATTCACCAAGTAACACGAGGAAAAATGGAAAGAAGATTTCCGCCATTAATAAGCAGTTTAATTTGATCCCTGAATTAAAGTTGATTTGTTCAAATATTAATGCATATCTACCATTTACAAGAAGCGACTACCAACCAAATGACTGGATATCTTGAGATAATTTGATTAAATTTTTTGATGAAATCTTAATTGCTAAGAGTATGCCAAATAATTGAAAAAATAACATTCTAATATTACAATTAACAAAAAGTTAAAAAATAACATTCTACAATTACAATTAACAAAAAGATGTATAAGAGCTTTGTAATAATAGTAACGCAAACTTATGATTCATTGAACATAGTATGGGAGAGGTAAATAAAATATAGGCTTAGAAAATTAAGAGAATTAATCTGGTTATCCAAAAAAAAAAGGTCTACCATGGCAACTATTTTGTGAAAAACTAATAGAGAAATATGGAGTAAAAAACATGATATTCATATAAATTTTATTGATGTTAAGAAGGTATATCATAGAGTACCATAAAAACTAACATGGGGCATGTCAAAAAAAAAAAAAAAAAGCCAAAGATTTATTGGTTTACAAAAGTGAATGATAAGAGTATTCAATAGTATTACAAGCATTTATGAGCAAACCAAACCATTCTAAATCACATGTTTTATAATATATTATTTACATGACAAGTGAGTTCTTTGTTGGGAAAAAGAACATTTGAGAAAATTTCAAAGAAAAGAGGACGTCTAGTGGAATAAAAATAAATATATATATATGCACAATTTTCATACATGTATAATTAATAACTATCAATCATCGTTGCTACAAGATTAATTGATGTTTAGGTGTGAAAGGTCTAAGTAACTTGAGTGTAAAGAATAAGGCTTTAGATGAGGACATAACTTTTAAGATTTTTTTTTTAGATCGTATGAAAGTAAAATAAAAGAAAAGAAATCCCTGTAGTTAGGCTTTTTTATGAATCTATGCCAATTGATTTCATAGAATAAAAAGTGCAGGTATTTACGCCATGGTAGAAGAAAAGCATATGTTATTTATTAGTGAAATAGTAATCACCCCTATCTCTTTTTTTTCTAGCTCATTGGATTTAGATGGATTCTCATATCAGTCATTTTTCTATTTTGTCTGTGATTGTGAGTTGAATGAAAGTGCTGCTCAAGCCATGACATTTCATGCTATTCGTACATTACTCAATCAGTATGTGCAACGAGCAATAGTTTTGAGGAACTAGGCCTCAGAAGAGATGTGGCATTACAAGCTATTAGAAATAGGATGCTATTAAGCTTTATACGTTCCCATGCCATATAATGGATGTGGCTGCCCTAAAAAATAAGTGTGTAGCCATTACGTGCCAGGTAATATAGATAATAGCAGTGATTTTGATCGATCGGTCCAGGAGGGACAGGTCTAGCCAGCCTAAGTGGCCCAACACTTGGGCTGGCCCCTTGTTTACAGCAAGCGTAAGCCTAATGTGTTCCGCCCTTAGTGTGTTCTGCCCCCCTCCTGTGGGGCCCACGACTTACGTAGAGAGAGAGAATGAGGGATTAGGAGGAAAAATTTGTATTAGGAGGGCTGTTTAATCTTTTGGGAGTTATTTTTGTGTGCTTTATATAGGAGGTTAGAATTAGGGTTAAGGTTATCTTGATTATTGCTGAAGTTATGTGTTTCCTTGGTGTTCTTGGGCTCTGGCAGCTTCTAGAGAGTTAGAAGAGAATGATCCTCCTCTCAAGTAGAGGATCAATTGTATATTGTCATTTTTCTTTATGTTTTCATCAATTCCTACAATATACTTGCTGTTTTTCCTGAGTTTGATTGGAGATTTGTGGTGAAGTCTCGCTGAGATTCAAAATTTTATAAGATTTGCTTGAAAGGTTTCCTATCAAATTGGTATCAGAGCTGCTTTCCGGGCTATTTTTGGCGTTTTCCAGCATCAGTTTTCTCTTCCGAACAGTGGGTTTTTGCTATTTTTTGGGTCAAAATCCGGATTTTAAATCAAACAAAGATTCGTGTATCAGTGACGACCAAAAAGGTGGATGCTTTGAAAGAACGTCTGGAGGGGGAGATGAACCAAATCAAAGCAATGATGGAGGACATAATGTCCTCCATGGAAGAAAAATTCTTTGACCAACGTGACATGGTGAAGAAGATGTTGGATCTCCACAACCAAATGGCGGCATCGGAGGCGAGGGGGCTGAAAGGAAAAAATACTAATTTTGAAATTTGTAGGGTGAAAATGATGTGGAGATCGTAGAGGGAGAAGGGAGAAGATCCCATTTGGAACCTTTCCAGAGGGAGGAGAGAGGTGGAAAATATGGGGAGAGGCATGGATATGTGGGGTATGAGCAAAGAGGTGTTGATTACAGTCGAAGAGGTGCTGATTTTGAGGGAAGGAGTGAGAAATTCGAAGAAGGATTTAGGTATGAATGTAGAAGGGAGGATCCGGATACTTGGGGGGGACCACTCACTTGGGGAAGGGGAAACTATGGCGGAATTAGGAGAAATGGAGGGGATCCAAAGGTCAGGAAGCTGAAGATGCCCATCTTTGAGGAGGTGGATGCGCACGGGTGGTTTATAAGATAGAGAGATATTTTATCGTCAATGGGTTGATGGAGGAGGAGAAATTGATGTTAGCTGGCCTATATTTGAAAGGGAAGGCGTTGGCTTGGTACTAGTGGAGAGACATGAGGCGACCTATATGGAGTTAGAGGGAGTTCAAAGAGTGCTTAATAGAACATTTCCGAACTAGCAGGGGAGGGAACTTCTATGAGCAGTTCTTTGCTCTAATACAGGAAGGCTCGGTGGCAGAATACTGCGAGAGATTTGAGCACCTGGCGAGTCGACTGGATCGATTTTCTGAGACTGTTCTGGAGGGGAATTTCGTGAAGGGGTTCAAATCAGAGACCCGAGCAGCAGTGAGAGTTATGAGGCCTCAAGACTTGGGAGAGGCGATGGAGCTAGCTCAGCTGGTGGAGGATCATAAGTACCAGGAGAGGGGTGCCAGAGGCAGCAATTCATGTGGTTCATACAGGATGACCACCACTTTCTTAGCACCCAAGGGGCCTACACCGAGCAACTTTCATGAGATCCTAAAGGAGAAGTCTGTAGAAGGAGGAAGTAGAGAAATTTCAAAAAGCTAACTAAGAGGGAGGTGCAAGAAAAGAGGGCAAATGAATTATGTTTCTGATGTGATGAGAAGTATATCCCAGGGCACAGTTACAAAGATCGAATTATTTAGGTTCTCACCGTCTATGATGATGAGGAAGCTGAGGAGGGGGTGGGAGTGAGACCGGGGTAGAGGAGGAGGACAAGTTGCATCTGGATGTAGCAGAGGTCTCCCTAAACTCAATGGTAGGATTTACTCCTAGCCATATGATAGGAAATACTTGAGTTCGCAAGTAATCCTACCGGATCTACTTGAGTTCGCAAGCAACCCTAAGCAAAATTGATAAAAACAGTGGTAAAACACAATAATTTGGAGCAAATCAAACTAGGAACGATAGATTGCGACTTGGAAATAAAGCAAAGCAAATGCGAAAGCAAGATACAAGAGATCCTCAATTCGAGAGGAGGATCGTATCTCCCAAATCTCTAGACAAGATCGTCTAGAGCCCAAGCCTCCAAGGAAACCCTAATTTCAATCAAACAAAACATAAACATCCCTAATCTCCCTTCCCCTCTTTAATACAAAACTTTCCTAATAAGTTTTCCCTCCCCATGCCTTAGCCGCCCCCTCCAATTCAAATTCAAAGCCTCTTGGACTAGTGGGGCCCACCCATTGGGCGGACCAAGCAAGGGGAGGCGGATGGATTCCGCCTCCTGTAGACCTGCTGAACCGACCCCTTGGCTGGTTGGGCCGGTTCAGCTTGAGCCGGCACATCAATACCGCCCTCCCAAAGAATCACCTTGTCCTCAAGGTGAAAATCCGGATTTCACCCTCTCGTAAGGCTCCCACGTGGCATCGTAATCAGGAAGGTTCTTCTACTGGATCAACACTTCCTTAGTTCCCTCTTCCTTCTGACGAACCCCCATCAGCTCCAAGGGCTCCAAAATCACCTCTAACTCCTCCGTAAGTGTCGCCGGCAGCTCGGGATTGGCAGTATAGTCACCAATGGCCTTCCTCAGCTGTGATACATGAAAAACCGGATGTATAGTCGCCGTGGGTGGTAGTTTCAGCCAATATGCTACTGCTCCGATCTTCTCCAGCACTTCATAAGGCCCAAAGTACCTTGGAGCCAGCTTCTCATTTCTCCTGTTGGCGACTGTCTTCTGTCTGTATGGCCGGAGCTTCAAGAACACCCTCTCCCCTACTTCAAACTGGATGTCCTTCCTGTGCCCATCCGCTTGTTTCTTCATAATCTGTTGAGCTCTCAGGAGATGTCTTTTCAACTCCTCCAGCCTTCTATCCCTCTCCTCCAAGTACTCCTGTACTGAAGACACTGGGGTACTGCCCCTCCCAAAGTGCATTAAGTGGGGAGGATCCCTTCCGTACAACACCTTGAATGGAGTCATCTGAGAAGCTGAGTGAAAAGAGGTGTTGTACCAATATTCTGCCCATGATAACCACTTAGCCCAAAGCTTGGGTGTCTCTGATGCAAAACATCTCAGGTAAGTTTCCAAGCTTCTGTTCACCACTTCCGTTTGGCCATCCGTCTGTGGATGATAAGCTGTACTCCTTTTTAGAACTGTCCCTTGCAACCTGAACAACTCTCTCCAAAAATGGCTGAGGAACACCTTATCGCTATATGATACTATCGCCTCTGGTACTCCATGCAATCTGACCACTTCTCTGATGAAAGCTGAAGCCACTGTTACTGCGGTGTAGGAGTGTCGGAGGGGAATGAAATGAGCATACTTGCTCAATCTGTCCACCACCACTAAGATCACTGTGAACCCTTCTGAACGGGGTAGCCCATCTATGAAATCCATGGATATCTCCTCTCATACTCGTCCCGGTAGAGCTAAAGGTTGTAGTAGTCCTCCTGGTGACATAGCCATGTATTTGTTCCTCTGGCAGATCTCGCATCTGGCTACCAACTCCTCTACATCTTTTATGCATCCCCTTCCAGTATAACTCCGAGGCTAGCCTTCTGTATGTCTTCTGCACTCCTGAATGGCCCCCTACAGCGCTTCTATGAAACTCCTGGAGCAAGCTCGGGATGTGGATCGAGGTTCGGGGCATGACGAACCTTCCCTGATATAGCAATCTGTCTCCCTCCAACGAGTACCCTGGGTGGCTACCCTCTTCCTTCAGCAAATCTGCCCTGATTTTTCCCAAAGCCTCATCCCTAGCACTTTCTTCTCTGATGGCCTCCCAATCAAGCATCAAAGGAACTGAAAGTGTCACTGTCTGCAGCTTTCCCATACATCTGGACAAGGCATCCGCTGCCTTATTCTCTACTCTGGGTCTATACTGAATCTCAAAATCGTACCCCAGCAGCTTGGACAGCCACCGCTGATGCTCTTCTGTCACCATCCTCTGCTCCAGTAGATACTTCAAGCTCCGCTGATCTGTCCTGACAATGAAGTGCCTCCCAAGTAGGTAGGGCCACCACTTCTGGATGGCCAAAACGATGGCCATTAATTCCCTCTCATAGACTGACTTCAGCCTGGCTCTGGCTGTCAGTACCTGGCTGAAATAAGCAATGGGCCTACGACTCTGCATAAGCACTGCACCTAGTCCATATACAGATGCATCTGTCTCCACGATGAAGGTTTGGGTGAAATCTGGCAAGGCTAGGACCGGTACTGTAGTCATGGCCTTCTTCAGGCTCTCAAAAGCTGATGTAGCCGCCTCCCCCCATAGGAACCCATCCTTCTTCAACTGCTCGGTGAGTGGCCATGCTATAGTGCTGTACCCCTTTACGAACCTTCTGTAGTACCCTGTCAGTCCTAAGAATCCCCTCAACTCCTTCAGATTCTTTGGCACTGGCCACTTAAGCATTGCCTCAATTTTGGACTGATCTGCTGCCACCCCTCCCCTTGATACAACATGGCCCAAGTACTCTACACTGCCTTGTGCGAAGCAGCATTTCTTCAAGTTGGCCCTCAGCTGGTGCTCATGCAGTACCTCTAACACCTTTTTCAAATGCTCCCAGTGCTCCTCCTCTGTCTTGCTGTAGACCAAGATATCGTCAAAGAACACCAATACAAATCTTCTGAGATAAGGTTTGAAAACCTTATTCATAAGGGCCTGAAAAGTAGTGGGAGCATTGGTGAGGCCAAAAGGCATCACCAGGAACTCATAGTGTCCCTCATGAGTTCTAAAGGCTGTCTTGGGTATATCCTCCTTCTTCATCCGGATCTGATGGTATCAGGATTTCAAGTCTATCTTGCTAAAGATCACGGTTCCGCTCAATTCATCTAGTAGCTCATCAATGACTGGGATAGGAAACTTGTCAAGGACAGTTTCCTTGTTGAGGGCTCTATAGTCCACACAAAAATGCCAACTGTCATCCTTCTTTTTCACTAATAGAACCGGACTAGAGAAAGGACTGATGCTGGGTCTGATGATTTCGGCCTCCAACATTTCTCTAATCAACCTTTCAATTTCATCTTTCTGGAACTGAGGGTAACGATACGGTCGTACACTGATGGGTGACACTCCCTCCCTTATTACGATGACATGCTCCTACTCCCTCTGCGGTGGCAATCCCTGTGGTGGCTGAAATACCTCTTGGAACTGCTGAATCAACGGCTGAATGGAGAGGGGTTTGTCCCCTCCCTCTAATCCTGCTCCCTCCAAACTGTGCAGCTCCACCAAGTATCCTCCTCCTGCCAACTGTATATCCTTCACCATAGTTTTGAGAGAAACCATGGACTTAGATAGCCCTGCATCTCCCTTAATCACTACCTTCCTTCCATCTATCACCAACTCCATCGTGAGTGCTCTCAAGTTCACCTTGGTGTCTCCTAAAGTTTGCAGCCATTTCATCCCCAGGATGACATCTGTTCTCCCAAGCTCTAGTGGAAGAAAATCTTCCTTCACCTGAATCCCCTGGATAGTCAGTAGCACTCCTCTACAAATCCCCTGGCCCTTCTCCACCTTCCCCGTACCCATCATCACCCCGTAGCAACCCGTATCCACCAATCTCATTCTCATCTAGTCGACGACCTGAGAGGAGATGAAATTGTGGGTAGCCCCACTATTGATCAGCGCCACTACCTCCCTGTCCTGGATCTCTCCCTTCACCTTCATGGTATGATTCGTCGTGAACCCTACCACTGAGTTCAGGGACACCTCAGCCAGATCCAAGTGCAGCTTCTCCTCCATCTCCTCCTCTGTCACCTCCTCCCCTCCCTCCTCAGTTTCCTCGTCATCACAGACGGTGAGAACCTGAAGAGTTCGGTCCTTGCATCGATGCCCTGGCGTATACTTTTCATCGCACCTGAAGCACAACCCCTTTGCCCTCTTCTCCTGCATCTCCTTCTCTGTCAACCGCTTGAAATTTCCCCCACTTCCACTTCCTCCTGTCTTCTCCTTGGTGGCCTCTCGATTTCCCCCTGTTACAGGAAATTTCGGTGCTAGATGGGTGGTCGTCATCCTGTAAGTTCCCCCTGTGCTGCTACTCCTGGCCCCCCTCTCCAGATTTCTCTGATTTTCCACCAGCTGGGCTAACTTCATAGCCTCCCCCAAGTCACGGGGCATCAGAACCTTCACTGCTGCTCTGATATCTGCCTTCAACCCCTTCATGAAATTTCCCTCCAGTACTGTATCTGAGAGTCGCTCCACCCTGCTAGCTAGGTGCTCAAATCACTCCCGGTAGTCAGCTACTGATCCCTCCTGTGTCAGAGCAAAGAATTGCTCATAGAAATCTCCTCCCCGATCGGTTTGGAAACGTTCTATGATGCAATTCTTGAATTCTCAACAGGTTCTGATAGCCCTCCTTTGGTCTCTCCACTGATACCATGAAAGGGCTTTTCCTTCCAAGCACAAGCCCGCTACTGTCAGTTTCTCCTCCTCCGTCAGCCCATTAACGGCGAAGTATCGCTCCACCTTGTAAATCCATCCATAAGCATCCTCTCCTTCGAATATGGGCATCTTTAGCTTCCTCATTTTCTGATCCCCACCATGTCCCCGTAAGCCTCCATAATTTCCCCTCTCCCATGTGCTCGAGCCCCCCCATGTCTCCCGATCCTCCCTCGCTCTACCATGTCCCAAACCCCCTTCGAAATCCCTCCTTCTGTCTTCAAAATCAGCACCTCGACGGCCATAGTATCCCTCCTGGTGCTCCCACTCCGCACCTCTTGGCTCCACGCCTCCATGCCCTTGTCTCTCTCCGTATCTCCCTCCACTCTCCTCCCTCTGGAAAGGCTCCAGATGGGGTCTTCCTCTTCCCCCTTCCACGATTTCCACCTCTTCTTCCTCCTTACGGATTTCAGATTTGATGTTTTTCGCTTCGGGGCCCTTTGCCTCAGATGCCGCCGTTTGGGTTTGGAATTCCAACATCTTCTTCATCATATCCCGTAGATCGGCCACTTGTCCTTCCATGGAAGACATCCTTTCCTCCACGGTTTCCTTGATTTGATTTATCTCCCCTTCGATCCTTTCTTCCAAAGCATCCACCTTTTTGGCCGCCATCGCAATCCGGAGTTTGCATATTCACGAAATCTGATTTTTGAAGTAAAAAAAACAGCAACTTCCCTCTTTTCCGGCCAAAAATCTACTGCAGGAATTTGCCGAAATCAGCCCTCCACCGGTCCCAAGACTTGCTCTGATACCAATTTGATAGGAAATACTTGAGTTCGCAAGTAATCCTACCGGATCTACTTGAGTTCGCAAGCAACCCTAAGCAAAATTGATAAAAACAGCGGTATAACACAATAATTTGGAGCAAATCAAACTAGGAACGATAGATTGCGACTTGAAAATAAAGCAAAGCAAATGCGAAAGCAAGATACAAGAGATCCTCAATTCGAGAGGAGGATCGTCTCTCCCAAATCTCTAGACAAGATCGTCTAGAGCCCAAGCCTCCAAGGAAACCCTAATTTCAATCAAACAAAACATAATCATCCCTAATCTCCCTTCCCCTCTTTAATACAAAACTTTCCTAATAAGTTTTCCCTCCCCATGCCTTAGCCGCCCCCTCCAATTCAAATTCAAAGCCTCTTGGACTAGTGGGGCCCACCCATTGGGCGGACCAAGCAAGGGGAGGCGGATGGATTCCGCCTCCTGTAGACCTGCTGAACCGGCACCTTGGCTGGTTGGGCCGATTCAGCTTGAGCCGGCACATCACCGTATCATGAAGGTAAAGGGGGGAATAGCAGACCGCGAGGTGGTCATGTTGATCGATAGTGGGGCTACCCACAATTTCATCTTCAACTAGGTCGTGGACCAATTGGGGGTGACTTTGATGGATACAAGAAGCTATGGAGTGATGATGGGCATGGGAAGATGGAGATGGGTAAGGCCATCTATAGGGGAGTTGTTTTGACCATACAGGGGATTCAGGTGAGGGAGCATTTTCTCCCATTGGAGTTAGGCAACACTAATGTTATCCTGGGGATGAAGAGGTTGCAGATCTTGGGAACTACCAAGGTTAACTGGGGGCACTGACCATGGAGCTGGTAGTGGAGGAGAAAAGAGTAGTGATTAGGGGAGATGCAGGATTATCCAAAACCATGGTGAGGAGCATACAGGAGGTGGGGGGGTTCCTGGTGGAGCTACAGAGATTAGAGGGGATCATATTGGAGGAGGGTAGAGACATTCCTCCTTCAGTATAGTCGTTGATACAATAATTCAGTGAGGTCTTTCAACCACCTCAAGGATTGCCACTATCGAGGGAGCAGGAACATGCCATCACCCTGAGGGAGGGGATGTCACCCATTAGTGTCAGGCTGCACCGTTACCCTCAATTTCAGAAGGATAAAATTGAGAAATTGATCAGAGAAATACAGGAGGCAGGGATTATCAGGCTTAGCATGAGCCCTTTTTCTAGTCCAGTCTTATTGGTTAAGAAAAAAGACAGGAGTTGGAGGTTTTGCGTGGACTACAGGGCTTTAAATGAGGAACCTGTGCCAGACAAGTTTCCTATTCCAGTAATAGATGGTCTATTGGTGAGCTGAGTGAGGCAGTTATCTTCACCAAGATTGATCTGAAGTCTGGGTACCATCAAATCCGCATGAAAAGGGAGGCCGTACCGAAGATTGTTTTCAGAACACATGAGGGACATTATGAGTTCCTGGTGATGCCTTTTGGCCTCACTAATGCCCCAGCTACCTTATAGTCCCTAATGAACAGGGTATTCCAACCCTATCTCAAGAGATTTGTGTTAGTTTTCTTTGATAACATCCTGGTGTACAATAGATTAGATAAGGAACATTGGGAGCACTTGAGAACGGTCCTAGAGGTGTAGCAGGAGCAGTAATTGTGGGCAAATTTGAAGAAATGTTGTTTTACATAGGCTAGTGTGGAGTACTTTGGATATGTAGTATCTCAGGAGGGTGTGATCGCGGATCATACTAAGATTGAGGCAATGCTGAGATGGTCACTACCAAAGAATTTGAGGGTACTGAGAGGATTTCTAGAGCTGACATGATACCACAGGAGATTCGTGAGGGGCTATAGCACCATCGCCTTGCCACTGACAAAACAGTTGAAGAAGGATAACTTCTTATGGGGGGAGGCAGCCACAACAGCTTTTGATAGGTTGAAAAAGGCCATGACCACCATACCAGTCCTGGCCCTACCGGATTTCGATCAAGTTTTTGTAGTAAAGACGGACGCATCAGGGTATAGATTGGGAGCAGTACTCATGTAAAGCCACCGACTCATTGCTTACTTCAGCCAGGTGTTGACAGCTAGAACTAGGCTGAAGTCAGTCTACGAGAGGGAGTTGATGGCCATTGTACTAGTCATCCTGAAGTGACGACCTTACTTGTCGGGTCGATATTTCTTTATCAAGACAGACCAACGAAGCCTGAAGTACTTGTTGGATTAGAGGATGGTGACATAGGAGCACCCAAGGTGGCTGTCAAAGTTATTGGGACATGACTTTGAAATTCAGTATAGGCCAGGGATAGAGAACAAGGCGATGCATGCCTTGTACAGATGGCAATATCGATATCGCTGATGTTGGATTGGGGGGCCATTAAGGAGGAAAGTGCACGGGATGAGGAGTTGGGGAGGATTAGGGCAGATTTACTGGAATGGGAGAGGCTACTGTCCAAGGGGAGATTTGTGGTGCCAAGGATATTAGTCCATATTCCACACCTACTGCAGGAGTTCCATGGGAGTGCGGTTGGGGGTTACTCGGGGGTGCAGAAGACCTACAGGAAATTGTCAGCAGAGTTGTATTGGAAAGGGATGCACAAAGATGTGGAGGAGTTGGTAGACAATTGTGAGGCATGTCAGAGAAATAAGTATATGGCTATGGCTCTAGGGGGATTACTTCAACTCCTGGCTCTACCTGATAGGGTGTGGGAGGAGGTCTCCATAAATTTTATAGACGAGCTACCCTGATCTGAGGAGTTTACAATAAGTATGGTGGTAGTGAATGAACTGAGCAAGTATGCTCACTTCATCCCCCTTCGACATCCCTACACGGCCGTGACAGTGGCAGTAGCGTTCATAAGAGAAGTGGTCCGAGTGTATGGGGTGACGGAGTCTATAGTATCTGACATGACCATTTTTAGAGAGTTATTTAGGTTGCAGGGGGCAGTCCTGAAGAGGAGTACAGCTTATCACCCCCATACGGAAGTGGTCAACAGTAGCCTGGAGACATACCTAAGATGTTTTGTGTTGAAGACACCTTGGCTTTAGGCCAAGTGGCTAGCATGGGCGGAGTACTGATACAACACTGCGTATCATTTCGCTTTCTAGATGATCCCATTCAAAGTGTTGTATGGATGAGATCCATCTCACTTGGTGCATTTTAGGCAGAATAGCACTCTAGTTTCTTCAGTAGAAGAATACTTGGAGGAGAGGGACAGAATGTTGGAAAAACTAAAAAGACA
This sequence comes from Dendrobium chrysotoxum, assembly GCA_019925795.1. Taxonomy (NCBI): domain Eukaryota; kingdom Viridiplantae; phylum Streptophyta; class Magnoliopsida; order Asparagales; family Orchidaceae; genus Dendrobium; species Dendrobium chrysotoxum. Next base: position 62,682,139 of record CM034313.1, read on the forward strand.
TCTATTGAAAGCTCAGCAGATTATGAAGAAACGGGCGTGTGGGCATAGGAAAGACATCCAGTTTGAAGTTAGGAATAAGGTGTTCTTGAAGCTTCGACCTTACAGACAGAGTACGGTAGCTAACAGAAGGAACGAGAAGCTGACTCCACGATATTTTGGCCCTTATGAGATATCAGAGAAGATTGGAACAGTAGCTTATCATTTAAGGTTACCCCCCATTGCTACCATACATCCAGTGTTCCACGTATCTCAGTTGAGAAGAGCTATTGGGAATCACACAGCTTGTTCAGAGTTGCCGGCCACTCTGACTGAGAAATTGGAAGTGGTTCTAGAACCACTAGAGAAAGGGGTACGCCACGGAGGAGGGCTCAAAGAAGTGTTGATTAAATGGAGGAACCTTTCCGATTATGATGCTACATGGGAGCTGTACGAGAGGATGCAACATCAATTTCATCTTTTCACCTTGAGGACAAGGTGATTCTTTCGGAGTGGGGTATTGATAGACCGCTCCAGGAGGGACTAGTCTAGCCAGCCCAACACTTGGGCTGGCCCCTCATTTACATCAGGCACAAGCCTACTATTTTTTTGGCCCTAGTGGGTCCCCCCCCCCCCCCCCCCCTCTGATGGGGCCCATAGCTTAAGTAGAGAGAGAGAGAGAATGAGGGATTAAGAGGGAAAATTTGAATTAAGAGTGTTGTTTAATTTTTTTGGGAGTTATTTTGTGTGCTTTATGTAGGAGGTTAGAATTAAGGTTAGGGTTTTCTTGATTATTGCTTAAGTTTTGTGTTTCATTGGAGTTCTTGGGCTCTAGCGGTGTCTAGAGAGTTGGGAGAGAAAGATTCTCCTCTCGAATAGAGGATCAATTATATCTTGTCATTTTCTTTCTGTTTTCATCAATTCCTACAATATAATTGCTATTTTTCCTAATTTTGATTGGAGATTTGTGGTGAAGACTCGCTGAGATTCAGATTTTTATAAGATTTGCTTGAAATCTACAAGGGTTACCTATCAATTTCCAATACGAGGGAAATGTATTCATTATTATTATTAGTTCGCTTCATGTTTGGATTTATTGTTGATTTGAATCCTTTAAGATTTCTAGATTTGTCAAGATTGCTCCCTATAAATATCTTCTTGTTGCAAATTCTATTTTCATGAATTGGTGGGCTTGCATTTCAAGATTGATTTTTGAATGAATATATTTAACATAATAACTAGAGAATACTATGGCTTTCATTCTACAAGATCGAATTTTGATAGCAAATACCAATATGCTTTTAATAGATTTCAGTTTTATAAGATCAAATATTATAACATATAACGACATTTCAACAATTTTTAGGGAATTCAAGACTTACAAATTTGGGATTTTAATGATTATTAATCTGGGATTATTGATGCATGTAAATGGGATATTACTTAATGAAACTTTTACTCTCCTCCAAAACTAGCATGTTGGTTGCATACAAGTTCTTCGAGTGTGGTGCACGTATTGATCGTTAATTTTTGAAAGAAGTCTCTCCTTATATCGGCATGAGATCTAGATCTCTTATTCAATAAATTCTTACATAGTTACTTTTTTGTTTGCATAATTGTTTTCAAACATGATTTATTTTGTTCAAATATATTACAAGATAGACTTTATGATTGTGGTGTAAGTCTTGATCAAAGCGCAATTTTTTTATATCCTAAACTTTTGAAATTTATAATTGAACAATCATTAAGTCATAGTTTGAGATGAATTTTTTGTATTCTCTATTTTCAACAAAAAAAGAATTTTTTCCCACATTAAAAGTTTATGGATTATAAATTTGATTGTTTGTGCGATTTTATACATCTCACGCTAGATATGCATTATAAAATCCTAGACCCTGAGACATCCAACATCAAATATAGTGTTAGAGCTTAATGTTGGTCAAAATGTCAATTAAAAATGGAGCTCAATGTCAGTTACAATGAACAAATCATCAAATGGATAGAATTTTGACAACTTTGCAACATTAATTGGTTGAATTACGGAACAAGTAAAATAAAATGATTGAAGACAGAATGCAAGTTAAGGAGCAAATTAACGCTTTGGAAACTGATCGATTAAAAAAGTTGAACTAATCAAAATAATGGATCTATCTACTTGAATGTTAACACAATTTGGAGACAAGATATTCATTGCAAGATAAAAAAACAAGATGGATATTATAGGGTGCATGTGATGATTAAGCTTACGGAAATCATAAAAATCAACATTATGACATAGATGATAGGACTACGAAAGTTAAAATTGAAGCATCTACATTGATAGAAAAAAAAAATAACCCTATGTTTATTTACTAGGTAATGGAAACGGGCAACTTCTCTGAGAGAGAGAGATGATGTTGGGGTAAGCGTCACGTAATATTTGCAAAATTTGCGAGCTAAAATATACTAAATGAGTATGGAAAACAAAGGGAAAGATTTGATAACGCACCTAGAACTACTTGGGATGAAATGAACTAATTATTAATAGATAAATATATCCTTAAGTGTTACATGTATCATAAACAAGTATCTAGTAATTGCATATTTTGAAACAATATTCACTTCAAAATTTTATATTATCCAATTATAAACATGGTTTTGAAATGCAGTTGCACATTATTTTGTGAATTGATCTTAAGTTGGCCAAATAATTGCTTAGTAGGTTTATAACTGGGCTATTGCCTTGAACCAGCCAGGTTGGCAAGTTGGAGAGGTCATCCTTATGAATTTCAAACCTGCTCTAAAACGATTTTGAGTCAATTAGATGGGTTGACTCTAAATCTACTTTAAACTCCACTCGAGTTTGAATCAAAATATTAGAATTCTAGTTGACACAGATTCAATTCCAAATTGAAATGATATCGGCGCTAAACAACAAATAGTCGCCAAAGCAGTCTATTCTACACTAAAAAATACAATTTTCTTACAAACAATCGATGAATCAGATAAAATCACCTCTTGACATGCGCGCTCAATTGTTTTGCACTCAGAATTACATTGCCCTTCTACTCCCTGCTCCACAAGCTGCAGCGCAAATCAAAACAAATAAGGAACACACAAAAAAAACACAGTATCTGGATCATAATCAAATTGAAAGATCACGATATGTTCATTTCCTTTACCTCTAATTTATCCCCTTTCTCCACGATGTCGATCTGAAGAATCCAGTCCGCTTCCGCTTTCTTCAGATTACAAACATTCTCCGCTATCTCAATCACCTCGTATTCGGATATCTAGTCACAACCACCATAAGGCAAACAATCAACAGTCGGATCAGATGAAAGAAGACAGCGAAGAAAGCGCAGGATCGATAACCTTCTTCGGCGAGATCTTGGATTCCTTTCCCTTAACCTGGTTGTAGATCTGTTGAGCGATCTTCTCACAAACTTGGCAGTTGATGTACTGGATGTCCTCCTTCCTTGCCGCAGAGGGGGGCGCCTTCTTCTTGGGAGAAGCTATGGACAAGGGAACGATGCATGATAAGAAGATAAGAAAAAATAGCGCAGTAAGAACATGGATTTTCCTCGCCATTTCTCTCCGTCTCTCCGGCCCTCGTGAGCTTCGTTCTGTGCCGGCCACCGAAGGAGTGAGGGTCAGTAGAGACTCGAGTTTTGTACTTCAATGAAGTGATTAGCACTTGAATAAGACCTTCTAATCCTCCATGGGAAGCCAAACATTATTAGGTCCAATTATTATTATTAGAAAATTTTAATTTTTTATGCCTCATAATATTTAAAATTAGAGAAATATAATTAATATTTTATTTTTTGAATAATGTACCTCATAATATTTAAATTCTTACTGAATAGTTTGTTACTTGAAATTTTTTGTGATCAATGTTCAAACATAATTTGAATAAGATTCAAATAAAGATTATTAAAAATTTTGAATTTATTGAATTGCACATTTGAAGAAGGTTCATTTGATGTTCAACACAACTCAACAAATTCAGATAATAATAACTCTAGATAACACAGAACATTCAACCATAATGTGTCATACAATTATCAAACAAAGTTCAAGTAGATTCCAATAGGGTATATATAATTGAGAGCAATCACAATATGTATAACATAGTAAAAATATCAAGCAATACATCATTGCATAACCATTCATTCAGCAACCAACCAACAACAACAACAACAACAACAACAACAACAAGCCTTTATCCCACTACGTGGGGTCGGCTACATGAATCCTTTTTCTCCATTGTGTCCTGTTAAAAGTCAAATTCTTGTTTAAATCTAATAAAGAAAAATCATTTCTAATATTTTCTAACCAAGTCTTTTTAGGTCTACCTCTACCTTTCTTAACATAAGTCAAATCTAAGATCTCTAGTTTCCTAACCGGGTCATCGGGAGGCTGTCGTTTTATGTGACCAAACCATCTAAGGCGACTCTCTCTAATCTTATCTTCCACTGGAGCTACTCCAACATTTTCACGAATATGCTCATTTCGTATCCTATTTCTAAGGGTAAAGCCACTCATCCACCTAAGCATCCTCATCTCTGCAACACTTAACTTAGAATTATGCTTCTCTTTTAATGGCCAACATTCGGCACCATAAAGCATTGCAGGTCTCACCACCATCTTATAGAATTTTTCCTTAAGTTTGAGGGGTACTTTTCTATCACACAATAAGCCCGATGCATTCCTCCACTTCAACCATCCAACTTGGATTCTGCTGATAATATCCCCATCTATTTCACCATCACTCTGAACAATAGATCCAAGATATCTAAAATGTGTACTCTTATTAATGACTTGATCGGCCAAAGTCACAATCCCATCACTAGGTCTATTATTACTGAAATTACACTCCATATATTTCATTTTAGATCTACTCAAGCGAAAACCTTTTGACTCTAAGGTTGACCTCCACAATTCTAGTATACCTTCAACTCCCTCTCTAGTCTTATCAACAAGAAGAATATCATCAGCAAAAAGCATACACCAAGGTACATCCTCTTGTAAATGTCTAGTGAGAACATCCATGACTAAAGCAAAAAGATATGGGCTTAAGGTTGATCCTTGATGTAATCCAACCGAAATAGGGAAATACTTGGTCAAACCACCTTGTGTTTGAACACAAGTAATAGCTCCTGCATACATATCTTTAATGATTTGAATATAAGCATTATTAACTCCTTTCTTTTCAAGAACTCTCCATAGCACTTCTCTTGGAACTTTATCATATGCTTTTTCTAAATCAATAAATATCATATGTAAATTCTCCTTATTCTCTCTATATTTCTCCATCAAACCTCTTAATAAATGTATGGCTTCCATAGTAGACCTACCCGGCATGAATCCAAATTGATTTTGAGAAACATTAGTATCACGCCACAACCTATGCTCCATAACACATTCCCATAGTTTTAAAGTATGACACATTAACTTAATTCCTCTATAATTCGCACAATCTTGTGCATCATCTTTATTCTTAAAAATAGGGATTAACACACTCCTTCTCCACTCATCTGGCATCTTTTTAGTCTTCAAAATAGTATTAAAAAGTTTAGTAAGCCAAGAAATTCCTTCATCTCCTAAGCATTTCCACACCTCTATTGGAATATCATCAGGTCCAACAGCTTTTCCACCCTTCATTTTCTTTAAAGCCTCTCTAACTTCGGTTTTACTAATACGCCGATAAAAATAAAAATCTTTATTTTCATTTAGGGTGCTAAGGTCACTACAGTCAATTTTATTTTCACATTCTTCATTAAAAAGCTTAGCAAAATATCTCATCCACCTTTGTTGAATATCATCTTCTAAAAAAAGTACTTTTGATCTTCATCCTTAATACACTTCACTTGAACTAAATCCTTACTACTCATATCTCTTTGTTTGACTAACTTATACATATATCTTTCTCCCTCCTTAGTATCTAATCTATTATATAAATCACTAAAAGCTAAACTCTTTGCATCGCATATTGCTTTCTTAGATTCCTTACGTGCCTCTTTATATAATTTCTAATTATCAGAATTTTTACAATTAAACTAATTTTTATAACAAATCTTCTTATTTTTAATCTTTTCTTGCACATTTGGATTCCACCACCAACTATTTTTACTATTAGGAGCTTTTCCCTTTGAAACTCCAAGCACATCTTTTACAATATTCTTAATATCACTAGCCACTTTTTTCACATAACATTAGCATCCTCATGCACAGAAAAAATCTTAAGATCTAAAATCTTACTCTCAAAAATATTTTTGTTAATATTCTTTAAATGCCCCCATCTAATCCTAGAAAATTATTTTATTTTATTTTTTATTTTCTTCCCCATTATCTTCAAGTCCAAAACTAATAAACGATGTTGGGTACATAAATTTTCACTTGGAATAACTTTACATTCTTTGTAATCTAAACGATCTAATTTTCTTATAAGAAAATAATCAATCTGAGTTGTACTATATCCATTTTTATAAGTAATGAGATGCTCATTCCTTTTCTTAAATAATGTATTAGCAATTAAAAAATCATAAGCTAAACAAAAATCTAATATGGACTTACCAGCTTCATTTGTCGTTCCAAACCCATGGCCACCATGAATGCTTTTAAAATCATCTACCTCTCTACCAACATGTCTATTTAAATCTCCTCCAATAAAAACTCTTTCTTCAAGAGGTATCTTTTGTATTAATTCTTCTAAGTCATTCCAAAATTTTAATTTTGAATCCATATCCAAACCTACTTGAGGATTATAAGCACTTATAATGTTAACAATCTTAGCATCAACGACAATTTTTAAAGCTATAATTCTATCTCCAATTCTATTAATATTTATAACATTATCCTTCAAACTCTTATCTAAAATCACGCATACACCATTTCTAGTACGACTCCTACCCGAATATCAAAGTTTAAATCCTAAACTATCAATCTCCTTAGCCTTCTCCAACCCATTTAGTTTCCTGAATGCACAGAATATTTATCTTCCTATGAATCATAATATCTATTAATTCCATTAATTTTCCTGTAAGGGAACCTATATTTTAAGTTTCTATCCTAATTTTAGTTTCATGGACTAGCTTATTTGCCCACATCCATCCTTGATGTGGGAACCCTTGCCTATTTAACACTGCACCCGGGCGGCGGTGCAGCGGCCCTTGCACACTTGTCGCTGTATTGGCCATACAGCGCATAGCTTCCAGGGGACGCCCTAGCATTAACACAATTTCTTAAAGGATTCATGTCATTATTATTCGACAAGTTTTATGCTGGCTATCGACTACCTAACGCAACCCTCCACTTTTCTCATCTAGGACTTGGGACCTGGCAACGACAGTGTTATGAAGGTGGTGGCCACTTAGTCTTACAAGTTATTTAATTATGACTTGTAACTCTATATAGGTTACACTAACATTGGACATCAACCTTCTCCCCTTTTGAATGCATTCTATTTTTCTTCAGATGACCACGCCTATGCTTCACTAATTATGGTAATATAACAACTATATTTATTTCATATGGAATCTTCCAATGCTCTTCTCTTCTAACTAGATATATATTTTTAATGCAAGTAGCTAACCATGTTTCCTATGTATAGAACTTTGAATATAAGTTCTAATAACTAACACTTCAGTTTCAAGCTACTACCAATTTTTTTCCTCATAAGCTCCATAAGCATGTGTTTAAAGACAATGGATATATCATACTTCTTGATTTCTTCACCTTAAATTAAAATTTCTTTTTCATGGCATATACATGGAACATTCATTTCAACTCCTCTTTGCTCTCAAATAGTTATGTAACATGTAATTTAATAACGGACAAACTTGAGCATGATGTTGTATCATCAACTATTGTTTTTGAGGTATCTACAGGCATTGACCCTTGAATGTTAGGAGTTATCAATCTATTCTCCATATATTAATTGAATTACAACTTTTAGCTCCAATGTACATAAATAACCATAAGGCCTTAGTCACTTACTACTTTCAAGTTGATGGCAATTGAGGTTAACATCTCCAATCGACACTTACGATTTAAAGCATTCATTGAATTAAAATCACCTGTAGATTGCACATCAACAATTTCATGACTTTCTATACTTGAAATGTCCACTCTTCACATATACTAGTAGAAGATTATGAACTTATCGATCCTACATCAGTATCATTTGTATAAGAAATTGTCGTTGAAATCTTTATAGGAGTAATGATAACACATAGTAAAACCCAATATTTAATGGAAAAAGAACTCTCATCCAAGAAATAAATTTAAGATCTTCGTCCATTAGCTCAATTGGTGGAATTAAAGGTGCCCCACTAGACTGGTACATCACTTACAATTTCATATTAAATTATCTCTCATCAATATCTGTCACTTTAGATATAAGGTCACAGAGATCATTAAAGAAAACATTTCTTTGGATTTTTAATCCTTTTCTCCATTTTCTTGTGAATATCCAACTATCTTGCATATATTTCTATCATTTCTCTTCATACACTATAAGAATACTAATGCTTGCTTTATCAATAAAAAAATAGTTTGTTAGCATGCAACTTCATTATTTTTTAATGTAAATTGAAATTAATTGAATCATATTTAAACAACTTCGAGTATTAATCAAATAATGATCAAACTATGGTCAAATATATTGAGTCTACAATTGAATTATATTCAAAGACATGAACGCACTTTATTTAAATCGAGTTAAAATATATATCTAGTTAGGTCATGATCATACCTTAGTCATCAAATGATGTTCAAACATTATTTGAATAGTTCGAATAATATAGTGCTTGGCATCTTAAACCATTTTTTATCATAGTTTGAGTAAGGTATGAGTATAATTTGCACAGATATTAGAGTTACATGTATGTCAAAATGACCTGATTTATACTATACTATGAAAACATAAGAAAATATACTACCCTTGTATGCCTAAGTCATTGATGAACAAAGAAATCTTAAACTTCACTGGTGTAGTCCCTCATGAGCAAAGAAACCCTGATGAATATACAATGACAATATCAAATGAATTAAGTCGATGTGGAAAGGGTGAGATGTTTTCCCTCCTTTACTATATGATATGGGTTTAGCAATGGTATTTTGAACATAAACTGCTTCAAATGTTATTTTCTTCATATATGAAGAATTTCGATTGTGCTGCAAACTCGTTTGTCATTGATCAGCTTTGAAAGAAGTTCTAGAGGCTATCAAGTATAAATTCCCTTGCCCAGTGAGAGTTCATCTTCAACGAAGAAACCTCCCTTTAAGAAGGTAAAATTTGGTATGATGGAAGAAGATTGGGTAGAGTTGAACTTCAATTGAGCAAAGTGATTATAGAAGAAGCTTTTGGGCTAAGAAGATCATAATAATGAAGTGAATGCTTCAACCAAGTTCAAGAAGGCCCCAACCAACAACAAGCAAGATCTTGGAGTCATAAGATGCCTAATTCCCAAACTTGCCCATAAATTTTACTTGATAACTAGCCAAGATCAATAAGTGTACTTCAGGGTTTAAACTTAGGCTTCGTTTGGGAAAGCTTTCTTACTCCTTTCTAAAACAACTTTTTAGTACATAAATTTTTTGAAATAAATTATGGATCAAGTTTTTGATAAAATATGCAATTCAATTAGTTTCATAAATGCATCTTAGGCAATGTTGGCAAAATTTTTTAAAGTTGTTCAACAGTTGCAATTACCAACAAAAAAACATATTATAAACTGCCCAACAAGTTGGAACTACACATATAACATGCTTACTACTGCATTCAAATTAAGGAAAGCTTTATTCTCTTATGGGGAAAGAGAGGTTGCTTATCATTGTTGTCCAACCAAGAAGTGGAATAACATAGGAAGGGTATGTGATGTTTTGGGGCTTTTAATTAGGCAACAAATATCATTTCAGGATTGAAATACCCCACATTAAATTTATTCTTTACACAAATTTGTACAGTAAGAAAGGTATTGGCTGATAGGGGCATGTTCTTCAGATAATTTTATTATGGAAATGTCAACAAAAATGAAGGCTAAATTTGACAAATACGTGAGTGAGTATAATTTTGTAATGGTCTTCGGTGCTATCGTGAACTCGAGAATGAAACTTGTTTTCATAAAATTCATGTTTCCAATGATCTTTGAAGGGGATGAAAGCATACAAAATATCTCGTACATCTGTAGCTTATTGCTTGATTTATATGAAGAATAATTACATGTTTTGAAGAGGAAATAGAATGTGTTGGTGGCACATTCAGAGCTGGAAGATTAAGTGATGTTGGTACGAGTAATAGTTTAAGAAGTACTCAAGAATCTAGGGAAAATGAGTATAGTGATTGGCTAGATTTAGCAGTTTTTGTTTTAAAGAAAACAAAATAAGAAACTCGTGAAATCTGATTTAGATAAATATCTTAAAGATGGTTTAGAAATTTATCCTATAGGATGCCCCTTCTATTTATTGTATGGTGGAAGAGAAACCAAATGAAATATCGCATTTTATTAAGAATTGTTGTTGATATCCTAGCAATTCTAATTAGCACAGTTAATGGTTCAAGCTCTCATATGAAGCTCAAATTGGGTTCGTTCACACTACAACCTAGAAGGAAGGATGAATGTAATGCTTTGTTATAGTTTTTTATTTTCAAAGTTTCTCATTTTGTAATACTAATGATATCATTGGATGTAAATTACTTACAAGAAGACGAGGAAGATGAAGAGGTGGAGATAACACTACCTCAATGTTAGAAGCATTTTGAAAGGTAGAAGATACCTCTACATATCTCTCTATTAACGGTTAAAGCAGTAGTTGTGACTTTTATTTTATCATTTGTAGATTGACTATTTAAAGGTGCTTGTGACTAGACAAAGTGAAAAAGATTATGGAGATATGAGGAATATGAAATTTTTTACTGAACTTTGCTAAAAATGTATTTTTAGTTTAATATTGGTTTGCAACTTTGTTTCATTATTTTTTTAGTACTAAATTTTGTTGCAACTCGGGCTATCGAGTTTATGATTTTGATGATAATAAATACTATTGATTACCTCTTTATTTCTCCTAGTATTTATAGTGCATATTTATTTGTGTGTTAACTAACATTTTAGGTATAACATATACTGTTATTTGAAGATTCAGGGCTTAATATGGGGTAGAATAAATTATGCTGAAAGAGTCTATAATTTTTATTTATTTATTTTTAATTTCTTAAGTCAAGTCTTGTAAGGGTATATGCTAGCCTAATGATCGTGCACACACACACAAGGGGAGCAAAAATAATTTTAAATATTTTAATTTTTCTATATATCATACTATATGATTTGAATTATACTGTATGATCTGATTTTACTTAAATTAATTAAAACACTTTATTTTTTTGAAAAAAATAATTAAAATATAACTAATTATACAATATGTAGTATGAACATCACATCGTACTAGACGATCAATTATAATTAGAAACCCCGCCATTCATTAAATTAGGCAAAATTTTGAATTTAAAATATTACTTTATTTGTACTATATAAACCAAATTGTGTTGTACGATGTTTAAAATATTGCCTAATTTAATCCTGTGATTAATCAATTAAATCTGCTTAATTTTGATATTTTGATCGTACTGTACGAATTGGATTGTATTGTACGATCAACATAGATGATATTTGGTCGTCCCATGATTCGTGTTAGACGAACTATATTTCGGTTGAACTAATCATACCATACGATTGGTCATTCATACTGGTGATTGTACATCACTAACAGGCAAAATTTAAATTTTTCATACTGTACTAACTGGTGATCACAAAGTCCTAACAGGTTAAATTTTGCACATTATATTGGACGATCCTGCGATCATACTGTATGATCTTTAACGGATGAATTGAATTTTTAGGATTTTTTGAAGCCCTCTATTTAAGCTTTCTCATAAGACTTTGTAATAGTTTTTTGATCATTCATTGAGTTATTTTCTTCTAGAGAAAGTTTGAAGAGAGAACTTTAGGCTAGTGAGAGAAAGAGTGGAGTTTGTAAGAGAGGGAGAAGATCCTTGTGGGCTTCAAGGGAGTATTAGAGGGGGTTTTCACACAATTTCTCCAGAGAACTTGCACATGAGTTCCTCCAAGAGTCAAGGTTTGTCTTGAGGGAAGCTTTGGGAAGAAGATCTCTTTGGTGTCAAAAGACCCAGCTACTCTGCCGCACCGGGGAAGGTGAAAGTGATTTAGGTTCTTTGCCTCATCAGGAGGGTGAAAAGGAGTCAAGGTTCTCTACCTCACTAGGAGAGTGAAAAGAAGTCAAGATTCTCTGCCTCACTATGAGGGTGAAAAGGAATCTAGTTTCTCTGCCTCATTAGGAGGGTGAAAAGGAGTACAGTCCTCTATCACACCGGGTTGGTAGAAGAGAGTTTGTAAGGACTTCTCCGCCTAGCTGTGGGGTATAAATTAGAGTCACTAAAGAGTTTAGTGCAATACATGGAGAGGAGGACTCCAGGGAGTGCGCGTAGGTCATGGTTTGACCGAACCACTATAAAGCTGGTGTGCTCATTCTAATTTTTACTTTTTGCACTTTATTTTTTCGCATTTTATTTTTGGATATAACTGCTTGGTTGAAAATCTATGATTGATATTACGTTGTATTGATTATACTATCATCACAATCTTTGTAACTTTTAATAAGTGTACTAGCTTCCGCATCAAGTGATAATATTACTTCTATATTAGTGTGCCTCGGGCTAGTTCCTTAAGCTCTAACAACCTTCATGAACTCTCAAGTTGATTTTAGTCTATAGTGGAGGCATGCTGCTATTGTACTCTATATTATTAATGAACTAAAAGAGAATAATATGATTGTTTGAATATGAATTTGTGCATGGCTAGAGAGAAATATCAGTTAAAAGAGAAAAATTAGCTACTTTTCAATTATTGTAGCTCATGTAAATGATCAAGTGAATGTTTATATAGTTATTTAAGAAATTTTTTTATTGTTATTTACTAAATTATTGAGGTCTAATAGTTGTTCTGATATTTTATTGTATATTTTACAATTGTTGTGTAAGAATTGTTTAGGCATTCTCATGTTGTGGCTACTTGCCTAATATTTTCTAAGGCACTACCTTACCACAGATATTTATAAAGGTTGCTTTTTTGCTTTTGTGTGGCTTAACATGCCCAATTATGTTCAAACAAATGGAAAAGGGAGTTGCAGCATGGGTGTTGACTTCATTAATGATGCGTTCAATTTCAAAATTAAAATTCAAAAAATTAAATCACTCAAAGATAATTAATCTTTTCAAAAACTCAACACTTTTTAATCAAACAATCAATGGGTTGTTCTTTTACCAATTATGAATCCCAACTTTAGTTATGCCCTATCCATATAGTTATGTTATTCATTTTATTTCCTTAAATGTGATTTTAATTATTCATGTCATATGAATTTTTCTTCTTCATACATTTTGCTACTTGTGCCATTAGGAACTTTGCACTTTTATTACAAAAATTGCTTATGCAGTTCATTGCAAAAATTCACAAAAAATACACTTTATGTCGAGCTATCGAGCCTATAAATGAGCAGAGTTTGAGCATATTATTCAAGCTCGAGTTAACGAGCTGAGTTTGAGCCAAAAATATAAAATTTGAGTTGAGTTCAAGCTCGAGTACGAGCCACTTAAATAGTAGGTGAGTCGAGCTCAAGCTTGTTAGAACTCAATCTTGAGCTTGTTAGGTTTGCACCCCTAACTATGATCCTCGAACAACTATTGCTCGACTGCACTCCTTCTAGCCTATATCGCACGCCAACTACATCCTCCAACCTTTATCGCCTGTCAACTATAGTTCTCCAACCTACATCATCACCCGACTAGGATTATCCGAGTCGTCCTACTATTATCCTTCTGACCTCCATCGCCTATCGACTACAGTCCTTAGATAACCTATAGTAACCTTTAATTTTTAAAAGAGCTATTTTGACCTGTAATAATAAAAAATTATTTCAGGAGTCATTATAGGTCTAACTAAAAAATTATTTTTGCCATAGTATAGATATTGTTGTGTTTTAGTTTCACTAATTTTTTTATAATTTTTGGGCAATAGTATAATTCCTTAAGAAATTGATACTTGTCGGTACAAGTGGAATTTTTACGACTATTAAGTGTCCATTTTGTAAACCAATTTCACCAGAATATTTTAGATATGCTTAACTAATTTATAAATATTTTTTTTGTAATTTTTGGATCTTGAGATTTAAAGATATAAAAGAATTTTTTGTTAAAAGTTAAGCAATTAATATAATTACCTAAATATCCTTTTAATATTTTATTAAAAAATATTATTCCACTAACAAAAGCTTTACAATTCCATGACCTTTTGGATTTTGGGTAATAGAGGCAACAAAGAAAAAAGAAGAAAGAGAGAAAAAGAGAGGAGTGAAAAAGAGAAAGCTAGGATTTGAAGACTATAGAGCTTTTTTTACTCGTTGGCCCAGTTGAAAATTTTATTCGTCTAGAGGTAGGTGTTAAGTGTAAATTATGTACTATCTGTGTTATATTAAATACAATAAAAATATGTTATTTTAGTTATTTTTATACATGAATTATTTAGGAAAAAGCAAATTTATAAGTGTCAGGCAACATCGCAATGCTGACAAGTTTAATGCCACAGTGCCGTATTGATCTATGTCAGAGCGTCTATTTCAACGCGGTGGAATTAACCTTCTCTATTTACAAGCGCTACTATGTTACAAATGTTAGCACAGTTGCTCCCAAAATCAACACCGTAGTATTGGGTGTCTCAAAAAATTGAACGCAGGAGCACTAGCCTTTCTAGGGCCACGGAGTCAAAAAGTCATTCCAAGCACTGCAACGCTCCTATTTCACCGCACTACGATGGAGCAATTATAACTGCTACAAGCCATGTCGACTTAGCAAAGAGACGCATCGATTTTGGCTGTAACCATGCCACATCACTTAGCATCACAGTGGAGCAAACATCATAGTGTCAAAGCGCTAGTTCATTTTCAACTATCGCAATGCCACCCTGTAAAGCTCCATGGCAATGAAGTCTGATCTTGTACTTACTATAAATCGAAGTTAGTTCTATTATTTGGAGAGTTCAGTTTTCAGAGTGTAATTTAGTACTTCTTCAGTGTATTCTTTAGTGCCACCTTAGAGTAAAGTCTAAGGGAAGCTAGGAAAGTGTAAGATACAATCTTTAGAGGGACTAGCATGTGTTTCTATAAGCAACTCTATAAGTAGAAGAAGAAAGAGTGTAGAAAAGATACTTAGATCCATCCTTGTGATAAACTTCTTACTTCTCTTGTACTTTATTCTTCTATGAATAAAAAGAATATGAGTTTGCTTATTATTTATTTTATGTCTGACTAGATCTTCTATTTTAGGCTGATGATATAAAGAGCATATTAAGTACTAATATAAACTCTTATTTTTTAATAAAAATAATGATGTTTTCAATATCTCTCATTCTTAATTTAATGTATATAATGATCATGTGTATAGTTAAAACCAAGTGTGCTGTATAACCTCGTCAGAGGAATACAAGAATAATTTGAAATATTAAAATAAAATATTAGCATGCCTAGACATACGATATTTGAATATTCTAAGTTCTATAGAGATGGTAAAACTGTAGAGAGACTAACAATCTCTTTTTATCTCTATAAGCTTGACAGAGATCTAGGAATGCATATACTCTGATTCACATCTATAATTAAGAAACTCATTAGAAAAATATATTATATACATGCATCAGTCTAAAATATTTTATAAAAATTGTATCAACTTTATTACTTATTTTTATTCATTGGTAGAAACTCAAAAATCTTATTTCCATTTTAATAAGATAAGTTCATGCATTTAGAGTAAGTAGTAGTAGTTTCCTTGTAGTATAATAGATCACTTTCTCATAAATTTGACACTCTATTTTATTACTTTATTATTTAGTCCAACACGTATACTTGCGTAAATTAGTTGGCTGTTTTAAATTTTATATCAAAAAAAAAAATCTAAACATATTTTAAATCCAGTGAGTTTTACGTTAGCTCACCATTATCTTATCATATTATACACCCCCATCAGTAGGTCATACTATGTTTATTTCAATTTTAAAAATATGTAGTTTGTACCAAATTTTTTGATTAAAATTTTATTTTTATTACTGAAAAGTGGGAATTAACTTTGCACTAGTAAAAATTTCATTGCATAATTTTTTATATCTTATAGAGATTAAGAATACGAATATTTTGAATATTTTTTAGAAATTTTATAACAAAAATTTTAAAATTTGTGGGGTAAATTATTTGGATGATGAAAAATAATAATATAGTTTAATTAAAGTCTTAAGATAATATTATGTATGATCTCTAATAATTTAGTTATTTATTAAAAATATATATTTTTGCTTAGTAGGAATTTATGTTGTCTATCGTTATAAAAAATTATATAATTCTGACACATGCTCAATTATGCTTTAACTATTATAATATGATGAAAAATATGCAAATGTGATAAAATTATATATGCTAGGAGAGATAAGGGGCCAAAATTCTTTGTGATTCTATCTATGTCAGGAAATATTCTTGATATATCATCAAAGAATATCTTGATCGGGCACGAATCTCGAGGCAAAAATCAAGTTAAAAATTTCAAAAATTAATTCGGAGACCATATGAACTCTGATTTCAGCAAACATACAGTCAAACTGAACGTCTCAAAAATACAAACCCAACGGCACCAAATTCGATTCAATCCGAGCCCAAATGGGTCCAAATCGAAGACTCAAAGCATATTTGGAAGGGTCAAACCATAATTCGGATTTCCAATGAGTTTCCAAAAGTGACATGCTTATAGTCGAATCGAGCGGCTCGACGAGACGAATCCAACGAGCCCAAGATAGTCAAATTCTAATATCATTAAGGCCTTCAAATGCTCAATAAACGGTCCATGACCAAGGGACTCAACATCGGCCGTCCATTCAAACCACTCCCAATTTACCCTTGATCTTCCTCTTATTTACTGGATATGCCACTCTCAGAAAACTATAAATAGATCCCTCATTTCTCATAGAAGGGGGACCGAAGCAAGAAGAAGAAGAGAAGAGAAGGAAGAGACTCCTCCTCGACCATCGCCGAACTTTCACCCGGCGGCCGACCTGACGCAGGAGTTCCGCCAGACCACCACCTGACATCGGAGTTCAGTCGAACCGCCAGTCGACGCTGAAGTTCTGTTGGACCGCCACTTGACGCTGGAGTTACACTCGACCTCTCAACGTTATTGGATTTTCGCTCTCTACTTGTAATTGAATTTCAATCCAAGAGTTGATAATTGTAATATGATCGTCCTCAACTTCAAGGTCGAGTCAACCACTTGTAACCAAAGCAAACACTAGTGAAATCCTTTCAACTGGACGTGGCCCCGTGGTTTTTCCCTTTCTAGGGTTTTCCACATAAAAAAAATCGGGTGTTTTATTTATTTCTTTCTATTTGTGTGCTGGATATCCGTACAACGTTGAGACGAAAATTTTCAAACTTTATCACCATGTATATTCTAGCCCGCAATAATTCTGGTATTTTTAAGGCATATTCTGGTGCTATAAGTTATATTCTGGTTCCTACGGGCATGCTCTATTGCTATAAGCATAAAAGAGAGTCATAAGGAGCTCGAATCCTTTGAGATTCTTTATGGGTTCAAAAAATAAGATATGAACTATTTTATAATATGAACAGCTCTATGTTATGAATTTTAATTTATTTATATGCTTGATATTATTTTTTAAATAATTAGATAATTGCTATGTTTGTATTATATTTCTAAATACAATAATTTATTAGACTATATTTAACTGCTTTTAAATATTTAGTAAAATATTTAATAAAAGGATTTAAAAATTAGATTGATTTGTGTGGTCTGATGAGCTATTATAGCTCATTGTGGTTTTGCTTCTAATTTTTAAATATTTAAAAAATGGAATGTGTTTGTTGATTAATAGTTCAGGATCAGATATGAGTTTATAGTTATTTTTTATTTTGATTTTTGTACAATCATGATTAATTTATTATTCTGTTATATAGCTTCTATTTGTAGCCATGTATTGTGGTGTAGATACATTTTGATGAAATGAAAGAAATCTTATGAATGAGTTTATTTTTAGTACTTGGATATTTTAATAGCATGTAGTCTTTTATTTATTTAAAATGAATATTGGAAGAGAATCTGAAATATTCTAAAATTAGATCTTGGGATTTACGTGTTGTAGCCCAACATGATAGGACATGTCCTGGTCGGGTTGGGTTGTGACATAACCATCGCTCGATTATAGTCTTTCAATTACTGTCACGTGATTACAATTCTTCTGACTTTTGCCACTTATCCACTACAATCTTTTATCACTCGACTACGATCCTTCTAACATCTATCACAAATTTACAAAGATTTAGAAAGTTTTCAATGTGAAACTTTTGGTTTGTGATATAATAGAACATTGGTCACGTTGACATGAAAAATGTAAATTTTTACCTAGTATTTTGATTTGTACACTATTTTGAATATTTTGTACATATATTAAAACTTTATAAAAATTGTTACAGAATAATAAATACTTTAAAGTAATGTTGTGAATGTTATCCATGAATGATTTTTTAAATTATCAATGTTGGATGTTCATACAAGTTATCCTACGCATACTACTAATTTATTATACCTGTAAAATTCTATATATTCATGTATCATGTTAAATATTACTCAAATATATTGAATATGATGATATTTCTATTTTTATGTGATGAACATGATATATTATGTTCATGTGTTGGAAGATATGTGGAGGAGGAATGAGAAAGGAGGAGATGTATGTGGTAGCTGTATATGCTTATGTGGAATATAAGTGGAGTGATAAGGGTTTATGCATATATATGAGAAATATTATGGCAACCTAAAAGGGGGGTGAATTGGTTTGTGTACTAATTATAATGGTAATTTAATATATATAATTTTACTTTATAGAAAAATTAGTGATATGAGTGTAACATAAAAAATAAAACAAATCACAATAAAGAGACCACAAAGAATTTTTGTGTGGTTCGGCCCAAACCCAAAATCGGTCTACTCCACGCCTAGTCCAACCTTAGGCTAGGATTCAACTAACAGCAAAAAAGGTTATAACAATTGTATCTTCCTAACATCAAGAAGAAACTACCTAACATAATGGTGGGAATCTAACATCAATAATACAAGTCATAAAAAAAGATAAAAATAAGTGTACCAATTTAGATCTCATAAAAAAATAGCTTTCAAGAAATTGCTCTCAAGACCACACAAAAATAAAATTTTAATCACAAAAAACAAATGAGTTTGCTCACTTATTTTATATTATATGAAAATGTAAATATGATAAAATGAAGTTTCTAAATGTATTTGCAAAAAAAAAAAGCAAGCAAACAACTTTTAAAACAATTTTCCAAGATTAGGTAATGTGGGCAATGAAGCAATGTAAGTACTTGAAAAATATATGTTATTTATATAATTTTAAAATTTTAAAATAATATATTTAAAGACACCTTAGATGATAGATAGAGCAATATGTAAGATAAACCAAAGGTGATTCAAACACAAGGCAAAACCAAGTTCCAAAACAAGTAACTAAATCATAAAATGGTATACAATCAAAATATTTTATGAAAAATAAGTTTATTATAAAAAAATTTTAGATTTGATGTTAAGATAATATAATAATGATTTCAAATCTTTAAATGATTAGAGATTTGATTTATAAAATAAAAAGTCAAAAGGGTTTCACAAAACTTTTCAAATCATGATATATGTGACTAGTATGCACAATATATCAAGTTTCCACTTAAAGAACCAACCAACATTAATATTTTAAAAATAAAAAGGATCACGAAGTGTATGATTTAAATCACTAACAATATGAATAAGATACAACAAGTCTCAGAAAAATATTTAATAAAATAGCCACAAGCGAAAGAAGACAAGTCTCCAAATATTTTCACTAGAAAATCTTAACTAGTTAACTCATTAATATAGAATAATCCAATAGAATTTGATCTTTATAAATTCTAGAAAAATATGAATTCAATCACAAATAAGATGATGATTCTACAGCAATAAAACCCATAAAAAAGATTCTCATATAAAATCACAAATAGATTTAAACTAGATCCAAAACATATAACGTGAAAATCCATAACTAGTTGATCAAAAGACTTATGATATTTAAAAATAATTTTGACTTAAATAAAACATAAAAAAATATAATTTTGATTATTAATATGATGGAGTTTCTACTGCAATAAAACTTGATATATCATCAAAATATTATCTTGATCGGGCACGAATCTCGAGACAAAATCAAGTTGGAAACTCCAAAATAAAATTCGGAACCATCTAAACTCCAATTTCAGCAAACTTATAGTCGAACTGATCGTCTCGGAAATACAAATCCAACAACACCAAATTCGACTCAATCCGAGCCCAAATGGGTCAAAATTAAAGATCCGTAGCACATTTGAAAGGTTCAAACCATAATTCAGATTAGCAAACAGTTTTCAAACATAATATGTTTATAGTCAAATCGAGCGGCTCGACGAGACGAATCCAACGAGTCCAAGATTGCTAAACTCTAAAATCATTAAGACATTTAAATGTCCAATAAACGGTCCACGATCAAGGGATTCAACATTGGCTGTCCATCCAAACCACTCTCAACTTACCCCTGATCTTCCATCTATTTAAAGGCCATGTCATTCTCAGAAATCTATAAGTAGAGCCCCCCTTGAACACCTGAACTTCTGTCGGACCACCGCCTGATGCTAGAGTTCCGCCGGACCACCACCTGACAACCAGACTTTTGCCGGACCACCACATGACACCCAGACTTCTGTTAGACCACCACTGGATGTCCGGACTTCTGTCGGACAACTGACTAAAGCTGAACTTCTGCCGGACTTACACCTTTCCACCTATGAATTTTTCCTACCTCAATAGTCAGATTACAGTCTTTCTGACCTTCGTCGCCTACTAGCTATGGTCCTTTCGACTTGCATCACCGACTATGGTCCTTTTGACCTCTGTCACTAGACAAAGATCCTCTCGACCTCCACGTCGATTATGATCCTTTTAACCTCTATCCCCAGACAACGGTCCTCCCGACATCTATCACCATACTACAGTCTTTCTGACCTCCAACACCTGTCAACTACGATCTTTTCGACCTTCGTCGTCTATCAACTATGGTCCTACCGACCAAACAAATATGTATATGTTGATTATTAAAATTTCCACCATGTAATGCGCTCTATATGATGTATATTTGTGACATCAATCTAAGGCCTTCTCCCAAAGAAGGGCATCATTTGTAATCAACTGTAAATACTAGTGGATTCATTCAAATTGGGCTAGGCCCCATGATTTTTCCCCTTTTTAGGGGTTTTTATGTTGAATTCAAATTGGGCTAGGCCCCTAAAATAAAATTCTTAAGGAGGGATTTGAATTTTGGCATGGGAGAAGATTGATTAATAAATTAATTACAATCTAAAAATTTTTGAGATTGTTGTCCCTCCAGCCATCGTCGCTTGCCGACTATGGTTTGACTGACCTCCATTGCATGTTGACCATAATCCCTCCGACCTCCATCGCCTGCCGACTACGATCCCTCTGACCTCCGTTGTCCATCGACTAGGGTCCCTCTGACCTTCGTCGCCCAAAAACTACGGTCCCTTCGACCTCCATCGCCTGCCGACTACAGTCCCTCAGACCACCGTCGATTGACAACTACGATCCCTCCAACCACTATCCCCCGTCGCTTATGGCCCTCCTTCGCCCTTCGACAGCCATCACCCATCGATTGCTATCCCTCTGATCTTCATCGCTAGCTGAGTATAATCCCTCCAAGGACCATCACCCACCGAGTTCAATATCTCCAACCATAGTCGTCCTCCGACTACGGTCCCTTTGACCACCTCACCCACAAACTACGGTCCCCCCGACCATCATCGCCCACTGACAACGACCTCTCTAACCACTGTCACCCGATTATAGTACCCTCGACCTCCGTCGTTGATTACAGTCATGCCAACTAAATGAAAATCCAAATATTCTCTTGAGAATAGCTCTCAACCCCAACTATGTAATATGCTATATATGATTTACACTAAGCCAACACCTTCACTCAAGGAATGACATCATTTGTAATTAACAACAAGCACTAGTGGATTCATTTCAATTGGGCTAAGCCCCATGATTTTTTTCCCTTTTTAGGATTTTCTATATAAAAATTATAGTGTCTCTTATAACTCATACACCCCTCTCTCTTTATCTGTTTGTGTACTGGATCTTCATTCAAAATTAAGACATTAAGTTCTTTATCTCTCTACCACTATGAATAATCCAGGATGCAATAATTTGGCACTATTTTTGGGAAACTATCATTGGTTGGGGGATAACCTTTGCTTCAACCTTGAAAGGGCATTCACGTCAACACCCTGGGCACGATTGAAGCGAGGTCCCTCTATCATGATTTCTTATCAAGTCTAAAATAAGTCCTTCAATATTAAAGGCAACATCACTATAATAGAAAATGTGCTTTATCCCTCATCAACAATCAGCCGTTACTGCATTAATTCTATGGGAAATGATTCTTGGTAGGGGGCCTTTTTTCTTTAATCTTAAGAGGTCGTTCATGTCAATGCCCTAGGCATGGTTGAAGAGAGATAGTCCCTTTACCATGACCTATTATCAAGTACAAAGGAAGTCTTTCAATATTGAGGGCAAGTTCATCTCAATAATGAGAAAACATTATTCTATCACCTCTCAACCATCAGCCATTGCTGCATCAGTTCCATGGGAAGCATATTCGAACTCGTAAGGGGGAGACCTTATTTATAATTTTGAATACAGTTATAGTCAAGCAAGTCCATCCAATATTTTACTTGTCAAATAATTTATCATAAAACTTCTCATAAATACAAGAAGTCTTTAAGTAAATCCTAAACTCTGTATAGTCCCCAGTTTAACTTCTACTCCTTAGGCAAGGTCATGGTTATGACCTCAAAAAGATAGTAACAGTTTAAAGACAAACCATTGTTCACCTTTGATTAGGGATACTCGCAGCATTCACCCCTCCCAATCAAGGCATAATCGATCTTAGGGAGATTTGATTCGACCTCTTTTACACATGTTAACGTCATCTAGTAATGCTTTGACAAACAACCTAGGATAGGTCAAACATTCTTGGTAGGATTCCCTTGACCTCTTCCATACAAGTTAATGCTATCAAGCAATGCTTGGGTAAATAACCTTGGATATGTCAAACTTCTCTTGTGGATCTCTCTCAAACTCTTCCTTACATATTAGCATCATTGAGAAACACTTAGACAAACAACCTTAGAATATGTCAAATATCCTTGGTGGATTTCTCTTGACCTCTACTGTACATCAAACCACCTCCTTCAACTCCTTCTTCAAGGATAGAGCAAAGCCTTTCCACCATTAGAAATTCACTCAATTGACACCGTTAGTGTACCGTTAAGCTGTTATAATCAACACACCACCTGACCCCCTCCATTAGATTATCTGTTATTTACCCCTATCAGCATTAGTGCCCATTTCCTTTAATGGAATACAACTTGACCATTGACAACATCGACCCTCTATATGATTACCACTATTGGCCCTCTGCCTCTGGACCACCGTCATTGACCCTTTGTGTCATAGTAGCCAAACATTAGCCCTTTGCTCAATCGCCATCAGTGACGCACCTTGAAACTATCTCCATCAAGATTTGCCCATGGATGTCAGCACAAGTGAACCATCTGGACTTGGTCGCCGCCACCACCAATTTTTAAACTCTTGCCAAATAGTTTTTCTACCATAGGGGGAGAACTGGAGCCTATGTAAGAGTTTCGAGTCTTGATCACCATCACCACTAGTATTAAACTCTTGCTGGATAATTTTTCTCCCACTAGGAGAGAACTGGAGTCTGTATAAGAGTATTAGGTCTTGATTACCACTGCCACCAGTATTTAAAATATTGCCAGATTATTTTTCCCCCACCAGAAGAAAACGGGAGCAAGCGTAAGAGTATTGGGTATTGTTAGCCGTTGCCACCAGTATTTAAACTGTTGTTAGACAGTTTTCCCCCATAATGGGAGAACTGGAGCCCGTGTAAGAGTACAGGGTCTTGATTGCCACTATCAATCATGATTGCCATCAAAAATCTCTAACCTATGTGCCCTCTCCCTAATCCCTAAGGGGGTATTTAGAGATTTTTTAAGGGGGTTAAAGAAAAAAATATTTTTTATTTTTAAAATTTTTTCTAAATTTTTGGGTCAAAATAGCATTTTTTTTATTTTCAAAATAATTAAAAAAGGAAATTAATTTAATTAAAAAAGAGGCGGTTAAAAAAAGGGGTTGATTAGGCGCTGCACACGGCCTTAACATGCGCAAGGCGTGAGTCCCGCATGCTTGCTGACCCATCGGTGGTGGGCAAACCTGCTAGTTCTGCCACTAGTTCGCGCCCCAGCCCAATTTTTTGCCCGAACTGTCCAATTTGGATGCTTTTGGAGTCCCTGGATAATTTTTTAATATTTCGGACTCAATTTTTCAAGTCAATTAAAGTTTTGGAGAAAACTTTTCTAATTATTTTTGCTCTGATCAGCTCCAACTTTGGGATATGCTAAAAGTCTAATCAAGGATATTTTACTTGGTTCACGACACTAATGAGAGGTCCACGTTGAAATCCAGGGAGTGGTTGCACTTCGTAATTATATGAAAATCATAACTTTACATTGCAATAGTTTGAAAAGCTTCGATACATATTTTCAGACTCTAAAGGATTTAACCTCCGAAAATAGGGGACAACTAATACGCCACCAAAAATTGCCTTGATTATGCATGAATCTCGGGGCACATCTGAGTTGGAAACTTCTGAATTGAAATTCGGGACCATTTGAACTCTAATTTTAACAAACTTATAGTCAAACTAAATGTCTTGAAGAGATGAACCCAACGACATCAAACTTGGTCAAATATTAGCCCAAATGGGTCCAAATTTGGGGGCTGATGCACATTTAGAAGGTTCAAAGTATAAGTTTGATGACCAAATAATATCTAAATGTAGTATGCTTATAGTCGAATCAATAGACGACGAGACTAATTTAACGAGTTTAAAAATGCTTAATTTTGACATCATTTGGGCACATAAATGTTTGACAAATGCTCTATAATCGAGGGGATCAATGTGGGTTGTCTGATAGAACACTCTAAATATGTCCCAGATCGGGCATCGATTCTTGGAGAAACTAGGAACTTTTGCTTAAGAAGGGAAAGAACCATGAGGCTTCAAGGATCCTAGAGTTCTATCCAAGCACCACCGCTAGCAAACTTTTGTCGACCATCGTTGGACCATAGCCTATTCGTCGATCGTGTTGGATCACAGCCCTTCTGTCGATTACCGCTAGACCACCAGTTGACCACCAATCATCATCGAACCTATGTCCGAACGTCAGCCCTCACTGGATAACTGCCCATCTACCGACCTTAGCTAGACTACCGGCTGGCCGCTGATCGCTGTCAGACCTCCGCACGGCTGCCGATTGCCTTCAGACCTCCGCTCGACCACTAACCCTCGCTGGACAACCATACATTCATCGATCACCATCGAACCTTTGCCCAACCACTGTTGCTCACCAATGACAGTTCCTCTGGCCATCATTGCCTGCTTATTATGGTCCCACCAACCTCTATTGCTAATCGACCACAGTCCCTCCAACCTCCATTGCTAGCCGATTACGATCCCTACGACCTCCTTTACCCATCGACTATGGTCCAATTGACCTTCGTCACCCGCTGACTACTGTCCCTCTGACTACAATCACCTATCGATGACGGTCCCTCTGACCTTCATCCCCCATCGACCACGATCCCTTTGACCTCCATTGCCTGCTGGCCATAGTCTCTTTGACCTCCACCCCCCATCGACAATAGTCCTTCCGACCACCATCACCAGCCACTAAGGTCCCTCGGACCACCATCACCTGCTGACTATTGTTCCTCCGACCACTGTCGCCCACTGACTACAGTCCCTTCAACCATCGTTGCTTGATGATTATGGTCCCTTTGACCATCGTCGCCCGCTAACTATAGTCCCTTCAACTACCGTAGCCCACCGACTACTGTTCCTTTGACCTCTGTTGCCCCCAAACTATGGACACTCCTACCTCCATCACCCTCGAGTACGGTTCCTCTGACCATTGTCGCCCATTGACTAAGGTCCCTTTGACCACCGTCGCCTTTCACCAAGGTCCCTCCGACCTCAATCGCCCACTGACTACAGTCCCTCCAACCATTATCGCCCATCGACATAGTCCCTCCTACCACCGTCAACCACCAAATATGGTCCCTTTGACCTCTATTACCTGCCGACTATCATCCCTCCGACCTCTGTCACCCTCGATTACAGTCCCTCCGACCACCTACTCCTACCGATTAAGGTTCCTCTGGCAACTGTCGCGCGTGGACTACTGTCCTTATTATGGACTGTATAAAGCTTAAAATTTACTTAAAGAACCATTACATTTGCTAGAAGCTTTATGATTCCAATATATTGTCTTGGATATTGAAAGAGCTTGAGGAATCTTCTTAACCATGGCTGTAGTCAAGGTTGCCCCCAATTTATATTTAATTTCCATGAAATTGATGCCATAATAGCTGATGCCAGGATGTTGACACGAATGATCTTTTGAGATTAGAGCAATGATTATCCCCCAGTCGGGAACCGCGTTCCCACAGATAGTGCCAAACTATTGCATCCTGGAATATTTACGGCTGTAGAGAAATATAAAATTTAACATCTTAGCTTTGTACGAAGATCCAACACAAATTAGAGGGTGCAATATTTATAAGAGACACCAAGATTTTTATGTGAAAAATTCTGAAAAGGGAAAAAACTATTTGGCCTAGCCTAGTTTAAATGAATCCACTAGTATTTATAGTTGATTATAAATAAGGCCCTTCATTGGAGGGAAGGCCTTGGCTTGATAAAATAAATATACATTATATATAATGATTACATGGTAGAAATTAGAAGAATCAGTATTGATATGTTCGTTTGGTTGGCAGGACCATAGTCGGTGGGCAACGGAGGTCAGAAAGACCATTATCTGGCGACGGGGGTCGGAAGGCCCATAATCGACAAAGGAGGTTGGAAGGACTGTAGTAAGCGAGCGATAGAGGTCAGAAGTCCAACGATGGGCGGAAGTCTGGCGTTAGGCAGAAGTTTAACGATGGATGGAAGTCTGGTGTTAGATAGAAGTCTGACGACGGGCAGAAGTTCGACATCAGGTAGAAGTCCGACGAAAGTCCGGCAACAGGCAGAAGTCCGACGACGGGCGGAAGTTCGTCGTTGGGTAGAAGTCTGGCGATGGACAAAAGTCCGTCATCAGATAGAAGTCCGATGAAAGTCCAGTGATGGGCAGAAGTTCGGCGTCAAGTAGAAGTCCGACGTCGGGTAGAAATCTGACAAAAGTTCGGCTGCGGGTAGAAGTCCAACGATGGGTGGAAGTCGGGCGTGGGTATAAATTCGGCGATGGACGGAAGTCCGGCGTCGGATTGAAGTCCAGCGATGGGAGGAAGTCAGATGTCGGGTAGAAGTCCAACGAAAGTTCGGTGACGGGCAAAAGTCCGACGTCGGGTAGAAATCCGACGCTGGCGGATGTCCGGTGTCGGTTGGTGGCCGGGTGGTGGTCGAGGAGGAGTCTGGTGGCAATAGAACTCTTCATTCTCTTCTTGCTTCACCCCTCCTTTCCATGAGGAATGAGGGGTCTATTTATATTTTTCTGAGAGTGGCATGACCAGAAAAATAGGAGGGAGATCAAGGGCAAGTTTGGAGTAGTTTGAATGGATGGCCGATATTGATCCCCTTTGATCATAGATTATTTATCAAGTATTTGAGTGTCTTAGTGATATCAGAATTTGGCGATCTTGGGATCGTTGGATTCGTCTCGTCGAGCCGCTCGATTAGATTATAAGCATGTCATGTTTGGAAACCGTTTGGTAATCCAAATTATGATTTAACCCTTCCAAATATACTTCGAGTCTTCGATTTGGACCCATTTGGGCTCAGATTAAGTCGAATTTGGTGTCGTTGGGTTCGTATTTCTGAGACGTTCAGTTCGATTGTAAGTTTGCTGAAATCGAAGTTCAGATGATCTCCGATTTAATTTTTGAAGTTTTCAACTTGATTTTCTCTCGAGATTTGTGTCCGATCAACATAATTTTTTGATGATATATCAATTGTAAAATAAAATAAATAAAATTAAAATACATTTAAGAGAGATTAAACAAAATAATATATATTAGACAATTTTTTAAGGGTAACATCTAAATATTACTTATCAAAATTATCATACTTCTTTCTTCATTAATACATTCTTTTTAAATGTTATGATGCATAATTAAACCTCATATCATTTTGTTTATGTTAAAATTTAACAATTTTGATCAAGATAAATAAAAATATATGAATTTTATAGTTAATTATAGCACACATACGAAAATATTATATATATATATATATGATTTGTGTGAGATTATTTATTTTTTAAAATAAAATAATTTTATTTTAATCTAATGTTAAAAAAAAAAAAAAACTCAAAACAAAACCGCTATAAAATGACCGTACATACCCAGAGCGACTTGTTCGGTCCTCCACCGTTTTAATAATCTAAGCGAATATATTTGATGTGTGTGAGTTTGCGTGCCCAAAAGTCTATCTCCAAGGTTCTTTTCGCATGGCGGTCTATCAGATCTTCGTCAAGCTTCTCGATGGCCGGACTCAATGCCTCCAGATCTCATCTCCGACTATCTCCGGCGAAACCCTGAAAAGTCATCTCTTCGCGAAAACTAGAATTCCTCATTCTTTCCTGCGCTTGATCACGGGATCTAGGATCGTATCCGACGAAACCCTAATCTCCGCGTCTGCCGATGGATTCTTTCCATCATGCGTTCTCCTTCTCCGCCTTTCCGGTGGCAAGGGCGGCTTTGGATCGTTGCTACGTGGAGCGGCTACTAAGGCTGGGCAGAAGAAAACCAACAACTTCGACGCGTGCAGGGACATGAGTGGCCGCCGTCTCCGTCACGTCAACGCGGAGAGGAAGCTCGAGGAATGGAAGGCAGAAGCGGAGGACAGGAGGCTCGAGAAGCTGGCGGAGCAGTTCTTGAGGAAGAAGGCGAAGGAGACAAAGAAGAACTCCTCGGTAGATGTTGACAAGTACCTGGAGAAGTACCGGGAGGATTCGGCCAAGTGCATGGAGGAGGTTGATGAATCTGTTCGTCAGTCCTTTGATGTCTACAAGGATTTGAAGCGGAAGGTCTGCCCATCGTCCGATCGGTCCTCCAAACGATTCAAGATATGGTATGTTTGATTAAGACTTGGTTTCCTTTCCGACTGCCTGGCAATTTGCTTGGGGGCCTGTGTTATAATGGTTTTTTTTTTTTTTTGGGTTTGCAAATCAAAAGTTAAATTCTTAATTTGAATTCAGTTTCCTGTATGAGTTTGTATGCACAGTTTTGTTGATGTTCTATTTGAATTTGTAGGCTGGGGAAGAAGAAAGTAGATGAGAGTTGCAGTGAAGATGATGATGTAAATGATAGTGATGATGATGATGAGACTGAAGACAAATCAGTTGTGCTTGATGATGGAATTTTTCTGAGGCAAAATAAGGGAGCCAACATGAGTCCATCAACAGTTACTCGTTCTGGTGCTAGTTCTGATGGAGAGTCATCTGGTGGAGCTTCAGACCAGAGTATTTTGGAGCAGGCAAATGGAAATTTACTTAATGAAGGATCTTCGGGAAATGTTTCAGAACAGAGTAATTCAGAGGAATTAAATGATAAATGTGGCATATTTCCCATAGCGGATCAAAGTTGTCCAAATTGGGAAAACAATTTTGGCTCTACTGGTTCATCCAAAACTGAATCAATGGTTCCTGAATCAGCTGTTCTGAATGATGATATTTCTAATGGGGTAAAAGAGCCTGAAAAAGATGAGCTGAAACCAGAGTTGCACAGCCAGGTAAAGCCTTCCGTGGGTGATGAACTGGATGCTCAAGTCACTGACTATTCTAGCATGGAGGAACCGCTGAATTTTGATAAGTATAACTCAGCAACAGAACTAGAGGTATATTTTTTGCTCCATCTTCTTGTATGGTTTCTATTTTGGCTATTTGAATGAGCAAATTGAAGAATTAGGGGATATTGTAACGAGAAAAAAATAAATGTCGAATGTTTGCAAAGATTTAAATATAAAGGAAAATTCCAAAAAACCATTAGGGAATATCATAATTTATTTTTGATTGGAGGGTTAACATGATGTGGGGATAGTAGCATATTGAAGAATGTTTAGATAAGATTATTGAGGTGAATAGGGTTAATGAAGGATTATTGATATTCAATTAATTAAAATACCTTAAACTAACACAAAAATTGCATTGATCCCCGATTTATGTTTATAAAATAGGTAGATTTGAATGTTAAAGAGATGCCTAACTTAATGTTAAACTAAGTAGCTTGTTGCATTTAGAAGATTACTATAGGATTTTAGGAGGTACAAGGAGTTGAAAAAAAATTAGATTGAGCACATTATATTCAATTTAAGTGGATTTGGAATTCCCTATACTTTAATAGTAGTTGAAGATCAATTGACACCCTTAGATGTCATATGGTTAAGTATGATGGGTATATCACATCAAAAATATGGTGTTAATATGGACAGACTATCTTAGATTAAAGCTAGGTTTTTATTTTATAAATAAAGATGTGCATCTAGAGTATTATGTGAGAAGAGAATACGATGTGGATTTAAAAGTAAATTTTGTAAAATTTCTATAGATTAATTATGTTTTATGGATCAGGTGTTAGGCAATGAAGAAATCACACAACACAAGTTGAGTGGTGCAAAAATGAGAAATATTAAGATGTATGCTTGGATGCTAAGATGTGTGTTTGTGTTAAAATGAGGAAGGGAAGACAATGAGGGTAGCAAACATGTAGATATAATAGTGGAAGATATGTTTATTCATGTAGTGCCAAGGCCAGAGGATGCATCAATAATATAGATAATAGAATTAACATGAAATGATCATAAAGAAAAAGTGTTGGGCCAAAATAAAATTGCTAAAATTTTTACAGAAGTATTTTCTGCTTGAAATAGTCAATATCTTATGAAGAGGAATGGATGGAGATATATGTTTCATGATTAATGGGAGGGCATCATATATGTTCTTAGTGTTCATGTTCCTTAGTTGATTAAGAAAGTTAAACAAAAAAAACCTTGTTATAAGAAATTTATGGTCTATTGCAACATATTCCCCAATGGTGTACATCTTATCTGAAATTGCTATCAATGTCGAGCTAGAAAGCATTGATGAACAAAGCTTTACCTTTTGCATTGCATATGGACCGGTATGTGATTCAAACTCATGGGATATAGGTCACAATGGAGGTCACTTAACAATTGTTCTAGGCTCGCTCTTTAAATATCTGTAGAAGATAAGATAATTATTGATGGTGGCTTAAATGAACATGTAAGTTTTAGTGCAATAAATTATGAGAACATTCTTGATGGATATGGAATGAGAAATTGGAATGTTGTGATGGATGTTGGTATTAATTTTGTAGTAATATTTGATTTTGTAATAGTGAAAATATAGTTCAAGAAATAAGAACAACAATGTTTTACTTCAAAAGTCGAGATCTTAAATATTGGATATGCTTTATTTCACTTGAAAGTAGGACTTTTTTTCCTGTGTAAAAGGTTTATGTGATTCCAAAAGTAAGTTTGACCCCATGATATATGATAGTAGTAATGGGATGCACGCATGCATGTTCTCGTAATATAAAAGAAGTAAAGAAAAAGCATTTTGCCTAGGTCAGTTTGATAGAACTTAAAAAGGGTAGGAGTTGTTTATCTTCTGAGATATGTTATTAAGAGAGAAAATTTAAAAGGCTAAAGTTAGAACCAAACTTGATTTGAGATAAAGTGGCTACTTGTTCGAAAGAGATTGTTCATAAAAAATTCTATGAAAATGTAGAAATATGTTGTGTGTGAAGATTGGTGGTGGAGCCAGAATTAAAGAAAATAAATATTCTTTTAAATAATGGCAATAACCATAGTTTGACACTTCAAATAGTAATAAGGACGCTATACTTTGTCGAAGAATGTAGCAAGCAAAGTTGAAGAAGCAACCATTAATGATTTAATGATTTTATTTTTGTAGGCTAAGCATTAAGACAAGAAAAAAAAGGTGAGCAACTTATTTAAGACAAGATAAATGAGAAATAGAGATGTTGGCAGAGATAGATTTTTTGAGGGTGAAGATTATATTATCCACAGACTTATTAAAGGTGTAAAAGTGTGCAAATGCTATTATGAGACTTATTAAAGATTTTTTAAGTTAGCTGTTTTTTCTAGAATAGCTAAATTAATAGAATCATGAAGTGTCTTATCGATTTATTCAAAGAAGTGGAGTTGAGTTAGCTTCAAAGAAGATGTATAAAGACAGGTAATTATTGAGATTTGTATAATTATGAGAGATTAAAAATAACGGTTAACATACTTTTTAATAAAAAAATGAAAATTTAATTACATGCCAACTAATTAAGAATTGTTTTAATGCTAATGTTTGAAACAAATGAGATACTGGAGTTATGATAATTATAGGAAAATTAAACTTTTAAGTCATACAATGATGTTTTTAGTGCGGATGATGAAAAAAAAAAGTTTTCAAAATTTTTTGAGTAGAGAACCAATTTATGTTGTGCTAGAAAGTTGTACTATGGATGCAATTTTGATGCTAAGACCAAAAACAAAATTTGATCTTCATATGAATTTCATTGATCTTAAAAATGCATGTGATCAAGTACTAGGTTGATTTATTTTTTTGATTGTTAATGAGAAAATGCGTGTTCTAAACATATATTGATTTCATTAAATATATATATGATATAGCAATAACAAGCATTAGAATAGTTCTAGAGTGGCCATAGAGTGTTCAATCATTATAGGGTTACATTAAATTTTAAATATCTTTTTGTATTAATCACCAAAAATTCTTGCAAAAGATAATTAATGCAAAGCTTCTAAGTGTATTCTATTTGCAAATAACAATTGTTGCAAGTGACATATCTTTTTAAGACATGAAATGTTAGGGAAATAAGAAATTTAGAAGCCAAATTACTTATAGTGAATAGGGCAAACATTGAGTACGTAATATGCATGTTTAGTGAATGTTAATTGATTATTGTTAAGATCTAGTGATACTCGTATTGCTCTTAGTATCTTGGATCTATTTTGTACAAAAGTACAGGATGTAGAAGAGAACATAATTTATATAATAATAAGCATAAGGAGTAACATGGAGACGTGTATTAGGAGTGTTATATAATATGAGAACATCATTTAGACTTTAAAGGCGAAATTATAAATCTTCAATTGGAAAAATTATGCTTTATTGATCAAATGATTGACCACAAAAGGTTAATGATAGTTAATTTGATGTGTTAGAAATGATCTGAGGTACATTTAGAATGGTTAGTGTGAGAGATTATTATATTATAGAGATTATGATTAGATAGTGAAAGTACCACATATTAAAGTTAAGGTAATAAAAATATACTTTAAATGGTTTGGGCATGTATGATATAGTGTAGGAGATTAGCTAGTAAGCTTGTTGGGTGTTTTTATGTGGAAGGATTTAGGAGCCAAAAGAGGGCGGCCAATTGTTATATTATTTGAAATTATGCAAAAAGACACGCACAAGATGGATCAATATCTTATTTAGGCTCCACCAAAATTATGATGGAGGATGCCATCAGCAAAATATGATAATTATGATGGAGGATTCATAAAGCTGATCTCAATGTAAGTAATGTGATGATGATGATGATGGCAAGCATTATATGTCTTAAGTATTTAAACAACAATATATATATATATATATATATATATATATATATATATATATATATATATATATATATACTTTTCAATTATTTATAACATGGGGCGAAGGGTCAATGTAGGGAGATGGGAGAAAAGAAAATTAATTAAGGTTGCATCTTACGCTCCCACTTTTTCTGAATCTCTTGGATGTTAATCTCTTCCCAAAAGAAATCTTGCTCCAGAATAGAGGTGGATGACCATAGCTTTTGAACTAAAATACCGTTGGAGTAATTTTAATTTA
Organism: Dendrobium chrysotoxum; assembly: GCA_019925795.1. Classification (NCBI taxonomy): domain Eukaryota; kingdom Viridiplantae; phylum Streptophyta; class Magnoliopsida; order Asparagales; family Orchidaceae; genus Dendrobium; species Dendrobium chrysotoxum. Next base: position 62,716,366 of record CM034313.1, read on the forward strand.
AAAGATTAGGGGAACATCAAAATTTAGAAGTATATATTCCAATTGCATGAAAGACAAAACAAACTAATCCACTTATGATATAAAGCGGATGAACCTGACAGCCAGATCTAAAATCTGGTCAGATTATGATGGAGCCTGCCTGTAACTGAAATTAGCCTGATGGCACAGCACACGTCACATCCCCTAAGACAAAAGTCCTCTCTTTTGGGTGTGATATTCAACTTGGTCGACGAACCCCAAATCTCATAATGTGTAGTCTAGATATATTATCGTGGTTGAAATGTCCATCAATGTAAAATTATCAGGGGACAAGAAGGGGTTGACCAGAATATCAGTAAAAAAAATTGGTAAAAGCAAGAGGAAAAACTTCTTAAGGAGATGCAAAAACTCTATATGTGCTTATAAGATACTTGAAAATGCCTCAATAGGTTAAAAGGCTCTCCATGACGGAATTATGCTTAAAAATATGTCAATAGTAGATGAATATGTAACCCTAGTTTTTTATAATGTAATATGGACTAAAAGCTCGAGCATGAAGTTCCCTGATGTTTGGACAATACAAAATATTTATTGTGAACACATTGCATGCTGCTTTCTTAATGATTCGGGAAAATATTATTGGAGTATGATTTAGCTTCGTAGTCAACCTTAAGCAAAGTAATATATTTGCTTTCATTAACAATTAATTTGTGAACATGTTTGGCACAATACAGAACGATGATGGAATGCATGCGTGGTCAAATTCAATAAAACAATAAGCTAAAGTAAAATAATATGCAAACGATAAACTGGCAGAATATTTATGCTTAAACCTTATGAGTTGTATACTATTGTATGATCTCTGATCAGAGATCATCATTAATAAAATAGGTGCTCTCATACTTGAAACTACTACGTTAAAGAATATTACACAATGGTTAACTTCTTAACTCCCAGCATTAAATTGTTGAATGGTTAATCGGTGGATTGCTCATGAAATTTCGTCATTTAAGGGATTCATAAACCGGCAGTTTGAATTCAACTTGTATTATTAAGCTCAATTTATCAAATGTGTTCATTAAGAAATTTATAATCAAATACAAATTCAAATACATACTAAATAAAATAGGTAACTGCTATCTCATCAAGTAGTATTTCTACAATCAAGCTGAATATATTCACATTTGGAGTGGGTTTTAGATGCAAATTTATATTTTGCTTTGTTTTCATGTCACAAATTAAGTTCAGATTCTAGTTCATCTTCATGTTTAATAAGATTGCAATAATATACTAAAATAACATCTTTATGTGCATTAGGAGGTGTTGTTTCTCTTTTGATGCTAACATTCTACCCGCAATATTATTGTAGGTTCTTGGCATGGACAGGCTAAAGATGGAGCTGCAGGCACGGGGACTAAAGTGTGGAGGTACAGTGCAGGAGCGAGCTTCCAGGCTTTTTCTGCTGAAAACGACTCCTTTGGACAAGGTGCCCAAGAAGTTGCTTGCTAAGCCCTCAAGCCAAGGGAAATAAAGAACAAAACATACAAAGCCAAGAGAAATGAAGATGCAACATACAAGTAGGGCTTAACTAGTACCATTTTTTATCCTCTCTTGCTCATCTTTAGTACGTTAGTGCTTGTTTGTTGAGCCATCTCTCATCTGCTTGTATAATTAAAACCACCAACTGAACGGTTATGTGTCCTAGATTTTCAACTAGTAAACCTAAAACACACCAGACAATTACCGAGTGAAGGCTGTCAATCTTTTTTTTATATATTTTATTTTAGCTGTCATTAGTTTTTTTTAATAGAAAAAATTTAGAAAAATGTTATGATGTTTAACTCATAATTCTCTGATGTAATTTGATGTGTTAGCATTTATGTTTTTGTTTGGAACAATTTTTCTTAAAGCAGCTTTTTAGTATGCAAATACAAGAAGATTTTTTTTTGGGCCATGGGTGAGGTAGTAGCATTACTGATTACTCTTGTTTTTTAATGCTGTCGTTAGCAGTGGATGATTTGACTGCCTTTCTTTTTATGGCTGGCCTTCGTTTGATGTGGTTGATGTTTTTTTTTTTTCCCGAAAATGTTTAAAAGCTTTTTTTTAGGTAACACTTTTTATGTTGTTTTTTTGAAAATGTTTTTCTTGAGGGACTGTTGGGTAGGAATACAAAGTGAAATAAGTATTCCAAATGTGTAGGGGTTTTAAAAATTTTGGTATTTCATTGGAATACAAAGTGGTGTAAAGTAAATTAAATGTAGTATACACCATTTTGGTTCATTTTTGAAGTAAATCAAACTCATCTAGTTTTGAGCAAAAATTATTTATATCACGAGCAAGATCAGTTGACTTTTGGCCATCACGGCCGCCACCAACGACCGCCACCGTGGGTCACTACTGCTATCGGCTGCCATTGCCACTACCACCGGCGGCCGCCACCATTCATCGTTGCTGCCGTCACCCATGCGCCGACCACCGCTACTGTTGCCGGCCGTGCTGCCACCAATTTTGGACTTTACATTATATTCATTACTTCAAATCAAACAAAAAAAATCATTCATATATTTTTACTTTACATTCATTTAAATAACTCCGAAGTATTCATTTTACATTGAATTCTTTTTAAGATATATTTAATTTTTAGCCAATCAAACAGCCCCTAAAACAAATCCCGATTAAAATAGAGATTTTTTTTTCTTTTCTGAAACCTCAGGAACAACGGTTAGTGCTCTTTATTGTCTACTTTCTTTTCACATAAGTAGCTAAAAAACATAAAAGAAAACTAAGGCTGTTTGTATGTGCTTTTGGTGAGACATGTAGAAATTATCATACATTTTGAAAGTATTCTCAAGTTGTAAATGTCATTCATTAAAACAATCAAAATGTAGATATAGAAGCCCAAATAATTTATGTGAAGCTGTGGTTGTGTGAGGATGGCTTTTTTAAAGAAAGTTGATAAGCACCAAGGCTTTGATTGGGATAATTTTTTGTCATTATTTTTTTCTATTTAAGAAAAAAATTATGCTAGAAAGGTACTGTAGAAAGCATTGAACAATTTATTCTAAACGAAACCTAAATTACAGTTGTGTTGTGATCTTGTTGGACTGGTGGTTGGTGATTAGGGCCCCATCATAGTGGTTTCAAGTTTGAATGATGATATGATTAGCGAGTGAGTTTTGTGAAATGATGCCCAATATTAAAAAAAAAAAGTTGTTGCGTGCATAAGAGTGTCATTTTATTATTACCTTAGGTATTTAAGATTTTTCAGGCTAAGAAATTATATTTAAGTTTTAATAAATATTTTGTGATGATTTCCATGATTTGTGTAGGATTTAGTGTGTTTATTAATTGATTAGTTGATTCTAATAAGAGGTTAGAATGATTAATGAATGATCAAAATCTACTAACTTTTTGGATATTAAGAGTTTTTTTTATTTAGGGTTTATTTGGGACAATTTTAAATCACTATTTTTTTTCCTGCTTTCCAAAAATTTTTGTACTAAAAAGCTTTACAAAGCAGCAAGAAAACCATCTCAAATAAAACCTTAGTTATTTTTATAGACAATTGTTAAAATGTGTAGTATTGTTATGGCTCTTATTGTAAATTGAATGAAAAGAAAAAAATAATTTAAATGGGTTAAATCTCCTGATTGTGCATTTAATTAAAGTCAAAGGAGATGTGCAAATTCACATATTTTTTAGTTGTTATTTGTGTACTCTTGTGATGATTAGATACTACAAGTCATGAAGGACATCCTCCTATTGCATTTTTTAGTCAAAAAGTTTTTTGAAGCTAAACAAATTCAAACAATGATAGACAATTTTATGATGTTATGCAAGGTCAAGCTAAGGAATTCATGATGTACTTTGACAATCAAAAAGTGTTATTCGACGACTCCAACATATACTTACGAGGTCAAATTACATATCTTGATTGGAATGTGTAGAATATCAGGAGTTTTTTAAATGAAGGGCATAAGTTGATATGTCTTTAAAGTTTAAATCATTATTTTTCTCACTGAATATCTCTGAAATGTAGGAAGTCTTAGAAATTCATTGTTTAGTCAAGATCTCTTTCAACTATATCCACTCTTTATACATCAATATAGACATCTCCTTCGGAATGTAGTTTAGATTGGACCTTAAGGTAACCATGGTGTATGTTTGCCACCAGGATAGCCCTTAGATACATTGATAGATAGGATTGGAAAAGTGTTGCCCAAATATAACCATGCCCAAAATGTTTTAACATGAATTCCTTGTTATTTTGACTTATTTGTACAAAACTGATATGTTTGCAAATGACATAGGGAAGGAATTGATGGACTACAATCTTACATAGGACATTAATGTAAATGCCCTTTTGAGGCTACAAATAGGATTAAACCCCTCCCACTCTTTATATTGGCTTGCTTTCTATCGATGGCGCCTGATTGTTGCATATGATAGAGGGAGAGTTTTTCTTTAACAAAGGATATTAAACATTTAGGCTTCGTTTGGGACAAGCTTTCTTATTGCTTTCTAAAATAATTTTTTAGTATAATTTTTTTTTGAACTAGATATTTTTGTACTAGAAAATAGTAATAAAGTTGTCCCAAACAATACCTTAGCCAAATTTAATTCTAATTTTTGTGAAGGTTTAGCATGCAAAATTTAGGTATGATTTCATGAATAAGATAGCATTTTGGTGATTTTTAGGATCATTATTTGTTATATCAGCAAATTGGTTTGTTTGAATCCAATTGGTGTAAATAGTCTATAAGCATGGATGAGTTTCTGAACTTATGAAATAATATTTGTTTAAAAAAAGGTGTGTTTTTGAGTTATTTAGAGGCTATTTATTTGGATGTAGTGTACAGTAGAATAAATACAGGAGTTTGATTGAAAGAAAAAAAATTTTAAAACTAATTTGAATAACTCCTTAGTTTATTTTTTCGTATATTCTAAATTCGCCTTAATAAGACGAATTCAAAATACAACGATGCAATGTGAATTCAACCAAATTGTATAAGATACCGATTGACCTTTGCCATCCGTGTTGCAAGTGATAACACAACATAAGTGATAATGCTATGAGTACATGAGTGGTGACTAGGGGTGTAAGTTAGCCAAGTTGGCTTGAGCTCGAGCTTATCAAGCTATAATTTCAAGCTCGAGCCTCTACACGAGTTCGTATGTTGAATGAGCTTGAACTCGAGTTCAATCTGGCTCGGCTCGAAAGCTTTTTGAGCTGCTCCATTAACTTAAGACATATTTAAATTTTAAATTAAATTAGTATTATATAATATATTTTAACATATTTAAATTAATTATATATTAAAAATGACAATTCTAAAAAAAAAAAGAAAATTTTAATTTAAAACTAATAGAAACTCAAGTTCGAGCTCAATAAGCAAACTCGAGCTCAACAAGAACTAAATAAGCTTAGCTCGATTAGACAGATATTTAACTCAACTCGACTTTGGATTATTGAATTGACAAAAATAATATTGAAGAAGTTTATTATCTTTTGAAAAAAATCAGTGGAAATTATTGTTGATAATATATCAGTATTTTTTTACCTGGACTATTCCTTCCTTGTAGATGAGTGTTTTCACATGATTGACTTGCTGAATGGTGCAATATCATAGGTGCAATAGCTTCCAGAAGCCTTATTCTTTTGTAAGAAATTTCACAACAACAATAATATGTTAGTGCGATTGGAGACAATTACTATCCTTCACACATTGATGTATGCTAAGGGTAGAGAAGTTCAGCAGTTGTGACATGGTGGCCTTTATCATCACCTATAATATATCCTTTACTTCTTCAGTATAGGGTTGCAAATGAATCGTGTTGAATTGAATAGTTATTTGTTCATGTTTGAGCTCATTTATTATCGGCTTGTTCAAGTTCAATTGAGATTTTTTTATTTCTTTCAAGTTCGATTCATTTAAAAGAATAGATTTGTTTGTGTTCAGTTTGTTTTAGGATTTATCGAGCTTTAAATAAACGAGTCTTATCGAGCTGTTAACGAGCTTTACTTTTTATATGTTTATTATCATGACAAACGAGCTTTATTGGACCTACTAACAAACAAGTATCATAGAGCTTATTCGTAAACATATCTACTGAGAGTTTTCAAGCTACCAAATGAGCATGTTCATGAACATATCTAGCGAGTTTTTTTGAGCTACCAAAACAAGCTTAAAAAATGACTCTTTTAATAAAAGAACTTGTTCATGAACACTTTAAACAAATAATCCAGCAAAAATGAACAAATAGTTTTAATTCATGAATAAGTTCATTCTAATTAAATATTATAACATAAAAAATGAAATTAGCTTTTTATAAAATAAGAATCATTTATTATAATAAAGCTAAAAATTATAATATTATAAAATATAAATTGTTGTAATTAAATTATACATAATATTAATTTATTAGACATTTATAACTATAATGTTTAATTAATTTTAAATTGTTTTAATTAATGATTATTATATTATTATATTATAACAAATGTAAAGTATTTATATTAAATTGTTCATCATTTTTATAACTAGGCTTAATTGACCCCGTATCAAACATTAATCGAGTTTCTTAACAAGTTTGTTCACGATTTTTATATCAAAAATAAATTGAGCTTCGTATTGACTATTGAGCTTGTTCATGAGTTTCAAATGATGTTGTTTATGTATATGAACAAATTGAACATATAAATTTTTGTTGGGGCCGAATTTCAAATTACACTACAAACTAACTTTGCTCTCGCCATCGATAGCCACCAGTTACCTGCCACAGCCCACCGCCCATCGCTACTGATGATCACCGCACGTGATACTGACCACTACCATTCTTTAGCTTTATACTGTATTTATTTTACTTCAAATAAAATAAAAAATAATTACTTAAATTCATTATGCATTCAAAAAAATTAAAATATTTTAAATATAGTACATTCCACATATTCGAGTTTACTCTGCTTTTTTTTTTCAGCAAACGAAAAGTCCTCAAATTACTATGTTGCCCTGAACCTTTTTCGATGCTTTAGAAGCACTACGTCCGGACTCCACTAGAACGGCGCCACGTATTTAGCACGTGTTATGACAACTTCCGCTTGGCCCGACGACCCGACCCGGATTGGACGCGAAAAATTAAAAAAACCTGCCCTTTTTTGACTAATTCCTAGGTAATACTGAGTATTTTTTCGGTAATACCAAGTAATACTGAGTAATTTTTGGTAATACCGAGTAATTTTTGGTAATACTGAGTAATTCCTAGGTAATACCGAGTAATACCTAGGTAATACCGAGTAATACCTAGGTAATACCGAGTAATACCTAGGTACTGAGTAATTCCTAGGTAATACCGAGTAATACCTAGGTAATACCGAGTAATTCTTCGGTAATACCTAGTAATTCCTAGGTAATACCGAGTAATACCTAGGTAATTCATATGTAATACCGAGTAATTCTTTGGTAATACCGAGTAATACCGGAGTAATTCTTCAGTAATACCGCACGTGCATCATTTGAACTTCTCGGCGAAACGGGTCGCCGGGTCTTCGGGTCGCTACGTGGCGCTATTCTAGTGGAGTCCGGACGTAGAGCTACGTCCGGTGTCCGCACCTAATAATTTTTCCAAGAAAAGCCACACTTGTCTTAACGCCTCATGTCTTTATTTGCTCCTTTTAGTTCAGAAAAAAAAAAAAAAAAACGAGAGGCTAATAAATTCCAATTGCTTGCAGTCGAAGGATCTCTCGGTCAAACCAATTAACTGACAGCAATGCAAGTATGCAACCAAACTGTAACAAATTGTGCCGTTGGCCATGTGGGGCCAATAGGTGTTAAAATAGGTTTTTTGATCAAGATTGGGTCCAATTTGGGTTTGACTTGGTTTTGGCTTATGTAACCTGAACCAAACCCGATTAGGTAAATGGGTCATAAATCTGGATCCGACTCCGACCCAACTTGGCCAACCCATCGACTTGGGTGAGTGCACAAGGGCAAGCGCGACTGCAGACCAACGAGCGCGACTTTGCGAGACGGGGACGTGAGGTGAGCGGGCGAGAGAGACTGCGCTGTGACAAGGAAATGAACGCGGGATTGGGATGCATATGCGGATGCAGGCTGTAAAACGGGGAACACTGGTCGATTATAGGTTAATAGGTTGACCCGAACATGACTTGATTTTTCAAACAGGTCGAGAATTAAGACCCGAATCTGACCCGTTTGTTAAATAGGTTGACCCAAACTCGGAATTTCTTGGGTCAAGTTTGGGTAATTTTTTTGGATTGGTTCAGTAATTCACACCCCTATTGGGGTCCATGTTTACACGTGCCGTATTTCTCCATTTTTAATTCATTTTCTATCCTAATGAATTATTTTTAATGTTGGCATATATTTAATACAAACTGAATTTCATCTTAGGATTTTAACAATGATATTCAAATATTTATTAACTACAAACTTTTGTTCTATACTCGTAATATTAGGATTGTAATCAGGTTGAACCGAGCTGATTACAATATTGATTAGATTGGATTCGATTTGATCATATCCATATAGAGTATGAGTTTGATTTAAGCTTTCACATATCTATTATACTTAGTTGCAGCGTGGTCAATTTACGAATTAGCTGTAGGAGGACGTAGTACTAACCTAAATATAAAAAGGAGCCGATTAGCCAAATTTTAAATGTGCTAAATAATTTGACACATTTTAAATGCTTTAAAATATTTGACACATTCTATTGAATGTCTCAAACAATACAGCACAGTTCAAATTGATTACAATCTTAATATTAAAATTATCACCAACAATTTAAAATTATGATCTAATTAAAATTCTGTATTGTTCGTTAACGATTTGAAATTTTGATTAAAAGTTGAATGATATATTATTTCAAGAAAAGATTAATCATTAAATATAATTTAGTAATGAATACTTATATAATAATAATGAGTATTGTTGCGTCCTGGAATATTCACGGCGGTAGAGAAATATAAAGTTTAACGTCTTAGCTTTGTACGAAGATCCAGCACGCAATCAGATAAAAAGAGAGTGTGCAGTATTTGTAAAAGACACCAAGATTTTTTACATGGAAAATCCTAAAAAGGGGAAAAACCATGGGCCTAGCCGAGTTTGAATGAATCCACTAGTATTTGCAGTTAATTATAAATGAGGCCCTTCATTGGAGGGAAGCCCTTGGCTTGATGTAACAAATATACATCATATAGAATGCATTACATGATGAAAATTGGAAGAATCAATATTGATATGTTCGTTTGGTTGGTAGGGCCATAGTCGACAGGTGACGGAGGTCAGAAAGATCGTATTCAGATGACGTGGTCAGAAGGACTATAGTCGGCGGGCGACGAAGGTCAGAAAGACTGTAGTCGACGGGTGACGGAGGTCGGAAAGACCGTAGTCTGGCGACAGAGGTCGGAAGGACCGTTGTTTAGAGATGGAGGTCGGAATGAATGTAGTCGACAAGTGATGGAGGTCAGAAAGACAGTTATCTGGCGACGGAGATCGGAAGGAGCATATTCTGATGACGGAGGTCGGAAGGATCATAGTCTGCAGACAACAATAGTCAGAAAGATCATTGTCTGATGATGGAGGTCAGAAGGACCATAGTCAGTGGCCGGGTGGAAGTCCGGTGGCCGGGCAGAAGTCCAGCGTCAGTTGGTGGCTAGGCAGAAGTCCGGTGTTAGTCGGTTGCCTGCTGAAAGTTCGACATTAGTTGGTTGCCGGGAAGAAGTATGGCGTCAGTCGGTTGCCGGGAGGAAATATGACGTTAGTTGGTGGCCGGAAAGAAGTCCGGCATCAGTTGGTTGCCGGGCAAAAATTTGGCGTCAGTCAGTGGCCGGGCAAAAGTTCAATGACCGTCCATGGCCGGAAGGTGGTCGAGGAGGAGCTTGATGGCAAGAGAAATCTTTGATTTTTCTTCCTCTTCTCTCTTCTTTCCCTCCTTGCTTAGCCCCCTTCCATGAGAAATGAGGGGGCTATTTATAGTTTTATGAGAGTGACATGATCAGTAAATAGAAGGAAGATCAAAGGTAAGTTAAGAGTGGTTTGAATGGACAGCCGATGTTGATTCCTTTGATGGTGGACCGTTTACTAGATATTTGAATATCTTAATGATACCAGAATTTGGCAATCTTGGGCTCGTTGGATTTGTCTCGTCGAGCCGCTCGATTTGACTATAATCATGTCACGTTTGGAAATCATTTGGTAATCCAAATTATAGTTTAAATCTTCCAAACGTGCTTCGAGTCTTTGATTTGGACTTATTTGGGCTCGGAAGAACCCGACCATTGTCGGACCACCGCCACGTCGCCCGCATACTACAATCCCTCCGGCCAAGTCACCCACCCACTAAGGTCCCTTCGACCATCGTCGCCCGCCAACTATAGTCCCTCTGACCAACGTCGCCCACTAACTATGGTTCATCTGACCTCCGTCTCCCGTCAACTACAGTCCCTCCGTCCACCATCGCCCATCGACTATGGTCCGTCTTACCTCTGTCGCCCGCTGACTACAGTCCCTCCAACCACCGTTGCCCGTCGACTACGGTTCTTCCGACCACCATCCCCCCCTCCCCCAAGACTACGGTCCGTCCGACCACCATCACCCCCCAACTACGGTCCCTTCGACCAACGTAGAAAGTCGACTACGGTCTCTCCGACCTCTATTGCCCTCCGACTATGGTCCTTTCGACCACCGTTGCTCGCCGACTACGGTCCATCCGACCTATGTTGTCTACCGACTAAGGTCCCTACAACCTTCTTCGTCCTGCCAACCAAATGTACTTGCTAGCTTTCTCTTCAGAATGGCTCCCTTATCATTGAGTTCTTCCAACCACCACCATGTAATGTGCTCTATATGATGTATACTTACTACATCATGCCAAGGCCTCCCCCCCTGAAAGAGCCTCATTTGTAATCAACAATAAACAATAGTGGAACCATTTTAACTAGGTCAGACATCATGAATTTTTTCCCTTTTTAGGGTTTTCCACGTAAAAATCATGGTGTATCTTATGACTCTCACACCCCTCTCTCTTTATCTGTATGTGTGTTGGATTTTCGTACGAAGCTAAAATGTTAGATTTTATATTTCTCTACCGCCACGAATATTTCAGGATGCAACAATAAAATAATAATAATAATAATAATAATAATAATAATAATAATAATAATAATAATAATAATAATATTAATATTAATAATAATTGCATAATTCAACAATCTGCTCTTCAAATAATATAACAACATTGCTAAACAAAAATATACTTAACACAAAATGAAATTGACATACAAAAAATATGCAAAATTTAAAAAATATAAAAAAAGTTAAAATAAAACTTTGTATATTCCATAACAATTGATAATCTAAGCACTGTCACACTTGGTTGATGAATGCAAAGGCCAACTTCAACCTAGCACGTTACACGTGTCTGCCATTTGCCGTCAGCTTCAATCGAACACGAAATGTCACGGCATTTTCATGATATGAATAGTGTGATGCCAATGACGTTAATATTGGCGTCACACTGTTCACAAACACCTTTGTTTTAGAAATAAAAAATTAGGTTAATATATAAAGGTTTGACTAAAAATAAATACAAAAAAGATATGAGAAAAAATATGCACTTTTTTTTGGTATTCTAAAATAGAGTTTAGTTGGAGACGAGTTATTGCATTTTGGAGTTTTACTGTATTTTGGAGTGGAAAAAAAGTTTTTCGGTTGGAGATGCCCTAAAGGCTGGGTAAGGAGTTTATATAGGCAGCGAAACCTTCCTTTCGACCACAGCAAAATCCATGAAATTTTCTGCCTGCGCGTTTTTCCTGAATTTGAAGTGGAAATTGCAGATATGGTCGGTGAACTTGTGCGAAATGCACTAAACGTTTGGCGCATTCAGATTGGGCCAAACTTTTTGGCGCATTCCATTGACTGCGCCAAGCATTTTAGTGATTTGGCTTCTGAAATTTTGTTAATTACATGCTCCTTTCACTTATTTGAATTAATCAACCGCTCCTTAAAATTTAGCCCTTTGTTGCATGCTATATAACATTCAGAGTAGCAAAGAGATATAAAGTTTAACTTCCTAGCTTTTTTTAAAGATTCATCACACACATATAAAAGAAGAGTGCAAGAATTATAAGACACACTTGAATTTTTATATGAAAATTTCAGAAAAGGGAAAAATCACTTAGTCTAGCCCAGTTAAAATGATTCCAAGAGTATTTGTCGTTAATTACAAATAATGGCCTTTCTCGATGGAAGAAATTGATATAATGCAAGGAAGAATCACAAGAGATTTATAATAGCATATATATAATAGCCAAGCCGAACCGGTCTGGGTAATTATACAAATCATATTTGATAATTTGATTTATATAGTGCTTATTAGTTACTCATAAAAGTACTTGTACTATAAGATGGTGTGTATATCGGTAGAACCCTATCAATTGTGGCTAGTCAGAGTCGATGGGCCTCCAGCGTGACGATTTTACATGAAATCACTAGATTTCCTTGGGTTGATGTTTACCTTCCCGGTGATGGGTATATAAGTGGATATGAATTGAAAATAATAAATGACGACTGATGCCTCATTTTAAGGTATGATGATACATGACGTGGTTGCATTTGTGAGTATTAAAATAATATGAATTGATAGTAGTTTGGCATATTCATTAATATCACTAATATATTAGAATTCTACTGTAGGAAATATGATATGTGCCATTGTTACTTTAATTTGGTGATTATTAGCTGTTACTTTCACCCTTTAGTTATTAATACTACATGCCCCACTCATTTACTATTTATGCTTTGATAGATATGAGCTATATGTTGAGTTTGATATATCAAACTCACATGTTGTCTCTTTTTACAGCAGGTCCAGCAAGCATGTTTAGTGGGTCGTCATCTCAGGAGCAAAGTTATTAACAGTAGTCTATTTTTACTATTTATATTTTGTAATAGTTTATTGTACTTTTAATTATGAGAGCCGGGTAGTTTCTTTCCTATTATTTGTTCTATTTACATTTCTATTAGCTTGTATTACAACAATTGTTATTTGGATGTATTAGTTATTTGCATCTTATTAATAAATTGACTTTTTAATTCACTTCCTTTATTTATTCTGGTATATATATATCCTATTGTATATTGTATATGCATGTTTTCTTTTATGAATACAGAACAGGTCTTTATATCCATTCATCGCATCTCGTGTTGCCGGAGTGTACTGTCTTCAAGACATATATATATATATATATATATATATATATATATATATATATATATATATATATATATATATATATATATGTAATTTCATTTTTATCTTTTTAATAGTAAAAAAATTAATTTTGGCTAAAAATACTTGCTTTTAGGGGGGGGGGGGGGGGGGGGGGGGGGGGGGGGGGGGGAACAGATGTCTGACATACAAGGGCGGAGTTAGGATTTTTTTGAAGTGGGGGCACAGATCATTAAAGTATTTAAAATCCGGGCTTGGGATTGACATTAACGATTATTAAAGTACTGCATCCTTAGTTATACTATACTCTAACCAAGCTTTGTGACCATCAAACCATGCACGATTAAATCTACAAAATTTATCTCTGAATTATGTATGCGGGAATTCATGATCATGCAGTTGACATAATTCTTTCAACAAGTAATGTCTCCTGATACTATCCCTCTCGTTAGGATGATAATCCAATTTTTTTTTCTCAATCCAGGATCGGCGGGGATACCCGCAAAATTTATTTTTACACAGCTTTCACAACATGCTTCATGCCTCAAATTGAAAAATTAGGCTTTAAGGAAAATGTTCTTTCAAATAATACATATGCCTAATGCATGTCGCGTTTTAAGAATTGATTCAAACAACCTAACATTGCATAGCAAAGAGATTGCTTCTACTGTTTAAACATGAAAACACTATATGAAGCATAAATACATCTAGGTGGTTACCAAAATGATTTGACAAAAAAGTATGTGTAATGCATATCGAGATAAACAAACATTTAGAAATTCAGCCATAATTAAAAAAAATCATGAATTAAAAGAACTATAACTAGGTGTTAATTCACTAGCCAAGGACTTGAAACTCTACCATCAATGTTAAATAAAAAAAATTAAATGGTGAATAAGCAAAGAAAAATCATACCCTGATGAATCGGTATTTGGGCTCATACTTCTTAGCGCTCTCCACAGAATCATGTATTAGACCAAACCCAGTAGACTTCCCACGGCCAAAATGCGTCCTGAATTTGAACACAAAGATCGAGTTCTAATCCTTAACATCGTACAGCTTCGCTAGCTTCTCTTTCAACTCAGCCTTTAGACAGGTAAGCAACAACAAGATCAAAACTTCAACAAAGAAATGAAACCGAAACGATCGAAAAACTCAAATATTCATGAAAGTGTGCGGGTCATCTAAATCCCTAAAAATTACAACATATGAAGAAACAAATTCAACTATTAACTCATAAAAACTTGAATCTAGGCTACTAGTAGAGATAGTAATCAGATTCTTATGATTTGGACGTTCGGTGTTGGAAGGCGGAAGAGGGCGATCGTGACTGGGTGGTGTTCGGGCTCGGAAGAGGGTGACTCGCTCTCTGAAAACGGGTGGGCGGCGTTCGGACTTTTCTCTTCCGCGTGTGCTTAGAGAGTCGCGTTAAGAGATAGGCGGATAGGTATTACTGTATTAAGATGAAAAAAGAAAAAATATTTAATTTATTTTGTACTTAATATATCATAAATAAAATTAATTATATGATATTATTAAAGTTAGTGGGGGCCCGTGCCCCCACGGCCCCCACACTGCATCCGCCCCTGTAGACAAAGTTTAAATAATGAGCATATTTGGCTAGTTATGCGTGGCAAGAGGAGGCATATTAAATCAAAATTTTCATAAAAAAAGCTATTATGAATTATTCATTAGATATTTTCTTCCTATATTTATTATGAAATACTGGATAATAAGATTGGTATGATTACCGAATTTTTATAATATACACATAAACAAAATAAAATAGTTGATGATCATTTTTAAGACTCTTAGCTTATTTTGAAGTAAATGTAATATACAAAATGATTAATTATTCGTATTTATACACTTTTCTTAAAATAAATAAAAAATTTTAAAATTTCATTTAAATATCCTAATCCGACTTTTCTCCTATAAAAATGATAAAAAAAATTAAAGATCTGAATTACGTAAATAAATAGTTCAGAAAGGTCCATGAAGCATTTTCTTAAGCTTAGAAGCTCAAAATATTATTCTCATATAAAAAATTTCATGAGAAAAAAAAATCTCAAAATGTATTGAATTTATTTGAGACAAATGTCAAAAGACGCGTGGAAGGGCCGCATTGATGATATTACTATAATACCCTTGCTTTAACTGACAGCTGTGCTTCATCGGACCGCCGCCTTCCAGAATAGAAGGGTGTTTTGGTCCTATAATAAAGGAGCATTGTTTTCGTCTCCTGGCCCTTTTATCTCCCCTTGGTAAGCTTAGGATTAATAGAGACAAGTCGTCGTCTTCGTGGGAGCGAGAAGTCTCCAAGTATCGGCGCCAGAGAGAGATGCGAAGTTTCCGCTCAGTCGGCGTTAATTCATCTTCTTCAGGTTGAAGTAAATCCACGCGGAGCTCAAGAAGTTATATAGTCGAAAACCCTAGTTTTGATTATTTTTTCTCATCTGGTCTTGATCTTGGATCGAATTGAATTGCGCTGGATTTTGGTTGAGATCTGAGGGCTTCGCTGCGCAGATGCTGTCCAAGAGCTTTAAATCGGGGAAATGGTAAGTTCAGGATACTTGCTGAGTGTGAATCAGTTTGTATTGGATTGATGCGTTGTGTTTTTTTTTTTTTTATATGACTTACTAAGATGTTTCGATATCTGGGATTGTTTGGCAGCAAGACGTCGTTGAAACTTGGGATATCTCGGATAAAGCTACTAAAGAACAGAAGGGATATCCAAGTGAAACAATTGAGGCGGGAATTGGCTCAGCTTCTTGCAACCGGCCAGGAACAGACTGCGAGGATCCGGGTTAGTGTTGTTAGATATTGTATTTTGTGCATGAAAAATATTATGGGGTGTTTCTATTTCTCCTTGTGAACTTATTTGGAAATAAAAAAACGGGATCAAGACCTCCAGTTTTGAAATCCTGTAATGACCGTATATGCATGGATTTCAGTTAAGTTTATATTGACGGAAGGTTGTTTGGAGCAAATTTTGTGAATAAAGGTTATGAGAATCCTGCTTTTTGAAAATATATATTCTGATTTGATGGACAAATATTTTTGCTTTTTCATCTTATTATTAAACTTGAGGTACTAGATTTTTTATTTATTTATTTTGAGTTGTTTATCCTGCAACTCTCTGTTAGTTGCAGGCCCAATAATCCTGGATGCAGATTTATTTACCTCAGCAAGTTTTGTCGCTTAGATTGCATTATTACAGCATGGGAACTATTGTGAATCTAATCATAAACTAGGGGTAGTATCAAGCGAGCTCAGCGTTTTAGCGCATCCTATGTTTTTTCGGTAAAAATAAAATGCATCCTTTTTAAAAAGTAATTCTTAAGCATTTACTGTCTTAAATATAGAATATTACGTTGTTGACAGCGATCTAACAACCTATGTTATTTTGATTAATTGTGGGAAAGCTTTTGACCATTTAGCAATTGACAATTTTTATGCTTTGGTATCTTTTTGAGTGTAAACCATGACTTTTAACCAGTAATGTGCATAGATTCCGTTGACATTTTTTTAGCTAGATATTATCTTTTTTACTTTTTCTTTTGTGAAGTGTTAGAAGTAATAGTAATTGTCAAATCATGTGTTTCTTTACACTGGTCCCTATAACATTTGAGATTGTCTTTTTTTCCAGGTTGAACATGTGATAAGGGAAGAGAAGACCCTGTCGGCATATGATCTTATTGAGATATATTGTGAACTAATTGTGGCACGAATGCCCATTATTGAGTCTCAAAAGTATGTTATGACTGAAACTCATTACCTTATACCTTCTTGTACTTTTTACTTTTAACAGCTTAGCATAGAAACTCCTATTGGGTGACGTCAAATGTTATTAGTTTTTGTTTTGGGAAATTTTGTGTGGTCTTGTTTCGCTATTTGAATTTTATATCTTAGGAAGCTTTTTGGAATTCTTGATTATTCACTTTATAAATATAATCTATGTAAGCATGAATTGTGTTTCAAATTTGTTCATTAATGAATTTATAACTAGAGTGCCTCCTGCCAAACCATGGGATCATGGTTGGTGTCATTTTTTAAAAACTTTTGAGGTTGCTCTATCCTGATTTGCAACATTATTTTTAATCATTTCTTTTGAATTATGGAGGTCAACCTTAAAGTCTAAAGGCTTTCATTTGAGTAGATCTAAAATTGAATATAGGGAGTGTAATTTTAGTAGTAATAGATCTAGTAAAGGGATTGTGACTCTGGGCAATCAAGTCATTAAAAAGAGTACACGTTTTAGATATGTCTGGTCTATTGTTCAAGCGATGGTGAAATAGATGGGGATATTATTAGTAAAATTCAAGTTGGGTGGTTGAAGTGGAGGAATGCATTGGGATTCTTTGTGATAGTAAAGTACCCCTCAAACTTAAGGGAAAATTCTATAAGATTATGGTTAAACCTGTAATGCTTTATGACGCAAAATGTTGTCCATTAAAAAATAAGCATAAAATAAAATTAAGTGTTGCAGAGATGAGGATGCTCAGGTGGATGAGTGGGTTTACACTTAGAGATAGAATGTGAAATGAGTATATAAATGGTAGCTAAGGTTTTAGAGAGTCACCTTAGATGGTTTGGTCACATAAAATGTCGGCCTTCCAATGACCCGATTAGGAGAGTAGATTTATTAGATTTGATCTATGTTAAGAAATGTAGAGGTAGACCTAAAAAGAACTAGAAGGATAAAAGGCTTGATGTTGTTGTTATTTAAGTAAAAAATAAATCTTTTGCATTGCCTCCATGGATATTCCACTTCTGAATCTACATTATTTGTTTCTCAAACCTTAAAAGTGATAATATGCATGGTTGAGAAAGTTTATCTGCACATTTATGATTATTATTTAGGGTAATTTACACCCGGTTACCTGAAGTTAAGAGCTTCTTTATGTTGGTCCATATTTTTTTCAAAATTTGCAGTTGTCCCTAATGCATTTTTGTATATCACTTGGATCCTTAAATGTAGTTCCTAGTCTTTAAGTGGCACCTATCAGTTATCATCTGTTAAGCATAGCTGTCAAATAGGGTCATATGAATGTTGGATATTTCCAGTTAAAAAAACATGCAATACTAGTTTATAAAACTTCAACTTCTCATTTCTCACTCATTTCACCACAAAGCCTTCAATATTTCACGTGGGTCACTAATTTCATCAACAACTTCCTCCTGTATAGAAAACCGAAGTAGCACTACCAACTTTTCTTCACCTTCACTTTTGAGTTTCAAGAACAGGTTTGGCCATTGCAAAAACGAAGATAAATAATTGTTGCGAGCCAATCTTTCTTTTACATGTGGTAACATTCTCTGTGGATTATTCCAGTGGTGGGCACGTTATGGATTCAATCTAACTTCTGATATTCTCAATACAAACTCTACTTGCAAAGGTCAAGTCAAAGAACACATAGAAATGTCAAAAATTCTATGAGAACTGAAAGCTGGAATAGATTAGTTGAAGAAGAACTTCGCTGATATGTTTAGATTTGCACATGCTATAAAGGAATGTAGCAGTGATATAAAAAAAGATATCATAATTATAATTTTTTTTTTAATATCATTTGATATGAAGCTTTATTGCTATAGTTTTCATGAAGAAAACTATTCAATTATAGAAATTTGATTATTCATTGGGTCATTGCAGTAAGCTTATTAAAACAACCTAATAATAAAACACTTGGAGTGTTAGCGAACATTAAATTACATGACAATTAAAACATAGTTGAAACATAAAGTTTTAACAATATAACATAAAAAAGCAGTTGTAAAACAACCTTGAAGCCCACTCAAACCTTCTCGAACAAAATGCTAGCCTAGCACCATAAGAACCTATATATTTGAGCCATACTCTCTTCAAACTGTGAGGAAGGTGTGTCATTATTGTGCTTCCAATTATTTCACTCTTCTAGGTTCATCTCACTGATCAATTACTTCTAATCCCTACACACTAAGAAATTGATATTTTTCAATATATGCAAAAAGATAATTTTTTTTAGCTTTACCTTATTGTTCATCCTTTTACTAATGCCAATGGGGCTCTTTGGCAGTCTTCTATTTTGTCCTAACCGACCACGTGTTACAAGTCCACTCATCCCTCTTATTTTTCTTTGTTCTACTTTATTCCCTCTTGAATTCACGTGTACTTATCTTATCACCTTCTATATGCATCATATTCCTTACATCAGGAATTACATGCATAAGCCCTCATGTAAGTAGCTATCTTAAAGTTACTATAACAATGTAGTTTTGGGTCATCTTGTTGCATGAAATACACAATGAAGCTTTTTATAAAAGTGGTGATCCCATCAAATATCTCAAACAACAACAACAATAACATCAAGCCTTCATCCTATTACGTGGGGTCAGCAATATAAATTTTTTTTTTCTATTATGTCCTGTTAAGAGTCAAATTCTATTCAAATCTAATAAAAAAAGTCATTTCTAATACTTTCTAACAAATTAGTTTTATGTCTACATCTACCTTTTTTAACATAGGCCAAATCTAATACATCTACTTTCTTAACCGGGTTATCGGAAGGTTGACGTTTTATGTGACCTAACCATTTAAGGTGACTCTCTCTATTCTTATCTGCCACTAGAGCTACTCTAACCTTTTCACATATATACTCATTTTGCATTTGTCTCTAAGAGTAATGTCACTCAGCTCCTCATCTCGACAACACTTAACTTAATTTTTTGCTTTTCTATTAATGACAAAAATTCTGCGCCATAAAGCACTGCAGATCTCACCACCATCTTATAGAGTTTTTCCTTAAGTTTGAGGGGTGCTTTTATATCACATAATAAACCCGATGCATTCCTCCACTTTAACCATCTAACTTGAATTATACTAATAATATCCCCTCTATTTCACCACCACCATTAAATATCTCAAAAGTAGACTAAAAATGTGTGCTCCTTGACAATGGCTTGAAAATTTTCTTGACCAATGGGGGATCTTGATGTGTCTTCTTTTTGTATCCAAAAGAACCCCGTGATACTATTCATTGTGTTTGATCTGCATATAACTTCTCATCAATATATAACTCTTCATCACCCCTCTTATTTACTTTGCTCTAACTGATTTCCTATTAATTTTGGTGCAATTAGTTCATCAACTTCTTTATGCATCTTGCTCCTTGCATCAGGAATTACATGTATAATTCTTTTATAAGCACTTGTGTAAACATCTATCTTAAAGTTGCTATGAAAATATTATTATGGGTCATTGTATGCAATGCACAACAAAGCGTTATTGTAAGGGGTCTCACAAATATCCCAGTTCTGCACTCACAACCTTGCCTTTACCCAAAAAAAGTAGATTATAAATGTGTACCCCTTGTCAATGGCTTGATTTTTTTTTGTTTTTTATTACTAGGGACCACTCATTCACATGTTATCTCTATTGTTCTTGTCCAATCTTGGCTTTTCTGGAGTCAGTTCACCTTCCTTATTTTTTTGTTCCTTGTATTGCTGAACCTTCCTTTTAGGTTCAATCTCAAGTTTTCTAATAGGGTTCTTATGGGTTTCTCTCGATCTTTTCTAAGCCAATGTTAAAACATTCAACCAGATTATTCTCAACTTGATTTGCTGTGATTTTTACATCAAAGAAATGTGATAGACTGGCCAAATTTGATTGGGAGGGAATTAGGAAATTTCCTAGTTAGCTTATAGAAATTTGAGATAACCCATCTCAAATTCCTTGTTAGCTTTGAGATAACCCATCTCTCTATCAAACATATGGGTCGTGTAAACTTTAGCTGCATTCTAAAACTTCTTCCTCAATTCTGGTTCAGAACCATCCAATAGCCACCTCATCTAACCCTTGGACAAGAACATGATATACAACTCAGCACAATAACACGAGGAAAGTTAAAATGAATTATATAAAACTTGATGAATGATATGCCACTAATATTTTATTTATTATGCATAATTGTGAGTCTTATTGGATCCATCGTAACCCATGGTAGAGTTCAATTCTTGCAGGCACCCCCTCTGATTTGCCTCGTTTTCAGTTTTGACAATTGCAGTCACTAAAATAATATGAACAATTTGCAATAAGGGTACAACGGTAACTAAAATAAAAGAAAACAAGGTTTCTTTAGATGACATCAATCAATTTGCAATAATGGTCCACTTATAAAAAATCCCTTTCTTCGTGTATCAAACAATAAAAGAAAACTCCGAAATTTTATTATTCCATTTGGGGGGGGGGGGGGGGTAATTGTATGCAACTAATACCTGATTGCCATGGATATTCACATAGTTTGGCAATAACTTGCAATCTCTTTATATTTTTTCCTAGCTTTCTTTTTCTCCTTTGTTTAAGCCCCTCCATAGTTTTATGTCATTAACTTGAGTGTAGTTTTTATTTTGTAACTCATGTCTCATTAAGTCTAACTACATGTAAGGATTTGCATACAACTGCTATTCTACCTTTGCAGAAATCCATTTATCTATGCAATGTTATTAGTTGACGTCCTTAAGCAGCTATGCGTATTGTTAAGCTTGTTTATTTTGAAGGTAATGCCATCCTTTCAAATTGATGCTTGGCTCTTCCATTCACATTATTGAGAGACATTTTTAGGCTTACCTCTTTGTCTTTTTTTTGTCTTCGTTGGTGCCATTCTCTCTGGCAAACTGATGAGGACATCCACACTTGGAAAGTCTACCGGAGACGTGGCCGTCGATCTACGGCCACGATCGAGTCTTTATATTTTTAAGTTTAACTATATATTTGTTTTCTTTTATTTTAGTTACCGTTGTACCCTTATTTATGGGTGTTTGGATTGTAAGCCCATGAGGGCATGTTTGTCTTTTGTTTGTCTTTGTTTAAGGCTATTTAAAAGCCTCCTTTGTATTGTTTGAGGCAATGAATGATTATTATAATTTCAGCATATTGCATTCTTATGAGAGCTTGAGAGCTTGAGAGCTTGGAGAATCCTTTGGAGAAGGAAGTGCATCACCCACCAACTTCGATGTGTCGGGTTCGTGGTTTTAGATCTTAGTTCCTCCCTCTCTTCCTCTTCCCTTCCCCAAAACCGATCCCCACCCCTTACTCAAACCCACGGCCCAACCCTCCCCCCCCCCTTCCACCGCCGGCCAACCCCCTCCCCACCCTCACCTAGCCGCCGGCCCACTAGCCACCTTCCCTTCCCTCCCACTTGAATTACTTTCCTAAATTAAGTTGGGTATTATTAGGAAAGAATTCAAAATTCAAATTCAATTCAAATTTGAATTAAAACTTTCCAAAATTAACTCCATCTATTTTAGGAAAGGTTGCCTAATTAACTCCAAATTGAATTTAAATTTTAATTGGATTAATTAGAACTTTCTTAATTTACTTATCCTAACTAGGAAACCCCTAATTAAGCCCCCATGTCCCCTCTCCCCTTCCTATAGCCGCCGGCCCCTTACCCCTAGTCCGCCCCCTATCTCCCCCTCTCTCTCTCCAATCTTCTCCCTTGCCTTATTTTCATTTGCCTATTCTAGTTCCCACCCAATTTCAAAAATCTGAAGGTAATTTCAGATTTGGGACTTGGAATCTCTCCTAAAACCCTAACCCTAACTCCCCTACCCGCCCCCTCTCTTGGCCGACCCTTTCCCCTCCTCTTTTCCCTTGGATTTCAAGAGAAACCCTTCCTCCCTCTCAATAATACTTCAAGGCCAGCAAAGGGAAATCGAATCCCACCATCCTCCGGCCTACCCGCTATGAATGGAAGCTCGCCCTTGGGATTCGGGCTTGGTGCTAGATGATCAAGACAACATCGACATACTCCGCTCCCCCTTCTTCGACGTAGGGTTTGACTACGAAACCACCGTCGAGGAATACTTTGGGCGGATCCACATTCCTCTAGTTGATACGATCGACGACCAAAGGTTCAAAGGAAGGTGGACTATCGTCGGTCGCTTCACGCCCGCCACCATTGCGTCATCATCTCCTTTCAAGGACTGCATTCATCGTCTTCTACCACTCATCGCCGGTCTCATTAGCAAATCAAAGGACTTCCTCTGGCGACGACTTTTCACCACCTACGGTTGACCTTTCTTTCCTATTTCAATTAATTCGTTGTTCTCTAACTTTGTGAATGATGACAGAAGCGCAAAAGGATCGTTCTGCTTAAGCCTGCTAAAGCCTAGTAAACGTAGGGTTTATTGAGTGTGCTTTCTTGCTATTAAATCTCATTGTTAATCAAGGGATTACGAATGAACGTTTACTAAGTGAGCATTAATTTAATTTTCTAATCTATCTTGTTTGTGCCAGTCTTTATGTGTAGTTTAGCCTAAACGCAAGCATCTCTCGTCTGTTTTATCTTTTCGTTTCTCTTGCTAGTAGATTTAATCAAGTAATGTTCTTTGATAAGTTGTGCAAGTCCTAATTTTCATCCTAAAGCATCATAGTCCTGCATCATCTGGTATCAGAGCATGGTTAACCTAGGATTGCATTCTAGAAATCACCCTAGGTTGTTACCTTGCTAGTCTATTTATTTTTGCATGCATCGCATCCTTAAGTTTATTAAAAAAAAAATTCAATTTTGTTTGCTGTCCTTTAAATTTCTGCATGCATTTAGTGTGTTATAAAGTCTTTTCTTTGGTATGTAAGTGCTGCCCTTAACCCTTTAACCTTGCTAGTTGATTAGGAGACTTAACACCTTAGCACAGAGTGCTGTCCCCAAGTTTCCTACAGCAGTTAGCGACATTTTAGGTATATTTCCTGCACTTACACTTGCTGTCCACTCCTAGTTGTCACCCCAAACCCTCACTAGTACTTAGCGATGGATCCCGAACAACTTGGAAGGACTTTAGACCTGTTGGTAGGTCAAATGAGTGCTATTAGCCAACAATTAAAGGAAAACCAAGCTGATCTCGCTGAATTCCGTAGGACCACCACCGATCGTCTTGACACAATAGAGCATGGTAGGACTCACCCTATCCCTTACACTCCTTCAAGACCTCCCTCTATGTATGGGGACGATCCTTTTATGGATGAGGGGCACACTCGAGTTCCTCATCGAGTTCCCCACCATAGACAAGAGCACCACCACGACCCTGATCTTCCCCTGATGAAAAACATCAAGGTCGATGCACCCACTTTCGATGGTACCCTAGATCCCCAGCTCTTTCTGGACTGGATCAAAGGTATGGACAGTTTCTTTAGGTGGTATGATATCTCCGAGGCTAGGAAAGTCAGTTTCGCCAGTATGAAACTCATTGGTAGGGCTAGTCAGTTCTGGTCTAACTTAGAAAGCCTTAGGGAGTCTCGCAATGAGTACCCCATCACTGATTGGTTGTCGATGAAGCGTGAGCTTAAACAGAAGTACCTCCCTCCCTCGTACTTCCCTAGACTCTTAGATAGGTGGCATAGATTGACTCAGGGTAGTAAACCCGTCAAGGATTACATCGCCTCTTTCGATGATTTTCTGATTCGTTGCAAAGGGGAGACCTCCACTACCCCCGCGCAGATTCTATCCATGTTTCGTACCGGATTACGAGAGGACCTTCGCAACGAACTGTTCGCCCGAAATGTCACAACCTTAGAAAGTGCGTATAGTTTAGTACTTGACTTAGAGGAGAGTCGATCCCAACATTCTAACCGTCATCACGACTCTAGACCCTCCTACAGACCGTCTGGTAGTTCCACCCCGCACTCTTCTACTGCCCGACCTACTCCGGGTAGTAGCGTTCGACCTCCTACGAGTTCCCCTGCACCCCGACCTGATTTTAGGAGTAAGCCTCCCTCCCCGGATGGCCCTCGGACCAGTCCCGGGACCAAATGTTTTCGTTGCCAAGGATATGGGCATATCGCTTCCCAGTGCTCCAGTCCCTACAAAGTTTCCATCATCGAGGAAATCACTGAGGAGGATCTTGAACCCGAGGTCGATCAAGTTCACCAAGTTGAAGAAGAAGGTGATTTCTTCGAGGAGGACGAGGACACCACCGTCCTCCATTGCCTTCAGAAGTTGGACACATCTCCCATCTGCGTGGTAAGATGTGCGCTGTCACACCCTGTCACCTCCGATGACTGGCGTAGGACTTCTATCTTTCACACCTACACCAAAATCAAAGATAAAAACTGTAAGGTCATCGTAGATAGTGGCAGTTGCATCAATGCTGTCTCTTCTAGCATGGTGTCCAAATTAGGCCTTTCTGCCGTTCCTCACCCCAGTCCGTATAAGGTAGCTTGGGTCAACTCCACTGCCTTGGAGGTGAAAGAACGAAGTCTCGTACCTATCTCCTTTGCCACCTATAAGGAGAACGTATGGTGCGATGTTCTGATTATGGATGTCGGACAAATTCTTTTGGGGCGACCATGGATTTTTGATAATGATGTCCACATCTACGGGCGTTCGAACACCTGCGTATTCGAACATGCGGGTAAAAAGATTAAACTTGTACCATCGCAGCCCCGGGTCAAGGAAGAACCTAAACCCCACCCCCTTAAGTCCAAGAAAGGACTAAACCTGGTCACCGCCAAGGTTCTGGACTCTGAGGTCACTCGTGGTGCACCTCTATACGCTTTAGTGGGTCGTGAGATTCCCACCGAATCTGATGACCCCATCCCTCAAGAAGTCCAACCTATCTTAAGACAATTTGCTGATGTCTTCCCAGATGACCTCCCTGATCAGTTACCTCCTCTTCGAGACATTCAGCATGCCATAGACTTAGTTCCTGGAGCCTCCCTCCCGAACCTGCCACACTATCGCATGAACCCCACGGAGCATGCCGAACTTAAAAAGCAGGTAGACGAATTACTGCAGCGAGGCTTCATTAAGGAAAGTCTTAGTCCCTGCGCGGTGCCGGCCCTTCTCACCCCTAAGAAGGACGGATCTTGGAGAATGTGTGTTGATAGTCGTGCTATCAACAAAATCACCGTCAAATATCGATTTCCCATTCCTAGATTAGACGACATGCTGGATATGATGACGGGTGCCACCCTCTTTTCCAAGATCGATCTTAAGAGTGGATACCACCAGATCCGAATCCGACCGGGTGATGAATGGAAAACTGCTTTCAAGACCAAGGACGGTCTTTATGAGTGGATGGTCATGCCTTTTGGGTTGAGTAATGCCCCAAGCACCTTTATGAGAATTATGACCCAAGTGCTGCGTCCTTTTATGGGAAAGTTTGTCGTTGTTTACTTTGACGACATTCTTATTTATAGTCATTCTGTAGAACAACACCTTGACCACCTTAAACAAGTCTGCTCTGTTTTAAGGAAGGAGCAGTTATACGCTAACCCCAAGAAGTGTACTTTCCTCGTAGATCGAGTCATCTTTCTAGGGTTTATCGTATCGGCTCGCGGGGTTTCTGCTGACCCCGAGAAGGTAAAAGCCATAGTTGAGTGGCCCCTTCCTCAGAACATCCGGGAAGTCCGCAGCTTCCACGGATTGGCCACCTTCTATAGGAGATTCATACGAAATTTCAGCACCATCGTATCTCCTATCACTGATTGCCTTAAAAAGGGTGATTTTCATTGGACCTCGGCCGCCACCAGAGCTTTCGAGGACATTAAGAAAAGAATGGTGGAGGCCCCAGTAATGAGACTTCCTGACTTCTCCAAAGTCTTCGAAGTGACCTGCGACGCTTCTGGGGTCGGAATCGGAGGAGTCCTCTCCCAGGAAGGTCATCCTGTAGCGTACTTCAGTGAGAAACTGAATGATATTCGGCAGCGATATTCCACTTACGATAAGGAATTCTATGCCGTGATCCAATCCCTCCGCTATTGGCGACATTACTTGCTCCCGCAAGAATTCGTCATTTTCTCGGATCACGAAGCTTTGCGTTACATCAACTCCCAGAAGAAGTTGAATGCACGCCACGGTCGTTGGGTGGAATTCCTTCAAGAGTACACTTATACCCTTAGACATAAAGCAGGAGTTGAGAATAAAGCTGCCGATGCCCTCAGTCGTCGCATGATGACCACCACTGAGTTGAGGACCGAAGTCGTGGGTTTTGACCAAATTAGGAAAGATTATTTAGACTGCCCCGACTTCAAAGAAACATACACTCTCTTGTCCACAGGAAGCACGCGCCTTGTGGACGATTTCCTTCTGGAGGACGGTTATCTTTTTAAAGCTCAAAAGCTTTGCGTACCGAGCACCTCCTTAAGGGATTTTCTGGTCTGGGAACTCCACGCCGGAGGCCTCGCCGGGCATTTCGGCCGAGATAAAACTATCGAGTCCGTGGAGTATCGCTTCTTTTGGCCCAGCCTGAAGAGGGATGTTGGTAGACTGGTTAGCCGATGTCACACGTGTCAGCTAGCCAAACAGCGTAAGCAGAACACCGGTCTGTACACTCCATTGCCTGTCCCTAGTTGTCCTTGGCAGGACGTTAGTATGGATTTCATTTTGGGCCTGCCAAAGACTCTCCGCAAAAATGATGCCATCTGTGTCGTAGTCGATAGGTTTTCCAAGATGGCTCATTTTATAGCTTGTTCCAAAACCTCCGACGCCTCCCATATTGCCAAACTTTACTTCATTGAAATTGTCCGTCTGCACGGCCTACCTAAAACCATTGTGTCTGATAGGGACGTTAAGTTCACTAGCTACTTTTGGAAGACCCTTTGGATGAAATTTGGTACGAAGTTACAATTCTCTACTGCCTTTCACCCACAAACCGATGGTCAGACCGAGGTAGTTAATAGGAGCGTAGGTAATCTGTTAAGGTCTTTGGTTGGGGAACACGTTAAGGATTGGGATTCTATCTTACCCACTGCTGAGTTTGCTTATAACAATTCTATTAACCGAACCACTGGCCTAAGTTCTTCTGAGATTGTGTACGGGTACAAACCTAGGCAACCTTTAGATCTCATTCCTATGTGTTCTAGGTATAGGATCTCTGAGTCTGCATCTTCATTTGCATCACATTTGCATGAACTTCATAAGGAAATTGCACAACAAATTGAAAAGAGCAATACTGAGTATAAATTACGTGCCGATGTGAAACGAAAATTTAAAACTTTTGAGGTTGGTGATTCCGTGATGGTGCGGATTCGTCCGGAACGGTTCCCACAAGGAACGGTTAAGAAATTGCATGCCAAAAGCGCTGGCCCATTCAAAATACTTAAAAAAATCAATGATAATGCTTATGTAGTAGATCTCCCTGAAGAGTTCAACATCAATCCCTCTTTTAACATAGAAGATCTAGTGGCATATGAAGGTCCGGATTTCAATCCGCCAAACCCACTGAGACAACAGCCTTGTGTGACCCCACCTTGTGAGATCCCTAACCTACCTCCACTCCCAGATATTCCTAAATCACCCATAGCAGATAAAGTAGACACGATCTTGAGCGACGAAATCATCTCTACAAAAGAAGGGGGACGACGAAGATATTTGATCAGGTGGAAAGGTAAACCTGAGTCGGAGGATACTTGGTTGGACCGTGATGAGTTACAGCAGCTGGATCCGGATGCATTAGAGTTCTACGACAGCACCAGAGATACTTACTCGACGGAGTCGAGCTTTCTTCCACCCCGGGAGAATGATGAGGACATCCACACTTGGAAAGTCTACCGGAGACGTGGCCGTCGATCTACGGCCACGATCGAGTCTTTATATTTTTAAGTTTAACTATGTATTTGTTTTCTTTTATTTTAGTTACCGTTGTACCCTTATTTATGGGTGTTTGGATTGTAAGCCCATGAGGGCATGTTTGTCTTTTGTTTGTCTTTGTTTAAGGCTATTTAAAAACCTCCTTTGTATTGTTTGAGGCAATGAATGATTATTATAATTTCAGCATATTGCATTCTTATGAGAGCTTGAGAGCTTGAGAGCTTGGAGAGATCCTTTGGAGAAGGAAGTGCATCACCCACCAACTTCGATGTGTCGGGTTCGTGGTTTTAGATCTTAGTTCCTCCCTCTCTTCCTCTTCCCTTCCCCAAAACCGATCCCCACCCCTTACTCAAACCCACGGCCCAACCCTCCCCCCCCCCTTCCACCGCCGGCCAACCCCCTCCCCACCCTCACCTAGCCGCCGGCCCACTAGCCACCTTCCCTTCCCTCCCACTTGAATTACTTTCCTAAATTAAGTTGGGTATTATTAGGAAAGAATTCAAAATTCAAATTCAATTCAAATTTGAATTAAAACTTTCCAAAATTAACTCCATCTATTTTAGGAAAGGTTGCCTAATTAACTCCAAATTGAATTTAAATTTTAATTGGATTAATTAGAACTTTCTTAATTTACTTATCCTAACTAGGAAACCCCTAATTAAGCCCCCATGTCCCCTCTCCCCTTCCTATAGCCGCCGGCCCCTTACCCCTAGTCCGCCCCCTATCTCCCCCTCTCTCTCTCCAATCTTCTCCCTTGCCTTATTTTCATTTGCCTATTCTAGTTCCCACCCAATTTCAAAAATCTGAAGGTAATTTCAGATTTGGGACTTGGAATCTCTCCTAAAACCCTAACCCTAACTCCCCTACCCGCCCCCTCTCTTGGCCGACCCTTTCCCCTCCTCTTTTCCCTTGGATTTCAAGAGAAACCCTTCCTCCCTCTCAATAATACTTCAAGGCCAGCAAAGGGAAATCGAATCCCACCATCCTCCGGCCTACCCGCTATGAATGGAAGCTCGCCCTTGGGATTCGGGCTTGGTGCTAGATGATCAAGACAACATCGACATACTCCGCTCCCCCTTCTTCGACGTAGGGTTTGACTACGAAACCACCGTCGAGGAATACTTTGGGCGGATCCACATTCCTCTAGTTGATACGATCGACGACCAAAGGTTCAAAGGAAGGTGGACTATCGTCGGTCGCTTCACGCCCGCCACCATTGCGTCATCATCTCCTTTCAAGGACTGCATTCATCGTCTTCTACCACTCATCGCCGGTCTCATTAGCAAATCAAAGGACTTCCTCTGGCGACGACTTTTCACCACCTACGGTTGACCTTTCTTTCCTATTTCAATTAATTCGTTGTTCTCTAACTTTGTGAATGATGACAGAAGCGCAAAAGGATCGTTCTGCTTAAGCCTGCTAAAGCCTAGTAAACGTAGGGTTTATTGAGTGTGCTTTCTTGCTATTAAATCTCATTGTTAATCAAGGGATTACGAATGAACGTTTACTAAGTGAGCATTAATTTAATTTTCTAATCTATCTTGTTTGTGCCAGTCTTTATGTGTAGTTTAGCCTAAACGCAAGCATCTCTCGTCTGTTTTATCTTTTCGTTTCTCTTGCTAGTAGATTTAATCAAGTAATGTTCTTTGATAAGTTGTGCAAGTCCTAATTTTCATCCTAAAGCATCATAGTCCTGCATCACAAACACTATCTTTTTAAGACTCACTTATATGATGCTCATTTCAAATGATTGGACAAGCTTCCACATCACCTTGCCACCATTAGTGCCTTGATAACAAATCCAATTCAAAGTTTCTTCCATCTCTTCTCTTTTCTCATTAACTCCTCTCCATCATCGGATGCATCACACGCACTATCAACTACATGCTCCATATCTGTCTACATCTAAGAAGCTTCATGCCAGAGCCTACCTATTTTCAATTTGATATACTCATCTGGGTAAGAATTTGTGTTTTCATTTTCACTAAGTCATTATCATACAAGTCACTAATGATGGACGTTTGATTAACCGTATAGTCAACATCCCTACTGTCATCTCCTTCAAACTCTAACATGATCCATAGCTAGGTCGTAACCTACTCTTAAATGCACTGTCTGGGACAAAATATATCTTCTTATAAACATGTAAAATGGTGGCATTTTAAGACTACAAAATCACACCAAGCATATACAGCCTCTTGTACTCTTTATTGAATTACATTATGCCCTTCAAGTTCTCCATATTCAAATACTTCTTCACACTCAACAGAGAGATAAATATCATTATTTTCCAGTTTATTAAGTTTACCAAACGTATTCAACACATCAATATCAATAAGCAATTAGTCTAACCCCTAGAATGTAAGCAACGTACTATAATTTTGATGCAGGCCTTTACGTTTGCCATTCAATTTCTTAGCCACAAATTAAATGTCATATTTAAAGTCCATGATAGAATACATACTAACATTTACATTATTCACCTTTTCTACAACCCCGTTATAATGAAGGTGAAATGAAATTTATTCATGAGTTATATGATTACAATCATATAAGAATCCCCATCACAACCAAAAATTAGAATGCATTATGTTCATTAATGCTAGCATTTTAAACAAATTTAAACTCTAGAATCATCAGTAAATATGAAAATTTTGAGGAAAGAATTGGGCTGCAATGGAAGAATTGGGCTGTAATGCAGAAATGTAATTTGAAGGCAATTTCGAAACCACGGGCTATGGCTTAAAAAAAATTGGAAAACAAATAGATTATGTTGCACAAATATTGTGCAAAACATTACATGAGGCCAAAACATTATTCCTTAAAAAAATTTTAAGTAAAGGATTCTCATGTTGAAAGTCCTAGACAAACACGCAGTGATGAGCTCGTTTGTAATTATGATCAAAGCAATTATCTATCAATTACAACGCTTGGCCTTTACCGTGAACTTTTTCACCTTCATGTTCGCTACATTAGTGCAACTAGAAACCACCTGCTGTTTGTTGGAGATGATGAATTATGAAGTGAACAAGGGGAGTTCAGCCCAAGTTCTCTGTTATTTTGTGTCAATGAGGTCCTCCAGCTTGTCTTATAAGTGAAATATATTTTAGGAATTTGGAGATTTCTATCCTTTAATTCACAGGAGACCCCATTGAAGCACATAATCAAAGGGATCCAATTTTAGGTTTTTAAAACATGGATTATTGTGAAGTATCCTCTTGATCTCAAGGACCTGGGTGCAATTTACCCTAATAGTTTTTTATCACCTCATATTAAAATGATCCCTTTGCAAGCATATAGTTCATCAGTACTATCTTCACTTTGTATTTTCAATGCTTTTTCTCATCCTTCTTGATAAGTGGTGCTGGAGTCAAAATCATTCTGTGCATTTATGACTTATTTAGAAGTTTCGAATTATGACAGTAGTATTTCCTAAAAATGCTTCAAAGCACAGGCAATCTTATCCTTTAAGATTTGTTTTATGTAGAAAACAAAAGCAAACCCAGGTCATCTTTTGAATGGCATAGTGTTAAGAAACATGCCTTCTTTCTTGGGCTTTGTAGTACTTGAGCTTACAAACTCTTGATTATCATGTTTTATGTCATGCCTTCTCAGGAACATGGATAGCTATTTTTCGCCGGGTTTACATCATGAAGCAAATTATTATTGGTTGTGCACAGCATGCTATGCATTATGCCCCTTTTCATCTTTTTAGAATTGATTTTACAAAACTTACAGGAGCTGTCCCATTGATCTAAAGGAAGCAATATCTAGTGTGATATTTGCATCCCCAAGGTGTGCAGATATTCCAGAACTTATGGATGCACGTAAACAGTTTGTGGCGAAGTATGGGAAAGAGTTTGTCACATCAGCACTTGAACTTCGACCAGATTGTGGTGTTAACCGAATGGTAAGTTCTAGTTGAATCAAATTGTTTTTGTTTTTGTTTTTCCAATGATGAGCTCGCTTTAGTTAATAAATTTATTTGGCCCCCGTTTGAATCTGTTATTGTTTTCTATTGGTTGTTCAACATTTTGCCGTCTCTAAATGTAGATTGTTGAGAAATTATCAGCAAAAACACCTGACATAGAGACGAAAATGAAGATACTAACTGCAATCGCTAAAGAGCATGATGTCAAATGGGATTCAAAGGCATTTGATGAGGAACTTCAGAAACCTAAGGAGGACCTCTTGGTTTGCATTGCTGATTCAGACTTTAATATATTTATTAGTTTTAAGCATTAGCTTGTAAAAATTGAAGTGTTTTATTTTGCTATTTTGTAGAATGGTTCTAGCAGTTTTGCCGGTGCCAACAAGATGTCAATGGAGCCCTTAAATATCAATTTTCCTCCAAATGTCAGCCAGGCCGAATCAGCCTCAAAAGTTTATCAAACTGAACTACCAAGCAAACCAACTAGTTTTGACTCCTCTTCTCATGCTAACTTGAGATCAACCCCTCTTGTACCACCACCTGCTTCGAATGATTCCAGGGAATCAGGTGAAGCAGAAACTACTTCCCTATTGGTTAAAAAGTAATGGCTATTACTAGTTCATTTGAGGTTTGATGGTTTTACTATTGTTGTTAACAGATGGGAAAGCCAGGGTGCCAGAAGTAAGGGATTCATATCGAAGAGAGGACACCGCTTCTTTCAAACATCCAACTTGGAAAATGGAATTTAATGATGCAGCCTCCGCTGCTCAGGTGGCTGCGGAATCTGCAGAGAGGGCTAGCATAGCTGCTAGAGCTGCTGCTGAACTTGCAAGTCGAGGGAACATTTCCAGACAGAACTCTAACGAGCCAAATGTATCATCTTTGCATGGTAGCAGAGATGAAAGGCCAAAGAGAGCAGTAAGCTCAAAGCTGAAAGGCGAACACAATGAATCTGTAAATATGGAATATGATCAAGTCAAAGGCTATGAAGGGATGAAAGAAGACGTGCGTAAGCTTTCCAGAGATGATTTGGAAGAAGAAATTTCACATCATAGCAGAACCTCTGATGAGGTCATGGAGTATAGTTCTCAGATGGACAATGTGAGGACATTTGATAGTGTTCGGGGAAGTTTTTCTAGGATGGAAATGGGAAATAAAAAGAACGACGAAGGTGCATTTGTTGAAAAAAATGCAGAAGTGAACTATGATAGATCAGCTTCTGCTAGTTTTATGGGTACCATTGATGATGAAGCCAATTGGGTTCCACCTATTGGCATGCACGGAACTGGTAATCATGATAATCTGATGCATAACAGACCTGAAATAGATGCTGGAGAAAGGCTTTTCAGATATGACAGTAAGGAATATGTTTCCAATGACTATCCTGCTGCTGTTTTTGATGAATATGATCCTGAACCAATTGATGCTAAAGAGAACTTGTTTGATTCATTTCATGAAAAACAGAATGGTCAATCCCCTATCTTCGCTCCAAGTAACAGTTATATAAATTCCAATATTTTCAGTGGGTCTCGCCATGAAAGTCATCCTGTTACTGTGGAAAAGGTTCCATCATCAAAATTTGATGACAGCACGTCAGTTGCTTTTGATGATTCTGATGGTCTTACTTCAGAAAGTGAGGATGACACTAGCAGTTCCCTGCAGAATCGAACTGCTCAGAATAGTAATTTGTTGCATGAAAAAAGTGGCTTGGGTGGAGACTCTCATCCTCGAGAAGAGTTGCAGCCTTTGAGCTCGACAAAAGCTAAAACACTGTTGGGAGCTGAAGTAAAGAATCACCTTGAAGTGTCTTCCTCTTCTGTAGGTGTCAAAGATCCTGAAATGCCAGATGAACTTCCAAGTGGAGGCGAGTTTGGGCTGAATTTTGGAAGATTAACTGGTGGGTTAAGAAACCGAGGTTACAACCATCCACCTTATACAGCAAGCTCTGTGGTCGATTCTTCTGTGCCTTCATTAAAGATCTTAGGCAGTGCTATGTCCAATACTACGGACATTATTTCTCCACGGGAGAAGCCCTCCACAAGCTCCCTGATTGAAAACGACCCATCAAATCCAATAATGCCATTAGCTTCCACTAATCTAAAATCTGACGAAGCTAAAGGATCTCTGTCAGAAGAATACACCCAGGGAAGCAGAAGCAACAAAACCTTCAGCACAGATAAATCAGAAAAAAATACGACTGGCTTTGGTGTAAAGCATTCTGTTTCCAATCACGAAAAGAGTAGAGGATATAGAGGGGGTGATCCAAACCCATCAAAGCAGGCTCCATATGATTCCACCGCTAATGCTCCCGAAATTTCTGAAGTTTTAAACGAGAAGATCTATAGTGATAAACCGCGAGCCAAGGCCTACAAGGAACTGAGCTCCCGAATGTCAAAGACAGACTTCGATTCTGATGTTGATGTCGAAGAGAGAGATTCAAAGGTTAACACGGAAAGTCAAGGAAATGCGAGTTCCAGTACAACATTCAAATTATCTCGTCGGACAAAAGATTTTATGTCGAAGCCTCGAACTAATCTTCCTATATCTACTGGGTATTCGAACTCTGAGACTGAAAACTTGTCCTCTGGACAGAGCTCTGCACCAGAACCCCCTTCTCAGACTGTTGATAAACAGAATCGAAAAACGTGGAAGCCAAATTCATCAGCTGATTCCATGCCTGAATTTTCAGTACAAGTAAATAAGAAGACTACTGATCCAGATACCACCTCTATAAACTCAGGGAACAATAAGCCGTCAGATTCTGGTGTTGGGACAAAATCACAAGAAACTGCTCCCCAGAAAGCCTCTCATGTTCATCCAAAACTTCCTGATTATGAAACCTTTGCTGCTCATTTTCAATCATTAAGGGCAAATCGACGTTAAACAACAGACATTTTGCTTCACATTTGTCTGCTAAGCCTCTGTTATTGTGCTCTCGAAATCTCTCTCCAAAGTTTATATGTACAGAAGCCATTTTCTTGGTTCATAAGATATATATTACAGTTGTTTCGTTTTTTTGTTCATTTGATACACTCCTTAATTACGCCTTGTGATTATGAAGAATAATGGAGCATTCATGTCGATGTAATAATGATGATACACATTGCTTGTCTTAATAGCTGACAATTATATAGAGCAGAACTGACTGTAGATGTATTTTGCCCATGTATTCTTCACGGCTGTTTTATGCAATAGATAGTTAATTCACTTAATTGTGCTCTCTGTAGAGGATTCACTATTTTTTCTTCTTTTTATTATTTATGTATAACGTACAGTGTTTTGCAATCGTTCGCAAAATTAAGGCTTCCTTTGAGATTGTTTTTTTTGCTGCTTTTTAAAATAATTTTTTAATTAAAAAATAAATTTTTTATATTGAAAAGCTATTTTAAGAAGCAGTAAGAAAGTTAGTCCAAATAAAGCCTAAATCAATTTGAATTAGGATTTGTTTGAGATAGTTTTTTATTGCCTTATTTTTCAGATTAGAATTATAATTTTTGCTTGACAACTATTTTCTTAATATTTAAAAAAAAAAAGTACAATAAGGTTGTTTTTTATCAAAGTTTTAAGATTTTATTTTTTTATGGCAATTTTATAAACTAGTAAGAAAATTGTCTCAAATAAAAATTTTAATTTTATTTGGTTCAAACTAATGATGTCAAGGAATAGAATTTGATACATGAAAAGTAGAAATCAAGATCCTTATTGACCCAAAAAAGAGTTCAAGTTTGGTTTGATGTAGGCCGTTTTGAATTTTTGTATTTTTTTTTATTTGTCTTGCTTAACATAAATTTTGAATTTTAAGAAATTATAAACTAGAAATTTTAGAATTTTTTTTTTTAAATTTAATGATTCCAATGCTATCATGTATGATATTAATTTAGGTTTTATTTGGGATAATTTTTTTACTGATTTCTACGATAATTTTATAGTATAAAACTTTTTTAAAAACAACCAAAATTTAGTAATCAAAAGTTGTCCCAAATGATGTCTTAATCAGGTTGACTTTATCAAATTAGTGTTGATGCATGGAATATTCGTGACGGTAGAGAGATATAAGTTTAAAGTTTTAGTTTTGTACGAAGATCCAGCACATAAATAGATAAAAGATAAAGGTATAGCGTTCATATGAGACCAAGAATTTTATGTGGAAAATCCTAAAAAGGGGAAAAAACCACGGGGCCTGGCCTGGTTTGAATGAATGCACTTATGTTTACAGTTGTTTACAAATGAGGCCCTACCTTAGGAGGAAGGCCTTGGCTCGATGTAGCCAATATACATTATATAGAGTGCATTACATGGTGGGAGTTGGAAGAATCAGTGTTGACATGTTCGTTTGGTCGGCAGGATCATAGTCAGTGAGCGATGTAGGTCGCAAAGACTGTAATCAGGCGACGGTGGTCGGAAGGACCATAGCCGGGCCTTGGAGGTCGGAAAGACCATAGTGGGGTGATGGTGGTCGGAAGGACCGTAATTGGTGGGCGACTGAGGTCGGAAAGACTATAGCCGGGTGACGGAGGTCGGAAGGACCGTCATCAGCAAGCGCGAAGGTCGAAAAGATTGTAGTAGGGGGATGGTGGTCGGAAGGACCGTAGTCGGCAGGCGATGCAGGTCAAAAAAATTGTAGTCAGGTGATAGTGGTCGGAAGGACCGTAGTCGGGCGACGGTGGTCAAAAAAACTGTAGTGAGCAGGCGATGGAGATCAGAAAGACCATAGTCGGGGCGACGGAGGTCAGAAAGACTGTAGTCTGACGACGGTCGGTGGCTGGGAGGAAATATGACGACAATTAGTGGTTGGGCATAAGTCAACGACAGTTAGTGGACAGGCCAAAGTCCGGCCAAAGTTCAATAATGGTCGGTGGCTGGGAGAAAATCTGACAAAAATTGGTGGTCACGTAAGTCCGACGACAGTTGGTGGCTGGGAGGAAGTTTGGCCAAAGTCCAGCGACTGTAGGTGATCGGGCAGTGATAGAGGAGGAGCTTGGTGGCAAGAGAGATCTCAGATTTCTCTTCCTTTTTCCTATTCTTTCCCTTCCCTGTCTTCCTTTCTCCCTCTCTTATGAAGAATGAGGGGTCTATTTATAATTTTTTGGGAGTGACTTAGCTAGTAAATAGAAAGAAGATCAATGGTATGCTTGGAGTGTTTTGGATGGACTTCTGATATCGACTCCCTTGATCATGGATCGTTTATCGAGTATTTAAGTATATTAATGCTGTCAGAATTCAGAGATCTTGGTCTTGTTGGATTTGTCTCGTCAAGCCGCTCGATTATACTATAAGCATGTCACATTTAAAAAATCATTTAGTTTTCCAATTTATGGTTTGAACCTTCTAAATGTGAATCGGGTCCTTGATTTGGACTCATTTGGGCTCGGATTAGGTCGATTTAGGTGTTGTTGTGTTCATCTTTTTGAGACGTTCACTTCGACTATAAGTTCGCTGAAATCAGAGTTCGGATGGCTCCGTATTTAATTTTGAAAGTTTCCAATCATAATTTATCTTGAGATTCCTACTCGATCAAAAGTTTTTTGATGATATATCAGTTGCTCCCATATTTTCGAATATCGAAGCCTGCAGAGTCCGAAAATATGTGTTGGAACTCTTCAAATCGCTCAAATGCAAAATTATAATTTTTGGATGTTTCAATGTGCGACCGCTCCTTGGACATTAACGTGGACCTTCTCTCAGTGCTGTGAACATGTAAAATACCCTTAATTATAATTTTAGATTTTTCTAAGGTCGGCTCTTTGATCGGGACAAAAATTATCAAAAAATTATGCTCTAAAATGTCAAATTTGCTCAAAATCGACCGTAGAGCCTACGTTTAGTTCTGAAAGCGCCAAATTAATCTTGGAACGTCGAAAAACTATCCTGGGGAACCAAAAACATCCTAATCGTACCGTCCAAGCCAAAAATTGGACTCGGACATGCGTACGCGGCCGAACCAACTGACTGGCAGGCTAGCCACCGATGGCGCTCAGACACGTACAACATGCCCTTTGTTCAATTTTCTTTTTTTTTAAAGTGATTATGCGGTTACTATAATCGCATATAGTAGCCGCAAGGAGGGAGTTATTGTAACCGTCTTTTAGCATTTTTCATCATTTTTTTATTTTTATTTTGAACAAATTTTTTTTGCTTTTTTTTTAAAATAATTAAATATTCCAATTTTTATTTAATTATTATTTTTATTTTCTATGAGCATTCTTAGGAACATTCTTATTCTCTAAGAGTATTTCTCCTCCTCTATAAATATCCCCCTTGGGGTAGGGGAGATATTTCACCATTTCTTCTTCTCTTCTCCTCCAATCTTCTTACAGTAGAGGCCTTCCGCTGTCTTGAATATGTGGTATCCCTTATCAATTACAAGTGCCCCTCTTTGTGTAGAAGGAACTTTCTCCTCCTTTCATCTTTTTCTTTTCTAAATTTCTTCTAACCTTAAAGGCATTCCACTGCCTGAGATATAGGACATCCCTCATCAAGCTTTAATGTCCCTCTTTTGTGTAGGAGTAGTCCTTGCCCTTTTTTTCTTTCCATTTTCTTTTCATTTGGATTTCTTCTAACATAGAGGCATTCCACTATTTGAGATAGGTGACATCCCTTATCAAGCTTCAATACCCCTCTTTATGTAGAGAAAATTTTCTCCTCCTTCCATTTTCTTATCATCTAGATTTCTTCTAACATTAGTGGCATTTCATTGTTTGAGATATGTGGCATTCCCTATCAAGTTTCAGTTCCCCTCTTTTGTGTAGAAGGAACTTTCTCCTCATTTCATTTTCTTTTCTTCTGGATTTCTTCTAACATGAGAGACATTCCACTATCTGAGATAGGTGGCCTCTCCTATGAAGCTTTAGTGTATCCCTTTGTGTAGAAGGAATCCCGATGAGAGTTTGCTCTCTCAATAGACTGCTATTGATGGAAGAAGATCAACTACCTCTTGCATGAGAGGCTGATTTGAAAAGATCTGATGGTAATAGTACGTGGGAGGAGAGCTGATATTGTTAGTAGACGGGTAGAATTTTGATGATGTTTGAGCGGAAGTCTGGCGGTGGTTGGCGGCCTAGTGGAAGTCCGGTGGCGATTGATGGCCAGGTGGAAGTCCGGCGGTAGTTTGGGCTAGGTGGTGCGTTGAAGGCGCTAATTGGAGAGTATACTTCTAATAGTAGTCGAGCGAGGGGCCAATGATGGTTGATATGAGGTGAAGGGCCGATGGTGACTGTTAGATGAAGGGCCGATGATGGAGGATATCTTGATAGTCCAAAGTCTTGATGAAGGCTTTACTTGTGGCTTCTTGAAAAGAGATTGACTGGTGCAGTGTATGGACTAAGGTTGTAAATGGCAGGCTAACTCCCAGCCAGGCATCTGAAGATTGTCCTCCAAATTCAGGTGATGGTAGTAATGAAAGTAAACATATTATCTCTCTTTATTTATTTTAGAGAGTTGTATAATATTGATATTTGCTTGAAGTAATGAATAACTTTGAATTGTGAACTTGTCCTCCCATTGTAGCAGTTAAATTAGAGGAATTATATTCCTTTTGTAACTTTTAGTCATTTGATATTTTTAAATAATCAAAGTAATATATATCTTCTGAGTCTTTTAGCCTTTTGAAATTTTGATTGTTAGGACAATGGTCGGCAGACGACGGAGGTCAGAAAGACTGTAATTGGGTGACGGTGGTCGGAAGGATTATAGTCGGCGGGCGACAGAGGTTGGAAGGACTGTAGTCGGGTGATGGCGGTCGAAAGGACCGTAGTCGGCAGGCGACGGAGGTCGGAAAGACCGTAGTCGGATGACGGTGGTCGGAAGGACCATAGTCGAGTGATGGTGATTGCAAAGACCGTAGTTGGCACGACGAAGGTCGAAAAGACCATAGTCGGGGGGGTGACGGAGGTCAGAAAGACCATAGTTTAACGACAGTCGATGGCTGTGAGGAAATCTGAAAATAATTGGTGGCCAGGCGTAAGTCTGACGGCAGTTGGTGGCCGAGTGAAAGTTCGACCAAATTCCAATGATGGTCGGTGGCTAGGAGGAAATTTGACTAAACTAAACTAGTTGATCTTCCATTAGATCAAAATTAAAGATATTAATTTTGGTTTGAGCCAAATTCGAATGGAAATTAAAGAATCGTTATATTTTTTATCCAATTTATCATCCATTTAATCAACATCATATTATTTATTTATGACCAATAGAAACAACGCCTTACTATAATTTTTCACCAAAGGGAAACATTGCTTCTGTAACCACTGAGAAAAAAAGCTGCTTCAACATCATATTATTTAAGCTTTTTTGAAATAATTTTTTTTACTATTTTTAAAGCATTTTTAAAGTATAAATATTTTTAGATTAAAAATTTTTATACTAAAAAATTATTTTATAAAATCGTGTGAAAACGGTCCCAATTGAAACTTTATTTATTACCAAAAATAAAGCCTTACTATAATCATAAAATTATATTGGTGAATCCATATAATTATTTAAAAAAAAAAGTATGTCAAATATCTTAACCAAAATTTAGTTAAAATTAAATTCAGAACAATAAAATTTCCTTTAAAATAAGTATAATATAAATTCTCTATGTCTTGCATTTATTTCAAATGATCATAAAAATATAGAATTTTGTAAAACATATTTTCAATCATTTTCATAAGATGTGAAAATTAAGATATAGAAAAATTTAGGTCAATTTTGATCTCATATTTGCATGTTACCTAACATATTATTACAATTAGCCCTTTAGTGATGGTTAATAAAGGACATCCAAGCAAATAATGGTGGGTGAGGAAAGACAAATTAAGGGTTCGTTTAGGATGGCTTTCTTACTGCTTCTTAAAGCAGCTTTCTAATATAACGACGTCCCAAACAAAGCCTAAGAATAAAATAGTGATGGCTGATGATTCAAGTGCTTATGTACTATCAATCGTAAAATAAAATTTTCTATCAATGTTCTTTTAATATGGCGAATTATTGCAAATCATATTTTTATTTCCGACGACGTGTTTATGAATCCTAATTCCTTTTATGTGTTCATGATGAATGAAAAAGTTCAAAGCTTATTCACATAGATGTATGGATGTTTTTGTCCCAATGTGTATGGCTTAATTGTAAATAATTTATGTAACCATTATATTATGGAGATAACTTAGACTTAATCTAGAGTAATAATTGATTTATTTATCCCTTAGAAAATGAGTTTATTATTTAAAAGAAATATAAAATTAATCGAAAATGAAAATCATAGATGATAGCTCCATTTATTTGTTTAGCATTGTTCTCTTTTAATCATTCTGCATCACCCTTTTTTTAAAGTAAAACAATAAATGTAGAAAATATTTTTTACTAAACTTGTTGCGGGCTAGAATATATGCGGCGGTAGAGTTGTAATTTTAAGTCTTAGCATTGTAGGGATATTCAGCTCACACACAGAGAATACAAGATTTTTTATTTGGAAAACCCTGGAAAGGGGAAAAATCACGGGGCTTGGCCAAGTTGAAAATGATTCCACTAGAATTCGAGTAGATTACAGTGGGATGACTCGTCCTTGAGGGTGATCATATTACAAATGACAACCGCATGGTTGAAATCTAGCGACAAATGAGGATGAAAGTCCAGTGTCACTTGGTGGATTGGCAAAATTCCGGTGCTACTTGAAAATTCAGCGTCAGTTGGTAGCCTAGCGGTAGTTTGACAGAACTTCAACGTCGGGCGATGGTTGGACGGAAGTCCGGCATCAGATGGTGGTCTGACAGAAGTCTGGGCCTCAGGTGGTGGTCCAGCATAAGTCCAGGCCTCAGGTGGTGGTCTGGTAGAAGTTCGGGCCTCAGGTAGTGGTTCGGTAGAAGTCCAGGCCTGAGGTGGTTGTTCGGTAGAACTCCGGGCCTTAAGTGGTGGTCCGGCGGAAGTTTAGGCCTCAGGTGGTGGTCCGGTAGAAGTCTGAGCCTCAAGTGGTGGTCCGGCGGAAGTTTGGGTTTGAGGTGGTAGTCCGGCAGAACTCCAGGCCTCAGGTGGTGGTCCAGAAGAAGTTCAGGGCCTCAAGTGGTGGTTCGGCGGAACTCAGTGCTTCAGGTGGTGGCCCGGCGGAACTCATGGCCTCAAGTGGTAGTCCGGCGGAACTCCAGGCGATGGTCGAGGATGCAAGAGTGATCTCCAGTCTCTCTCTTTTCTCCTTAGGCTTTGGGGTCCTTTTTCAAGAGAAAGGAGGGGTCTATTTATATATTTCCTAGAGTGGCATGTCCCGTAAATAGGAGGAAGATTAAGGGTAAATGGGGAGTGGTTTGGATGGACAGCCAATGTTGAATCCCTTGATTATGGGCCGTTCGTTAGACATTTGAAGGTCTTATTGATGTTGGAATTTCATGATCTTGGGCTTGTTAGATTTGTCTCGTCAAGACGCTCAATTTGACTATAAGCATGTCACATTTGGAAATTGTTTGGTAATCAAAATTGTGGTTCAAACCCTCTAACAGTGCTTTGGGCCCTAGATTTGGACCCATTTGGGCTTGAATTGAGTCGAATTTGGTGTCCTTGGGTTCGTATTTCCGAGACGTTCAGTTTGACTGTAAGTTTGCTGAAATCGGAGTTCAGATGATCCTAGTTTTAATTTCGGAAGTTTTCAATCTGATTTTGCTTCGAGATTCATGCTCGATCATCATAATTTTTTGATGATGTATCAAAACTAATATATATATTAAAAAAGATAATGTTTTTTTTATAAGACATCAAAGGTGTTTTTGTTGTCTTTGAAAGATATCATAAAATAAATAAAATAATACTAAAGGAGAAATTTTGATGCGGCAGTATGATATATTTAAAAACCTTCCACTTGTATTAGACTGAATTGGACAGAAAGAAATTCATAAATGGGATTTCTTATTGGCTCTGTTTGATTCAAAGGGATTGAAAGAGACAAAGGATATGTTTAGTTTGAAGAAATTCAAAGATAGGAAATGAAAATAAAAATTAAAAATGTTGAAGAATTGAATTGAAATTTGTTCTTTCCCACTTGTTTGATTGAAGTAGAAATTGAGTGAATTATTTTTTCTTACTTATCAAGAAATGAGAAAAAAAAAATTGGGTTATGATCACATCATAAACAAATTTATGACCAGAGAATAGGCTTTAAAATGTTTGGATTTGCTTTAAGATGAGTGCAATATAAATTATTTGTATGTTACACTAATTTTAAAGCAAATCAAAGACTCTAAAGTTTATTTTTACTATATTTTGATGAGGATATCATGACATAATTTTTTTCTTAAGAGAAAGAAATTTTTTAGTCATAATAATGATCTCATACTTAATTACTATTATTATTGTTATCAGTCATTATAATCGGTAGACAATTATCAATAGAAAATTATATATAATTATCTTTTAATTAAT
The DNA here is from genome assembly GCA_019925795.1 of Dendrobium chrysotoxum. NCBI lineage: Eukaryota > Viridiplantae > Streptophyta > Magnoliopsida > Asparagales > Orchidaceae > Dendrobium > Dendrobium chrysotoxum. The sequence continues at coordinate 62,760,475 of CM034313.1, forward strand.
CTATAGAGTTTTGAATTAAACTATATATATATATGTAATGAAAATAAAAATAGAAAATATTTGTTTACTTTTACAAAAATAGTAAATTAATTAATTCAAATTAAACTTTACTCATCTATTTATTTGAGAATAAATAGTGTGAAAACTAATTTTCCTTTTATTATTTTGCTAGAAGAAATTGAGATGTTTGGTGTGTGGGTAGTTGACATATGAGTCACAATACTTTTTTCTCACTAAGATTGAGCAATAAATAATCATAAAAAAATAATTTTATTCACACTTTTAAATAAATGCAATAATCTATTAATTATAATAAAATCAATCACTCAATATAAAAATTACAAATAAAATTCATTTAAACTTTACCCAAAATTTCAAGATCCATGATAATATAAAAATTGCAAATAATTAGTCAAATGATTTTTTGAGGAGACTTGTAATTTTCTAATTGTCCAGGTACTAATTATTATTTTTCAATCATAATGTTCATTAGATTTTTTTTAATTAGTTTTTTTAAGGTAAAATTTTATAAAAAGTAGAAAATTATCATCCAAATGATTATTATTTTTATTAGCTGTTTTTTTATCATAAACTAACGCTTCGTTTGAGACAGCTTTCTTAGTGCTTTCTAAAACAGTTTTCTAAGATGGAAATTTTTTGAACGAGAAATTTGTGTACTAAAAAGCCGCTTTAGAAAGTAATAAGAAAGCTATTACAAACAAAGTCTAAGTAAAAAATTGCCATAAAAATGCCTAAATTATTATAGGATTTGTACTATTTGCCTGAATTTTATTGGGCATACAGCTATGTTATTCATAGAAGGACTTGTTTGGACTTGTATTTTTAACTATTTGTTGTCTATCACACAAAATCCAATAATTTATTTTGGCTTCTTAGTTGTTTGTTGTGTTTGGCTAAGAAAATTAAGAAGGATTTCTTTTTTATCAGTGATTTTTTTTTTGTCGGTTGTTTTGTATTTGATATCGACCTTTGTGATGTAAATCAATAAATTGTGCAATATATAGTAATTTTATGTCATTTTTCTATGTATTTTCATTATTTATTTCTTTATAAAAAATAATAGAGAGCTAAAACAAACCTTTTTTTATTACTTCACTTTTTGAGTATTTGTCATTTAATATTATGTATACATCAATGTAGGGTTGTCAAAATCGGGTTACGAGTTATGTTCGTGTCGAACTCGGAATTGACCCGACATTAGTTGACCCGACCCGAACCTGACCCTTTTTTGCAAACGGGTCACTTTTTCGAACCCGATCTGCTTTGGACCCGGGTCAACCTGACACGACCTGCCAACCTGGGTCAGAGGCGAGGAGAACGTGATGAGCCGCGGGCGTCACAGCCTTGTCTTCAATCTCCGCCGATGGTGGGCTAGAGCGGATGGCAGTGATGGCGGAGGCGGCGGTGTCAGCGGAGGCGGCGGTAGTTGCTGCAGATGGAGGAGGCGGTGACGGTGGAGCGGATGGCAGATTGTGGCAGAGGTTGCGGCGTCAGTCCGACAGAGGTTGCGGCGGCAAAAGCGACGGAGGAGGATATCCTGAAGTGGGTGAAGAGGCAGTTGCAGCGAGGTCAGATTACGAAGATCTCCGATTCAAGTGCAGGCGAGGCTGAGGCAACTGCAATTAAATGTCTCTAGCTTTTTTTTTTCTTAACTTTTTGGAAACAGGTTAGTCTGGGTCAAGTTCGGGTTAAAGGGTTGATCCGGACTCGACCCATTTTTTCAAACGGGTCGAACCTGGAACCCAAACCCGACCCATTTATGGAATGGGTTGACCCTAACCTAAAATTTTAGTGCCAGGTTCGTCTCTGATTTTTGGGTCGTGTTAAATATTGACACCGCTACATCAATGCAAAGAAGCACAAAAGCCTTTTCAATTATAATTATTTGTATCACATCTAGAATAATTATTTTTACTAATTAGTAGCAACAACATCATCTTTGATAACTTTGATGTGATTGAAAATAATATTTGTTTGAAAAATGTTTAATTTTCTTTGAAAAATGTTAAATTTCTGGAATTTGAATATTTGAAATTGAACACTTATTATGAATGATATATCACCTCGAAAGGTGAACATATCGTTCCCTAATAGGTTCAGATTACAAATCTTTGAATTTATCTGATTATCGTAGTCAAACTCAAGGAGAAACAACATATGATCTCAAAAAATCAAAATGATGTTTAATCAACTGTTTGACTATGCTAATCTGAATAGGATCATTAATTTCATAATCAGAACTATGATTGTAATTGACATATCTATCCGAAGAAAGAAGATATCAATCATTATCAATAGTTTGAATATGAAAATAACGATCACCATTTTTTTGTTTTGAGTTTCCAAAGATAATTAATTAAAGGTTTTGAAAAAGATTGATTTTGAAAATCTGGTCTGGGTTTCTAAATCTCCTACGAGCGCAAGCCCTCGTAGTTAATTACATCGTAGGAAACCAGAAAATTTCCTACGAATACTCTCGATTAAAATAACGATACGAATTTTATTTAAGATTTCAAAGATTGATATTAAAGAAGGTAGGGACTGGAATTTTCAAGTGGGAATGGTTCAAGGTTAAACACTTATTTCTGGAGTCAAAGGAAGAAGAGTAGTAGGTGTTTTGAGATTCTGAATTACTTCAGAAACACCTCAAACTATCCTAAGTGTTAGGCTTGAATTTGATTGAAAGGGATTTAATGTTTAAGTGGTCAATTTTATTAAAAGGTAGGAATCAGATTCCCGGAAGGTTAAGGTCTTAAGATTGAAGACATGCCTCAAAACCTAAGTCTAAAATGGGTACTGAGGATTAGTGACCCAGAACCTAGCTAATGCAATACAATCTGGACTTACCCCAGCCTGGATTGGGGAGCCAGCTAAACCACCTAAACGCTTCAAAACCATGAGTCAAAGTCTTTATGAAAGAGTGATTAAGGATGTTATTTAAGATTGAGTTTGAGGAGTTGGGGTCGACATCTAGAGCAAATTCCTAATTGACCCCTTAACTTATGTTGGGTGAAATGCTTAAGCTAAAAATGCAATTAAAATTTAGACTCAAATTTAATTTGTTACTAATACAATGCATGCTAGTTGACTCGATGAAATGCTTAAATCAAAATGAAGCAGTTTTAAAATAGGCTTAAAAATAGGTTTTATCCTAGAGATTGCACAACATCCCCTTGGACAGAACTGCACCCTAATAGGTCAGGTGGTCTGCCAGAACCCGCAGGCGGGGAGGTGCCTAACACGGATGAGAAAAGTTAATATATATGCATGAAAACCCCCCGGCGAGTCCGGGCTTACTTCTTAAAATCGTTAGAGTTTCTATCTGAGCTTAAAAATTTTAAATTTTGTTTAAGTAGAAAAAGTTTATGACCGTACCCTCACGAGCCTCCGATCGGGTTCCAGGCTAAAACAAAATCGACATGCAATAAGCGCCAAATAAACTACTAAAAGCATGCGGGTCCTTAATCGCAATCAACAAATCAATCAAATCAATTAAATAATTAAATCAATTAAATAAATATTCAAAATGAAAGTCCATAGGCAAGTGCCTTTTAATTATACAACCCAGGATCTGCAATAAAGTAAAGTGGCCGGGTACCACTAACTACAACCCGGATTCTACTCCTAAGACTCAAGTGACTTTGAGATTTGAGATTCTTCTCGTTCTTCACTTCTTCGTCTTCTTAGAACTCCTTGGATCGTCGGGTTTGGATATCCAAATGAAAAGAAACTCCCCCTGAATAGGGGTGTTATCTTTTCTCTTTGGATATTTGAAATTCATCCTAATTTGGATCTCCAAATGGATAGGAACTCTCCCATAAGGGATCTTCCTTCCTCTTTGGATTCAAAATTGGATGTTTAAACATCTCAATCTCAAATCACTTTGAATTTACAACTCAAATTTCATCTCAAATTACATTAATTAAAATTAAAATCTAGACTCAACAACCTGCAGGGTTATCCTAATAATCAGCAGTTTATATTTGACATCCCAAGCAGTTATATATTTGAAATTAAAATGCTCAATTACAGCCACACTTGGCCATGCTCTTTTAATTTTAAAGGGGGACTTAAGCATTCTGGAGCACATGTGCAATTTAATATTTATGATTTTTGCCCCCTTTAATTTATGCCCTGTATGAGCATGGCCACCTGCATAAGATTGAATTAATACAAATCATCCCTAGCCTAGGGGTAGATCTAATCGTACAATCAATCACATCACAGAGTGCAATAAATAAGTAAACAAATACATCAATTCTACTACTAGCAAACAACATGCAGTAAAAGCTCGAAAACCCGGCACACAGCAGAAAAGTAAATACCGGCCTAGCCTAAGACTAGAGTTGGTTGTCCTATCAAACCATCTAAAGTGTGTGAGGTAGGCTGTGTGGCTTTGATATGTCTTAAATAGGCAATTGATTGAAGTTGTTTAAAGTTCTAGTTGGTTAAAGGCTTAAAGGAGTTTTAATTTGAGTTTAAATCTTAATGACTTAAAATTAATTTTAAATTTGATTTTGATTGTTTATTGGATACCACATTTGTTGCACACCGAGGCTATGAAGTTTATTTCACCTTCCTTGGGGCTAATTTAATAGCCTCGTAGGCCTGGGTTATCTAGTGGTACCCGATATAATTAAGTGATTTGAGTTTGATTAAGGTTTGAAGGTTGATTAAGTTTTAATTAAGATTGGTTGATTGCTGGTTTTAATGTTGATTTAAGATTTTCCAGAATTTTTGATAATTTATTGGATTTTGGAATTTTCTGGATTATTTTAATGATTTAATTAAGGGGTTAAAAATTGACTTTTTGATTTAAAATATTTTCTGGAAATTTAATATTTTATTAAAATACTAGACCTTAATACGATCAATTAGACAGTAAGTACACTGAAATTAGATTTTTCTACATTTTATTATGAAGGTTTGAAGTTTTGACTTGAATTTGAACTAGGTTTGACCAAAAGTTGACTTTTTTAAAATTGATTGATTTCTGGAAACTTAACATTTTTAATAAATATTAGACCTTATTATGAGTTGTATGCCTTTGAGTTTGCTCAATTTGGAGTTTATTTGAATTAGTTATGAATTTTTGAAGTTTTGAGTGTTTAATGGATTATTTAAATTATTTAATTAGAGACCTTTTGATGATTTAAATCCAAATGACTTCCAAACTTCTTGAAATCAACTCCAAAGGTCAGGAATGACCTAAGGAGTGATTTCTAAGTGTTTGAGAAATTTTTGGAATTTTTAATTATTTTTAATTAATTAAATTAATTAAATATTTAATTTCAATTAAACTTAAATTAAACTCAATTTTGAAGTCCAGTCTAGGGGCTTTTATTTTTCATTGATTAAGGGTTCAATTTTCGTCAGTTTAAGGTATTATATGTAATTTTTGGATTTAAATTTGATTTGTTATAATTTTTGGAAGGTTTTAAGGCTTAATTAAGGTTTAAACTTGATTAGGTTAATTAAGGGGCTTAATGATCTCAAAAGTCAGTGAAAATTTTTCTTAAGGCTGAGAATGTCTCTATGTTCAAATGTTTAAAATTTCAAGTCAATTGGAATTGTATCCTAATTATTAGAATTTTTCTAAATTTTCTAAATGAATCCTTAATTGTTGTCCTTAATGACACTAGGTTAATTGGGTTCAAATCAAAGTCTCTAACCCTCAACATAACATATGCATGATATATACACATATAAACACAATCAATCCTAAATCTAAGAGAGCCTTAAACTAAGTGGCGTGTGTACGTCCTTAAGCATGCAAAGATTTATATTAATCAAATATTCTTAATTAGACTAATGAATGATTAGATCATAATCATTCATTAGCACTCCCACATGATTTCTATTCAAATATGTTGACTTATGTTTAAAATTTCATAGTAGATCTCTCAATCTAAAATATTTAAGTATTTATACATGTATTTCAAAATAATTTTAAAATATACTCAATCTATACATGAAACTATATATAGACATAGGTTTTAAATTAAGAATACTTAAAATATGATTTGGGAGATTTTAATATCTAATTGAGAGACCAACTGATCTACTAAGATCATTTGAAAATAAGTTTTTAATTTTCAAAATGATTGGTTTAATATTTAATTGGATACTAATTAAATATTAAAATAATTAAATTATTAAAAATAACTTAAAATTAATCAAATTTTGATCTCTGAATTTGACTTCAAATTAAAGTGCTTAATTTTCTGAAAATTTTGATATATTATACTTAATTTTCTGATTAAAAATGAATTTCTTATGAGTTTTTGAAGTTTAAATCAATTAAAGGAAATTTTTAAAAATTAATTAAAGACTAAACATAATTTAAAAAAAACAGTTAATTTAAACTTAAGAATTTTCTTTAATTTTAAAATTATTTGAATATATAAATATATATACATGTATATATTAATTTTTTAAAAGTATTTAAATTATTAATCATTAATTAAATGTTAATTGATAATTAAATAATTAGTTAATTGAAATATAAGATTCAGTTTGAATTGATTAATTTCAAAATTAGAATAATTTTAAAAAAATAATTAATTAATTAAATGAATGAATATTAATTAATTGTTTAATTTTTAAAATATTGTAAATCATTTAAATATTATTAAATAATTTAATTAGATTTTAATTAAATATTCAAATATTTTTAAGATTAATATTGAGTTTAAAATTAATTAAGTATTAATTAATTATTTAAATATTTAATTAGAATATTAAATGATATTTAAATATCTTAAATTATTTTACCTTTTCTAATTAAAATAATATTGATTAAAATATCAAATCATTTAATATTAATTAAAGTAATAGATTGTTTAATATTAATTGGAATATATATATATATATATATATATATTAATTAAAGTTTTAAACTTATTTAGTGTTAATTAAAGTTAATAACTTATTTAATATTAATCAGAATATTAAAAATTATATATATTAATTAAAATTTTAAAATTATTTAACATTAATTAAGATTATGAAATACTTAACATTAATTAAAATATTAAATAATTTAATATTAATTAAAATTAATATTAAATTTTAAAATTGATTAATTAAATTCAAAACAATTAATATATATATATATATATATATATATATATATATATATATATATATATATATATATATATATATATATATATATATATATATATACATTAATTTTAAAAAAAATCTTTTTTTTAAAAAAAATGTTTTAAAATATAATATAAATCCTTTAAAAAAATCTGGCGGCGCCGACGGCGCCGGCGGGAGCCACGTGGCCGCTTCCGATTGGCGGAGGCAGAACCGCGGCCAATCATTGGTTGGCGGCGTAATGATTGCGCCGCCAACAATGATTGCGGGATCATTAACCGCGGACGCGGTTTACTTATCCGCGTCAGCAAGCTCTCGTCGCCGTCCGATCTTCCGTGTTATGAAACGGACGGTGTAGATGGAGCTGAACGGCGATAAGCCCCTTCAGCCACGGATCCGCGGTTGGATGGACCGCGAGAAGGCTTAATTGAGACCGTTGATCATGAAATCAACGGTCCAAAATGCATCTAGTTACAGAACATTACGAATAAACCCTAGAATGGGTTTTTCGTCTTGTTCTCTTGATCCGATAAATTAATCTTAATGAAATTTTAAAGATAGCTACCCTAAGTGAACAGAAACCATGTGGGTTATTAAGTTGAGCTTAAAATGAACTTGGTAAAAAGTTAATTAACTCTAAAAAAAGTGACCTAAGGCTAGAATTTTAGGAAGATTTACCGAGGGATTTGAAGGGGAAAATGTTTCTCTGAATCTGTGGTTTGTCCTCGTATAAATCCTCTGTTGAAGTCACGATCGAATCCGCTTTAGATCAAGTGAATGAAGACATGGATGGATTGAGCTTGAGTTCGCCGGAGAGCTGCCGCCAATGGGGTTTGACGGTGGAGTTTTGGTCGGGAAGTATAAGGAAGTCTCTGGGGAGCTTAAGAGCTCATGGGGGCTGGGTTTGGAGAAGCTTGAAGAGTGAGAGAATGTGTGGAATCGAATGAAGCTCTTTTTAGGGTATTTTCCCCTATTGAGATGTCCTCTGCTTGAATGGGCGGCTAGGATTGCTCTGGTAGGTTGCTAGGATGCTGCCATCTGTCCAGGGAGTTGGTGGGAGCAGGGGTATCATGGACACAAGGACTGATGACGTGTAAAGACCCCTTTTGTCCCATATGAGCATGTGGAGTTAATACAAACCGTTTGATTTCAATCTAAAGGCTGGAAATGGGCCTGAGAAGGTTTTAGAGAACATTTAAACTTGCTGGAATGATTTGGATTAGAAGAGATTAGGCTTAGGGGGTCATTTGACCAAGTTTGACCATCCTAAGACCTAGATTTGACACTTTGACTGGTCCCCATGCCACATGGCAGCTGAGGTGGCATGAGGGAAGGCCTAGGGGTCTATTGGGACTGCTGGAATGGCTTGAGTTTGAAGGGTTAAAGTTCAAAAGGTCATTTGACCAACTTTGACCCTTCCTAATGCCTTGTCTTGACTGTTTGACCAGTCAACTTGACTTATTGACTGGTGAGGTGGCAGCTACAGTATCTTGAGGAGCTGGTTGACATGCTTTAGAGAGGTTGAGGGTTCAAAGATTGGAGTTTGATGTAATGAAAGGGGGTTTTAAAAAGGTTTGACCAAATCAAAATGACTTAACTTGGTCAAATAAATCATGACTTGATTTCAAATGAGCTCAAGGGTATCTAAAGCGTCAAATGAAATGGTTTTGAGGGTTTGAAGGCTTTAAAGGAGTTGATCCATTAAAAGTCATTGATTTGATTCAAATGTGTCAATTTTGACTAGAGTTGGACTCAGTTGACTAAGTCAACTGTTGACTGGGTCAATGGGTCCAGTCAAGTCCAAATCATTGGGGAATGTGATCAAAGAAGTTTGAATGAGTTTGAAATCGATCTGGAGCTTGATTGGGTTTAAATGAGCTTAAGGGTTGAAAGTGGTCAACCTGAGTTGACCTGGTCAACCAGGTTGACCCAGGGCCAGGGTCTGGGCTGGATTAATCTCAAATAATAAATGGAGTCTGGTAGGTGTGGTTTGAGGGTTTGAATAGGTCATTTTGGTCAAATCACCTATTTAAAATCTTAATGGGCTTAATGGGTCAACTGAGTTGACTTGGTCAACCAAGTTGACCCAGGGTTAGGGTTTGAACTGGAATGGTTTGAAATGATGAATGGGGTCTAGTGGAGGTGGTTTCAGGGTTTAAATGAGTCATCTAGGTCAAATGACCTGTTTAGGCCTTCAATGGGCCTAATGGGTCAACTAGGTTGACTTGGTCAACCAGGTTAACCCAGGGTCAAGGATTGGGTCCAACTAGTTCAGAATAATATTTTGAGTCTACTGGTGGTGGTCTCAAGGTCTAGAGAGGTTGTTTGGTCAAAATGACCTATTTGGGCCCTTAATGGGCCTTTAGGTCAAACCGGGTTGACCTGGTCAACCAGGTGGGTCCAGGGTCTGGAAATAGGTTCAACAGACTTGAAATGATATTTGGAGACCAATGGTGGTGGTCTCAAGGTCTGGGGAGGTCATTTGGTCAAAATGACATGTTTTGACCCTAAAGGGGCCTTCTAGGTCAACTAGGTTGACTTGGTCAACCAGGTTGACCCAGGGGCTGGTTCTGGGTTCAATGGGTTTGGTTTGATATTTGAAACCTGCTGGAAGTGACTGCATTTGATTTGGAGCTCATTTGACCAAAGTGACTATTCACACCCCATAGGGGTATTTTAGTCATTTTGGCCCCTGGTCAACTAGGGGTCAAATTGAGTCCAATAAAATGCAGTTTATTGCTCAATGAGTCATAATCAAGGATCTGGAAGTGATTTAGAGCTTTGGAGAAAGCTCCAGGGTCAAAATCCACTGGGTGGCAGGTCCAGTGGCATAGACTGTAAATATTTGAAGGTTTTATAGCCTTTGGATTTCAATTCAGTTTCTGGGGTTAGAGATCTCAGAATGAGCTCAAATTTGGAGGGTTACCTTTAGAGACATGTCACATCAGTGTGGAACTGATAGATCTTGAATCAGAGGTCATTTGATAGGGTTTTGAGGTGTTCGAAAATTTGCTGGAAAAGGCTTTCAGGACTTAGACCTTTGGCCTTGGATTTGAATCTAGAAATCTGGTTTTGAATTGGATTTTGAGTTTGAATGATATGGTTTGAATTAAGTTTAGATTGAATTGAAGCTTGGATTGATGAATCCTAGGGTTTAGAATAGGTCCTAGGGTCCAAATCAGCTTAAGGGAATCCTAGGGTCCAGAATAGATCCTAGGGACTGGAGTCTAGGAAGATCCTAAAACCTAGAAGTCCAAGGGAAATCCTAGGATCTAGGGTCTGGAAGAATCCTATAATCTAGAAGAAACCTAAGATCTAGGAATCCTAATATTCAAGATCTAGAAGGATCTTAGGATCTAGAGTAGATCCTAAAGTTTAATTTCTAGGAAGATCTTAGGGTTTGGAAGTCCTAGGGCCTGGGATCTAGAATAGTCTTAAGATCTAGAAGAATCCTAAGCTCTAGATAGATCTAGGAGAATCCTAAGGTCTAAGAGGATCATATGATCTAGAGTCAGGTAGAATCCTAGGGTCTAGGAAGAGTCTTAGGATCTAAAAGAATCCTAAAATCTAGGTTCCAGGGGGGGGTCCTAAAGTCTAGAGTGATCCTAAGATCTAAAATCTAGGAAAGATCCTAAGATCTAGAATAGTCTGGAGATTTGATTGATCTGAGATCAGGATTAATTTGAATCTAGATTGAACTAAGATCAGATTGATCCTAGGGTCAAGATTAAATCCTAAAGATTGGAAAAATCCTAAGGTCTGGATTGATCCTACTGAGCTCATGCAAAAATGAGGTCAACAAACTTTTAAACATAACTTTATCTATAAATTCTCATTCAATATTTATGACAATCATTTAATTTAATATTAACCCCTCCATAATTTTATGTAGATTTGGTGCAATCATTTATATTTATAGCAATCATAGAGTTTCAAACATCTTTTGCCCTCAATCATTGAAATGGGCTAAACCCCTATTAGGAGCCATTATGTCACTTGTTTTCACTAGCTTTAACTTTGTCCCACATACTTTCTCAAAAATATTGTAGCTTGCACGCACATTTAATTGAAGTTCCATCAACGATAATGGTTTGAGCTCATAGAGGCAAACAAATCAATACCCAATCATCTCCTTCTTTCGACCATAATAAATATAGCATATAATATACTATTATATGTTTTTATTTATCAAAGTTGTTGAGCTCATAATGTTGAGAGCTTCGAGCTATAACTTTTTTTTTTGCTTACAAAGAACATCACTTACGTGGTCACCGTCGTGATGATTATGAGGGTGCGGTTATATGAATGGGCAGAGCTACAATGGGGGCCTTGGGGGTATGGGTCCCCATTGGCATTGATTAAAAAGTCTAAATCAATTTATTTTAAAAATTATATATTACCTATAATTAATAAGAAAATGTGACTCTTATAGGATTCGAACCTAGCTCTTAAGTTTCGCATTCCAACAACTTATCCATCAAGCCATAGAGCTAATTTATGCTCTAGTGCCCACTACATTTTAGTTTAAATATTATTAAATCTACAAAAATATATGAGAAAATTTTGTGTAAACTTTTCGTATATATATGACATAAATTTACAAGTAGTAACTTACATTTTTGAAATTTTAAAATGTTATTTTACCATGAATTATTAAAAAAAAAAAAGAAAACAAATCACCGAAAAAATTATGAGTATATTAAAAATCATCAATTTGTGCTCCCACTAATAAAAATTTATAGATCTGCCCCTGGTTATATGGTTACTCTATCGCTAAACTATGGTATGATAATCTTAACGGGATTACGTCTAATCATATGGTCATCATATTCATGAACTAGTTTGTAGAAACGAACGCCCCTATCATAGTAAGTCATACGATGATTTTGCCTACTATTTATTTGTTTATTTCATAGTTGAAAATGGCTATGCATATGCCTTTCCTATTATCTTAGGATTTTAGTATAAGTGAGAGCTCTAATTCTAACATTGGTATCATAAAAGATCACGACAAATCCTCAAAATTACACAACTCTTATATTCTATCTCTACTCTACGCATAACAAATATATAATCACAACATTCAAAATTTGACTAGCTTGACATGGACTTTGGGGGTGTCCTAAGAAGTAACTATGGATGGTGCAACTCCTAATTCTTCTCGATAAGGCTTTCGAACTTACCATTTTACAATCCCTATTAGGAATACCTAAGGCCACCACGATAACTTGGAATTATATATATATATATATATATATATATATATATCTAGAAATATACAATAGAAATTATTTGTGAGATACAAAATACGATAAATTAATATACACAAGATATCAATAATATTCTTAAACATTATTTTGGTTGTAACACCTCATTTAATGTCACAACACTTTGATCTAGTGGAATTAGTTCAACTCATGAATAGTCGCTCTCAATTGATAATGAACATTAAGGTCCGCACACAACTACAACTATGATTATAGTTGGGTGATAGTGGTCGAATGACTAAACTAATACAATGGTGGTTGGAGGACCTTAGTTGGGTCCTTAGTTGGGTGAATGATATATAGATGTTTGACAACAATGTTTGAAGGGCAGATATTCAATAATGGTGGCTAGATGGGATTGATCTCATGACGCTAGTTGAATAGTGGTGGTCGAGCAACCTCGTTCTAGTATTAGTGGTCGAATGATGGTTTAACATTGGTAGTTGAAGGATGGTTCAATTGCAATTGTTAGATGATGATAATTGAATGACCTTAGTTAGGGGACAGTGGTCATAGGGTAGAAGTCAAACGACAGTGGTCAGAGAGTGTACATTCAACGATGGTGATTAGAGAGTGTAGGTTCAATGGTGATAACCAAATGGTGGTGATCGGATGTCGAAGATCCAATAATGGTGGTCCAATTTTGAAGCTCTCTCCAATTTCAAGTTAATATCCAAGCTCTATATTCAATATAGAGATGATGGTCTATTTATATTTTTTGAGAGTTATATTATCTAAAAATATACCCAAAATTCAAAACACTCCATCACATAGTTCATATTAATCCCCTCAATCATATATCATTCTTTCAACATTTATGTGCTTTAATGACATCAAAATTTAGTAATCTTGAACTCACTAGATTTTTCCTGATCGAAACACATGATTTAGTTATAAGCATAAAAGATTTGAATATCATAATTTGAATGATCCTAAATTTAATTTTAAAAATTTAAATATAAATACTACTTCAACATCCATACCAAATTATATGAATTTTATGATCAAACAGCACCACTTACGACATCCTTCCACAGTTCTCACTACTACCTATTTCAAATTAAAAAAAAAAATATTAATAACTTCATACTCACTACTACCTACAATATAATCCTAAACCAATTGTTAGAGCACTAACTTTAACAAATATTAATCTTAGCATCAAATAGATCACATTGGAGCCCAAATCCATTATTCAATCATACATTGTGCTATCATTGTATGAAGAAAAGAATTATTTAATAAGCAAAATAACTATTAAATCCTTGAAGTAGCTTTCACTGCGCCCATGACAAAAAGAATAGGTAAATTCAAGTCGGCCTTCTGCAGCACCATTTAATATTATGATGATGTTTAACTAATGACCTCATAATGGGCCATCACACACTAATTATATATCTAATCAGGTTTAATTATCATGTCAATAACGAACAAATACAGAGCTTCGCTAATCACTGAGTCTTAACAGTATTAATATATTTCGAGCACATTAATAACTTGAAATTAAACTAAATTGCTCTTCCAATCAAAGAGCAAACTGAGCTTGAGCTGCTGACAAACGGCTTGATTTGATAACATGTCTGTTCTTCAAATCCAGACAAAAATTACCGTCGCGGATTTGGAATCCGGTTTTGCATCGCCATTCTAGGGCCATTTGTGACATGTGACGGGCGAGCAGTGCCCCAAATACTCTACGCCGTACTCGTAGAATCACCCTTTTCAGTCGATCGTCTCGGTCTGGAGATGTAAAAGCTTCGATCTTTATGTGGAATCAGGCTCTTAAGCGATGATCCATGGTGGGGGCTTCTCTAAAAGCTTCCGCATATGCGCTAGTCATCAAAAAGGTGAGATCTTGCATCCAATTTGCTGATCTGGGCAATGTTTTCTCTCTCGTGCTTTTCTTTAGTTTACTCAGAGTGCGATTTGTACGTTTGCATTTGCTTTTCTTTTCTGTCCGACGCTATGCTTCGATGCAGGAATCAGTTTTGGAGTGAAGTTCTTGCTGGACTGAGCGCACTCCAGCGGCAGTCTGCTAGTTGGTGTTCTTCCCCTTTATTCATTTCTTTCGTTCATCATTTAACTTTGATGTAAAATCTCTCTCTCTCTCTCTTGATGATCTGCAGGATTTTATCATGGCCGAGAATATTACAGCTAGGTGTGCTGAGAGCTTGAAGTTAGATTCTGTGGAAGATGCTTGGGTGAATGGGATGTTTTACAATGTTTGTGGTCCTGTAAACATAGGTATTTTTAAGAGGGAGCTTGGAGAGAATGCTAAGGTGAGTTATATTCCGTCCTTTTTCCTTTTTTTTCACTGAGGGTTCATTTATTTGTTTTTAAACCGATAACATTTTATATAAATGATAATTGTATTTGTACTCAACTTTGTGTTTGAAAGTAAAATAATCATTTATGAGGAATTTTAAACATGCTTTTAGAGTGTAAACCAGTATTGAATTTTAACTATGTCCATTCAAATGATGAAATATAATAAATTAACTGTTTTTAAAATATGGTTTTGTAGTTTCAAGCAACCCAATCAAACCCTAGATAAAGTTATTCATTCCGCAACTACTTTAAGTATATTCTTTATGAATTAGAGCATGCTTTAGACTGATCTTTAGCTATTTGCATTGATGAAAGTGCACAAGGAACATACTTTATTTATTTTTTCTGTTTATCTTTATTGATTAGTTATATTAGTGAGCATAACTTTTTTCCTTAATGATTGTCAGCCCTTTGTGGCTATGAAAAGCTTAATTTGCTGATGAGCCCAGCAAGTAGGCTCTAATCGATGTTCGTCATATCGACATCGATGATGTGGGCTGCAAAGGACATGAAATGTAGAGTTGTACAAACAAATTAATCTTTTGAATGAGTTATGCACTATTTATATCCATTAAGAAGTTGATATAGAAGTTTTAGGAGTGTTTAAAAATAGACTGTATGTTGATAATGAGACTTGGTTAAGTGATGGGTACAAAGGTTTATTAAAGAAAAGAAAGGTACTTTTGAAAGTGCCAAAAAGTTAATACTATTGAGGAATCTTACGATTATAAGAAAGCCAGAAGTTTTTAAAAGAGGGTAGTTAGAGTTAGAGCTACAATTTTTGATGATTCTTATAATAGGTTTGGTACTAAGGAAGGAGAAAAGGAGATTAGCTAAGAAATATGAGATTTAATGAATTTTTATCAAGTTAGATATTTTAAAAGTGAAGATAGTAAGGTCTTGGTTAAAGATGAAGATATTGTAGAAAGATGGAAATGATACTTTTATAAATTATTAAATGAGGCTTTTAAGAAAGAAATTATTTTGTTAGAGCATAATGAAAAATATAGTGAAATATATTATAGATAAAGCAAAAATGTGAAGTGGAATTGTCTATGAAAATGATGCATAAAGGTAAGGCTTAAGGGGTCTATATGGAAAACTATTGAAATTTGGAGAGTTATGAGGGGTATTGTAGTGATTTAATTAATTAATTTTTAAATAAAATCTTAAAATTAAGAGGATACCAAATGATTGGAGAAGAAGCATATTATTAATATTTAAGAACAAAGAGGATGTTCAAGATTGCGTTAATTATGGATGAATTGAAATATAAGTCATACAACAAATTTAAGGAAGCGAGTTTTGGTGAGTATTGGAACATAAGTTTAAAAAACTTACATAAATTTGGGAATTAATTTGATTTCATGCTAGAAAGATCTATTATGGAAGCAATTTTTTGTGTTTAAACAAAGAAATAAAAAAAAATTATCTTCTTATAATTTTTATTGATCTTTAGAAGGCTTATGATCGAGTGCATTAGAATTATTTTGTTGTGCTTTAAGACAAACGCATGTGCCAAATATATGTTAACACTATAAAGTTATGTATGATGGAACATTGAGTACCAGTATAAGTAGTTATGGAATGACCCATGAGATTTCAATTACAATAGTTTTACATCAAATATCAACATTGAGTCCATATCTTTATGAATATTCAAAATTATGCGTCTTGGTGTATGCTTTTTGTAGATGGTATAATTATAATTAATGAGTGATAAACTAAATCAGTAAAAAAAAAAAAGGGGGGGGGGGTGGGGGGGGGGTGGGGAGGAATGGTTAGAAGATAGAGAACTTAAAATTAATAGAGCAAAAATTGAGTATATGATATATAGTTTTATTGGGCATGATATTAACACTTATCATTCAATATTATTAAAATATAAGATGATACCTAGGTGTGATAGGTTTAAATATCTTGAATGTATTATATAGAAAAATGAAGATATAGATGATGATATAACTTATAGTGTTAAGACTGGATAGTTAATTGGAGAAGTGCCTTATGAGTTTTTGTAATAAGAGGATATTGTGGATGTTTAAAGGTAAATTTAATAAAACTGCAATTAGATTGGCAATGTTGTATGAATCCTAATGTCGAATTATAAAAAAAATATTAATATCTAAGATAAATGTGCGAAAAAGGAGAAAGTTAATATGGATGTGTGGTAAAATTATGAATTGATTATATCAGAGGAAAATTTTGGAGTTAATTTCTATTGAAGATAAATTGATTGAAAATAGACTTTGGTAGTTTGGACAAGTGCAACAAAGTATAGAAATTTGCCTGTTAGATGAGTTGATAAAATTCATGTTAGATGATTATTATGTAAAAAATGTTAGACCTAGATTACTTGAATAGAAGTTGTTCAAAATATTTGCAAAGAATATGTTTAACACTTCAATCAACTCTCAATAGAAAAAAATTAAAAAAAAAGAGAATTTATAATTTTGATGCAAGATGGTTGGGATAAGGCTAATGATGATTATGATAATACATGTATAGCCTTAACTTGAGACGTGGCCTATCTTTTCTTGTTGAACCATAGCTTTTTACAGTCAGCTAGCTGGAAATATTATGAGGGAATCTTTAAGTTGAAATTCCTCCCAATCTTGATTTCAAAGCTTTGGTATAGTGCATTGACTTGTAAATTCCGAGGAATGATTTTGCTAGTGTATCACTGGGTTGGAAGAATAGTGATGGAAGCTCAGATTTGAATCAGTTTTTAAACTTGTCAGTTTTCCTAACTTGAGTTTTTTATTTTTATTTTTAATTTTAATGAATCATTTTGTTTTCAGATGTGAATCATTTTATTTCAGGTGTGATTTAACAGTTTCGGGTTGAATTGTTATCCTTTGGTAGAATGTGTTGAAGTGGCTGGTATAATATGTTTCTGAATAATCCTTATTGACCTGAGAACAGATTTTTCATTGAAGATAGCATGCTTGATTTATTGCATTTTAAGGCAGAAAGGTATGTTGCAAAGGTATATTGATGTTATAGAAGTTATGCATGATGGTTAGAAGTAGTTATAAATTAATTTAAGAGTTCTCAATTATTGTAGGGTCACATCAAAGATCAATACTGAGTTCATATTTTTTTGTTTTAGTTATGGAGATGCTTACAAAGGATGTTCAAAGTGAGATGACTTGATTTATACTTTTTGTCAGTGAGATAGTCCTAATTGGTGATAGATCCACTGAATTAAGTGAACAATTAGAATAATGGAAGAAATGTTTACAAGATAGAGACTTTAGAGTTAGTAGAATAAAGATTGAGTATATGATATGTAATTTTAGTGGGTTTGATATTAATAATTATCATTCAATATTATTAAAAGATAAGGAAATATCTCGGTGTGATAAATTTAAGTATCTTGGATCTATTATATAAAATTATATACAAAAGGATGTAACTTTTAGAGTAAAGGCTGGATGATTAAAATGGAGAAGTGTATTAAAATTTTTTTATATGATAAGAGGATATCATGGATGCGCGAAGGTAAAAATTATAAACTATAGTTAGGTTGAAAATATTGCATGAATTCAAATGTTAGGTTATAAAAAATCATTGATATTTTTTGTTGATGTGGTAGTCGTGATAATGTTATGATATATGTATAGCAAAATTAGAAATGATAAATTATGGAATGATTATATTTAAGAATTGTGGGCTCCGAAAATTCGTGCCCCGGCCCCCCACCCCTATCTTTCGGAGGAGTTTTAATGGATTAAGTTATGGGGTAAATTTTAGGAAGGCAGTTTGGGTTTGTAGAAAAGGCACTACCTAGAGATTTCGCCCTTGTTTTGCGAGGACTTTAGATCTGAGTTCTGGTTTCCTATAGGCGCAAGCCCCTATAGTTAATTACTACTCCCGACAACGAGAGAGCCTATAGTTAATTACCACTCCCGACAACGAGAGAGAAGTTTTGATTAAGGCTAGTCGTCGATCAGATACGTAGATATACAGGAATCTGGCATATAATAGCAGCATGGGGTTAGGTATTTGAAAGTTTGATATTTGAATTGAAAATTTCACCATCTTGCACTCAAAGCGGATGGTTGGGGGGGGGGGAGATGGATGATAGACCCGATCAAGATCTCATGATTCCTTCGTCCCAGGCCATCATGGTCCATAGTCTACTTAGTTAGAGGAGGTACTCTACCCAACCTGACAAAAGGATTCTTGTCGGCAGCCACGGGCTCCGGCCATGACCGTAATTTAGTGTTGCCGTTTGGCGGCAAACCACCCAGTTCAGAGGGCCCTGGTCATAACTGTTTACTTGAGGGGCCATTTGGTGATAAAATCACCGGTTAGAGGACACGTGCCGCGTCCTTGCTGGCAAGAGACTGTTTGAGAATGAGTACTAGTGATATTCTCGACCAGACATTAGCTATTTATGAGTTGAAATTATTTTCAGATTTGTCGGAGGGTGGATGGATTTTGCTTTAAGCATTTTGATGATTGAATTTTTATTTTAAATATTTGGATTTTAGAATTTTGAAATTTTGAGCTTTGTGGGATTTGGGTTGTATTTTGAATGTTTGAAATTGACGAGAGGAGTTGGATTTGGTTGACGAGTGTGGAGACTGGATATGGGAGCTTTACGTGTGTGTAGGAAAATAGGGCCAAGAAGAAAAATTGGCTTCATTTAAGCTCGTTTTAATGACGAGAGGAGTTGACGAGCTGCTGCCTTTACCGAATTTACAGGATTCAGATGCGAGCTCGGCGAGTTTTAGGGGATTCAATTAGAGATATTCGATTTAAATGAGATAACTTGCATTAACTTAATTTGAAGCTTCATTTGACATTCTGGTCTCTTTTATTTATTTATTTATTTAAATTAGGAGCAAAGTTAATGCTCTGTTATGATAATTTATCTATATGAAATGATGACAACACGTAGATCAGTTATAATTGCTCCAATTTGTGTGTATTTTTCTTGATTTGTGTGCAATCCCCTTAAAATCCGCGCCGATTTGCACGCACGATTTTCATTAGGCGATTTGATAGTATATTTCGGGTATTGACGACGTTTCAACGCAACAACGAAGTCCGTTTTGCGATTGTTATCTTGGGACCCGCGTCAATTTACGCACGCGATTTTTGTTATTAAATTGGCAGTGTATTATAAATAATGTCAACGTTTCGAATGCAACGGCGAAGTCCGTTGCGCGATCAGACGTCATTTGGGAGGCATCGCGTGCAAATTTTCTCATTTTACGTGTCATTTTCTTTGGATTCGTGGCTTTTCTGTGGGCAATCGAAATTTAACAAATAAAATGTAGTTTTTGGGTGTTAACGATGTTCTGAATGCAACGACGAAATCCATTCTGCGATTAGACATCATTTGGATGACATCGCACATCAATTTTTGGTGTCGATCGCCCCTTTGGATCGATCTCATCCGATTTGACTACGAGGGGTCTCTATTTAGGCGAATTTAACATCCTGATTGGAACGACGCAGTTCGTTTAGCAATCGGAGGTCGTTTGACCCTTCAAATGGTGTGTCGCATCAGTGTGCGCATTACTTGATTCGCCTATTTTTCCCCCTTTGTGAGCGTTTGATGTATAAGTATCAATAAATACCCCCCAACAAATGTGGTACGCGTCTATCACGTATCACATTTTTTGCGACGTGGCTGATGGCCTCTTTCTTTTTTGTTAGCTCCCTTTTTGCACATTTAATTTATTTTGCTATTTTTGACACGTTTTCATTTTTTTCATGTCCAGAAAAGTGTTCCCCTTGGAGAGGCCATATGATTTGCCTTTAGGCGAGCTTAGCGAGACCGCCATTTGGGAGGTCATTAGCAGGCATGATCCCCGGGGCGATATTGATGTCTGGGAGAGGTTGGAGTAGCACGAGGATATGCTGCTGGGACGTGATATCTTTCACAATTTCTTTACACTTCCCTCTACTCCCAGAGTGTTCTGTAGATTCAGTAGAGTTTGTGGATCCTGACATATGTGTTACTAATTATAGATTGAAGTGCAGGAAGTACAACCCGCTAGAGAGTTCAGTTGCTTAGGTCAATTGTGGCACCTGTGATATTTTGGAGCCTGTAGCGGATAGTTGAGCCGGTGGGGCTGTTTAGACTACTTAGTCACTGTTAACTGTAGTCGATGTCTTTAGAGTGGCCACGAGACTCCATGGTTGGATAGATTCAGAGCCTGGTCAGCATTTATGTTTGTTGGGCCCGCTACGTCCTTCAGGTGCATAGAGGTACTCTCCAGGAGGTGAGGATTTACGAGGCGGTATACACCTCGATCTTTGAATTCGTCCTTCCTTCCTCTTGGGATCGTGGTTTGACAGAGTTCTGGGTTTAGGTAGTAGTACTTGTTGGGTTGGAGTAGAGGAGCTTACTGTCACATTTTCAGATCTGCAGACAGTTTTCAAGTTACCAATTTTTGGCCACCACTTTGAGGAGTGTATTCCCCCAGATGAGCAGTTATTTCATCAGGTCCCCTCAGCAGACGGCGGAAGGAGAGGCAGGTTGATGGTGCCAGACGTTTCCCTGCACTCCTTCAGCACTACCGCCATATATACAGGACAACAGAGGGTTTGCCGATGCGTTCTCGAGCCATTATTCCCGCTGGTGTTTGGGTTGGTAGTTTTCTCTAGGAGAGGTACCTATTTTCTACCACGACGTCACTGTACAACCCTTTTAGCTGTAGCTTGCAGTGCGGGACTTCACTGTTAGAGGAGATTGCCTAGCCATCTTCTTCCCCTGGTCGCACTTCTCCTGCTTTAGCAGGTGTCGACGAGGACTTATTTTTAGCGGGGTTTCTGGAACTCTGGCTCAATACTTCGTGCTTCCACTTAGGACGAGATCTTTGAGATGCAGTATTCTTATAGCAGCCAGTCAGTTATCTGAGGGGCGAAGACTTGCTTTAGCTCCGGCCGTGCTCGCCATGATGTACAGAGTTCTGTAGACCATTTCTGAGGCGAGTTCCTTGGAGATATGGGATTCAGTTTTGTCGTGGCACCACGTGTACGCTTGGGTCAACTTATATGTTCAGGGCACCTTCTCATGTTTAGAGACTCCTGCCTACTTCCTTTAGAGAGGGTACCTCACAGTCCTCCAGGTGTCTCAACCGTCTTCCACTTTAGAGTTGGAGATGATTTGGCTTTTCTTTTTCGCCCCGCACTTAGTATGACGATACCTATAAAACCTTTGTCGGCAAAGAGAACCTGTCCGCTACCAAGTGCGGGGCGAAGAAGAAAAGTCGGATCCTCTCTGACTCCAAAGTGGAAGATGCCTGAGACAGCTGGAGGACTGTGGGGTACCCTCTCTGTAGGAATTAGGCATGAGTCTTTAAGTAGGAGAAGGCGCCCCGAACATGTAAGTGGACCCAAGAGTACATCTAGTGTCACGACAAAACTGAATCCCGTATCTCCAGGGAACTCGCCTCAGAAGTGGTTCGTAGAACTTTGTATATCCTGGCGAGCATGGCTGGAGCTAAAGCAAGTCTCCATCCCTCAGACAACTGACTGGCTGCTAGAAGAATACTGCATCTCAAAGATCCTGTCGTGAGTGGAAGCACGAAAGTACTAAGCCAGAGTGCTAGAAACCCTGCTAAAAGTAAATCCTCATCGACACCTACTAGAAGATGACTCGGAGGTCTCCTCTGACAGTGGAGTCCCACGCTGCAAGCTACAGCCAAAAGGGTCGTGCAGTGATGCCGTGGTAGAAGACAAGCACCTCTCCTAGAGAAAACTACGAACTCAAACACCTGCGGGCATGGTGGCTCGAGAACGCATCGGCAAACCCTTTGCTATCCTGTATGTATGACCATAGTGTTGAAGGAGTGTAAGGTAAACATCTGGCACCATCAACTTGCCTCTCCTGTTGTCGTATGCTAAAGGGACCCGACGAAACAACTGCTCATCCGGAGAAACACAGTCCTCGAAGCGGTGGCCAAAAACTGGTAACCCGGAAACTGTCTGCAGATTTGAAAGTGCGATAGTAAGCTCCTCTGCTCCAACCTAACAAGTACTACCGCCTGAATCCTAGAACTCTTTCAAACTACGAGCCCAAGAGGAAGGAAGGTGCCTGTATTCAAAGATCGAGGCGTATACGACCTCGTAAATCCTCATCTCTTGGAGAGTACCTCTATGCATCTGAAGGACGTAGCGGGCCCAACAAACATAGCAGCTAACTAGGCTCTTAATCTGTCCGACTGTGGAGTCTCATGGCCACTCTAAGAACGTTGACTGCAGCTGATGGTGACTAAGTAGTCTAGACTGTCCCACCGGTTCAACTTTATCTACTGTAGACTCTAAAATATCATATGTGCCATAACTGACCTGGGCAATTGAACTCTTTAGCGGGTTGTACTGCATGCACTTCAAATTACAACTGGTGACCCATCTATCAGGATTCTCAAACTCTATTGAATCTGTAGAACACTCTAGGAGTAGGAGAAGCGGGTAAAGAAGCCGTGAAAAACATCACCCCCCTGCAGCATATTCTCGTGCTGCTCCAACCTATCCTGGACATCAACATCACCCGGGGGATCCTGCCTGTCAATGGCCTCCCAAATGGCGACCTCGCTAGGCTTGTTTGAACGCAAATCATCTGCTTGCTTCAAGTGGAATATTTTCCTGCAAATGGAAAAAATAAAAACGCGTCAGAAATAGCATAACAAATTAAATGCGCAAAAAGGGAGCTAAAAATAATAAGTCCGTCAATCACATTGCAACAAACGTGATACGCTCTAGACGCGTATCACTTTTGTTGAGCATATCACTTTTGTTGGGGGCATTTGTTGACACTTATACATCAAATAAAGCGCAAAGGGGGCAAAACAAGTGAATCAAGCAGTGTGCATGTCGACGTGACACATCATTTGAACGATCAAACGACCTTTGATTGCCAAATAGACTGCGCTGTTATACTCAAGATGTTGAATTCGTCTAAATAGAGACCCCTCGCAGTCAAATCGATGAGATCGGTTTAAAGGGGTGACTAGCACTTAAAATTGATGCGCAACGTCGTCCTATCGCAGAACGGATTTCACCGTTATATCTGGAACATCATCGACACCCAAAAAGTACATTTTATTTGTTCAATTTGGATTGCCCAACAAGACGGCACGAATCCCAAGTAGATGATGAGCAAAACAAGAAAATTGGCACGCGACTCCTAAACAACGTTTGATGACGAAACAAATTTTGCCGTTGCGTTCAGAACATCGACATTAGCCAAAATATACTGCCAATTTGCCCAACAAAAATTGAGTGCAAATCGGCGTGGGTCCCGAGACATCGACGCACAAATCAAATAAATTGGAGCGCGGTATTGCCAAAACGATGTCCGATTGCAAAACGTACTGCGCCGTTGAGTTGAAACGTCGTCAATACTCGAAATACTCTATCAAATCGCCCAATGAAAATCATGCGCGCAAATCGGCCCGAATTCTAAGGGGATTGCATGCAAATTGAGGAAAATACACACGAATCGGAACAATTCTAACCTATCTACGCATTGCCGTTATTTCACATGGTTAATTATTATAATAGAGTATTAACTTTGCTTCTAATTAAAAAAAAAATAAAAGTTATCAGAATGTCAAATGAAGCTTCAAATCAAGTTAATGTAAGTTACCTCATTTAAATCGAAGATCTCTGATTGAATCCCCTAAAACTTGCTGAGCTGACGTCTGAATCCCGTAAATTTGGTGTAGGCAGCAGCTCGTCAACTCTTCTCGTCGTTAAAACGAGCTTGAACGAAGCCTATTTTTCTTCTTGGCCCTATATTCTACACATGCATAAAGCTCCCGTCTCCAGTCTCGACACTCGTCAACCAAATCCAACTCTTTTCTTTGCCTCTTCTCTACGTGAACCAAAATCTTACGTCTTCCCTATCCTCCAACCACACGAACCCCTGAGCTTCACGCCACAATAGCTCCGTCCAAGTGCTAAACCGTCCAGTTGCTGAGTCCGTCCACACCACAGTAGCACCGTCCAAGTTTTTCAGCCACACACTCCTCCAATATGACCTCACAACTTCTAGACGAACAATCCTTACTCTCAAACCAACCAACTCCTGTTCAAGACCCCCTGCATGTGGATCTCCTCCAATCCGTCGGCACTAGCTGCAAGCCCAAGCAACACTGACCCTTCAACCTCCTTTTACACCTACGCCCTAGTCGAACCACCACACCAAGCCGTTTGTCCCCACGACGGAGACCTTAGCCGGTCTTTTCTTCCATGAATCAGGCTGATCCCTTTAGCCTTGCTTTCATGCTGCAACCAAATCCAAGCATGCCTTCTGTCCGATCCCTGAGCTGTTGCCTTGCTGGTTCGAACACCTGTCATTCATGACACTTAAGATCCCGCCGGCTCTACCCGATTGCCTGAGATCCCTGCCTTGCTGAACTTCGCAAATCCACCTAGCCTATTCAACTGAACTTACACCAGCTTACCTCAACCTCACGTCCATGACTTCCACTCTGCCTCAAGCCACAATCAAATTCTTCAGAGCTTTCACAATCCTCTGCTGTGAAAACCTCACAAAACTTAAGCTCAACTCCTCGCTTGCACTTCTACTCCTCACCCTCAACGAGTCCTTTCTTTTATTGACTTTGCAAATCTGTCTTTATTGTCACCCGTGAATCATTTGTACATTTCAAAGGAAAGAAAGCAAAAAATCTACAATTAGATTCCTTCACTTTTGAATAATCATTACAATTAATTGAGCTGATAATATTAACTATTTATATTAGCTCTGTTATATAATTAAGATGTTTCTATTAACAATATTGTGTAATTAAGTGATGCTGTCGACTGTTTGCATTAGTAAGACTTCTCTACTTTTATTATATATATATATATATATATATATAAAGAGAAAAAAAGAGAACAAAAAAAAGAGTGAAAAATGACAAAAAATGCATATTTGTGTATTTCACGTCATTTAGGTATAATCTCTCTAAACTCTCAAACCTCATTTTTGGCGCTTGCAATGTGGCGAGAAACTACCCATGTGCGCTTTTCTTAGCACGGTGGGAGGAAGCTCGTTATGCCTGGTGGGTAATCCTCCAAAGTTCTGTTTTCGGCGTTCGGGCATGCTGAGGGACCTTTTAACGTTTTTCTGAGCATGGTGAGAGGAAACTCGGTGCGACGCTTATGGCGAGGTGGGCGAGCCTTGTACAAGCTCTCGTAGCATGGCGGGAAAAACAATTGCCTTTTCAAACATGTACTTTTGAAGACCCATGCATGCCTTTCTTGGCGTGGTGGGGTTGAAGACTACGGCCTCGATGTCACTCGACACTGACCGTACATGCCTTTCTTGACGTGGCGGGCAAGCTAAGACTCCTGTAGTTTTTCCTGAATAGGGGAGACGCCGGGAGGCTGTCGAAATTCCATCTGGAAACGCATAGGACTTGGTTAAAAATAGGGCACTTGATTGAATGCAAGGGACTCAGATAAACTTGAACTTAAATTAAACTTGAATAGAACTTGAACAATTGACATAAGATTTGGACTTGAACAGAATGCAGAAAACTTGAACTCAAAAGTACTAGAAGGGACCTGATTGAACGACAAACTAAACTTAAATGAATTTGCATAAATTTTGAAATCAAATGAACTGCAAATGACTTAAGCATTGGACAAAGGAACAAAATTGAACTTCAACTTAATTTATATGACAAGACTTTGGACCCTTAAATTGATGTCAATGAGTAAATAGGAAACTCATTGCATACAAAAGGCAACGACCCGCACATGATTATGGATATGAACATAATGCTTGCACCAATATGGCAACTCATTTGTGGGAGCAAGATGAATGCAATGTATGTCATTCTTGAATGAAATGCAGAAGATAGATGACAAGAAAATAGATAATAAATGCAGCATCTTGTGGCCAATATTAATATACAATCAATCATATGAAATATTGTTGTCAATGCCAGTCAACTCGCAAGCAAGAACATGAATTTACTATACACATGACAATTTACTATACACATGACGGTTTACTTTCAAGCAACTACAAGAAGACTTGTGAATGATTGTAGACAATGAAAATTAATTAACCTGTAGCATTTGAACGATTGCAAGCAGAGTTCAAACTAGCAATATAAGCATGCTTAGTTAAATTCTACAAATGATATTGCATAACATATAAGGGATATGATGCATCTACAAACTAAATGAGAGGTTTGTAGAGAAAAAAACGACCTCTTTGCCATCAATGCCAATTAGTTCGTAGTTGGGTGATTTGAAGTAATTGCAATGGATGCAAGGACACCCCGTATCCAACACCGGCATACGAGCAAACACATCAACTTTCTACAAATGAAAGAAGATTGATGGGTGATGAATGTAATGACTCGTTAACCAAGACGTGTTCTAGGAGTCCAAGGCAACTGTAATGAATGCAACGACATTCCGTCAGTCAATGTTAATTCACTTGTGGAAGAATACAATAGTTCCCTGTAACACGTACAAACAACTACGGGTCACTATAGGAGACCCTTAATGCATGCAGTGTGTTATCTATAAATGAACATAGGAAGAGCTGCAATGAATGTGAGCATTTACTGACAACAACATAAGATGTGTCGTAGACGCAACAATGATAATCAACAACAAGCAATGGATACTACGACAATCAAACGTCTTGCAATATTAAGCAAATACACCGTCCTTTCGCAAGTGAAGATATATGACATGTAGCAAACGCAGCGCCTACAGACCGCTGTAAAAGACCTGTCATACACTTAGCGAGCTATTTGCGAGCAAGTAAAAGAGAACTGTAATGAATGCAGTTATCTACAGACAATAGTAGGAGATTTGTTAATGCACAATAGTCTATTTGCAGAAAGCAACAACTAGTACACAATAGTGTACCTGTATGTAATGGAAAAACAACCCATAGTACGACGCTACATCACCAGATCCGCAACATTCGTACAAACTGATAGAAGACGTTTATGGGCTTCTACATAGAGCGTTGTGCACATCCAAATATTGATCATTTACACAGTTGATCAGCTCCAAATTTTTCATGAAAATACCCCCACACATACACCACATGTATAAATTCAAATACAGAAATACCCCCTAAATATCCGCATGGGCCCCAACGAGCATGTTTTGTTTATACACGTGACGTCCGAGGATGCTACGCGGGTCAATAAATGAACTCAAAGAAACCTGGGATTCTTTGAAAGGCAAGGTGTTGTGGATAGATAGGAGTCAACACGGCTAGAACAATCAAACGAATATACGATCTCAGCGTTGACCAGAATATTTATTTTTGTTAGGCCTTCAAGACCCATAACAAAGAAAATTCATTAACAAAGGCACAAAGCCGATAATGAACCCGACCTCGTCGACAAGTTGACAGAGTCGACAAGATTCAATCCACATATAAAATTTTTTCATAAACACCTCGATGGTGGCCGTGTTAAACGTAGATCTCAACTGGAGAGGTCAATTTCAAAAATTTAAAATGCAACCCAAATTCCACAAAGTTCAAAATTCCACAATTTCAAAATCCAAATATTTAAAATGAAAATTCAACCATCAAAATACTTAAAGCAAAATCCATTCACTCTCCGCAATAGTTTGCTGAGGTGGATAAATTTGAAAATAACTTCAGCTCACAAAAACTAATGTTTGGTCAAGAACATCACTAGGATTCATTCTCAAATAGTTTCATGCTAGCAGGAACGTGGCACGTATTCTCTAACTTACGATTTTGTCGTCAAATGGCACTGCAGGTAAACCGTTATGACCGAGGCCCTTTGAACTGGGTGGTTTGCTGCCAAATGACAATACTAAATTACGGTCATGGCTAGAGCCCGTAAGCTCCCCAATGGCACTATGATATCCTTCCTCCGTAATGAATGAGGATTTCTTCGATATTAGAGGCTCAGGCAAAAACGAACTTGTTGTTTGAAGGTACAAGTATTGGCTTATTTTTGCAACATTCTTCAGACATTTTTGGTATTATACCTAGGCATCCTCGTAGGTATTAACTCCCCAAAATCAATGACCCTATGAAATCAGTCGCGATTTGCTTCTTCTTCGCGCTCTCCAACTTTATAGAATAAGCTCCTTGGCCCGCCCTTTTTTTTGTAGGGCACATAAAATATTATGAGCTCTTCGATATTATGCACCTCTCATGGAATAATTTTCTTGAAGTGTTACAGGGGAATGCGTGTGATTACGAATACGCTGTTTGAGATTGACAGACTACCTATTCTTCTTGAGAATAAATACTGCACCTTGCTCGTGTAGGTAGGCTCGTAGTCGTAATCAGAATCTAAATATTTGACCTTTTTTTTCCTTTCGGCCATTGACTGGCATACTTTTTGAGATTTAGTAGGGGTGACATCATCTTCATCTGTCACTCCCTAGGTGAGGCACATTTTTTTTCTTTAGGAGTGAGAACTATTTTGGGAAAAGTCAGCGTGGTTTTCTTTCTCCCCATTTGTTTTTTCTCACTTTCTTGTTCGGGCCATTGCAGCATTTGAGTTTGACGCATTAGTCTCAAGAGAGCTTGACGACTTCGACTTCTTTGGAATGAAGTACTTAGCATCTTCATAGATTGTTGCTTCGTGTACTACAAAGAGTTGGATGTCGCCGGAGATCCTGAACTTCTCTCCATCCTTGAGGTATTTCATGCACTGGTGTAGTGTTGACGGGACAATGCCATATTCATGCAACTAGGGGCGACCAAGGAGCGCCTTGAATGAAGTATCCACGTCAATCATATAGAATTTGACTTCTGTATAGAGTTCTCCAAATGTGAGGGAGAACATAAACGATCCCAAGGTCTTCTGCCCCTTCTCATTGAAGCCATGTACCATTAGCTTATTTGGCCCGAGATGTTCCACGTCGAAGTATAGCGATCTTAGTGTTTTCTGGCTTATAAGGTTTATAGAGGACCCATGATCAATCAGAATTCGACTGATTATCATTATGTCGCTTTCTACAGTAACATATAGATAACGGTTATAATCTACCGTTACAAGCATCATGTCGTCTTCAGTAAAGGTGATGGACGGTTCATTACGGCTTACAGGACCTTGGTCATGTTACGCTCAATAAAATATGCTTCGTATCTTTCGGGGTCTTTGAGAGCCTGAATCAAAGTTTCCCGAAAAACTTTGGACATTATAAGGGCATTGTATATACTGAGCTGCGCAGGAATCTTCCTTAAATGGGATAAGATAATAATCTATCCCCTTGGCTGAAGTGTCCTTTTTCTTGGGGTCTTTGGGGATGATATCGTCATTGATAACTATTTCATTCCACTTATCTTTACTGAGTATCCCTTTCTTCGGTAGCGGCAGCAGCACCTTTCCACTCCTTAACTGCACTTGGGCTACTTCATCTGGCCCAGACTCGTTTGATGGAGCATATTCTTCAGAGTCGGCCATCGTCACGTCTGGAGATTCATCTTCGGGTTCAAAATTACCCTCCAGTCTCACATGCCTCATCTGCGACGCTATATCATGCTTCAACTCTACTTCATTTGGGAAGTATAAATCCTCTTATGAACTGTAGTCCATTGGTGACACCATCATACGTGATTCAGAAGCTACTTCTTCGGCATACTTTTCTTTCGTCGGAGCCGACCCCATACTTTAAGAAAGGTAGATGTAAACCTAAAAAAACTTGGTTATAAAGTATTAGAAATGACCTTTCTTTTTTAGATTTAAATGAGGATTTGACTTTTAATAGGACATAATAGAGAAAAAAGATTCTTGTAGCTGACCCCATGTAGTGGATAAAGGCTTAATTTTGATGTCGTTGTTGTTGTTAATGTGTTTCCTCAGCTCCTAACAATATGCTTTTCTTCTTTCCGTGCAGATAGTTTTTAAAATGACTGCAGCTAATGTAACTTATAGATCTATGTAATTCACTGTCTATGCTGTTGAAAGCTTAAATGTAGTACACATGTTGGAATGTGTTCTACAGCGGTTTTTATTTTTCCACTTGATTTTCTTAATGTACTACACATGTTGTAATGTTGTTGTTGTATTACTGATTAGATGGAAGGGGGGTTGGCATTTTGCAACATGTTCATTAAAGCGACTGGAAATAATTGGGTTGCCCCTGCATATGAAATCCCATTCAGTTACCTTGAGGTAAGGTAGAATGCCCTTACATTTCTAAAACCTTGATGTGCCTCCAAAACTCAACTCCTAGTTAAAATTAAACACAAGAGCTTCCAATGTCACTCATTTTACATTAGGAAAATCTATTTTCTTAATCAAAGATGTGCTATAGATATATTAATATCTTTTTAATGCTTCAAAATCACTTGTTTTGACATTAATCTTTGCAGGATAAGACTTCCGTGGAATATGAACCTGTATGTAGTGATACAGATGAAAGGTAGCTCTGAAATTTTCTTAAATATGCTAGTAGTATACTGTACAAGCTACACAGGTTCATAGAAAAGTAAATGTATTAATGATGGCATTTTTCATGATTTTTATATGACATATCTTATGGGAAATGTACATCTAAATTGTTAGAATGATTTCCTAACTACTGGAGAAGCTATCATCATAATTCGATCCTTCTTTCTTTGAAAAATTAAAGAAGACCATAGATAATCTCTGCCTGCTGTCATGTTATACATTTGAAAGTCCCGTTCTATAGAAAGATAATATCCACTTTTTCTCTTCAATAAATCCAACTCTAACAATATTTCTAATGTTCTTGCAAGATGGTTGATCTTGAAAGTTGTTATGAGAAGAGAATTTGATGATGTTGTTCACAGAACCTAGATGCCTATTTATAGATGTACGCGGTGAATTCAATGTGAAATAAATAATGAGGAGAATAATTATTATTCTAATAGAAACTCTTTTCTAATATTATTTTTTCCTAATATACATCATGTGCATTGCTCAAGTTGGAGCATATATATGTACTAGCATTATCTTGTCCTATGAGTGAGAAAATGGTCGATGACTTATAGCTTTGGTATGGTTGCCGCATCTCCCACTTGTTTCTGAATTGGACAAACAATCTTATTAGGAAGCTCAATATTTTGTATGAAATGAAAATCAACTTCCATATGTTTTGTCCTTTCATGAAATATAAGGTTGCTGATAATGTATATG
Source organism: Dendrobium chrysotoxum (assembly GCA_019925795.1). Lineage (NCBI taxonomy): Eukaryota > Viridiplantae > Streptophyta > Magnoliopsida > Asparagales > Orchidaceae > Dendrobium > Dendrobium chrysotoxum. Next base: position 62,792,300 of record CM034313.1, read on the forward strand.
GATGCAGCACTGTCATAATATACAATCACAGGCTTAATTAGTAGGAAATCAAACTTTTCTAAATGTGTTTTAACCCAAATCATTTTATATGTTGAATGAATTATGAATCTATATTCAGGTTCATAGAGTCATTGCCCTACATTCAACTTTGGCATTAGATTTATCTTCAATACTTTGCTTCTTAATCTTCGACGAAGTACAGCACCCATAAGTTGACTTTCTATCATCAACATATCCATTATAGTTAACATCAAAGAATGCTTCAATATTTAATTGCCCAGTTCGAGCATACAGTAGTTTTTTCCTAGAAGGCTTTTTGATGTATCTAAGAATATGAAGAGTAACATTCTAATATTTTTATTTTTGGTTTTGCATATTCTGAATTGCAATCCTAGCAATAAAAACAATATTCAGCCGCATAACTGCCTGACAAATCAAAATTTCAATTTTCAACCAATCTTTGATATTGAGATGGATCATCATTTTTCGTATCATAGTTAGACATGATTTGGTTATCCATAGGGGTGTGAGCTGGTTTTTATCCTAGAAGACCATTCTTTAAGTAGATCAATGGCTTATTTTCTTTAAAATAAAGAGACTTTTTTCTTGTTTTAAGCAAATTCAATCCGAAGGAAGATTTGCAGCACCCTAGGTCTTTGATTATAAAATAATTCAATAAGTAGTACAACTTGGCTTATTTTTGCATGTTTTATAAGAATGCAATGTTTGGTGGTACTATTGTGAAGGCCAACTTTTGCAAGAATTTTATAGAAATTTTAAAATCAAGTCTGTGGACTTTACTTAAGCTATTAAATAACCTTCATAAGTAGGCAAATATGTTTCTTCTCTTGAGCAACATACCCAAGTGGTTGATTGATATATAAACTCATTCAGATCACCATAGAGGAAGGTGTTACGAGTATACATCTACAGCATGGGCCATCCTTTGATTAATGGCTATAGACTTTGACGAAGTTGAACCTGGCAACTGGAGAAAAAAGTATCAAAATAATCTGTCCCATAGACTTCAGTAAAACCTTTCCAGCAATCTTGTATCGATCAATGGAGCCATTAGGATGTCACTTGATATTGAAAACCCATAGACAATTGATTTAACTCCCATGTACTTAATTATTAAGGGCACTTATTGTTAGCACACCTGCATACTAAGCCACAAGTCAAGAGCGAACTGTCGCGGACCACTTACACCTGCTACAATAGACTGCCATCAGCCATACCGCACACATTCTAACTAACTGTCCTCTACACATCTATATATACACACTTTATGTACCTAGAATACATAATATCATACTATGCTATAGTAAAGCATACAAAGAATTTTCTCTGCTATCTTCCTCTTCCTCCTTGTTGTTTTACTCTATTTGCAGTTCTTCTCATGGTATCAGAGCATCCAGCTTAACCGCACTCAAGAGTTAGCTTCATCCCTTCCGCCCAACTCCAATCTCTCTGCTTCCATAACCGAGTTCACTATACCACATGACAACTATGCCATCTGGCGCCTTCAAATCTATCAAGATTTTTCAGCCAACGGCTTTGAGGGCTACCTCACAGGTGCACAAGCTTGTCCGCTTGAACCTTCCCCTACCTCCCCCAACACTGATTACTGCCTATGGTGCCTCATCGACCAAAACTTGATATCAGCCCTCTTTTCTACAATCTCCCCATTTGTACTACCATATGTGCTCACTCTTTCCACTGCATATGAGATCTGGGTCACCCTGGAAAAACGACTTCAACCCACCAACCGCTCTTGCGTCATTCAGCTCAAGAATGAGCTTCATCATATTCAAATGCTTGACTGCACCGCCAATCAGTTGAAAGTAATGAAATATGTATTTTCTATTCTTATAAAAATATTATTCAATCTTAATTTTACTTAAATAATGATATCTAGTGATTGGGTAGTACTTTTTCTTACAGTTGGACGAATACCAAATAGATATTCACCCCTAATATATGAACTTAATTCATTACTGATTTTATCTTCTTCATCTACATCTTTAGATTATCTTCCAATATATGAATATATTTTTTAAACTTTTTCTTTGTCCCTTCCAATATTAGGATTGCTGAAAAAATATTTAGGATTTAAAATGTGTGCATTTGCGTGTAAAGGTTGGTGAAGTTGCATTTCCTATCTTCTATCGACAACTTTAAAAATTTGTTCATATTTATCATTGTTGAAATTTGCAACAATTTCTTCTTTTGTCCTATCCCTTACTTCATATGCATAAACCATTGGGGGTTTTCTTTCTCGATCAAGCAATGTAAGGAACTTCAATAAAGGGCCACCTTTTTTTTGGGCGTACGCTATGATATTCCAGAATGATTGTTGTGAGATGGTATATTGAGATTGTTTTGTCTTTGCTTCTTTTGCATAAATACCCAAATAAATTCCACATAAGTAAACATTTTCTTCAGTTTTAATTATTGTTGATGAAAATGTTGTAAAGTCAAGAAGACGGTCGCAAAACAAAGTTTTGTGGGCTTTACAAGTGATCTTGGATTTGTTCATCTTCTCGTTAAATCAAATAGGTGAGGCCTTGAATATATGAAATTGTGTACCGCTACCACTTTCTCAAAGCATTGTCATAGTCTCTGAGTTTTAAAAATATCCTTCATTATCAAATCTAAATAGTGAGTGGCACAGGGAGTCCAATATATGTGTGGATATTTCTATCTTCATCAACAACTTTCCTATAATGATATTAAAAATAATGTAAGAGTAAAATTCATTTCATACATAAAATAATATAGGTTGTACCAAACTTGCAAGGATTTTCGGATACATTATCAATTACAACTTAAGTCACACTGTGTGGTACAATAGCCTCAATATATTTACAAAAAATTCAAACATCTTCACTGTATTCTTTGAAAAAAAGCTGACATCAATTGATTGTATGAATACAATTCCTCTTAGACAATTCACAAGAAAATTAAATTAACTTTTCCTATTCCTTATTATTCATCCGTTTGTCATAAGAGAACAATCGTAATGTACACAAGCTTCTTGATGCCATCACAGTAGTTTTTATGTATATCCAATCTCTTTCTTCAAGCAAGTAACTCGTACCTCATGATAACTAGGAGGTCTCATCACAAGACCAAATTGTTTAAATATCTCAACCATAGTAGGGAAGCTGTTATATTTAATTGTATTGAATAGAATTCCAGCACAATACATCAATCTACAAAATACTTGAATTGCCCTTGCCCTCATTTCCTTCTTAACAACATCCATCTCTTCGCAAAATTTAATTTACCTTTTCTTTGCTTCACCATAACATCGGGGTTTGATGTGAGATAAGTATTTAATGATCTCTTAGCTCTTGATACTTTAAGCATTGATGTTGAACTTTGACTAAAAGCATTGGATTTGGTTGTCTGATAGCTTTTGGTTAGGCCATCATTTAGAATATCATCATCTACCATCACATCAGAACCATTGCTTTCGTGAACCCAAACATGTGGCATTTCATTAATATCTTCTTTTAGATTTTTTTTTTCCTTAATAGGGAGTTCGTATTTCATCCTTTATATGTTTGGGGCAATTAGAACAAGCTTTAGCATTTTTAAACTCTCAAACAAGTGTTGTTTGTGGTGCCTAATTCTTTTGTTATTTTACCATAGAAAATATATGCCATATAATTATTATCAGCTTCATTTGCTAATATTGCATATTTCCATTATGAATTTTTTTCCAGTAGATTGAATTAAATCCGACATTCTTTTGATCATTTGTAAGCAAACATGCATTCAATATAATTCATTTAATCGAACAATAAACTTGTTGCAAGAGGAAAAAATAAATTATTACTAAGAGTTTCATAGAAAGTTTACAGCAAGATGATAAACAATACTCGGACCTTTTTTTATATAGATTTGGAATTTAGATGCATATGCGATTGGACGAAGTTGTCTACCCTCCAAACTGTCAATCAGATCAAGGAGATGCTTGTATGCTTACACATGCCATAATAGAAAGAGTCATATAAATCACAAAGCCCCTCCACTTACACACGCAAGAATAGAGAAAATCATATAAATCATAGCAAAAGTGGCAACTTTAAATCCTACAAAAACTTGAATCCTATTCCTTCTCCGTTTTTCCTTAAATCCAGGTTTTAATAAAGCTGTACTGCGACAAATTTGAGTAGGATTCAAGCATAATTTATCATAAATCATGCCAAACACAAAAAATGACAACTTTAAAAACATAAACTTAAATCCCGTTTCTTCTTTGTTTTGCTTTAAATCCAAGTTTAATAAATCCTATACCTCAATGGATTTGAGCAGGATTTAAGCATGTTCTAGCCTAAATCCTGTCAAACAGCAAAAATAGTAACTTAAAATCCTACGGAACCTTAAATCGCATTCCTTCTGTAATGGATTTGAGTACGGATTAAGCATGATTTAGCCTAAATCATGTCAAACACAAAAAATGACAACTTTAAATCCTATAGAAACTTAAATCCTTTTCCTTCTCCATTTTGCCTTAAAATTCAGGATTTAATAAATCTTGTACTTCAGCGTATTTGAGTAAGATTTAAGCATGATTTAGCCTAAATTTTATCAAATAGCAAAAATGATAACATTAAATCCTATAGAGTTGTTCTTTTTCCCGCAGATTTGAGTAGGATTTAAGCATAATTTAGCCTAAATCTTGCCAAACATAAAAAATGACAACTTTAAATTCTATAGAAACTTAAATCCCATTCATTTTTAGTGGATTTGAGCAGGATTTAAGCATGATTTATCCTAAATCTTGCCAAACATAAAAGATGACAACTTTAAATCCTATAGGAACTTAAGTCTCATTCTTTATTTTCCTTAAATCCAGGATCGACGGAGTCGAAGATGCTCGCGAAAGGTAAGAAAGATTGTTACATTAGTGGTGAGTTCCCATCATGGCTTATGATCTGACAAGAACGTCATTGTCAAAGGAGGCGAAGAAGTTTCCTTGAGCGACTCTTTCAAAACTCTACTTAACACAAGCACAAGAAGCATGCTAAGCCGAAGCAACAACAAAGAAATGGCATAGAAATGAAAACCCTAGATGGTCCTATGGCTTTAAGAAGATTAAATTAATTATAACTTAGATTTTTATTTATATATTATATATTAAATAAAGCTTTTTGTTATTTCATTAATTTCATATTTAGTTAAAAAAAATTGCACACTCTGTTTGCTTCATGTGACATGGTGAAAATAGCGCATGCTATTTTGAACACCTGTGCTGCACCAAACAATCAACATTGTATGTATGTCATGCTATGCTGCGCCGTGCTATGTGCTATGGCGCGTGCTATTTTGCATCAGTAACATATATGAGTGTAACAAAAGTGGACAATATGGACTTACAAAATTATCATTACATCCATCCTAATTTGACTTATTAGGATCAAATGAGTGAAAATAGTTTGACTTTATCATCCAAATATTCTACATAACATTTTAAATAATCTAAACAAGACATCAAAAGTATTGAAATTGGTAGTGTTCATAAATAAAATCATCAAATCAATCATAGAGCTTCTAATATATCTTCCAGAATAAGATTCTTATATGCTCACTATCTTTTATTTACATCATCATCAACATACATAATTTTACAACAACAACAACATCAAGCCTTTATCCCACTACGTGGGGTCGGCTACATGAATCCTTTTTCTCCATTGTGTCCTGTTAAAAGTCAAATTCTCGTTTAAATCTAATAAAGAAAGATCATTTCTAATATTTTCTAACCAAGTCTTTTTAGGTCTACCTCTACCTTTCTTAACATAAGTCAAATCTAAGACTTCTACTTTCCTAACCGGGTCATCGGGAGGCTGCCGCTTTACGTGACCAAACCATCTTAGGAGATTCTCTCTAATCTTATCTTCCATTGGAGCTACTCCAACCTTTTCACGAATAAAACATACATAATTTTACAATATCTAAAATTATAAATCTCACAATATTAAAAATAAAATTAGATATCTGGTTCTTAATCCTTGTGTTTCTTTCCTTTTACTTGAAATCATAGCATATCGACAAATGATCTACAAGCATAGTGAGATAAATAATTCTATAATAAAGTTAAAGATACAAGAAAAGGACATAAAAAGCTATGCTTATATGTGCTATAAGAATCATCCATAGTTAATTATGCATAATGAGCTTCATGAATTAATATTAATTATTAGTTACTGTATGAAAAATTAAATTAGGAATAATGTACGAACATGAAACTGACATTCATTTCTTATTTTCATCATTTTGCTCATTCTTAATAATCATAATTTTTAGGAATATCATATCATGCTTATAGGTTTCAGCCTCTTTGTATCAACTTTCCTCTGATAAAGGTTGGGTTAATTAACTCTCCATTTTCAAGGGTCAGGAGGTTCTTTTTTTTGTTTTGATAAAGGTTTTGCCAACCAATTATTCAATATCAAGAGTCAGGAATTCATTTTTGTTCATCTTTTTCTAATAAATGTTGGGCTAACCAACTCTCCAGTATCATGAATCATCTATTCCTATACAAGTCATCAAAGTCAGCCCACTAAACTCACATGATATGGTCTTTCAAAGAATTCTTGAATTTCATTCTCATTATTTTATTATTTCTCATTCCTTGGCATAAACATTTATTGCTTTATAGTGATGCACGGACATTATAAAACATGGTACATGTAAAAATATTCATTTGTGTATTGTATGTCATTTAATAGTCTTATACTTATAATTAATGAGGATTAACTTAAAACCATATAAATTAATGAACATATGAAATGTATAAATGCATAATATGCATTAATCTCTTTGATGCTCTTTGATGATTTTTAATATACTCATTATGCAAGAATTTATATAAATATGATCATTGTAATTCAGGAGAAACATAAAATATACAAACTTAAATATTAGGAATTATTCAGCCACGATATTAGAAGTTAAGTATCTCACCTTAACAATTGGATCTTCCCCCTAATGGTTGTCCTTATTTTTCCCTCTCCAAAGCTTCAATCTTTCTCAAACAACCTCAAATTATTTCTCTCATTTAACCCTGCAACACAAACTGAAATCAATGCATTGAAAAGATCTGAAAATTCCTTACTTTGCTTCTTCTCTTTCTTTTCTTCATTCTTTTTCTTATTCTGCTTCTTTTCCGTCACTTCAATTTTCTTCTGATTGCTACAGTATCCAAACCTCTATTTCTACCGCAGGCTAGTTGCTACAGTAACGAACAACAGTACCCAAGCCCTTCTTTGTTCGGTCAATAGCTTCATGTGCCTTATGCAGGCTCTCAGTTAGCGTATCTCACCTTAACAATTGAGTCTTCCCCTTAACGGATGCCCTTATTTCTCCCTCTCCAAAGCTTTAATCTTTCTCAAACAACCTCAAATCATTTCTCTCATTTAACCCTACAACACAAACTGAAATCAATGCATCATAAAGATTTGAAAATTCCTTACTTTGCAGCTTCTCTTTCCTTTCTTCATTCTTTTTCTTATTCTGCTTCTTTTCCTTCATTTCTTCAATTTTCTTCTAATTGCTACAGTATCCAAACTTCTACCACAAGCTAGTTGCTATAGTACCGAGCAACAGTACCTAAGAGCTTCTTTGTTCGGTCAGTAGCTTTATGTGCCTTATGCAGGCTCTCAGGTAGGGAGGGATTTTCAAAGGTTTTGGTGGGTTTTAGCTCTTAATAGAAATATAGATAAGATTATTTTTAAATAATCCCTTAAATCCACAGCCAATCTGCTCCACCGATTGGAGGATTGAGAAAGAGTTTGTGATGCTACAGAGATTTTGCTACCGCACCATTGTTACAGTGATTCGCTATAGTAACAGCCTTGTTGTAGCATAAACAAAGATGGTTTTACATCTTCCTAAGAGATAATAATCCGTCTAGAGGATGTGTCAGTAGAAGAAGTAGGTAACGTTGGATTGGTCATGAAAGTATGCTGAGCTATGGAGTGATAGTTGAGATTCTCCCAACAATTTTTAAGATAAGGATTGACACGATTACAATTAGGGTAGGCTAGAAAGGTATTATGGCCTAAGTCACACGTCCTCAATTCCCTCAACTACCCTTATAATTAGCGTCCCAGATTGATTTGTCAGTAGGATTTTTTGTGTTAGAGATTTCTGACGGGAAGAATTTGGGAGAGAGCATTCACAATATTAGGGATGGGGAATTTGGGAGAGAGGATTCACAATATTAGGGATCGTAGAGTCTGCAATTAAAGCTTGTACACTATTTTGAAAAGGATTTAGGTCATAGATAAATTTATTGATGAAGAATTCTTTTCTTTTTTTTTTTTTCCGCTTTTGCCACATAGTTGGATAAGCATTTAAGTGGAAATATTGAAGTAACTTATCCCATTCTTCTCTTAATGTGTTGTAATCAATTCTAGATCTGCATATCATCTTGTTGAAGCAAAAAGAATCTCATAATAGTTGTAGATATGAGAGATATTACTTTCTTGTAAGCATGTGGAGTGAGAAATTCTCACGTCTTTTTGATAGTTTTGAAACATGATAGTTTAGCAATAGAGTGTTCAAGACTATCGAGAAAGTAGGTCAGCATTGTCGGATGCTTGTTATTTTGAAAACATGTTGTTAGGGCTATCGGGAGGAGAGATATCAAGATAATGAAGTTTGTCATGAAACCAATTAAGAAGTGAAGGATCCTTGACAAAGGGAGATAGTAGGCACCATTGAATTTGCATTGTTACTTCTGGTGAAGGAGGGTTTCAACTCATAGAGATATGAGTTGTAAGCAATGATACCTTTTGCGTGAGAGAAGAATCTGTGAGGTAATTTAGATCATAACAATTGTTTGAGTCAAGAAGTTGTTTAAGGAGTGTGGGCTAGCAGCAGCGAGTGCAATGTTGTGAGCGATCTCATAGGCAAGAATCATCAAGAGTGGTGCACCTGAGTGTGTTATTATGGTGAGCGGGAGAACACTCTATTGCGGCAAGCATGTCAGCATGGTGAGTGCTCTATTGTGGCTGGTGGGTCTAGCACATGACTGTAGCACATCTTGTGTGGGGAGGGAAGGAGTGGGTATGGCTTGGTATAATTGGGAGAAAGGGGGAAGGGATGTGTGGTGCGAGGTCAGTAGGCTAATGTGGCTTTGATATCTTGCTAGAGGAGAAATTTATACATTATTGATTGAATATTGGTGCCAATATTTAGGCGTACATGAATAGTACAAAAGGAAGATAATAAAGTGGTAATATATTCAATTATAAGAATAGAAAACAATAATAAAAATGTATATTTTTAATCTAGTACTTTCCTATGATATCACTTTCCAATCTAGAATCCTCTTTGATAACACAAAGAAAGTAGATGGACACGTCACGTCTCAAATGGTGGACATGCCTTGATGTGCGTCACTGTCTCTCTTTAAATCACTGTTCTAATATGATGAAATGTGCATAGGTTGCACTTTGTATGAGAAACTTACTTGTAAGTATCATAAGAACGTTTCTCAGTGAAGCTTTTGATTTTTCTTATCAGTACTTAATGCTTTTTTTGTTGGGGAAGTTCTTTGTGCTTCTTGGTCTTGGTGTTCCATATAGGTAGGTAGGTACCTCTCTACTCTATTCAGGAGCTTGTAGTTCTTTCTCATTTGTTATGAAACTGTGTTCTTTGCTTATTATTTAAGGAAAAAGGATCAAAATGGTCCCCAACTATATTAAATGACTATTTTGACCCCTTAAGTCCTTAAAGAGTAACTAAAATAGTCCAACCATGGGATTATTTTGGTTCCTCTTTAAGGACTTGAGGGACTAAAATGGTCCTTTAATATAATTGGGGATCATTTTGGTATTTCATAAAGAGTCAAGAGACCATTTTGATCCTTTTCTCCTTAGCATTTTTGTTATTGCATCATTGGAATATTCATGATTTAGCTTTTCATTTATAATTTGTATAAGAAAGCCTTTCACGAGCCTAAATTTTTTTTGCAATTTTAAGGATTTCTGATTTTCTGTTCTAATTGTTATGCTTGCTCGACTTCTTTGTTGAGCATATGAATCCTGAATTTTAGGTTTATTCGAGATTATAGATTTGATGTCTCTAAGTTGGAACCTTCGGCTGCAAAGGTTTGTTCTGTCCTATCAGCTGCCATTATTTTGTTTTTTTACAGTGAAAATCACTATTGCAACTTTTTGAGGGTTTTTCTATGTTATCTGAATTCCGAAATACAGGCATTGCTTCAAATATCAACATCATTAATATTTGTCCTGTTTTGATAGCTACATTGTGCTGATAACAGCCGTGCATTAGCAAGAGAATATAAAGATGTGAAAATTGATAGGGTATGCGATCAGACCATGCACTAGCGGAAAGTCTTAATATTCTATGGCTAATGCAAAGTTTTCTGCAAACATTTAGTTTATCAAATTTCATAATTTTCTTTTGTTTCATTGAAAGTTGTCCCAGGGCAATACTATTACTGTATTGATAATAATGGTTAAAAAACAAGAGAAAAGAGGAGAGAAAAAAATAATCTAGAGAGATAAGCTCTAGGATTTCACTATATTGTTAAAATGTACAAGGTTTAAGTAAATAATTGAACGTTTCATTGGCTTACCCTCTAATTCATAGGCTTGGGTCGAGGTATAATATTATAGGAAAAGCTGCATTTAGGCAACATAAGTAAAATTACAAAATAAGTCTTAACAATTGCTTGCTGTAGAATGAACCTAACTAGTCTGTAGCTATTTGATTATATTTGGGGTGCATGATGAGTTCTAAACTTAGGGAAAATACATGTGAAGTTGCCAATCAACTTCACTTATGCTTGTCGAATATTGGTGAGCTGCTTTGATCATTGGGGAAGTAGCCTTGATGACTATGGCATGATTTTCTTTGATGGCCGAGTAGCATTGATTTGATGGCTTTGGGCAACTTGGCCTAGTCAGCCCTCGAGTTGAGTAATGCTTGATGAAGAGCATTGGCTGAATCTAACTCTACGGTGAGTTTTCTAAACTTTTGGTGGCTTAAAAGAGTTGATTAGACTCAGTCAACCAGCCTTGAACCTGATTTAGGCGCTATTTGGGTGTACACTTTTCTTATTGGTTATTCTCACTATTCCCCATCAGACTGGGTGCGACAATTAGGTCACTCTCACATAGACTTGAGTTCAGAGATTCCACTGAAATCTTTCAGTGCTTTTTGAATAAGTTGACAACTCATGAGCATTATTTTTTTTCATTACTTAGGCTCTGTTTAGATTGGAGGAAAGTGAAGGAAATGAAATGAAATTCAAGTAATTTAAGGTTGACTATAAGTTCAAAGCTATTGATTTGAGATTTTTAGTTCTATATTCATTTCCTTCAGTCAAATTCTTAAAATCCAACAGTCTTAGTATAGGAATAAGAGTTTTGTATTTTAAACGGAGGTTTCTTTAAATATTTGGGATATGGCTAATGATGATGATGATGATTGTGATGATGAATGCATTATCTTCGAAGTATGGTGTTATTAACATGTAGATGTGCCTGGTTTACTTCTATGCTCATCCAATCAATTTAGATTGCATACCCTTCAGAAGTAATTCATGTCTGTGTGCAGAGAAAGAAGGTCGAAGTCCCTACCTATCTCACCCAGATCACTCATAAGGTATCATCAATACACTTTTGCAGCATTATAATTGGATTTGCCTTGGAAAAATGATATACGCTGCTCTTTTGACTTATTATAGGCCTGGATGGATAAAGATATTGTCTCCAAGTCCCCGGATCAGGTGGAAAGATTTGTTCCCAGATTTTTGAGGAAGCTGGGTGTGATTCTTCTGCCAGTCCTACTTGAGCTGCTTGCTTGGGTTTCCCTTGAGACACTTACGCTCACATTACTTCACCTCAGGTAAGTTATATTTGTTCCCTGTATACCTGATGATATAAATTTTAAATGCTTATTACTTTTAAATGGATTAATAATAAGTCTCCATGAATGCTAATACAAAAAATGGTGCTTGGATGTTTGTTTTCCCAAAAACAAAGGAAAAAAAAAGACATTTGCATGAAATAAATTATTGGCAATTCTTTGGTTGATTATGGATCTAAAGTAGGGGTGTGAAAATGGGTTTATGGGTCGGGTTCAGGTTAAACTCAAAATTGACTCGCCTTCAATTGATCCGACCAGAAATCGACCCGATTAGACAAACGGGTCAAAAATTTAGCCCCCAGACCCGACCCGATGGGTTACCGAGTTGACCGGACTTGATTTGCTAACCCGTGGGTGCGAGAGCACGGGCTGCGTGTGGGATTGCGCGAGAATGACTGCAAGCAAGGGAGGGCGCGGGAGTGCGCGACTGTGGGCGAGGGTGGGATCGTGCAAGTGAGCAACTGCGCGGGTGTCAACCAATGCGCGACTGCGAGCGGGCGAGGGTGAGGCTGAATCGTTGCGAGCACCTACGAGACTGCGGGAACAGGTGCGAGCGCCACGAGCATGACTGCGCGGGTGCACTAGTCTAGGGGCAAGGCGCCTGCTCGTGGGAGATTGGTGAGGTCGGACGGGGACTCGGGTCAAATCCAGATCAAATTTGGGTTAGCGGGTTGACCCGGACCTGTCCCGATTTTTAAAACGGGTCAAAAATTGAAACTTGAACCCGACCCATTTGTTAAATGGGTTGGGTCGACTCAAACCTGGATTTTTCCGGTCGGGTTATCGGATTGGGTCAATAATTGACACCCCTAATCTAAAGCCATTGATTTGGGAACCTCTTCTCATTTCTTCTTAAATTCTTAGCATCCAATCAAATTTACAAAATTTTTTAAAACAACTAAATATTTTCTTTTTTCAAATAAGAAAAATAAGAAATAGTATTTTTTTATACAGAAGTACTTACAAAAATAAATGTCTACATTAGAAAGTAGTAATAAAATAACCAAGTACCACAAGATGATAGCAATTATGTAGTTCACTGAAAATAATATCCAACATCTATGGGAGAGGAGAGGAACCTTTCCACTGCGAAGAATTCTGATGCGTCTTGCTCACAAAAGAAGAAAAAAAAAAAAAACTTCAGCAAACATAACCCCCCTAGCCCTAGCCAATAACCCCCTTTAAATAGCTACAATGCCCATTAAACACATTAAAAACCTTCCTAAATATTTCTCCCATGATTTCTCTTCCTTACATAGTGAATATTAACTCCCCTGGGCCCCACAGGAGAGGCCGAAACCCCCTCCCTGCTGCTCTGGTTCTCGTCCAACTGGTTTGCTGGGTTCGGCCGGTCTGGGTCAGATAGCGGGAGTTGGCTCCCGCTCTCCTCTGGCATAACAATACTCTCCCCCCTCCTAAAGACACACTTTGTTCTCAAGGTGGAAGGACGTGAACTATCTAATAATCGTCTCGTATGGCTCCCATGTAGCTTCGTGCTCTGGTAAATCCTTCCACTTGATTAGTACCTCCTATACTTTTGTTTCCCCTCGTTGCACCTCTTCTACGTCTATAGGCTCCAAAATGAGCTCCATATCTTCTGTCAAAGTCAGGGGTAGTGGAGACGGTCTGTGATCTCGTATCGCACGTCTCAGTTGTGAATCAGGAAATACGGGATGGATTTTGATTAAGGTTGGTGGCAATTGTAAGCGATATGCTACTGCGCCAATGCGCTCTCCTTCCTCGTAGGGCTCAAAGTAGTGGGGGGAGAGCTTCTCATTGCTTCATCGAGCCAAGGTCCTCTGTTTGTAAGGTCGGATCTTCATATAAACTTTGTCCCCAACCTCAAACTGTACGTCTCTCCTGTGTCCATCCGTCTGCTTCTTCATAATTGTTGTGCTATCTGCAGATGTTCTTATCAAAATCCAGTATGTTTCTTCTAATTACTGCTCAACTGATGACATTGGTGTGTTGTTGTGCCCATAATGTATCTGATGAGGTGGATCCCTCTCATATAAGATTTTAAATGACGTTGTTTGGGTTGCTGTATGATATGAAATGTTATACCAATATTCCGCCCAGGCTAACCACTTGACCCACATCTTTGGTGTTTCTGATACAAAGTGACGAAGATAAGTATCCATATTACGATTCACCACCTCCGTCTAACCATCTGTCTGAGGGTGGTAGGCTGTACTCCGCTTCCGGATAGTCCCCTGCATCTTGAATAACTCCCTCCATAAGTGGCTCAGAAAGACCTTATCCTGATCGAACACAATGGCCTCGGGGAGCAATCAGAATCGTCGGTAGAGTTTTGGATTGCATCTTAACGAGCTTCCTCATTATCTCCTCCATCCCTCCAAATCAGCTCTCCATTGTTGTATACCTTCATTTGATGGTTGAGAACTTTTCCATCATCCCGGACTTGATTTGCTCCAATTCGCTTTCCAACGCATCCATCTTCTTTGTCGTCATCTCTCCGAAACTTCGCTCTGATACTAATTTGACGCGTCTTGAAACCAAAAAACAACAAAGAGACAAGAAGGAAAACACAAAAAACACCAAGATGGGGGCTGAATTTTGTATTTCTTTTTCAACAATAATGAAAGATACAATGGTTCTGCTATTCGAGAGGTAGATCATCTCTCCCACAAATACTAGCTGCTGCTAGGGAACTCACAAATATAGAAAAAAAAAAAAAAAAAAAAAACTTCAGCAAACATAACCCCCCTAACCCTAGCCAAAACCCCCCTTTAAATAGTTACAACCCCCATTAAACATATTAGAAACCTTAAATTTCTCTCATGATTTCTCCTTACATAGTGAATAACTCTCCTTACATAGTGAATATTAACTCCCCTGGGCCCCACAGGAGGGGCCGAAACCCCCTCTCTACTGCTCTGATTCCCACCCAGTTGGTTTGCTGGGTTTGGCCGGTCTGGGCCGGATAGCAAGAGCTGGCTCTCACTCTCCTCTGGCGTAACAAATTCATATTAGTGTACGAACAAAAATGGGCATAAGAAAATATCCTTTCCCAAACTCAAGTACACCCAATTGTTATACAAAGGGCTCCAAATCTCTCCGATCAAATAAATATGAAAATATTCTAGTATCTTATAGAAATATAATAACCAAATAGAGAGATGATAAATAAAGGGATCTAATCATGTACCAAAAAATCAAAACTCAAATGCTCCTCGAAGAAATATCTTCTTTATCTAGCTCTCCCTTTTCTAGTTTCTTAGCAGCAGTTGGTTGCAACCCTCAATCTCATGCACATTACCCATCTCTTCTCACATGCAACTTGCCTTGCAGGTGCAACCTTGCTTGTGATACCATGTATGCAGCTCACCTTGCTGCTTGTGATACCATATTTGCAACTCACCTCACACCCATGTCCCTATTTGCAGTACTGCAGTTGCACATGCAGACTGTATCATAGAATTGCATCCAACACCTACTTTCGCACTATAGTTTGAAATTGCTACTAATGCCCGCTCTTTTGCGACTCAATATTGCAATGCACCTTGCAGCTTACTCGCACTTGCTCCTCACCCACTATCATATGTTTGTTGTATCGTCTTGCTTGCCGCTACTTAGTAATTGATCTTTCCTGTATCACCTACTCTTAATGATCTAAGTAAACTCTTAGATTCTTCATGCTTCTCTCCTCAGTGTCATGGATTGTACATCACTCATTATTTTAAAACCCTCCACTATTTCGACCATCAAATTTATTGGTATTAACTTTCTCTTGTAGTTGAGGCTGTTTGTTACTTTGTTAGTTTTCAGGTCAAACTTTAACATTTTGATGCGTCTTCTTCTACTTGCAATGACTTTTAAATTCTCAAAATGGAAAGCATCTCACTTTGTTGTTCTCATTGGATATTAAATAATTTTGAATCATATATTTCCTTGATTGTCATGTTCCAAGATACTGCCAAGAGAAAGTAAGAATTTCCTCATTCCACTTATTTTCAAGAAAATAATATCTCTCGTGCTTTCTTTCTCTATTATGAGATTCTCTCTTCAATAATATGATTTTCCTATCAAGCAATATAACAATACCTTGCAAAATAACTGGGATGAACTTCTACATTGCAGACCATTTACCATTAATCCAATCTTTTGGCAAAAATCGAATGCTGAATTTTTTTCAAGAGAATAATTCTCTTTGGTCTTCATCCCTCTCTTCTTCATTTGCAAACTTCGATGATAGTTGATTCTACTATCCTCTACATTATAAAAGGCCTTCCCATGTTCTTCAATTCATTGAGCTTTTGACTCCATCTCCTCCGACTTTTTACCAATATGCCCTTGTTATGATGCATTATGCTGTTGGGACAAGGGGTGTAAGTGAGCCGAGCCGGCTCGAGCTTGACTTGATAATGAGCTCACGAGCCGAGCTCAAGCTAAAACTCGAGCTCGTCTATTAAACGAGCTCGAGTTCGAGCTTGATGAGGCTCGACTCGCGAGCTCGTGAGCCAGCTCGTAATAATATAATTGATTTTTTAATTAAATATATTATTTTTTCTAAATAAAAACTATTATTATAGTTGGGATTTGAAAAAATTAATAAAAAAAGCTGCCTAGCATTAATTGAAGTTTTTATTACAGCTGAGATTAAAAAAAAAATGCTGCCTAGCATTAATGAAATTGAAGTGAAGCCGCTTAACATTAATGAAATTACACAGTATTCTTGGGAAAATAAACTACAACAGTGGAATAAGTAAGAAAACTATTGCTTTATTCCAAAAAATGAAAATTGTTGTGATTCCTGTAGAAAAATATAAAAAACAAATATATTTCTCGTCTTCTCACACAACAACCGCACAGCCTCCTTTGGCACAGGCAAATACGCAATCTTCCTCTGATAGTGAAGCCGGGATCTTACGAGCTACTCGCGAGCTTATTTTTACCACCATGAGTCGAGCTCGAGCTCGCCTTTTAAGCTTGACTCGAGTTCAAGCTCATGATTTGGCCGGCGAGTCGAGCTTGAGTTAGGCATGACTCGAACTTGACTCGACTTGTTTACAGCCCTAGTTGGGATTGATGTTTTATGTACAAGTCCTATGTTTTTCCCACCTAGAATTTAAATACTTTATTACTTCTGTTGATCTCTCTTGTGCATATGAGTATATTTACTTAAGTGCAAGTTTGAAGTCATCTCTATATTTTACACATTCTACGTAGTAAAAGTTTATTTTTTACTATGATAAACTCTCCATATTAATAATGTCTTGGAGTTTATGTAGTCTCAGCTCATCTCATTTTGTGCTGATAATATGACCATTCATCAAGCTTCATGTCTCTATCTCCTTGACAGAATGGAATTTTTTAACTCAAGCATCATCATTTGCTTGATGTAGCTTAGACTTGATGTTCCATATTAATGTTTCTCATCAATTATGGGGTGATAGTTTTGAGTGCATGTTACCTTATTAATTGAGGTCATTTTCTATCATGGATTATGTCAACCCCATGTCCATTCTATATTTAAGGACTTCCCTTTACTACTTAGCAATGAATTTATGAATGTTTGCTTTTTTACATTCCTTTTGAACAATAACCAACTCTCTCTTTAGGCTATCATTGCAATTTTTTTCTTGGATACTTTAGTTCCTAGAAAGGCTATTATTTTTATAACCCAACACTAGATGCATTTACACTTTAGCAGGCGTCATTGTTCATAAGATGTCTCCTACTTTTGGAGGTTGGTTAGTAAATTGATTTACTCTATTATGACTAGACATCTACTTTGTAGTAAGATTTGTAAGCCACAACACATGCAAGCTTCCAAACCAAAATAATGAGAAGTTTTATTGGGTATTTTTATTAGATATAGCAAGTAGTACTGAGGAAAAGGACTACTATACACTAAGAATTGGCATCATAATGTGGAAGTTTTTTCAGATGCTGACTATAATTGGTCAATTGATAATAGAAAATCCACATCAAGATACATATTATTTGTGAGATGCAAGTTAGTGACATAGAAGAGTAAGAAACAATGGTGATTAAATGTAGTGTTGAGTCAAAATAAGGAGTTGTGATACACTATTTGTCAGATGATTTGAGGAATTTGATTTTGTAATTGCACAACTCATAATCTTAAATTGTGACAATCTTACTCACATCTACAAGGCTAGTAATCATGTTTTTTCATAAAATAATGAAGCACATTGAGGTTGTTATTCAGGAGGTATTTCTAGTAAAGAAAATTTATTAGCCCTTTTTTCAACTATAGAATAATTGATAGCACTTTTACCAAGGCTTTGTGGCAACTTAAATTTCCAATCTATCTTAAATTTTTTAGCTAATTGATATATATATATATATATATATATATATATATATATATATATATGCTTCGTTTTAAATAGGCGCGTTGGCATAGGAAATATAGGCTTCATTTGGGATGATTTTTTTATTGTTTCTTACTACAGAGTTTTAGTACAAAAATTAAAAAAAATTTGTACTAAAACTCTGTAGTAAGAAGCAATAAAAAAGTCGTACGAAGCCATAATTTTAGGGAGATTTTCTAAATCTGATTAGTAAGAGTGTATTTATTTCATTGTACCTCATTATTCTATTGACTAATCAGTCATAATCAGAGGGGTTCTTTACTGAATAAGACAATAATTTAACGTTTGAACCAAGTTTTATCTAAGAAGAATATTATTGATGCAATTCCTAGCACTACCACCCATACATATTTCTGTTTCTACCAAACTGAGAACTGAAATCAAAATCTATAAAACAAAAATCCAAAAAACCAAATACTTGAAAATTGGGATTGACACCAAATATGCATTTATTCTGTGCTTCAAAGTGAAATGTTCAGAAACCTTTTTTTTCTCAATTAGATCAGTACTGGCCATGCAGGTATGTGCCTCTATCACAAACAGGAGTGTTCCTGGCAGGATGGGTCACAAAAAACCACAGATCTATTCACCTTACATAGCTGCAGCATCAGCATATACACACCTGGTAACTGACCCAAGAGAATTCTTACAGTAGAAGAATGATCAATTTTGGTCTAAGAAGCTACTGTATTAACTATTTTAATCCCTGTTGATGATATTTTCTCCATTTCCTCATATACTTCATATGGTTTTTTTTTTCTTGTAGTGTTACAAGGTAAAAATGTAGAATTATGATTCAGTGCATTTTTAGGAGACAGGTCTGTCATTCTGATGGCTGTAGGGTCTTGCAAGCAGGGTCAAGAAATATGCTACCACCAGCTTGGAGTTGAGTGGTGTTGCCTTTGTCCTTCGAAGGGGGGTAAAGAAATTGTCGTCTTATGATTGATTGTATTTTTATGGATATTAATGTATTTCAGGGCCTGGACTTCGATTGAGGCTAACTGATCTTAAGTTTTTAATGAAATGGATTTCTTTTTTTTTTTTTTTAAAAGCTGATTGAGTTATGTTGACATTGTTATTTTTACTGTTTTTAAAAATTAATTACTTGAATTAGTACTGTAGGGCTGATCATTCTGAAGTTCTTTATTGAATTCAAGGTGTCCCTTCTTTTCTTTTTCTTCTTGTTATGTTTATAGTTTTGAAATTAAGGCTTCGTTTGGACGGCTTTCTTGCTACTTCTTAAAGCAATTTTTTAGTTAAAAGATTTTGCTCGAACATGCGAACCGAAAAAAGTCATTACTTTTGTTAGTGGATGATATGAATTTACTTTGGCTCAATCAAATTATTATTCAAAATTTGAGTCAAGTTTGAGCCTGTTAAGTTCTTAAATGATTTGTTAAAAGATTGTTTGTTTGCTCTCGAATTGAAAAGTGATTGGAGTGATTTTGATAGGATAATAAAAAAAAATAGTCATCATGTAATATTATGTGAGAGAAGAGGATTTTAGTATGATTTTAGATGGGATTAGACATCATTTTTTTGATAGGATGAGAGATCGAGCGACCAGAAAGACGGATGTTGGGTGTTGGAGGTGGTCATTGGCAGACGATGATCGATGAAAGACTATGGAATTTCGATGAACTTCGGTCTTCGTTTTAGTTGTTCTTATAATAGGATGAGAGATTGAGTGATGAAGAAGATGTGTTAGATGTCAATTATTGGTAGGGCATTTGATGGCAGTCAATAAGAAATGTTAGGATTTGAGTGATAATATGAGGTCAATTTGGCTGTTCTCCCAAAAGGGGGGATCTTATGATGCTAAAGAATTTTGAGGATGGTTTGATAATTTATACAATTTAATAATATTTTCATTATTGAATGCTCTGGTTGTATCATAAGATAATTTAGATTTCTAAGTTTGGAGATCATCTCATAGTTTTCACAACAATTATTTTAAAGGGAAATTTGAGTTTATGTTTGGTAGTATATGTAATTGGAGAAATTTGATTTCAATTGTTTGTTTTGTTGGAGAAATATGTTTGAAAGTTTATTTTAGATGAAACTATTTATAACGAGGGATAACCTCTTGTATTCTCAAAGAACTCAAATGATTCTCAAATAATTCAAAGTTGGTTAGAATTAGTTTGAATTCAAACCTTGTTTGAATCTCAGTTCAAATCTTATTCGAACTTTATGATCAAACATTGATTTGAATCTAGTTTGAAAAACATTTGAACCTGGTTCAAATTATTCACGGCAGGTGCTCAGTGGGAGAACGCTTTGATGAGACTTACGATGCGTCAAGGGAAAAGGATTTTGTGAAGAGAGCTCAATGTTAGCTGACCAATGAGATCAATGGCATGTGAGGAGAAGAGAATTTTGCAAGAAAAGCTTGTTGAGGGCTCCCTATGGGATTGGTGACATGTGAGGAGAAAAGGATTATGTGATATAAACTTGATGGGGTTAGACTTTGATTGAACGAATGACGTGAGGAGAAGAGAATTTTGCGACAGGATGAGGAAGGCAAGCTTTGGACCAGCTAGGTATGAGGAGAAATGAGGCCTTGTTGTGGACGATATCCTAGGGCTGGAGACATGCAACAAGTTCGTAACGAAAGACATCATGAGATTGACACGTGTGAAGCAAGTTTAAAATTTACTTTGAATCTTGTTTGAACAGTGTTCAAACCTTGGTACGACCACTTAGTTTCTAATATAATTTAAATAAGATTTGAATTATGTTTGGACAAATGTTCAATCATATTTGAATTTAAATTAGTTAGAACTAAATTCTATCTCGACAAACTTTAATGCACTTCGTGTATGCAAGTGAGAGTAATTTCATTTGAAATAAACTTTTTGATATATTTTTTCAAGAAAATAAAAGCAGAGATATTTTTTCAATTATGTGTACTATTAGGCATAAAAAGTCAAAATTCCCTTTTAAAACAAGAAGGGTTTAGGAGCAAAGTATTTGATTGTTTAAAATGCCTAAATTATTTAATTTCATGTTCAACATTGTTTTAGAGCCGAATTTTCTCCAATTTATGTGAAGAAAAATTTCAATTTATCAAATAATCTCATTTCTATAATTATAATTACGATTTACATTTAAGTTCTCTCATAATTACATATTACGTTTTTGGTCTTTGTTATATGTGAGTAAATCATATGTATGCTGAGTGATAGTCATTAATATTATATTTTAATTTAAATATTATATTATATAATTCCTTTAACAATTACTATAATTATGAATGATTTAAGTGACATTTGAATCATTTATGAAAATATTAAAAAAAGATTAAAAAAACTATTTATTAGTTATTTATTAAATGGTTGAATAATTCAAACAAAATTTGAATTTAATTTATACTCTTTCATTTTTTGATGTAATGTAAATTAAATAAATTTATATATTTAAGATTTTGTTATATGTATTATAAACATTATCATGTTTATATGAGCTTAGATTCTAAGTAAAATATATATGTTTTAAAATAAGGTACATACATTGATGGGGAGGTAGTAAGAATATTTATGAAGTTGTTAAGAGTGGTGGTTGAACATTTAGGCTTCGTTTAGGATAATTTTTAGTCACTATTTTTTTATTATTTTTATAAAATTTTTGTGCAAGAAAATTGTTGTAGAAAGTAGAAAGAAAATTGTCCCAAACAAAGCCTTAGAGTCAGTGGAATGCTAACAAAATTGTTACTAGTTTTATAAATTATTGGCTGATATTTTCCTGCAATAGATGTTGGTAAAGTTTTCTTTGATAGAAAGGTGTGCTGACCTTCATATCAGAGGCTTGGATGTTAGCTAATTAATGGAGATAATTCTAGGTCAACTAAGACTTTGTTTGAGACAATTTTTTTATTACTTTTTAAAATAGATTTCTAGTTTAAAAATTAAAATTTTTATACTAGAAAGGTGCTTTATGAAGCAGTAAAAAAGCCGTGCCAAACGAAGCCTAAATGTACGATTAAAAAGTTTTGAGTTATTTATGTGGAATACTCATATCATGTACAATAGTTGTTACGTTTTGATGGAGGAAAGATGGCTTAGCTTTTGAAGAGTAGAGGGTTTGAGGCCTTGATGAAGATGTCGGGGATGTGAATAATTATTTGAATTTGTAATGATCTTCTTTCTTTTATAATAAATGAATTAGCTCGAATGTCATAGAGCTGAGCTGGAGCTTAAGCTCAAACTCAATTAATTAGTTAAGCTCAAGCTCAAGCTCAAGTGGGGGCGGCTCAAATTCGACTCAACTTATTTACTTCCCGAGATGATAGAGAATAAATATAAGGGTAAGAATGAGCTTCTATCCTAAATTCCTCTCTAATTACACATAAAAAATTTGGTAAAACTTATCAAATAATTATAATATTTTCATAAACAAATAATTAAAAAAATCATATTAAAATATTCTGATCAATATTTTAATTAAGATGAATCTTATAATCTTTTGAATATACTTTAAAATTAGTGCAAATATATATTACACTAATCTCAATGAAATTTTAAAAACTTCGAGCCACATCAAGATCATTTTTTATTAAAAACTCGTGACACAAATTCTATTCAAGAAAATAATTTTCATTAAAAAAAAAATAAAAAACAAGAGCTGAAAAATATTCTGCAAAAATAGCTCCAGCAGCCCAAGCTTTTAACATAAGAAGAAGGTTTGATCAAATTGCAGACTTGGCAACTAAATAAGATTGCAAATAATATGGAAAACCAACAAGAAGAAATAGTGCTTTTCACCCCTTAAAATTACTTGAGAAAGAATAATATGACTCAAACATGAAGCTTAGTTATACATATAATTAAACTAATCATGCATCCCCAAATCAGAAAAAATACTGTTCAGGCAGAGATAGAATAATTTGTAATCTCCTGAAGCTGCTTTGATCCATTCATCCATTAAGATTTCATTTGGGACAACTTTTTTTACTGTCTTTTAAAGCAGCTTTTTTAGTATAAAAATTTTAATTTTTTACTAAAAGTTACTTTAAAAAGCAGTAAGAAAGCTGTCCCAAACAAAGCTTAAGTTAATGATTTTTAGTTTCTGCTTCTGGGAAAGTTCATCCTCCTACAAGTGGATTTTTCCAAGCAAATCCTCACATTCATCATGCCCAAGCCAACAATATGAGACTGCATAAATGACAAGAAATAAAAGAGATGAAGAGGTCAGCTTTTGATTTCTAGTACCCATCCATATTTGTTTGTAAGAAAATGATAAACTTTCAAATAGATCCATATTTCAGTTGGAATCATCTTTAGCTGCTTATGTGAACAGCTGATTTGGCATCTTTATTAAATTATGAAATTTATATCCCACTCATGCGGATTTCACCAAACCTGGCAGCTTTTCAACTGTTTCCGTGGTAAAAAAAAAAGTTTGTGAAAAGTAAAGTGTTTGGAAGATAGCTTTTTAATTTTTACTTTTAAAAAGCTGCTTTTGAAAAAGCATTTTGAAAATTTTTATTAAAAAAATTATTTTAAGAAACAGTATAACTTTCTTACTTCTAAAACAATTTTTTAGTAAAACATTTTTAGTTCTAGAAAATTTTTATTAAAAAATTGCTTTAAAAAACAGTAAAAAACTGTCCCAAATGAAGTCTAAGAAAGAAATTTTTAAAAGCAAAAAAAGGAAAATCTTAAATTGCCCAAGAATAGGAAAGGTGTTTAACGAAGATATAAAATATTTTACTTAGAAATAAGACGATTCACTTGAAAACAAGTTATTTCACCGAATAGGAGCTATTTTATTCATTTAGATACCTTGTTTCAAGTGAAATACTTAATTTTGGGTAAAATACTGACAATGGCCTTGTGAATGTGATATGTGTGTAAGTTTCTCTTAATTGGCCTAAATGTCCAAAAAAAATTTAGAAAAGATGTTCTATCAGCTAAATATTATATAAATAATTGAAGTGACACCAATTCAAAAATGTCTCTTTTCCAAGATTAGCATTATTTGTTTTGAAAAGATGTATGGAATTTTGCAGAGCATCTGAAGGAAATGTCAAATACAGACCACAAAATTACAAACCTGTCTTGTTTGTATTAGTATTTACAACCGGAACTGCTACAGACTAGATCATTTTGGAGAAAAGAAAAATAGCCAAATCTTGACTGAATCTAGCATTAAGACAACTAATATGGCATGCCAAAGAAAATAGTCATTAACAACGAAATTCCAACGTTTAAGGTACAGAAATTAGCTGCAGCAGCAGCTAAACAACTAAGAAAAATCTGTCCTTCAAGCTATTTTCTTTGACATGACAACAATTTCCAGATCACATTTTAGCTATTCAGCTATCACTCAAGACACTAATGCCATCATCCATCAAGCAAAACTTTCTAACAAACTCATATCATAGAACTTTATATAGGAAATGTTTACCTTCTTCATCAAACTAGTCGCATATTAAGGAATGAAAATATTCCATATCTCATAGGATTGGAATCAGATTTGTTAAATTGGGACAACCAAAAAAAGAATTTATTCTAAAGTTGGATATCACTCAAAGTGAACTGTGAAATAAGGCCAGCAGCTAAAGCTACTTTTCAGCAAAGGAGCTCAACTTTTCAACATTTTAAGGCCACCCTTTTCTCAAACGTTAAAAGAAAATAAAAGAAAGAACAAAGGACATAATATCATTCCAGAGAAAACAATGGCTAGAATTGATTTTGTTCAAGTATTGCAAAGTAATTCTTTCTATTTTGTGAGCCAATATTTTTGTTTTGTTAAAAACAACTGTCTTGATTGTTGTCTTATAAAACGGAAGGAATTGTCTTGCAAGATGACTAACATGTCTTAAGGTTAAAGAAGAAGTCTATTGTATGCTGAGCCTAAATTTAGCACAGGAAATTCTCATCCAAGTATTTTACCAACTTTAATAGGTAATTTCACATTCAATAGAAAATTTACCTTAAGATGGTTACTGAACATACAAAATCATTGCAAATAAGCAAAAGAAATAAAAAATTAACATAAACTGGAGCTCCTCAATTTCTTGATAAGATTGAAATAGCAACAAAACCAATAAGTAAATAATATAAATACCTTAGATCTTGATAATCTTAGCAGCTCTTATCACAGGGTTTGCCTTAGATATCTCCTCTCTACCTGCAGCCTTGTAATCAAAAGAACAATCGTGAGTATCAGAATACCGGTGCCGACCGCAGAATAGATCACCACATCGGCACCGGAATCCGGTGAGACCAAGCCTTCTCCGGCAAGTCGAGCACCGGTGGCCACAAAGAGCTGGTTGCCGAGAAACATCCTCCGATTTTATCCGGCAAGAAACCTTGGCAACAGCTGCCACAATTTCTGGTCTCTCAGACCTTTGACCCAAAAAATCCTGAGAAGGTTTCAACAATAAACAAGATGGTTGCTGTTGTGGAACAGGCTGTGAAGGTGGTGGTGATGGGGAGCTAGGGTTTTGCGGAGTGGAAGAAGAAGAAGGAGAAGGAGAAGAGGGCGTGAGGATCTCAGCCTCGTCGTTACCAAGGTTGCAACTTTCTCGTGCCATTTAATAATTCAGAAAACAGCTTAACTAGCAAAAGTTTAGACCAGAGTAAAAGCTGAAGTTCACAGTAGAGATTAAGGAGAAATTAGGAGCTTTAAAACAAATTCACATAAAAGAAAGATGGAATACTGGAAAATTTAAGCAACTGGGCCAAAAGAATCAAGCTTTACCAGATAGAAGCCCCAAATTAGATCGATGGAAAGAGATTTTATTGATTTAAAGAACAGATCTAAGAAAATAAATGGGAAATAGCTTGATTCCTCCAAGGGTTAGAAGAACGCGATCGATCGATCGATCGATCGCGTTTGAAGGAATTCGGGAGAAGAACCAAAAGGAAAGTGAAAGGAAATGTTGAAACTTTGAAGAAGGTGCCCATAAAATATAGAGGGATTTTAAATAATATGAAAATAGTATATATATTTTTTATAAAATGTTAAAGAATGCGACGCAAAAAATTAAAGGGAAGAAATTCAAGAAAATGGCCTGGGATTTCCGTACTCACCACTAATCATCAATTACTGTGCTATGGACGGAATTTTTAATATTTTATATGTGGTTTGATGAATTTTTTATGACGTATTAATTAATAAAAATCACAAATATCTATGAATACAGTATCTATGAAATAAAATTATATGTTATTTTTCTGCAAACAATGCAAAACCTGCTAAGGTTTAGTTTGTAAATTAGAAAGAAATTAGTTTCTTGTTAGTATCATCTTCGAATTTGGGAGCGAGAAGATGTGGACAGAAAGAAAATGAGAAGTCACCTCCATATTTACATATATATATCCCTGAAATTTTCTTATTTTACATATCTAACACTTAAAATTTACTATTTACTCTTAACGACATCGGAAACTTTTAACTAATCAAATTTAGTAATTTATCACTTCGTTATTCCGACGTCTCCGTAACATAGTTTTGTCGAATCGCCGTTAATAGCTAGAAGGCGTCGCAAAGACCTCCACCTTTCTCCCACATCATCGCACACGAGCTGCCATTTCAGCTGAGCGAAGCTTTTACCTTTCTCCATCCCCGAGATCAAGGCACGCGAAGGCATCTTGCTGGACATCCCCGATATTTTAACTGAGTGAAGCTTTCTCAAGATGTTAGCGAAATATCCGGCAGAGGCAGCCTCACCCCGCCCATTGCTCCGCCCCTCGCTAACCATGGTATCAAGAGCCGAACCTTGGGGGATCAAGAATCAGCCGCTTCTCTCCCTCCCTCCTCCTCCACTCTTTCTGATTCCATCTCCACATTCGTTATACCCGCATCCCTCAAATTTCTGATTTCAAATATCAAGAATCTCGTCCCCAACTCTCTCACTTCCGAGACATATGCGATCTGGCGCATTTAGCTCCTCCAACATTTTACAGCCAACGGATTTGCCGGCCATCTCACAGGAACCTCTCCTACGCTTACCAACACCGCCAGCCCAGACTACCAACTATGGCATCTGATCGACAGCAATCTCATCTCCGCGCTTTTCTCCACGCGCTTTTCTCCACCATCTCTCCTTCGATTCTTCCTTATGTTCTCTCTTCCACCACCACGAGATTTGGACGATTCTTGAACGCCATCTTCAACCCACAAGTCGCTCTCGAGTCATCCAACTCAGGAACGAACTTCATCACATTCAAATAAAAGACTCCTCCATGCAACAATATCTTGCTCAAATCAAAATCATTGTAGACAACATTGCCGCCTCCGGCTCCAAAATCAACCCGGAAGATATATCATCTTATACATCCTTAATGGTCTCCCCTCTACCTATAACTCCTTTAAGACCGCAATTCGTACCTCTCTTCATCATATCGATCTCGACACTCTCTACTTGCTTCTCTGTAGCGAGGAGATCAACATTCAACAAGAACACCTCAAAGAGACAACCTCTTCCTCGGACACCATAGCTCTGATACCATGAAAGAAGAGATAGGGAAAGAAAACAGAGAAGGAGAAGTATGCTTATACACGCTTTAACTAGATACATATGTACAAGTATATATAGAGGAGAGATAGCCTAATACAGATGAGAATGAGTAGGTTCGCTAACAATTACAGCTCTCTGTTTTAGTAATAGATGGTTAGTAAATGAATTGCAAATATTCATATGAGAATCTAGAAAGATTTGAATTACTTAAACTCGAAACAGATTGCAGAAAAAATGGATTCTAGCAACTTCAAAAATATTACAAATCTAACATATTTTATAATATGGATATCTTTAGAAGTTATTAGAATTCAGAAATCAATAAATGGTAAAAAAAAGCTGCAAATATAGGACTTATTCACCTGAGGACAAATGTAAATGCACCTGAGAACAAATAATGTACTCCTTGCGCACAATGTGCTAAAGAAGCAATCTAAGCTTCTGTTTCTGTGGGAAAGCAGAACTTAAATCAAGGCTAGGTTTCTTCTTTCTCAAAGCTGGTTTTACCCGTAGGACGCTTGGTTTATTTTAGAGTTTGTTATGCAGTAGTGGTATATGACATTTAGGTTCATGATTAAGCATGCACAAATGTAATCATGCTTAATCACTGTTGCCAATACTCATTTTTAAATTAGTAATTCAAATCTTTCTAGATTCAACTCTATATCGTCGTCTTACAGGTTCTCTCCAATACCTCTTCATCACGCGACCGGACATCGCCTTCGCCACCAATTGCGTCTGCCAATGTATGCATCACCGTACTGATCAAGACTTTCAAGCCCTCAAGCGGATACTACGTTACATTAAAGGAACGCTATCTTATGGTCTTCCCATTACTGATGGAAATCTCACTCTCACCTCCTACACAGATGCGGACTGGGTATCCGACACCAGCGATCGGAAGTCCGTTTCTGGGTACTGCACCTTCCTCGGTCCCAATCTAATCTCCTGGTCGGTAAAGAAGCAAATCACCGTTGCAAAGTCCTCAACCGAAGCCGAATATCGCTCCCTGTCCGCTGCCGTGTCGGACATTATATGGCTTTGACGCCTGGTTCAAGAGCTTCATCTCGATCAAAAGTCTCCTACCATCATCCACTGCGACAACATCTCAGCCCTTGCTCTCAGCAAAAATCCCGTCTTCCACGCTCGAACCAAGCACATTGAGATTGATTATCAGTTCATTCGTCATCACATCACCTCCGACGCTCTCTCGCTCGCCCACATCTCCTCAAAGAATCAAATCGCCGACATTTTAACTAAACCCCTGTCTACAGCTCGTTTTAATGACCTTCGTACCAAATTAAGCATTCAGTCCGAGAATGCTTAATTTGCGGGAGGTTGTAAGCAAACGAGTCCTTACTTTTCTTGTATTTACCAGTTTACCTGTACAACTCTATTTATAGGCTCTGTAGCATTGTATCTGTTATGACAATGATATACAATTCTTAGTTCTCTTCTCCTTTCTGGCTTCATCCTTTCTCTGTTTCCGCCTGCGTGCTTCCTGTTCTTTCACTCCCATGATTGAAAGTTGAAAACAAATGATCAAAAACAGCCGCGTAGGACTCATTCAAAAAAAGTGGACTCTGCAATTTATTATTGATGCAATAGTTGCATAGAGCTCAGTTGATTGCTAATACAACTGCCGCCAATCCTCGATGCATTCGTGCAACAGCTGTAAAATAACTATAGGCAACATTGATCAATAGGTGTTTGGTTGCAACAGCAGTTTATTCGTCCAACAGCAGCTATCAATTCTTTGTATGACTTCAGCAATCATATGTCAAATCAAAAACAGGTTTAGTTCATATAAATGCGGCTACCAATTCAACTGAAGTTTCTATGTAGCATATATTTTCATATAGAAGAACCTATCAATTCATATAAATGTGGCAACTAATTCAACTACAGCAATCATATATGACATTTAGTTAGAATTATGAGAATAGCTTCAAGCTTCAAGCTGTAGTTTAATATATAACAACAGTTCAATAAAATATATAACTGCAGATGGGAAATTGTAAAAGCAAGATGAATTGTTACATAGACACTATTCCTAACAGATATTCAAGCTCTAGTTTATGTATAACTGTAGTTCTTACATATAAATTGTGTTGGGAAGTAAACCATGGAATGAAACAAACAAGAAAGGAAAACAACGGAAATGAACACCCATATTTAACGTGGAAAAATTCGAAACCAGGAATAAACCACGGAGTCTAATAACAAGAAATCCACTATGAAATATTGGGAGAAATTGTACATATCTCTTCTTCACACTCTTTTCTTGTCTCTTCTCACTTCTCATTTGTTCTACCTCAGAACAGACAAAGAGACGCATTTCAATACACCAAGGGATGCAACCCTTCAAGTAAAACAAGAAAAAGAGGGAAGAAGAACTGCTCAACCCATCTCGCAACGCTGTGGCGTTGAGGTTTGGAGCTCCGCAATGCTCCACTCTCTGTTTTCATCCTAACTCAAAGTGTTGCAGCGCTGGAGTTTGGAGTGCCATAGCACTCTGTTTTTTGTCTCCAAGTCAAAACTGTAGCGCCGCCGCACTGCATCCTACGACGTTGCATTGTTTGTATGGAAAAAAAAAATCCTAGGGCACAGCCCTCGATCCCCAAGCAGGGGAGCATTCCCCCCAACAAGCTTGACTAATGATATTTAGGTCATAAATAACAGTACAATCTGATTGATTGACAAATTAAATTTCACACGAAACTAAGAAATTGTTCAATATATAACTCAAGTTCAATAAAATATATGACTGCAGGTCTAGTTCAAGCTGCAATTTATATATAACTGATGTTCAATAAATATGAGAATAATTACTCAAAATATAACTGCTATACCAGCAATTTGACTTGTCACGCTCGTACTCAGAAATGCTGGGGCCAAAACACTGATAAGTTATACAAAAATGATCTTGGCATTGTTACACTTTATTGTTATACAAAAACGCTAAATTGTTACACTTTATTGTTTAAATCTAAACTCCAAAATTTCTATAATAACTTCGGAGCAAAGAAATTGCTTGAATCTCCTAGAGTCAAGAAAATTACAAACACCTGCAGCTTCAATCATGCAAGACCCCTTTGACTGCATGCCAAAACAGGCTATACAACATATATAATGCAATAGATGGATCATATAAACTTATTAGTTGCAGGTTAAACACACAATTGGATTTGAGATCATGCATTGAATATAAAACTTCAACCATACATTGAAAAATACAAACACATATTTAGCGATCTTAAAAGGATCATTTACAAAAAAAGCACATCATAAATCATTTTCACTATTTTTTCCTCAATGGAAAATAAATAATAGACACTTTAATTTGCTTCTGCAATACGCATGAATCATGATGATGGTGGAGGATGCCCATTATTGCTTTTAACTAACTTGAGATCATTTTCCATAAATCTATAGATTACAAGCAAAGATTAAAATAGTTGAGGCTTTAGTACAGAATAGTAGTTCATTTTGAGCAAGGATTTGAAGATATAAATTGGAGTCTTTAGCACAATACAAGCATTGGAGGCTTTGGTACAAAATGGTAGCAGAATGCTTTTGACTCTAATATTGTATTAAGTAATAGCACAAAGCTTCAGCTATTAAGTAGCAGCAATCAGAGTTAAAACCAAACTACAAAATAAAAAAAGATAATCTTTAACTTTTGTACTTTAAGTAGAGAAAGAAACAAACCAAAGATGCTAACACTTGTAGCAAGATGTTAGATATCTCTAATGCACAAACAAATATATCGTAATATTAAATTAAGTTGTTTCAGTATATTATTTGGATCTTAATTGTAATTCTGCTATACTTAAATAACTCCTACAGCTTCAATCTTGCAAGGCCTCCAAAACTGTTTGTCAAAACAGGATAGAAAACATATACTTTGCAATAGATTGATCGATCATATAGCAGCTAAATCAGGTTCAATTAAAATTCCGGCGAACTATTACTCTTAGCACATTATATAAGGTATAGGAAAATTTCAACTACTTCCAAATGTGCAATCGCGGGGTCTAGGGCACACCGGAGAAATCGATCCCTGTCGTTGGGAGGGCGCGGGAAAGGAAAGCGGAAAACCTGCTCACTGATCACGGGAGAAGCTTCCTGCGGCTGCTATTGCGGAAGAGGAGCTCGGGAGAAGGGAGGCTGTTGTCGTGAATTTTTTGATGGAGTAATCCACGCAGAATCAGCCGAACGGACTTTAAAGGGCGGCAACTAGTGTTGCGGGGATAAATAATTTGAGACACGTTGCCTGCTATAAAGAAAGTATTTTTTAAAGCGGTTAAAAAACAGCTTTTTAATATAATTTTTTTTAATTCACTAAAAATATTGTGACAAAAAAAATAATGATTATGACACGAAAGCAAATCATTAAGAGAGCTAATCTAAATAGGGTTGTAGTCGAGTCGAGCTCGAGTCACTTTTGATTTGTGCTTGAGCTTGATTAATTAATTGAGCTCAAGCTCGAACATGAGCTTTATTCAATGAGTTCAAGCGGTTCACGAGCTAGCTTATTTATTATGAAAAAGATAATTATGATTTAAGGAATTATTATAATAAAATAGTAAAAAGAATGTGAAATTATAAAAAATAATAATAAAGATATTTTTTCAAACATTTTCAATAAAGAGAGAGAATGATTATAGTTTGCGAGCCAGCTCATTTTTCAAATAATAAGAATAACTTAATACAAGAAAATGAGTTATAATTTTCAAACATTTTCAATGACTTTATACTTAAAATTCAAAATTATAATATAATTTAAGTATATTTTATATTAATATTTTTTAAAAGAGCCGACTCACGAGCTATTAAGTCGAGTCGGGATTGGCCCAGGCTTGGCTCGTTTGTTCATCGAGCTTGACTCACAAACTATTTATCTTGCCGAGCCTGAGCCGGCTCACGAGTCAGCTTGACTCACTTACACCCCAAGTCCCAAGCGAAGCCTAAGTGAATAAACAATTTAATATGTTGGATTTAGAAATTCTAATATTTAAAGTGATCTGTATGTAAATCCCCCAAAATAAGCCCTAAGAAAATGGTCGTGATTTTTATAGATTTACCACTAACCCCCAATCAATGTACAATTGGCGTAATTTTGTACAATTTATATGTGATTAGATGACTTTTTTTAATGACTTATTCATTAATACAAATCACAAATACCTATATGAATAGAGAATCTAAGAAATAAAATTATATATTATTTTTGATGAACAAACAATGCAAAGCATTTTTAGCTTGTTTTTTGACATCCTATTTCTACTCATATAACTTTATATTGATAAGAGATCATTTTCTCTTTAGATCATCACCAAGGAATATGTATGCGACATTTTCTTCTCTCTCTCTCTCTCTCTCTCTCTCTCTCTCTCTCTTCATCCTCTTGGCCTCCAACTGATCAAATTAAAATTCCTTGAGAAGCAAAAACCATTCTCACTCTACGCTCCCCCACATGCTTCCAATAGGGCTTCAAATGAACCAATACACTCAACTAACTACTCATGTCATCTCAGCTAGGTAAGAACTCTCATTCATAATTGTTTAATTAACTAATTGAATAAATTTATAAATACTCGATTAATAAATGAATAAATTTGAATAGCTTGTCATTTGATTTGTTTGTGATCATAAACAATATCAATTAAAGCTTGTGAATAAGCTCAATCAACTCAATTTTTGCTCAGAAGAAATTTGCAATAAATTTATCAAGTAGGAGAGTATGACCTATCAAGTAAGCTCTAATGATGTGAAACCCTAAAGAAAGTGAAGCTAAACTCTTAAACATCAATGCACATTTTGATGAGTGGTTGAAATTTTATTAGGACTACCAAAATTAAATGTGCTCACATAAGAGTACTCCCAAGATAGGTGACTGACCTACTAGAAAATTGCACCAATGACACAAAATCGTCAGACCACTAGTCCAAAGCGGACAATATCATGATATTTAAGCGTTTGAGTTGTTATAAATAGTATCAACATAATAAATTAGTTGAAAGATAAGAACTCTACCTTTAAAATCCTATCTATTTAGTGGATAATTCTCGACTAAGGAAATTGATAAGGATGTCAGTTATTTAAATGTGAGAGATTGTGAAACACCTTAAGAAAATAAAGCTAAACTTTTAACCATTAGACGCTTTTTGATGTAATGATTGAAATTTTATTGAAAACTCTAAAGTTAACCATGCTCCTATAAGAGCACTCCTTGGATGGGAGACCTCCTAGGAAGTTACATCAATTAGACAAAACTATGGGACTATTGGGTAAAAGCGGATAGTATCTCGATAGTTAAGAATTGAGTTGTTACAAATGATATTAGAGCAGACTGGGTGTCAAAATCGGGTTTCGGGTCGGGTTCGGGTCGAACCCGAAATGACCTGCGCTCTAAACGGGTTGACCCTAACCCGACCTGGGTAGGAAAACGGGTCAGAAAATCGGACCTGGACCTGACCCGTCGGGTTGGCGGGTTGACCTGACTCGACCCGGAACGGGAGCAGGTGGCCGAACGCGGGCGGGCGTGCGGGCGCGCGGTCGCGCGAGCGCGCGGGCAGGCAGGCAGCGAGCGCGGGCGAGTGCGGGCGAGTGCGGGCAGCGAGCGCAGGCGCAAGCGCGGCAGCAGCGCGGGCGCGAGTGCGGGCAGGCCTTTAAACAGGTTTTCGGGTTGACCTGGCAACCCATCGGGTCAACCCGAACCCGACTCGTTTTTCAAACGGGTCGAATTCCTGAACCTGAACCCGACCCGTTTAGGGTTCGGGTCGGGTTCGAGTCGGGTTTTCGTGTCGTGTCAAATATTGACACCCCTAAGAGCAGTACATCAGTCAAAAGATATAAACTCTACCTTTAGAAACTTATCTACATGATAGATGATTATGGGCTAAGGAAACTAACAAGGACATCAATTATTTAAGTGGGGGATATTTTGAAACCCCTTAGAAAATAAAGTTAAACTCTTAAACATCGATGTACCATTTGATATTAAAGCTAAAATTTTATTAGAAACTCTAAAGTTAAGCATGCTCGTGCAAAAGCACTTCTGAGATGAGTGACCTCCTGAAAGTTATAATAATGTGACAAAACTGTGAGGTTATTTGGTCAAACCGGATAAATCTCAATAGGTAAGAGTTTGAGTTTTTACAAATGGTATTAGAGAAGTACACCAACCAGAAGGTGTACTTATTTAATTTAATTAAAAAAGGTGATTTTTTGTCAAAATTAAATTAAGATTTAAATTGAGGTCCAATTAAGGGGCTTTTAATTTTTTGAGATTAAGGACTGAATTCTAAAGAGTTTGATATATTATGGTTAATTTTTTGATTTAATTTGAATTTATTAGAATTTTCTGAAGTTGTCAGGGCTTAATCGAACACGGTCGAGTCTAATTTGACTCAATACGAGCTGATTCGAGCTCGAATTGGACTTGACGGGGCTTGATTAAATTGATCAAAGGCCCTCGAGGGCACTCGAGCGAAAATTGAGGTCAACAGGGATCTTCATGTGGGGTAGTTGTCCAGTAGAAGTTGAATATGGATAATGTTCTTGATATTTGAGATGAGGAACTTCAGGGCAGAGGGAATGGTTACTTCGGTTGAACTTTCCAAAGTTGTGATTTGAGGTGAAGACGTGGAGAAGGAGGAATCATCCATATCTATTTAAGAGAGGGTTCCGTTAGGTAGAAAGAGGCTCTGATACCATGATAAAGGCCGAATAGCTACAATATACAAAGAAGAAGAAAGAGTAGCATGCGTACTTCATATATATATATATATATATATATATATAGTCTAGCTTAAGGGGATAACATTCAGCAAAACTCCCTTATCCAGATAGCATTGAACGGCGAGGAATAACATAGTCGAAAGCGGAGTGTGATGATTAAAAGATGAAGTAGAGCAATTGATATTAATTATGAATTTAGATGATCAGTTGGAGATGTTGTAGTTGGCAGAGAAGCTTTTTCAAATGTTTCACATTTGGAAATTCGGACTTTGTGCCCATGAAGGCATAAGCTATAGGCCACCAACAGCAACAAAATGTTTTAGCACAATCTTATAAACAATCGAGTTGGGTTGGCCTTGTTTAGCTTTACAGCCCAAGCAAGAAGCAAGGTGTGGTGCTTTAGATATAAATTGAAAATGGTAGGGTTTATCATTGCATTGTAATGTATCTTTTGTGCGTGAATGGAATGTAGAAGGTTAGGGCATCTCCAATTGAATGTCATTCGCTCGTTTGCAGCTCCAACGAGCGTCCACCCGAACGAAAAATGGAAACACATTTTTGTGTTTTATCTCGGTCGTGAACAGTTCGACTCCAATATTGGCGTCACACTATTTAGAAACCCAATATCAGCAGTCATCTTCCATCTCCTTCATCCCGAACGAGTCAAGCGGACCTTTCTTCTCCATCTACTCAGTTTCATTCGAATTGTGTTAGAAATTGAGTTTGATTGGAGATGAATTATTATTTGATATGACTGTTACCGAATTTTAAAGTGAAAAATAGGTTTTTCGGTTGGAGAAGCTCTTAGGCTCTGATATATGTATATGAGGCAGTTGTGTAAGTGCATAAATAAGAATGGATTTGGCAGATTTGTAATGCTATAGGCCACCACCACCCACAAAATGCTTGAGTATGTTCTTGAGAATAGTTGGGTTAGATTCTCTCAAGTTCAGTATAACATGATATATAATGTTATCCATTCAATGATTTTGATATATGTTCTTAAATTATATTTTTCCCATACCTTTTGAAATATGCATTATTCATATGGTAATATGTCATTTAATTAAAGTATTATGTAATGGATTCGTTTTCCCTTTCGATATATTGTCATAAATGACGCTTTTTCTTGTAGTGTATATGTATGGTGTGCTGTCCAATTATTTTTAATTTTTTAAAAAATGATATTATAACTGATATGGATTAAGATAAATGTGCTTTATTAATTTTTGTTTTAAGATAAATTGCAAAATAGATGTATAATTTGGATCCTCTTTATAGAGAAAATTTTGACTTTTTAGCATATTTTAAAAAGCATTTGAAGTATGAAAAAAAAAGTTAGTTAACTTCTAAATTAGTTTCAAAACATTATAGATATGTTTTCTTACAAGAGAAATTATATTCATATTGTAAAAATTATTTGATTTAAATAAATTAATTTCTAATAAAATATAAATATGAATATTTCATCTAAAATTTCTTATTTATTATACATAATTTTTTTTTTGAAAATATTTGTCAAATTGAGGAAATAGTAGCTACATTGCTTTAAACTATATGCACTAAAATTGTGAGGAACACACATAGGATAGACTTGAGAAAAGATGGTTAATTTGTATTTGCTATGTAAAAGGATGTATATAGAGACTAATAAAAAGGTGTTGTACTATGTGTGTAAAGAAGTGCTTTTGCTTTATAAGTGTAAGGTAGATATTAATTTGGTTGTTATAATCCTATCATTTAATTATGCTTGTGTTGCTCCATGAAATGTACTGAGTAGTAGTCACTATTAGGTCCCCTCAAACGCATGGTAATGGCTGAACTGTGAGTTTGGCGCAAAGCTGTTGAAACTTATGTGTCAGGAGGGACTTTGTGAGAATGTCCAACGGTTGGTCCTAAGAGGATATTGGTACAATGTGAATGTGATGAGCTTGAACCTATTCTCTAGCGAAGTGATAGTTGATCTTAATGTGCTTATTGCTAGTGTGAAATATTGGATTGTTGGCAAGTGCGATGGTAGAAATTGTGTTGCAGTAAAAACTTGTAGGTTGTAAGATAAGTATGCTGAAGTCCTACAGGAGCCATTATAGCCAGATGACGTCAGCAGCGGCTATGGCAAGGGCCCTATATTCAGCTTTGGCGGAGGAGTGAGCCACAATTGGTTGCTTCTTGACAGCCCATAAAATAAGAGTAGATCCAAGAAATAAGCAGTAGCCTGTTATAGAGGGAAGAGAAGAGAGGCCACTTGCCCAATCTAAGTTAGAGTACGAATCTAACTAAAGTGGGCCATTGGTGATGAGTAGTTCATATACTAACGAACCTTTAATGAAACATAGTAGATGTTTGAGCAACTAAGAGTGTTCCAATAGAGGATTGTCCATATGTTGACATAGTTGATTTACTGCATAAGCAATGTCTAGTCGGGTAATAATAAAGTACTAAAGCAAGCCAATGAGATAACGATAGAGTTCTAATTAAAATGAGGGTCCATAGGACTTTAAGGGAGTGTGATGCTTGGTTGGTGTGGGATTAGAAGTTGGATTGCAAGAGGTGAATCCTGCTTTGTTAAGTATGGATATTGCATAGGGTTCTTGGGATAGGAACATGAAGTTTGATTGGTGTTGAATTTGAATGCTAAGGAAATTAAATGGAGAGCCAAGGTGTTTTATGGAGAAGGTGGAGTTGAGATTGTGAATAAGTTGTTGAAGCTATGTTTGGGAGGTGTTGGTGAGAAGAATATCGACGACGTAGATGATAAGGTAGACAAGTAGTCCATGTGAGAGTTGGAGATAAAGAGAGAAGAGTTTTTAATTTGATGATAGACAAGAGATATTAAGTGAGTAGAAAATATATGAAACCATTAATTAGGTGCTTGTTTGAGACTGTATATAGCTTTCTTGAGAAAATATACATGGTTTGGAAATTAGAGCTTCAAAGCCTTTGGGTTGAGACATGTAGATGCTCTCATGAAGAAGGTCGTGAAGGAAGGCATTTGATACATCCAATTGATGTATGGGCCATTGTTTGGTGAGTGCAAGAGTGAGCAATACCCTAATGGATGACATTTTGGCAACTGGATTGAACGTTTCACTATAGTTTAATTCATATTATTGGCAGTTTTCTTGAGCAACAAGATGAGCTTTATAGTGCTGAACAAAGCCATTGGGATTAAGTTTGATTTGATAGGTCCAATGACAGCCATGGAATTTCGCCACTCTAGATTCTTGAGGATTTTAGTGAATGTGGTGGGTTCCATCGTAGGTGTTGTTGAGGAGAAGAGGTTGAGAAGTTGGCATGGTTTTAGGTGACCAGTTTGGAATCTAGTGACTATATGATGGTGCAGAGAAGGTTGACAATAGTATTTATGGAGGAGGGAAGTTGTGATTGGTTGGATGAAATAGAGGTGAGCTAGCTAGGAGCATTTGGGTTTTGGAATATGTGGATGGAGAGGAACTTGAAGTATATATAGCGGGAGTGAACAAAAAACAAGTTAGAGGGAATAGGATTTGGAGAGTTAAGTTGTGTTGGTTGAAGAAAAGGGAAGATGGATTCATCGAATTGAAAGTGGTGAGAAATGATGATTTTCCCGAAGGATTCATTAAGACATTTGTAGCCTTTGTGCATGTCAGAGTAGCCTAGGAAGATCCAAAGGGTAGATTGAGGTTGTAGTTTGTGACGGATAGGAGGAAACCATGGGAAGCAAGCACAACTGAAAGTGTGAAGTTGATTGTTGGATGGTGGGTGATTGAAGAGGAGTTGATATGGTGATTTGTGGTTGGTGACAAAAGATGACATGCAGTTGATTAAACACATTGTAGTTAGAGATACATCTGGCCATAGATGATATGGAAGGTGGGCATCCTGAAGTAAGGTTCTTGTAGTTTCAATGATGTGGCAGTACTTGAGCTTGATGAGGCTATTTTGTTCGGGGGTATATGAGCAACAGGTTTAGTGGAGAATGCCATGAGTTTGAAGAAATGATGAGAGGGAGTGATTAAAAAAATCAGTGCCACAATCTATATGAAGACATTTTATTTGAAATGGTAATTGCTTTCAATGAGTTATTTAAAATTAATAAAATTGATTGTAACTTCTGAGTTAGCTCTAATAAGAAACAATTATACATAGTGTGAGAAATCATCAATAAGCAGTAAATATTATTTATAACCTTGAGAAGATTACGCTGGGGAGGGACCCCATACATCCGAATGCAAGAGTGCTAGAGAATAAGAAAGGTAGTTTGTGGCTTTTAGATGCCATACAAGAAAAGTAAGGGGATGGTTTAGCTGGAATGTTGAGTTCATGATTGTATTTGGAGATGATGGTTGCGGTACGCAAATGTAGATGGTGACATCGATGTTAACATAGGTCAGACCAGTGGGACATGATGAGAGCTTAGGAAGTAGACCATGAGGGAAGATGCATCGAGTATAGGCCATTACGAACGGGTCCCTGATGAATGAAATTGTGGTGTTGATCAAGAATTTGATAGCCCAATGCATCAAAGTAACTGGAAAGGTTGTTATCATGAGTGAGCTTGTATACATATAAGAGAACATGGAAGATATGATGGGAGTAAAGAAGCTGAGGTAAAAGTAACTTACATATAGGGGTGGGTAGTAAGCCTTAGCCAGTATGAAGCATGGGTGAGGTGTTGCCATTGCCAACAGTGACTTGATCAGCTCCTGTATAACTGGGGGGTTGAATGAGTTTTTCCACATGAGGCATGAGATCAGAGGAAGCCTCAAAGTCTAAAATCCATTCAGTTCTAGGAAGAGAGGAAGATGTTAGCATGGCCTTGGGTATGGAGATAGCAGGGGGAGGTGTGTAGTTGACATTTAGGCGATGCCAAAAGTTGGAAGTAGAGTGGCGTCGCTTGTTGCATATTTGGCATTTGAGAAGTACATATGCAGGGTAGATGGGAGGAGAAGCTCGAGGGTGTTGACCTCATTTTTCGTACTTAGGCTCTCGAGCATGTTGGTCGTCTTTCAATTGAGTTAGATTTGAGCCCAAGTGAGTTCGATTGTGCTTGATCGACTGAATTGAGTCATGATGAGTTGAGTCCGGGCCGAATTGACGTCAATTAAAACTTGATTTTAAATTGGATCGGATCGAGTTGGATTCGACTCGACCGCACTCGATTGATCTCGATCAACACATGTCGATCATGTCGGGTTAGGTTTTATTTTGATTGATACCAATTTTGGGTTCAATTTTATGCGATTAAATTTACTGAACTAGCTCGAACCCAGTTCGACTCGACTCAAGTAAATTTGGAGTCAAATTCTACCTAATCTAGTCTAATTTAACTTCATTAAAACTAAAATTGATTTTACCAGCATTTTAAATTTGCATCTATGGCAGGTATCGAGCAGAGCAAGTATGGAAGAATTTCAAAAAATATTTTGAGAGATTTGTTTCCTGATTTTCGGTGTCCGACATTAAGGGGCATTGAAGTCTCTCCGTCTCTCTCTCTCTCGAGCTATTATTCACAAAACCCCCTCTCCGCCTGGCTCCATTTAGACAAGAGGTGAGATCGGACCTCCAGCTCCCGCTAACTCTCTATTTCGAGAACACCAGAGAGGCGGAACCCACCCCTTCCTCCGTCTCTTTTGCTCGCGGAAGACCTGGCCGGCCCCTGCTCATGAACTCCAGATGAAAGACTCCCTCTTGGCTTTCGTTCGCGAGCCCCAGCCTGTTCGTCCCTAGCCGAGCCCTACTTGCCGGCAAGCCTCTTTTCTTTGCAAGGTGATTCCATCCCCTTCTCCCTTCTTCTTCTTCTAATTCTCCTTCTTTTCTTCTTCTTCCTCTTCTTCTTATTCTTCTCTTCATTCCCTCCCTCCTTCTATGCCTCTTCTTCCTCTTCTCCCATTGATTTTCTTCTTCCTATCCTTCTCATCCTTGATGAGCATCTACATGACTTGTGGTTATGTGTTGAGAGCTTGAGCATTTTATTTAGAACTCGTGTCTTGATATCAATTAGTAAGTTTTGTTTTATGCATTTAAACTTGAGAAATTAATTTCAAAAGTGCTATGATAAATGTTGGAGGATTACAATTGTTTCTCCCTTTCCAAAGTCTTGGTGAGCTTTATGTTATGTTATTTAGAATTCTAGGTGTGAATGGCAGAGAGCAATGAGGGGCTATGTTGTTTGTGGCCGAAACGTGCACATGAGGTGTTTGTTGTAATGTCCACTAGATGTGTGTGTATGTAAACTTTGATCAAATGCCTGAAGAGATCTTTCTTGTCATAAAGCTTTGTTTTAAGGAGATTTGAATGATTGGTTTTATCTCTATTACGATGAGTTTGAGGATGTATCCACCACTACTATTTGTTACTTAGCTTTGACATGTTTATTTGATTGTTGAATGATGCTTCAACACTTTGAAGAAGGATGAGAGGACGTGTTTGTACTTTAAAAAAAATCTCTTGTGAGGTCCGCAAGACAATAGGTTGAATCTAATTAGGAGGTAGCGATGTTGGTTTGTTCTCAAGGAAAGTGGTTCTATCCCATGCATAACCGGATCAAGATGTTTCATTGTGCCTACTTGGTTTAGTCTCCATACATAACTTTGAGTATTTCATGAATTGTATTTAGTTAAAGTAACCATGCTTACTTATAACTCACTGTTAGTTGGTGGAATTTTTGCTTTGCTTTCATGACAAGAAATAAGTTGTTAAGAGAAGGAATGTTTTGGAAAGTGGTGATGGGGATCGTGGTCATTCAGGTGGGGAGATAATGTTAATATTTCATTCCTTTGTTACAAAAGAGATGTATTCTAACATTATTTGTAAATCCTTTGATGTTTTCTTTGCATTGGAAAGTTGGCATTATATGTGATGAAGCTTCATAAGTTTCTGGAAGATGATGTTTGATATTAAGTTTT
Organism: Dendrobium chrysotoxum; assembly: GCA_019925795.1. Lineage (NCBI taxonomy): Eukaryota > Viridiplantae > Streptophyta > Magnoliopsida > Asparagales > Orchidaceae > Dendrobium > Dendrobium chrysotoxum. Next base: position 62,834,680 of record CM034313.1, read on the forward strand.
TTTTTAGTTGTGTTAGATAACTATTTGTGTCTTGCATTTCAATGTTGAGTGATATACATATATATCCATGCCTTAGTGGAAACATGTTTTGGCTCTAAAGAATCATGGTTGTTCCTTTGGGATTGTGTGAGAAAATGCCTCGTAAAAGAATGAGATTTACATGTGTTTTCTTTCATTATATGGGTGATTGTTCATGGTTGTAAATTAGGTTTTGTATAAAGCATGTTGTTGGAGGTGTTGGATAGCTTTCATGGGTTTCAAATATGAGTTTATTTTCTTTTAAGATCCAAATGCTATATCGCCTTGTGTTGGTTGGAACTCCGTCTTGAACTTTGGAAAGAGCGAAGTGGTATTGAACTGCCCTTCTACTTTTAATCTCATTTGGATAATAATATTGTGTTGGAACATAGAGTCCTCTTTGCTTGTGGGAGCTTTCTGTGAAGAGCATGTTAGCAGTTACATTGAAATATATCTTGAATTTTGGGAACAAATTGGCATCAAACTCTTTTCCTAATATTGCATTCTTATCGAGTTTCAAAATCAAATAAGTCAGTTACTCGTTGCTTAACTTGAAAAAAACATAACTTTGGCTTTTGTTTCTTGAATATACATGGTTTTATCAAAATTGCTTTGACGAGAATGTAAGGGATGATACAGCATATATCTAAAATTTCATCTATGAAATTCAGAAGCATTTTCTTGTATATTTCTTTAGTCACTTGGTATTGGAGAGTTTTATGATCTTGTTCTATTGTTGAAAGTTTTTGCAAAAAGTTTCTTTTACGAATGTTTTATGACAGAAAGCTTTATGAAACCTTCTTGTTAGAAGATTTTCATAGAGTTATCCCACGGTAAAGAAACTTGTTGTTTGTTTCGCATCGAAAGAAGTCATAATGGATTTCATGTGGGAAAGTTTTATGTGTCCTTTCATTTGGAAGGTTTTATGTGTTGCTTTATTTGAAAGGTTCTTTGAGTCGTTTTGAGGATTGAGCATTTTATGAATGGTTTTGCATTATAGAAGCTTGACGTTATGTGGCGTTTTTAAGTCTTCTTGAAACAAAGTGAGTTTTTATGAGTTTTCTTTTTCTTACTTGCATTTGGTCCGAAAGATGAGCTTATGAGTGTGGGGTGGAAGCATGTTTGGGTTCAAAGTTGAATGACTTGTTTGGGCTTTGATTTTAGAACTGGTTTTCTTCTTGGCTACTTTGAGTTTTATTTAGGTAATTGTGTCAAATATTTCGAATGCTTTCATAAAACTTGAGAACATTAAATAGCATCAAATTTCCCTTTCTCTCATTCACATTTGGCTTAAATGTTGAATTAGAGTGAAGGGGTCGAGGCATGTTTGGGTTTTGACAAGACGTGCCCAACAAAGAGATGCTTACATTCTCTGAAAATAATAAAAAAAATTCATCTTTTAGAAACAATGTGGGAGAGTTTCTAAAAGTTGAAATTCCAAAGAGCAAATAACCAAGCCGGTACCTAAACCCGAGGAAAGGTATGTATTTATTTAATTGCATTTTACTCTGATTATTCGCATATTGAATAGTACCCTGCTCTCATCCAATCTTCTTTCTTTCCTTTGTTCTTTTGCGAGGTACTCTTGGGAGAGCAAAAGTAAGGATCTTTGGAGCGCTAGACGAAGGAGCTTGGACAATCAGATCCGAGCATCAGTCGCCCCCATTCATTCTGGTGGGGGTGCTATGAGTGAAACCAGGTCATAGCCCCCGGTGTTATAAGTTATCTTAAAACTTAGATAGCCTCTAGGGAACCCGTCTGTATGTACGTTCCCCTACCTTTAGGGCCCTATAGAAATTTTAATTCCTAAGTTATTTTCTTCTTTTATTTATTTTTAGATCCTTAAACCCACTTACACACATACGAGTGTCTAAAGGGTTAGAAATAAATTTATTTTCATCCCCTATAATACTAGTGGCACCTAAGGACAAAAATTAAGGACCGAGTCTTAGAGAACTTAGACTTATGATGCATGCTCCTTTAGGAAAGAGACATTAAACATAGAAAACTTATTGACACATTATCCTAAGGATAGTTTGCTTTAATTCATTAATAATTAATCAATAAAATTGATAATAATCTAAATCAAATGCATTAAAACTCTTAGCTCTCAATCAAGCCATAATCAACATACGAAATCACTAGGAGGCAGAATTTGAACATAAACTTGAACTAAAATCTAATTAAAATATTAATCACCTCTTAATAAAATATTAACTAAATAAAATTCATCAAAATAAACTCAAATTTTAGGAGTTATAAAATTTGAAAACCAACCTAACTCAAACCTAAAAGACCTTCTAATACCCTAACTTCAGAAAATCATAACTAATTTCAGAAATATTCAAATCAAGTAAACTAAAAAGTATTCAACTTTAATCAAAGTTTACTATTGATTAAAAATATTAGCTTCCTAAAAACTAATCTAAATTAAAAAGTCAACTCTACGGTCAACCGTAGTTCAATAATTAGGGCCCGAACTGCCGAAAATCATAACTTTGCCTAGAAAACTCCGAATTCAGTAAAATAACAGTCTAATTACTCGTGGGAAGGCCTAATATTTAATTAAAATACTAAGACCCTCAAACCCAACCAATTTATAAAAATGACCTTTTGGACCCCCTTAACCTAGCGGATAGGTAGACCTCATACCTTCTAAAACCCGCTAATATAACTTAAACTTTAAAGATTACCACCATAAGTATTAAAATAGATCCACAAACTAGACTAACCAAAAATGGATTCTAATTTACTAATATTTAAACTTTAATCAAACTCTCCCTTTTTTGGCCTTCAACAAACTCAAACTCAAAGTAATTTGAACTAATTGCTTAACATAGGGCCTACCCAAAGCCACAAAACTTATTACACACGCATAGAACTGTTTGCCAGGGTACCACTCCTAATTCTAGGTTAGGCCGGTACTTTCTTTTCTGTGCTGCTTTTCTGTGTTATGATCGCTCTTCCATGTGGCACGTGTGTTGTCTGCTTTGACCTGCTGTATTTTTTTATTTTATTATTGCACTGCAGTTTATCTAAGATGTGATTGCTTGTGCGTTAAACCTACCCCTAGGTTAGAGACGGTTTATACTAATCCAATCTTATGCAGGTGGTCACGCTTATGAAATGCTAAAATAAAGGGGGCTAAATTAATAATCATGATCATAAATAAATGACTGCTACAGGTGCTCTAGAATGCTTAGCCCCCAAATGAATAAGAGTGTGGCCAAGTGTATTTATTTTTCTGCACTGATATAACTTCTTGTGATGTGATATATTAAGCTGCTTGAGATTTTTATTATGATAACCTTGCATATTCAGTTTGAGTCTAGATTTTATTTTTCATAATATAATTTGTAATTCATATCAAGTTGTGAAAGCCTTTAAAGGCAAGGCATTTCAAATACTCGGTACCCAAAGAGAAAAAGAAAGGCCCTTCATAGGAAATTTCTTATTCATTTGGGTACCCTTATGGAGAACGATCCGAAGGAGGACGATCTAAAGGAAGAAGATCCGGAGGAAGATGAAGATTTGAAGACGAAATACCTTGCATTTAAGACTTGCGTCGTTCAATAGGATTAGAATCTAGGATGTTGTCGGTGGAGCCTGGCCACCATTACTTTTTTGTAGACCCTTGGTTGTACTTATACGGCACTTGCCGTGGACTGTGGACTTTTCTTTACTTTGTTCTGTGGATTTATATTGATGTGTTTACATTATTTGTGCAATAGAAATTGTATGCTTTTCTTAGGTTTCTTTCTTGCATGTGCTTAGCCTGATTTCGCTAGGCTCTTTAGGAACAAATTTTTTTTTACTCGTAATAAAATTCTAAACTTTTAAGAATTAAATAACATAGAAATCTAACGACCTAGGGAATAACCGGAGCCATCCGGGGTCACATGCATATCAATGCATTCTCTCCCTCCTTACTATAAGACACTTCCCTACCTGCGGGTAGAGTCTAGATAACCCGACCTATGAGGATGAGGTGCTGGATCTGGGGAAGTCTAGTCTTTTTTAAAAAAAATTACTTTATAAGTCTTTTTAAAATTTCTATGCATACCTGATTTGGAGACCCGAACCAGCATGCATTGCATTAGAAACTAATTAAATCAAAACTTTAATTGCATTAGTTCTAGGAGCATACACCCTACATAAGTCCAGGGCCAATTAGGAAACTCTCTAAATGTCGGCCCTACTTCCAAAAAATCAAACTACCTATCCATCTTTCATAAAGACTTGACAGTATGGATTTTATACGACTAGGTGGTTAGCTGGCTTTCCTTTTTAGGCAGGATATAAGCCCAGAATGTATTAGCTAGGACATGGGTGTTAGTGTTGCGTAGAGCACTAGACCCATTCTAGATCTAGGATTCAAGGCTACTATTATTTGGTAGTATGCCTCATCGGTGGGTAAGCCTCCTTTCCTTCAGAGGCTATAAATCCTACCTATCTGCGTCACATGGATGACGCCACCTCCATCTTTCTCTCCTGCATGTTTTGAGTGCATGATTTTCTCTTCTCCAGTTTCTTCTCACTACCTTAGTCCCTCCGGATGCTGATCTGAGCTGTGTGTGTTGACTAAGCCAAGTCGAGCATTTCTTTCCTTTTTTGAGTAGGATTTTCTAGTCTTCACCCTATATGCCATTCCCATTTGAGAGTATAATATAGAATCCTTAATCGAGAGTTTTCTCAAGCCCCGGCTTGAGATGTAATTAACCACGGGGGCTTACACTCGTGGGAAACTGAATCTCACTTTCAAATAAACCTCACTCGAGCTGATGTATCGGATGGGGGAAACTCGTTGAGATGATCAGATCGTACATATTATTATCCATCAGGGTATGCTGGTGAGAGCCGCTATCCTTAATGGTTAATCATATGTGTGATCGAATCTTCCCTCCCATTGGCAAAATACTGTCTCCCTTCGTAGGGCGGCGGTGTTTTTGTTGTTCCTTTCGGAGGTCCATAGAGGGAAGGAGTTCAATAAAAAGTTAGGATGATCGTGAGACTCTTGGACATAATTGGCTTTTGAGTACATAAGATGGGTTACGAGAAGTGTGAGCTTTGGCAGAGTCATTGGCGATATTAATCTCTTCATTGATGAGAAGAGAATAGAAGTCATCAAGGCTCATAGGTGTGAGTTGGGTGCAGATTGATGTTTTGAATGATTGATACTATGGTGGGAAACCATTAAAAGTGTATATGATGATGTCTTCAGGATTGAGCGTGGAACCGACAACTAAGATGTGATCAATAAGTATTTTAATCTCGGTGAGAAACATGGATGAAGTTTTCATAGAGATGTTATGGAGCTCATTTTTGAGTTGAATAACTCGGGATCTATTGGTGGCCTGAAGGCGACATTCCAATATGAGCCATATGTCGTAGCAGGTATTGAGATTGTGGACATAGGGAAGAATGGAGGCGGTGAGGGTTGAACATAGAGTGACTGCCAAATTTTTCTCAATGAGGAGTCGTTGATGGTGAGTAGGATTTATATTGATAGTGGAATTGGAGTTGGAGATGGTAGTTGGTGGTATTATGGATGTTCCATAGAGAAAATTGAAGAACCCGTTGGCGGTGAAGAGCTTAGGAATTTGGGATTTCCATATAGAATAAGTATCATTTGAGAGTTATGTGGGAACTATGATTTTGATGTTAGAGATAACGAATTTTAAAGAAGAAGGAATGTGATGTTCAGAGAATCAGGTAGACAGGGTACCGTCGTCAAGCTATGAAGTGTCAGACTGGTCCATGCTGATGTTGTATATACTGTAAGGTTCACTCTCTGATACCATAAAGAAATAGTAGCTACATTGCTTTATACTACGGGCAGTAAAATAGTAAGGAATACACAGAAGAAAGACTTGGGAAAAGATGGTTCACTTGTATTTGCTATGTAAAAGGGTGTATATAAAGACTGATAAAAATGTATTGTACTATGTGTGTAGAGAAGTGTGTTTTTGCTTTTCAAGTGTAAGGTGGATATTAATTTGTTTGTTATAATCCTATGATTTAATTATGCTTGTGCTACACTATGCGATGTAGTGAGTAGCAATCACTACTACAAATAGTGAGAAAGAAATCTCTTTTTTTCGAGATTTCCAAATTCTTTCTCTAGGAAAAAATAGTGTCAGGTTATTTTGATCAAATTTTTAGTTAAGACTAGTCTTATAATCTTTCAATTTATTTTGAGATAAGTGCAATACAAATTATTTATATATTATGCTCAGGGGTGGAACTAGTTTACTTTTTAGGATGAGCAAAAGTGGCAGTGAGCATTCAGAGAAACGCAAGCGGCAAGTGCTTTCAATAGGCCACAACAAGCGACAGATCATCAGACATCCGGCAACCGTGGACGAGAGGGGAGAAATGGTGCACAAGAGAAACAATAAAGAACTAGGCATGCATGAATAAGATCGGGACCGGATGCTTAGTAAAACCTCTAAATAAATGGCAGTAAGAATTCATCATATTATTTTAAAAAATAGAAACTACCAGTGAAAAAACCTTAATAAATGGACCCTAAAAACCAAATAAATTACCCCCACAATCTTTTTACTATGAATAAATCATCATATTTATGGACTCTAACGCAGTGGAACTCATTGTCGGCACCAAAATCGTGCTGGAAATTTTCTATCATAATTTCTTACAACAAACATTGTACTAGCAAACCGACTTAGGAGAGTAAGTGATACAAGCCAACTCAGGCTCAACTTGATAATTAGCTCGATGAGCTAATGAGCTAAACTTGAGCCAACCTCGACTCTACTCATGAGTTAACGAGCCAACTCGTTTTAAAAATATTAATATAAAATATACTTAAATTTTAAGATTCAAGATTTCCAATATAAAGTTGCTAAGAACATTTAAAAATTCTATTTTACTTTCTTATATTATGTAAATTTTTATTCTTTTTTTAATAATTTCTCATTTTTTTTGTAATTTATTATTCTAATTATTCTCTCTCTTTCATAATAAACTAGCCGGTTGTGAGCTAGCTAGAGAATAGAAATTGAGCTCGAGCTCAACTTAAGCTCTATTAATTAATCAAGCTAAAAGTCAAGCCAAAATTGACTCAAACTTGTCTCGACCTATTTACACCCTTAGTTTATAGCACTATAACATATTTATGAACTTTAAAATTCATCATAATATCTAAGAAGCCGTCCCAAAGAAAGCCTTAATGTGATTAACTATATAAGGAGAATCTATAGCAGAAACCTTTTAGTGTATATATAGATATTTTTCGCTTTGCTTTTATTTTTCTTATTTTGTTCTTTATAGAGATTTGGTATTAGTATTATAAAAATTAAACAAATAGGGAAAAATAGTGTTTTTATTTGTACACTTACGAAATTTCTCATTAATGGAAAGGTTGCGCTTTAATCAAATCACATAGTTTTTTTTTTCTTTTTCTTATTCTAATTGTCTTATTGAATTTAATGCATTTACATATAAGAAAATAGTTTTTTATAGAGCTATCGTACTTTATTCCTTTTTCTCATTTAAGTGCGAAAGCCCGATTAGCCATTCCACCACCAATTGGAAGGGAACAAACATTTTTCATCAATTTGGCAATCAGCTGATTTTTTTAGTTAAAAATAATAAATAGAATAAAAAATTCATTAGATTTGATTGATTTTCAATATAAATGAATTCTCTATAATTGTCGTCAGCGATTGTTATCGATGCTAACAACCACTATCATTGACTGCAACCACTGGTAGCTGCTGATGGTGATATCAATCAGCAGGTGATTGATATCGCCACTAGCCGCCGTCGGCTTCTGCTAGTGGCGATGTTAATCAGGAGGTGGTTGGAGGCGAAGCAGGTGATTGAAATCGCCACCAACCACCTCCGACTGCTATCGGCCATTAACTACCACCATCATTGATCTTCAAATTACTTTCAAATCAATAAAATTAACAACAACAATAATAATAATAATAACAATTACCATCATTTATTCAATATTCATTCAAATACATCACAAATTTTTACACTACACGTTATTTTATTGTGCATTCTTTTTTTTTTTTCACCAAAACCTCAAAATGGAAGCTAATGCAAGAAAAAAAAGAAGTTAGATCTAAAATTAAAGGAATACGATGTGGATCATTCAGATTGGCAGGAGGATTGTTCTTCTTTGGCTAGCTAGCCTGGGTGATGGGAATGATTTGGTTGAGCCTACAGATGATTTATTTAGTTTGAAGGTGATTCATATCGAAGATGGTACTTATAGGCTTGGTGGTGAAAATCGTGGTAAGCAGAAAAACAAAAAGTAAGCTAAAAAGAAGTAATTCTTTGGTTGCGGTTGGTTGTTTATGATGCTGTTGATCGGGTTGCTGCTTGCCTGGTGTAGGCTCGTGGTTTGTTTCTTCTGGCTTTTCTTCTCAAGGCTTCTTTGCAGGTGTTAATATAACTTTAACAATCATGTCCTACTTTTACTATAAAAATCTCTATCAGCAAAATTTTATGAAATATCTAGAACGTTAAATATTTACTATTTTCTTTAAAAACGTCAAATCATAAAACATTTAATTAAATTTTTATTCTTAAAACAATTCTTTTTTATTACTGGACCACAAATCCGTTCACAATCATTAAATAACACAAATATATGAAAAAAATAATATAGCCTTATACTTGTTTGTCCCTCAATAAACTTCTTTTCAATTATTTTTGCTAAATTTTAAGGCCCCTTTAACCTAAAATTATAACTTACATTTCCCTTGTGTCATAAATTTTATTCTTAACATTTCAGTAGTGTTGCGGACTCAAATATACGCGGCGATAGATTTTAATTTTCCGTCTCAACGTTGTACGTATATCCAGCACACAAACAGAATTGAGAAAGTAACACCAGAATTTTTACGTGGAAAACCCTGGAAAGGGAAAAAACCACGGGGCTACACCCAGTTGAAATGATTCCACTAGAACTTGAGCAGATTACAGGGGACTGACTCGCTTTCAAGGGCGATCAGATTACAATAAGTATCCGTTACGAGGACAAGCTGAGTTCCGACGTCACTCGGAATGTCGAACAGGATTCTGGCGTCACTTTGAAAGAAACCCGGCGTCACTCGGGCGTCGGGTAGAATTCCGGCGTCGGGCAGTATTCCGACGCTGCTCCCGTGTAGGGCAGAGCTCCGGCGTCCCTCGGGCGCCCGGTGGTGCTTCGGTGGAGTTCCGGCGGTGCTCCGGCGGAGTTCCGGCGGTGTTTCGGAGGAGTTCCAGCGGTGGTCGAGGAGGAGCTGTTCCCTCCTAGGCTTCTCTTCTCTTCTTCTTCTCTTCTTCTCTTCTTCTCTTCTTGGCTTTGGTCCCCTCTTAGGAGAAATGAGGGGCTATTTATAGTTTTTCTGGAGTGGCATAGCCCGTAAATATGTGAGGGATCAGGGGCAAATAGGGAGTGATCCGGATGAACGGCCGATATTGAATCCCTTGATCATGAACCGTTTATCAAGCATTTGAAGGTCTTAATGATGTCAGAATTCTACGATTTTGGGCTCGTTGGATTCGTCTCGACGAGCCGCTCGATTCGACTATAAGCTCGTCAAAATCGGAGACCGTTTGGTAACTCAAATAGCTGTTTGATGCTTCCAACAGCGCTTCGGGTACTTGATTTGGACTCACTTGGGCTCGGATTGAGTCGAATTTGGTGCCGTTGGATTCGTATTTCCGAGACGCTCAGTTCGACTATAAGTTTGCTGAAATCGGAGTTTAAATGGTCTCCGAAATAATTTTTGAAGTTTCCAACTTGAGTTTTTCCTCGAGATTCGTGCCCGATCAAGATGATTTTTTGGCGATATATCAGTTGCCCCCCTATTTTTGGACGTCGAAGCTCCACGAGTCCAAAAATACTCGTTCCGGCTTTTCACTTTGGCAAAATTGCAAAAATTTGCGTTCCAAAAATTAAATGTTTGCTCGAACTTGATCATAGAGGCCCCGTTGAGCTCCGAAAGTGTCAAAATTGAGTCCGGAACGTCGAAAAACGTGTCCGGGGACCTCAAAAACGTCGAATTTGGACCGTCCGGGCCCACAATCGGAGCCCGGGAACGGGTAGGCGGCCGAACCGGCCGAACCGGCCGGCCGCCGCCGCCGCCGCCGCTGGCGGTGCAGAAACGCGCCGGAGCACCTTCGGCCCGTGCCGGGCCCGCCCGCGGCCCGCCCGGGGCCCGCCCGCGGCCCGCCCGGGGCCCGCCTGCGGCCCGCGCCTGGCCCGCCCTAGGCCCGCGCCTGGCCCGCCCGAGGCCCGCCCGCGGCCCGCCCGGGGCCCGCCTGCGGCCCGCGCCTGGCCCGCCCTAGGCCCGCGCCTGGCCCGCGCGGTCTGGCTGGCCGCGCCTCTTGGCCGCGCCTCTTGGCCGGCAGTTTTGGCCGGCGGTTAGGGAAACCGCCGGCCGGTTGCATTATTTTATTATTATTTTTTTTTTTTTTAAATTTGGGCCCGAAAAATTCCGAAAAAATCCCAAAAAATTCCGAAAAATTTGAAAAATTTCAGGGAATTTAATAGAATTTTGGAATCCTCCCCCCCTTAAGGAAAACTATAAATAGACCCCCCAAGGCTTAGTAGAAACTCGCCCCTTCTTCCCTTCTTCCTCTGGCTTTCTAGCTTTTGGCATTCTGAGGCTTTCCGCCATTTTTTAAGTAGGTGACTTTCCCTACTTGACTTGGCGCCCCTCTTTTTGTGCAGAAGTTAGTGGCTTTCTCCCTTCCTCCCCCCGTTCTTCCTCCCTTTTTCTTCCTACTTTGGAGGCTTTCCGCAGTCTTTCGTAGGTGACTTTCCCTACTTAGAACTGCGCCCCTCTTTAGTAAAGGGAGCAAAAATGGGTGACCCTGCCTCCTCCAAAATTCCTTCAGAAGATCGTCCTGCGCAACGGTCCGAAGTTCCAAAGAGGGTCCAGAAGGCGCCGAAGGCTGACGATGTGATTTCCACTGTCACTGAGGACTCCTTCATCTCATTTAGGAAAAAGTTTCATTTTCCTAATGATTTGGTGATGAAGGTGCCGGCCAGAACTGATCGCGCTTGCTTTCCTCCCCCTGGATATGTGACGGTTTATGAATTTAGCCTGCGAGCGGGGCTACGATTTCCTCCTTCCTCCGAACTGATCGACATTCTGACGCTTTGTGGGGTATGCTTGTCTCAATTTTCCTACAGAGCAATGTCGATTGTGATGGGCCTGATCGTGCTTTTCAGAGACCGCGGAGTGGTACTTTCCTCAGAGTGCCTTTCTCGGATGGGGCGTCTCTTTAGCGATGCGCAGGGACGTGTTTCATTCAGGTCCAAGTGGTTGGATATCCGCACCCGAGACCCCTCGAAAGGTTGGATTAGCAACTTCTTTTATGTTCAGAATGATTGGGGTCTTCAGGAGAAGTGGGGGAAGTTGAAAGAGCTACCTGTCCCCCTTCACATTGGAGCAGAAGATTTGCTGAGGATACTCAAACTCCCTGATCTGGATGCTCTACACTACGAGGTGCGTTACTTGAGTAGATATGTAGATGAGGAGTACTTGTTCAAGGTTGGGCTATCTACTCAAGCAGGGAGATCACATGCTCAAATGTTGAAGAAGTCTGCTAGAGTTCCAGAAGTGGTTCCCCAAAAGAACCACTCCAAGCGTCCAGGGAGCGAGGAAGGTTTGCAGGCATTGAGGAAGAAAAGGGCAGGTGAAGTTTTGACAGTTGTTAGCAGAGGTCCCCGAGCTTCTCCATCCAAGACATATATTCCAGAGGATGTGTTAAACCATCAGTGCATCGGCCGCCGACGGGCTGAGGAGTTGGTGAGTTCCCCTTCACTTCTTCTCCTTCTTTACATTTCTTAAGGAATATATTTCTGATATTTTTCTTGTCTCAGTATTCTGATTTCAAGCTTGAGATGACCAAGGCTCTGAACGATTGGAACAAAGAGTTTGTGAAGGTTAAATACCTTCAGGGAGAGTACAAGAAGAAATATGACAGTAAAGTGAAGGAGATGAAGGTGGTGGAGGATCAGCTCGAGGGGTGCAGAACTGAGTTGGCGAACAAGATCACTTCAGTCTCTTCTCAGAATGAACGAATGGATCGTCTGCATATAGAGTTGGTGGAGGCACAAGCGACGATCAAGCAGCAGGAAAAGGCTCAGCAAGTCCTTGAGGCTGAGAATGAGAGGCTTCAGAGTGTACTGTCCGAGAAGGAGGCCCAGCAGTTGCCATCAGCAGTTATTGAAGAGTTCAAGAAATCTTATGCTTTCAAGATCATCATTGAGGACCACATTCAGGAGGCCCGCAGTCATATTTATGACGTGGAGGTGAAGGCCTTGGAGGCAGAGTGCACAGAGGATGGCTTTATCAGAGGCTTCATGAAGGGTGTTCGGACAGTACATCGCAAGACTGGAGCAGAGATTGAGGGACTGACTCCTAGCCAGGCTTCTAGTGATGCTTCTTCGGACTCTGGTGGTGAAGAGCTGGAGAGTGAGTTACAGCGAGCTTTTGCCTTGGAGGAGGACGAGGATGATGTTGAGATTCTATAGGATGTTTTGTATCACTTTGATTCCTTTCTAGTGATTGTATGTATGCTCGTTGTTGATGTTTCTATCTGGTGTACTTGATGTTCAGTGATATATAAAGATGTTGTTGATGTTCTTTTCTCACATGCAAATGAAATTTACTTAGTTTTATTTCAGTTTGGACTTTAGTGAGCTCTCTTTTGACTTGAACAAATGTGAGGCATTCTTTTTCTTTAAAGATTTTGACCTATCCAGGGTTATTAGTGAAAGCATTTGCTCGATTTCCTTAACCTGTCCGGAAAAAGGTCAGATCAACTCCCTTTGGGATTGATCATCAAATGATTTTGATATTCAAGATATCCTCCTAGGATACTTGACCTATCCGAGGTTGTTAGTCAAAGCATTTGCTTGATGACATTAACCTGTGTGGAAGAGGTCGGATCAAATCCCCCTGGGATTGATCATTCAATGATTGAGATACAATATAGATTGTGTACTTCTCGAATCACAGAAAAAGAGCTTGGAGAGAAGAAACAATAGCACGACAAAGTGAATATCATATTGCTCTGTAATATGAGATAACAGTTCCCTAGAATAACTTAGGGATACAAGAAAGAAGTTCTTCTGTAACCAACACATAAGGGATGTACGAAAAACTTTATAATACGACTACAGGAGAAGATAAAATATAAGACAAACATAACATATAGACTGATAGCAGTATCAACTCCTACTGGTAATATTTACGAAGATTGCCCACATTCCAAGTTCGAGGAAGCATTTTTCCGCCAGCATCCTTCAGTTTGAAGGTTCCAGGCTTGACCATAGCCGCTACCAAATAAGGACCCTCCCAGAGAGGGGAGAGCTTATTTCGCTGAGGGCCTTTTCCGGCGGCTTCAATGCTTCGTAGTACTAAGTCCCCAATAGTGATAGGGCGAGGTTTCACCCTTCGATTGTAGTGACGGGCAATTCTTTGGTGGTATGCCGCGGTTCTGAGTGAGGCTTCATCTCTTACTTCTGGGAGGAGATCCAAATTTGCTCTAAGCTTCTCCTCGTTAGTTTTGAAGTCGAAAGTCTGAACTCTGTGGCTAGGAACTCCGATATCAACCGGTATGACTGCTTCTGTACCAAAGCAAAGGTTATATGGGGTTTCCCCTGTAGGAGTTCTGGCGGTGGTTCGATAAGCCCAGAGGACATTGGGGAGTTCTTCGGCCCATTGCCCCCCAGCCTTCCCTAGGCGTGTCTTCAGCCCTTTCAGGATTGTTCGATTTGTGACCTCTGTTTGCCCATTAGTTTGAGGATGGGCAACAGCTGTGTGAATGAGCTGAATATGAAAATCCCTACAAAAAGATGTAAAGATTTTCCCAGTGAACTGTGTCCCGTTATCAGTGATGATTTTTGCGGGAATGCCAAAGCGACATATTATGTTCTTCCATAAGAATTGCTTGGCATTTGCTTCAGTAATCTTCGCCAAAGGTTCCGCCTCTACCCATTTGGTGAAGTAATCTACAGCCAAAATAATGAATTTTCGCTGTCCAGTTGCTATAGGAAAAGGTCCCATTATATCAATTCCCCATTGGGCAAAAGGCCAGGGGCCTTGAAGAGATGCAAGCTCCAGAGCGGGTGTATGAGTGAGGTTAGAATGCAGTTGACAGTTTTCGCACTTTCGTGTGAATTCAAGTGCATCCTGTTTCATTGTAGGCCAATAGAATCCCTGTCTCATGATCTTGTAAGCTAACGCTCTTCCTCCCAGATGTTCTCCACATACTCCTGAATGCACTTCTCGAAGCGCGTAATCGGCTTCTGATGGTGGGAGACACTTGAGGTAGGGCCCAATGAAGGAGCGCTTATACAACTCGTTGCTGATAATAGTGAAATTTGCAGCTTGTCTCCGAAGTCGTATTGCAGCTATAGGATCTTCAGGTAGCACTCCATCTTTTAGAAAAGACAAGATGGGTTCGATCCAAGACATCTCTCTTGGCTCGTCAATTGACTGTATGACCCATGGACCCTGAATGCTTGGAAAGTGGATTTCCTCGATACATCTTCTCTTGTAGATATCCCCCGTTGTTGATGTAGCAAGTTTAGAAAGAGCGTCTGCTCTTGCATTTTGTTCTCGGAGGATATGTATGATTTGATGTTCCCCTATACGGGCTAAGAGTAGCTTCACAATGCTACAATATTGAGCCAATTGTGGGTTGTGAATATCAAAATCCCCCTCCACCTGAGAGGCGACTAGTTGGGAATCAGTGTGGGCTATTAGGTTCTGGACTTCACAGTCGATGGCTAGTCTCAACCCAGCAATAAGGGCCTCGTATTCTGCTACGTTGTTGGTTGCTGGGAACTTGAGTCGAAGCCCGTACTCAAGAGTAACCTTCTGTGGAGAGATTAATAAAATTCCAGCCCCAGCCCCAGAACTCCCTGAAGCTCCATCGACGTACAACATCCAGAATGGAGAAGAAGGTGAAGCACTTGGTTGTACATCAGATGCTGGAACAGTGCACTCAACTACAAAATCTGCTAGTGCTTGAGATTTAATATCAGGTCTAGGCAAGTAGTGGATATCAAATTCTCCCAGTTCTACAGACCACTTGACAAGCCTGCCTGATGCTTCTGGCTTCTGCAGAATGCTTTTTAGCGGCAGATTCGTGTAAACTCCAATTGAGTGAGCTTGAAAGTAAGGGCGTAGTTTTCTGGCGGAGTAAACTAACGCCAATGCTGTCTTATCTGCCAAAGGATAACGTCCCTCTACTTCAGATAAAATCTTACTAACATAGTAGATAGGACGTTGTATAACATTTTCTTCTCGGACCAGAACTGAACTAATGGCTTGGATAGATACAGCCATATACAAATACAATTTCTCTCCTGGTATTGGTTTAGAAAGTAGTGGCGGGGATGCCAAATACTTTCGCAACTGTTCGAAGGCTTCTTGACATTCATCTGTCCATTGAAACCCGGAGCTACGAGCACCTCTAAGTATCTTGAAGAAGGGCAGATATTTGTCTCCTGAACGTGCCAGGAAACGAGATAGTGCCGCAATTCTCCCATTCAGCCTTTGGACCTCCTTGATGTTCTTTGGCGGCACCATGTCCCTTAGTGCCTTGATCTTCTCTGGATTGGCTTCGATTCCTCTATGGGTTACCATAAACCCTAAAAACTTTCCAGAAGCGACTCCAAAAGCACATTTAGCGGGGTTGAGTCGCATATTGTAATGCCTTAACAAGTGGAAACATTGTTTCAGGTCAGAGATATGTTGGGTTTTTTCCAGACTTTTTACCAACATATCGTCTACGTACACCTCCATTGTACGTCCAATAAGGCTTTTGAAAACCTTATTCATGAGGCGCTGATAAGTTGCTCCAGCATTTTTGAGCCCGAAGGGCATCACCCGGTAGCAGTACAATCCTTTGTCTGTTTGAAAAGCTGTTGCTTCTTCATCAGCAGGATTCATCTTTATTTGATTGTAACCGGAGTATGCATCCATAAAGCTTAACATCTGATGACCGGAAGTGGTATCAACTAACTGGTCAATGCGAGGGAGCGGAAAACTATCTTTTGGGCAAGCTTTATTGAGATCAGTGTAATCTATACACATTCTCCAGGCTCCACTCCCCTTCCGTACCATGACGACATTTGCTAACCAAGTAGGATAGTGCACCTCTCGTATGAATCCGGCTTCTAAAAGTTTATCAACTTCTTGTTCAATTGCTTGCTGGCGGTCTGGTGCAAAGTTTCGCTTCTTCTGGATAATCGGTTTGCATGTTGGATTGACTTTGAGAGAGTGAACGATCACTTCGGGGTCAATTCCAGGCATATCTGCTGGACTCCATGCAAAAATATCCTGATTTTCTCGCAGAAAAGCTGTAAAGTTTTTCTTCTCATCATCTGAGAGAAGTGATCCAATTCGCACTGTCTTTGAAGGATGCTCTTCAGATATAGATACAGTAGTAAGGTCTTCCACAGGGGAAGCTCTCTGAGGAATATCTTCGCTGCGCAGATCAAAGTCCTCGATGCTTAGGGTAACCGTTGGACGAGACTTGATCTGCCTAAGATAGCAGGTTTGTGCTATTTGCTGATCTCCGCATACTATACCGACTCCTGATGGGGTATAGAACTTCAGCTTGAGGTGAGGAATGGATGCGATGATCCCAAAAATTGACTGGAGCGGCCTCCCGAAGATGGCGTTATAAGCTGATTCTGACTTCACCACAATGAATTGGATGGAGTGTGTAGTCTGTCGAGGAAATTCTCCAAGGACTACCGGGAGACTGATTATTCCTTCTGCTTGTACAGGTCGATTATCAAATCCATATAAAGGACCTGCAGCAGGTTGAAGTTTTTCTCTTGAGAGACCCATGTTGAGAAAAGTGGAGTAGAATAGAACATCTACGGAGCTTCCGTTGTCCACAAGAATTCTTTTGACATTATAACACGGGTCACCAATGCCTGCGTTTATGACAAGCGGATCTTGATGGGGGGTCTTTACTCCTTCCAGGTCGGAATCATCGAACGTGATGGAATGATCGATACGAGCCTTTTTTGGAGTTGGGTTTTCTTCCATGGTCAAAAAGACTTGGTCGGATAGTAAGGGGCCTCCTGCAATTGTTTCAATTTCGCCCACCGTTACCCGGTTATTCGCTGGTTGTCTTTGTGATTGATTTTGCCCCCCAGTGGGACGAGCTTCTTCTCGGGTAGGTGGATTCCCAATAAATTGTCGAAGATAGCCCTGACGGATGAGTCTTTCAATCTCCTCCTTAAGTTGCCTACAGGACTCAGTAGTGTGGCCACGACTACGATGAAAGTGGCAGTACTGATCTTGGTTTCCTGTATTCTGCTTTAAAGGATGCGGCCACTTCACTTTGTCCTGATCTTGAATCGCCATCAACACATTTGCTCGAGAGGTGTTGAGCGGAGTGTACTCCTTCTCCTGTCGGGGTTCTCGTCGTGGCATTGGGGGTCTAGGAGGTAGATTGCTCTTCCCTTGCTTTTTCCGTTGTGATGACGGATTATCCGTCTCAGGTGCCCCCTTGCGCTTCCCAGTGGGTTGCTCGAACTGTTTTCTGTGAGCGTTTATTGCCTCATCTGCTGATATCTGTGCTTCCACGCGATGGATCAGATCGGCATATGAATGAACAGTATCGCGCATGAGTGCCGAATAGAAGGGGCCAGGACGAAGTCCTCCAAGAAAGACCCCTCTGAGCAATTCTGGGTCTACTCCTGGGATTTGTCGAGCCTCGATAGAAAATCGTCGAAAGTACTCTTTCAACGATTCTCCCTCGCTTTGACGAATCCCGGAAAGGTGAGAAGAATCCTTAGTAATTCTTCGGTTGGCCACGAACTGCTCGACAAACACCTTGGCCAATTTAACAAATGTGGGGATCGTTCCGGCTGGAAGTGAATAGTACCATGTTCGAGCTTGTCCCTTAAGAGTAGCAGGGAAAACCTGGCAAAGGAGTGCATCTGAAGCTCGTTGAATATGCATGATGGTCCTGTAATGGTCGATGTGCTCGTACGGGTCGGATGTCCCATCGTAGGATTCAATGCTTGGCAGCTTAAAGCCAACCGGGATAGGGTGTTGAAGAATGGCTTCTGCCAGGGGTGACGATTCCTGGAAATCCCACTGACGAAGAGGTGGCCTAACGCCTCCTGTAGGGAATTCCTCCCGGACCAATTGTCGCAGTTCGTGGCGCAGGGCATTGCGAGGGAGCTCAGCAATGTGAGGTTGGGCTAGCTCTTCAGGAAGGTCTTGAGGAAGGCGAGATCGCTGACTTGCATGCGGAGGATGGGTAGAACTTGCTGTATCAGCCAGCTCGTTCTCTTGATGTGACTGTAAACGCCTCCTGGGTGGAGGAAGAGGATTCTCAGCCTGAAGATGTTCAATTTGAACAGCTTCGACACGGGGTGGATCTCGAGGGAGAAGAACCTCCTCCTGAGGTGCTAGGATCGGCTGTCGGGTCTCTCGCAAGAGTTGTAGGATCTCGTTTTGAGATTCTTCCATCTTTCAAATTCTCTCTTCTAAGGAGGGTCCCGAGGTCCCTTCTCCAGGTGCGTTTTGCCCCCCGGGGTATAAGGAGGTAGATATCGGACGTCTATGATTCACAGACTGATTTCTGGACTGGTGGGAGTTGGAGCGAGAAGCTCCAACGATACGACTGCTGCGCCTGTTGACCATCGTAGCAATACTTGAAGTTGTGGGATGGAAGTTTCCCACAGACGGCGCCAAACTGTTGCGGACTCAAATATACGCGGCGATAGATTTTAATTTTCCGTCTCAACGTTGTACGTATATCCAGCACACAAACAGAATTGAGAAAGTAACACCAGAATTTTTACGTGGAAAACCCTGGAAAGGGAAAAAACCACGGGGCTACACCCAGTTGAAATGATTCCACTAGAACTTGAGCAGATTACAGGGGACTGACTCGCTTTCAAGGGCGATCAGATTACAATAAGTATCCGTTACGAGGACAAGCTGAGTTCCGACGTCACTCGGAATGTCGAACAGGATTCTGGCGTCACTTTGAAAGAAACCCGGCGTCACTCGGGCGTCGGGTAGAATTCCGGCGTCGGGCAGTATTCCGACGCTGCTCCCGTGTAGGGCAGAGCTCCGGCGTCCCTCGGGCGCCCGGTGGTGCTTCGGTGGAGTTCCGGCGGTGCTCCGGCGGAGTTCCGGCGGTGTTTCGGAGGAGTTCCAGCGGTGGTCGAGGAGGAGCTGTTCCCTCCTAGGCTTCTCTTCTCTTCTTCTTCTCTTCTTCTCTTCTTCTCTTCTTGGCTTTGGTCCCCTCTTAGGAGAAATGAGGGGCTATTTATAGTTTTTCTGGAGTGGCATAGCCCGTAAATATGTGAGGGATCAGGGGCAAATAGGGAGTGATCCGGATGAACGGCCGATATTGAATCCCTTGATCATGAACCGTTTATCAAGCATTTGAAGGTCTTAATGATGTCAGAATTCTACGATTTTGGGCTCGTTGGATTCGTCTCGACGAGCCGCTCGATTCGACTATAAGCTCGTCAAAATCGGAGACCGTTTGGTAACTCAAATAGCTGTTTGATGCTTCCAACAGCGCTTCGGGTACTTGATTTGGACTCACTTGGGCTCGGATTGAGTCGAATTTGGTGCCGTTGGATTCGTATTTCCGAGACGCTCAGTTCGACTATAAGTTTGCTGAAATCGGAGTTTAAATGGTCTCCGAAATAATTTTTGAAGTTTCCAACTTGAGTTTTTCCTCGAGATTCGTGCCCGATCAAGATGATTTTTTGGCGATATATCAAGTAGAAATTTTAGTTGACAAATATCTTTTGGTAGATTATAAAATATTAGAAAATAACTTACATATGTATAATAGATATCTTCAATATTTTTATTCTAATATATTATAATTAGAAAAATATTATTATTTATTCTTTATTATTTGTAATATAATTCAATGCAATAAAAATAATTACAAATTTAACTAAAACGTTTTATCTTGTTGGATTATCTTATACTAATGATCTTTTCAAACAAATAATCAGTGTAATCTATCAATTTAATCAAACAAACAAAGGACCATTTATAAATTTAAAACATCACACAGAGATGCTACTTGATACATCCTCAGAAAATTATCTTGATCGGGCACGAATCTCGAGGCAAAACCAAATTGGAAGCTTCTGAAATTAAATTTGGGACCATCTGAACTCCGATTCCAGCAAACTTACAGTCGAACTGAGCGTCTTAGAAATACGAACCCAACGACACCAAATTCGACCCAATCCGAGCCCAAATGAGTCCAAATCAAGGGTCTGAAGCGCTGTTGGAAGGTTCAAACCATAATTTGGATTACCAAACGGTCTCCAAATGTGACATGCTTATAGTTGAATCGAGCGTCTCGACGAGATGAATCCAACGAGCCCAAGATCGCCAAAATCCAACATTTCTAAGGCCTTTAAATGTCCAGTAAACGATCTACGATCAAGGGATTCAACATCGGCCGTCCATTCAAACCACTCCCTAACTACCCCTGATCTTCCACCTATTTACAGGCCATGCCACTCACGAAAATCTATAAATATAGCCCCCTCTCCTCTTGAAAAAGGGCACCTAATCCTAAGGAGAAAAAGAGAGAGCTCTTGCCCCCTTGCTCCTCCTCGACCGCCTGACGTCGGAGTTTCGCCGGACCACCACCTGAGGCCCTGCTCTTGGCCGGACCACCACCTGAGGCCCTGCTCTTCGCCGACCACCACCTGAGGCCCTGCTCTTTGCCGGACTACTGCTTAGGGCTCGAAGTTCTGCCAGATCACCTAAAGACATCGAAGTTCCGCCAACACGACATCAGATTTTCACATACCCCCCTACTTCAACCCGACGGTTGATAACTTGTAATCTGATTGCCCTCAGAGGCGAGTCAGCCCCCTGTAATCTACTCAAGTTCTAGTGGAATCATTTCAACTGGGCCAGGCCCCGTGGTTTTTCCCTTTTCAAGGTTTTCCACATAAAAATCTTGTGTTCTCTGTGTGTGAGCTGGATATTCATGCAACGCTAGGACGTAAAATTCAATCTCTATCGCCACGTATATTCTAGCCCGCAACACTACTCAAACAATTTCATCACCTTCCGCCACAACAATTTTTAAACTCTATTTTCTCTGCAATAGCTTTTGATCAATCTATTTTCACAAAAATAATAATGATAAAAATAATTGAGCCAAACATAGCCACCTAATAAATATAGCTATTGCAAAAAAAAAAAAAAAAATCTATGTCAAAATATTTTAATGTAAAATATATCAAGAATGAACTTCAAAATATTGAGATTTATATTGAGATGATATTTTTAATTATATTAATAAATTCAAAAACCTTTTATGCTCATTTTGATATATTTTATATAAGAATATTTTGGCATAATTTTTTATTTATAACTATTTTAGATTTATAAATTCAAATTAAAAATTAGACCATGTGAGTAGCAACTGATGATTTTATGTACATAAATTTAGTATAAATAAAAAAACAACCAAAATAATGGTAGGAATTTCTCTTCTCTTTATCTTTGATTTTAAGGCTGAAAAAAAAAACTCAGACTTTCTCATAAATTCAGAACTTTCGGGTTGAAAATCGCCCGAAAATTAGCTTATCAGCTAGATTTCCCTTCCAAAATAACTATGCAACTTACCGTAAACGATTTTCAAATCAAAAGACGGTAAAATCCTCATTAATGGAGTAATTTCTCACTTCCGTCACACTAGTCCGCTTCGCTGCCAGCGCTTTCTCGAAAACTTTCTCGACGATCTTCTCCACCTCCAAGCCCTCGATCCCTTCATCCCAATCCTTCCGCACCGGAATATATGGCGGCCGCGCAATGTCAACCACTAAAGCCCAATCAACTCCTCCGAAAAACTCGTGCCGCTTAATCTCCTCGCCCGTGATCCTCTTCGACGGATCCTTCACCAGCATCCGCCCAATCAAATCCCTCAGCGGCGTCGGATTTCCGATGAGATCAGGCGATTCGTGCAAGATCCGGCGGAACGTCTCCCTCCGATTCTGCCCTCGAAACGGTGTTCTTGCATACAGCATCTCGTATAGAATGACGCCAAGGCCCCACCAATCGACGGCGAAGTCATGGCCCTTTCCAACGATGATTTCCGGCGCAACGTATTCCTCTGTGCCGACGAACGATTTCGATTTCGCCGGAGAAGGCAACAGGAGATCGCTGGTGGGGAGGTCCGGCGTGACTCCGGCGCGGCTGGAGCAGCATCGGAACAGAGAGCGTAACTTTTTTCGTTTCGATTTGGCGGGGAGGGTTTCGGATCGGGTGAAAGGCGTTTTCGGGGATGATCTGGATGTTGGAAGTTTGGTCGAGAGGTCGAAGTCGATAAGCATTATGTGGCCGTTCTCCTGAATCAGAACATTTTCCGGTTTGAGATCGCGGTAGATGATACCCAAATTGTGAAGGTGGGTTAATGCGATCACCATTTCCACGGCGTAAAAGCTTTTGTATCAGAAGAGGAAATCAGAAATACATTGCAGAGCATATGAGCAGATTGAGATAATTAATTGACTGAACTCACTCACTGTATCATCTCCAGCGAAAACATTTTCTCGGTTTGGCAGCGACGAACGGTGTTCAGATCGCCGCCGGGGCAGTAATCGATGGCGAATCCGACGATTTTATCAGTGGAGAGGATTCCGCGGAGGGAAGGGAGGAGGGGGTGTTGAAGTTCGAGCAGGACGTCGCGCTCGAACCAGATTCTCCGGAAATCGGCATCGCTTGAGGGTTTTGAGATTGATTTGAGTGCAAGGGTTTCCCCGGAGGTGAGGTGGCGGACGAGGAAGACGATGCCGTTGCCCCCGCGACCGAGAATGGAGGCGGCGATTAGGTCACTGAGCTCGATCGTGGCGGGAGGAGTTGGGGGGTTTGGCCTCTCGGCCATGGTTACTGCGAGGGAAATCGGGGCAGGTAATGGAAGAAGACGGGTGGTATTGTAAAGATTTATAATCAAAGGAGAAGATAGAATGTTTGGAATTTGGATCAAGTTGGCGTCAAGATAATATTCTTATTTCGTGTTTTAAAAACGAAAGAAAGATTACGCCAATAGCTCGTTAAAAAGTGAAAATTCTACAAGACAGCGGAGAGATTTAAAATTGGACTGATCGGATCAGGGTGGAATGAAATGGTGAAATAAATAATAATATTATAAAAATTAATAAAATTAATATAATAATGCTGTTATTATTTTAAATATGAGATAAAAAATTAAATAAAATAAAAATTTATAAAACACAAAACTTACATAATTAATTTAAAAAATTATTTTTAAAATTTTAAGAGCAGAAAAAATCTCAAATCTCATAATTCTAGAATTTACACTCAAATAATAGGGTAACTTTAAATTTAAATATTTTTAATTTAAATTTAATTTATATATAATCATATAATTTAATATAAATTATTATAATTTTATATTGCATATTTAGATATAATTTATAAATATAAATTATATAAAAATTAACATTATAAAATTATATGTATAAATCATTCATGTGTATAATTAAATATATAAAAATTAATTATTTATAATATATAATTTAATATATTAAAAGTTAAATAGATAAAAACTAAATTTATCAAATAAAAAAATATTATTCATATTATAAAATTAATTAAAAAAACTATTAAAAAAAAAAGATTTTGCTTTGTATGATTTAGTCACACTTCATTTGTGAAATTTTGTTTTGTATGGTTTATATAACTTTTTATTTTTGGCCATGATAGGTGCTCATGTTTTGCCAAATAAGACCATCAAAAAATTGATAGCCAAGCCCGCTATTAAAGAGACAGATTTAACAAAAACCAATTAATCCAGTAAATTCCCTCATTCCAGCATCTAAAGAACAAAAACTGCACAAGCTTCAATAGAAATCCAACCAGCAATAACCACCAGCAGATGAAAAGCCAACGCCAATATGCCCAAGAAAAGGTTTCAAAGAACTTAAACAGATAACCAATTCAATATATGGGCTGCAGGAGAGTTAAGAAGAACAAACATAACACCAATACAAAATAAAAACCTAAGCTAAAATGCTTAGAAAACAATCAAAACACCCGAAAAAGTCCCCCACAACAGGGACTCAAAAAGGTTAAAATTTCATCCGAAGCCTCAGAGAATGAATAAAACCCCTTGAATTTCAAGAAACGACCATCCAAAGTCAAAATTGGTTGCCGATCCAACTATTCACAGGATGAAAATCTCATATAAAAAAGAACCCTGATTGCTAGATCAACCATCCAAGAGTCATAGATTTTAATAGTAACCAATTCATCATAGTCCCAAAAACCTCCAACCATAGAACCCAACAACCAAAGAATAAAAACCGCCAAAGCTTCAATAACCCACTAGCAAACACAAGTAGATAAAAAAACCAACTCACAAGATCTCTAAGAAGGAGACCAAAAAACAAAGAAAAAGACACGAATATATAATCAATGCAAACCCAGAAACACCACCACACGAATCTCATAGAATCAAATTCTAAATCTCATGATAAGATTTTCATAAGGTGATTTAGTAAGAAGAGCCTGCTTAATAAGCCTGCGAATAGTTGCAACACTTTTAATATTACCCGCAAATCTTCTATCATTCATTTCTCTCCATAAGAAATATAAGGTGCAACTCGAAGTAAGAAATAATAGATTATTTGCATTCTTCGCCAAATTCAAAGCAACAATGAAGTCTTAGACTTAAAGAAGAATAGTCCTAAAAAAAAGTGGTGCAATCTAGAAATCAAATAAAAAATAATCACAAAGGAAAACTCACATTAAAAAAAGTGGTGGTTATGAGTTTCTTCAGCTTTAACACGTAAAACACCAATAAGAGTGTTGCGTCATGGAGTATTCGCGGCAGTAGAGAAATATATAGTTTAACGTCTTAGCGTTGTACGAAGATCTAGCACATAATCAGATGAAAGAGAGTGTGTGTAGTACTTATAAGAGACACCAGAGTTTTTATGTGGAAACCCCTAAAAAGAGGGAAAAATCATGGGGCTTGGCCCAGTTTGAATGAATCCACTAATCATTGCAGTCGATTACAAATAAGGCCCTTCCTTGGGAGAAGGCATTGGCTTGATGTCATAAATATACATCATATAGAGCGTATTATATGGTGAGAATTATAATAATCAACTTAAACATGTTTGTTTGGTCGGCAGGACCATAGTCAATAAACGACGGAGGTCGGGAAAATCGTAGTCGACAGGCACTGGAGGTCAGAAGGACCGTAGTATAATGATTGAGGTCGGGAGGACCTTAGTTGGTCGGGCAATGGAGGATGGAAGGACCGTAGTTAATAGGCATTGGAGGTTAGAAAGACCATAGTCTGATGACAGAGGTCGGGAGAACCTTAGTTGATCGGGACAGTGGTCAGAAAGACCGTTGTCTTGCGAGGGAGGTCGGAAGGACTGTAGTCGGTGATGGAGGTTGAAAGGGCCATAGTCGACGGGAGACAGGGGTTAGAAAGACCATTGCCTGGCGATGGAGGTCAGAATAATCATAGTAGGCGATGGAGGTCGAAAGAATCGTAGTCGGTAGAAGACAGGGACCATAAAGACCATTGTCTGGTGATAGAGGTCGGAAGGACCGTAGTTGACAATGGAGGTCGGGAGGACCATAGTCGGCAGGAGTCTGGCGTCAGGCGATGGTCTGACATAAATCCGGGCGTCAGGTGATGGTCTGGCAAAACTTTGGTGTCGGTTGGTGGTCCGGCAGAACTCAAGGCTTTCAGTGGTGGTCTACCGGAACTCCGAGCCTCAAGCGGTGGTCCGGCGAAATTCAGGGCGTCAGGCGGTGGTCATGAGGAACTCAGGGCCTCAATGGTGATCCGACGAAACTCAGGGCGTCAGGAGGTGGTCCGGCGAAACTCAGTGCCTTAGGTGGTGGTCCGGTGGAATTTTAGGCCTCAGGTGGTGTTCCGGTGGAACTCAGGGCGCCAGACAGTGGTCCAGCGGAACTCAGGGCCTCAGGTGGTGGTTTGGTGGAACTCTGAGCCTCATGTGGTGGTTCGGCGGAACTCATGGCATCAAGCAGGGGTCCGGTGGAACTCAGGGCCTCAGGTGGTGGTTTGGTGGAACTCCGTGCCTCAGGTGGTGGTCTGGCGGAAGTCCAGGCATCAGGTGGTGGTCTAGTGGACTTTGGCATCGGTTGGTGGTCCAGCGGAACTTAGGGCGTTAAGAGGTGGTCCGGCAGAACTCAGGGCCTCAGGTGGTTGTCCGGTGGAATTCTGGGCCTCAGGCAGTGGTCAGGTGGAACTCCGGGCCTCAAGTGGTGGTCCAACAAAACTAAGGGCGTCAGGCGGTGGTTTGACGGAACTCAGGGCCTCAGGTGGTGGTCCGGTGGAACTCAGGGCCTTAGGGGGTGGTCCAGTGGAACTCAGGATGTCAGGCGGTGGTCCGACAGAATTCAGGGCCTCAGGTGGTGGTCCGATGGAACTCCGGGCTTCAGGGGATTGTCCAGCGAAACTCAGGGCATCAGGCGGTGGTCCGGCGAAACTCAGGGCCTCAGGTGGTGTTCTGGTGGAATTCCAGGCCTCAGGCGGTGGTCCGGTGGAACTCTGGGCCTTAGGTGGTGATCCAGCAGAACTCAAGGCGTCAGGCTGTGGTCCGGCGAAACTCAGGGCCTCAAGTGGTGGTTCGGTGGAACTCCGAGCCTCAGCTGGTGGTCCGACAGAACTCAGGGCATCATGCGGTGGTCCGGCGGAACTCAGGGCCTCAGGGCCTCAGGGCCTCAGGTGGTGGTCCGGTGGAACTCAGGGTGTCAGGCGGTGGTCCACGAAACTTAGGGCCTCAGGTGGTGGTCTGGTGGAACTCTGGGCGTCAGGCGATTGTCCGACAGAACACAGGGCCTCCAGCGGTGGTCCCGCAGAACTCCGGGCAGTGGTCGAGGAGGCAAGGAGGCAAGAGTGATCTCCGATCTCTCTCTTTTTTTCTTAGGCTTAGAGGGCCCCTTTTCATGAGAAAGGAGGGGTTTATTTATATATTTTCTGGAGTGGCATAGCCTGCAAATAAGAGGAATATCAAGGGTAATTGGGGAGTGGTTTGGATGGATGACCGATGTTGAATCCCTTGATCATTGACAGTTTGCTAGACATTTAAATATCTTAATGATTTCAGAATTTTGTGATCTTAGGCTTGTTGGATTCGTCTCGTCGAGCCGCTCAATTCGACTATAAGAATGTCATGTTTGGAATCCTTTTGGTAATCCAAATTGTGGTTTGAAACTTCCAATAGCGCTTCGAGTGTTTGATTTGGACCCATTTGGGCTCGGATTGAGTCGAATTTGGTGTTGTTGGGTTCGTATTTCCGAGACGCTCAGTTTGACTATAAGTTTGCTGAAATAGGAGTTCAGATGATCCCAATTTTAATTTCGAAAGTTTTCAATTTGATTTTGCCTCGAGATTCGTGCCCGATCGAGATAACTTTTTGATGATGTATCAAAGAGTAATATTTAAATTCTATTTGAAAAGAATGTCAGTAGTCTTCAACCCTTTTAATAGAGTCATCCAGGCATAACAAGAAAAAATTCAATTAAATCTCTTATACCAAATATAAGAATATCATTCTACCCTAGTAAAACTATCATAAAAAATAGTATGAAAACTCTTAAAAAGGAGGAAAAAGCACCCCCATCCAAAGTAATACAGGAAATGAAATTATCATATATGGAAATATTAGAAACTACCAAAGAAATAGAGGCAGACAAAGAGTTCGACAAAGTCCAACCACCAACAATAATTATGTCTTTTACTAAAACCTAATGCGAAGAAGAACTAATGTTAAAATCCAATTATTGTAAAGCTTTGCCCCCGCATCAAGGATCCCAATAAAGGAAAAGAGAACTATTGTATATATTATTTTAGGACTTTGAATTAAGATGCTAATATTGACTATAGAAATATATTATTATGTTTTTTATTGTTTATATTTTTGAATGTAATTAGTCATCTTGTTGATTGAAATGATAGAGAGATGTGCAATTCTTCCAACTTAGATTTTAGGGCATGACATACGGTCCCTCAGACCTCCGTTGCCCATAAGGTCCCTTCGGCCTTAGTCGCTTGAGTACGGTCCCTTCAACCTCAATTGCAGATTATGGACCTCTGCGTGTGTGTTAGATTTTCATATGAAACTATGACTAAATTCTCTCTCTCTCTCTCATCATGAATGTTCTGGCACGCAATAATATGCATACAAAACTCTTTAGAAAAACACTTTGAATTTGCTCCACACATCATAACAAATATTCTAAAAAACAAAATAAATGCATTTTAAATACAATAAACCTAAAACCCCTCAAAATTAACCGCTCCTATAATTTCTTAATTTTCATTTATTATTTAAAAATGACTATTACTATAGTCTCGTTAGTTGAAAGCAAAAGGCTGAAATATAAGATAAAAAAAATGTACAAATTTATAGAAAACGAGCAAAAAGATTGGATTGATCAGCGTTCGAGTCGCCCAACCTGCTAAAAAAACAAAAGATAGGATCAGACGAAGAAGACGAAGCATTCAAGCTTAGGAATCTGTTCAAGGCTTCATGTACAGTTAGAAGTTCCGCCAACAACGTAGCCATCCACAGGAAAATGACAGGCAGCTGTTAGATAACGACCGTTGACATTATTGTCTCAAACGTACCGAATGCCTTAAAGTTTCCGCTATTTCATATGCTATATTTGTACTAAACAATTTAATTTGATGGTTACAAATCAAAGGAGTGTTCCCTGCTAAAAAAGTTTCTTCTAATTAAATGTATTTGTTTGCAACGTTCATAATGAATCACACTCTTATTTGTTCTTGTTCTTAATGAAAACCTCTTTCATTTGAAATGCAATTTTATTAAGGTTTCGTCTGGGTAGGGGTGTCAATATTGGACACGACACGAAAATCCGACTCGAACCCGACCCGGAAAATCCGACTCGAACCCGACTCGAGTTCAAAACGGGTCGGGTTCGGGTTCAGGAATTCGACCCGTTTGAAAAACGGGTCGGGTTCGGGTTGACCCGACGGGTTGCCGGGTCAACCCGAAAACCTGTTTAGAGCCCTGCCCGCCCTGCCCGTGCGTGCGCGCTCGCCCGCGCGCACCCGCCCGCGAGCGCCCTCGCGCCCGCCCGCGCGCGCCCTCGCGCCCGCCCTA
This sequence comes from Dendrobium chrysotoxum, assembly GCA_019925795.1. Taxonomy (NCBI): domain Eukaryota; kingdom Viridiplantae; phylum Streptophyta; class Magnoliopsida; order Asparagales; family Orchidaceae; genus Dendrobium; species Dendrobium chrysotoxum. The sequence goes on from CM034313.1 coordinate 62,863,856, forward strand.
CGCGTCCGCCTTCGCGACCCGGGTTGGGTCGGGTCGACCCGCCAACCCGACGGGTCGGGTCTGGGTCTGATTTTCTGACCCGTTTCCCTACCCGGGTCGTGTTAGGGTCAACCCGTTTAGGCTGCGGGTCATTGCGGGTTCGACCCGAAACCCGATTTTGACACCCCTACGTCTGGGATGGCTTTCTTATTGCTTCTTAAAGCAGTTTTTCATTACAATAATTATAATTTTTGTACTATAAGTTGTTTTAAGAAGCAATAAGAAAGCCGTCCCAAATGAAGCCTAAGTATTTAGTTATGCTGATGATATCATCTATATGATAAGTAAGATTTTCTCTCTCCTTGCTTCACATATTTTAATATAATATCTTTGGGTTGAAAGGAGAAGTTATGTTTTTTAGTGATGGCAAGCAATATCAAGTCTGAAATTGTGATTTCTAAGATTCATTTTGCAATTCGGATGAAAAGCATAAAGTCAAAATTCATATCGTATATCTCTAAGAATATCAAATGTCTCTATTTCTCTTAATGTTTTCTGATCTTATGTTATTTGTAGGCTTTCTGCTTATTCACAATTTATTGGACTGTGGACTCCTATTGATTTCCGAATAAATGGGACGGCTGCAGTTATTTTATAAAGATGATTTTCTTTTGGAATATGGTATCCACCCGCTGCCACCTTCGAGAGAGTGTTTGGCGGCGTAACTAATCCTTAGCTGATCTAGAGGAGGCACTCACCCCAAAAACCTCCTGACCCACACTTAATTGGGCCCCACTTAAGAGCCTCTGTCGCTCGAGGAGAATCAAACATGAGTTGAGGGGTTCCCAACCGTACTTGTCTAAAAGTAAAACAGTTGTTGAGAAAGTAATATTTTGAAAAGCAATTGTTAAAAGCAAATTCCTAGAATAGAAATTTCTTGAAAGCAGTAACCAAACAAAATTATAGTTGCGATTTAAAAATCGAAATAGTAAGAAAATTCTCCTAAACAAACATTCTATCTTAACAAAAAATTTAAATGTCTTCCTACTTTTAAGCATAAGAAGTGATACGTTATCAGAAAATTATCTCGATCGGGCACGAATCTCGAGGAAAAACTCAAGTTGGAAACTTCAAAAATTAATTCGGAGACTATTTAAACTCCGATTTCAGCAAGCTTACAGTCGAACTGAGCGTCTCGGAAATACGAATCCAACAACACCAAATTCGACTCAATCCGAGCCCAAACGAGTCCAGATCAAGTGCCCGAAGTGCTGTTGGAAGCATCAAACAGCAATTTGAGTTACCAAACGGTCTCTGATTTTGACGAGCTTATACTCGAATCGAGCGGCTCGACGAGACGAATCCAACGATCCCAAGATCGCAGAATTCTGATATCATTAAGACCTTCAAATTCTTGATAAACGGCTCACGATCAAGGGATTCAATATCGACCGTTCGTCCGGATCACTCCTTATTTGCCCTTGATCCCTCACATATTTACGGGCTATGCCACTCCAGAAAAACTATAAATAACCCCTCATTTCTCTTAAGGGGGGACCAAAGCCAAGAAGAGAAGGAGAGAAGAAGAAGAGAAGAGAAGCCTAGGAGGGAACAGCTCCTCCTCGACCACCGCCGGAACTCCGCCGGAATACCGCCGGAACACCGCCGGAACACCACCGAAGCACCACCAGGCGCCCGAGGGACGCCGGAGCCCTGCCCGACACGGGAGCAACGTCGGAATTCTGCCCGACGCTAGAATTCTACCCGACGTTCGAGTGACGCCGGACTTCTTTCCAAGTGACGCCGGAATTCTGTCTGACGTCCGAGTGACGTTGGAACTCTGCTTGGCCTTGTAATTGATACTCATTGTAATCTGATCGTCCTGAAGTTAAAGGACGAGTCAGCCTCGTGTATTTCAAACAACACTAGTGGAACTTTTTCAACTGGGCGTGGCCCCGTGGTTTTTCCCTTTTTCAGGGCTTTCCACGTAAAAATCCTGGTGTTTCTTTCACTCTTCTGTTTGTGTGCTGGATATACGTACAACGCTGAGACGGAAATATTAAACTCTATCGCCGCGTATATTTGAGTCCGCAACAAGAAGTTAACAAAAAGGCCATTCTTAATGAATATAGTTGAAGGAGTTGTCAAGAGTCTCTTCTTGAATTTAATTGACCTCATCTTCCTTCATACTAAGTCTGGCCATTAATTACGAGCTAATTTTATTAAATAAGGATTAACTTAATCCTAATTTAATTTGAAATTAATTTACTATTACCACATTTTAGGATAGCATATTGTAAAAAAACTGCTCCATATCATAAAATTTATTGAAAAGGAGCAAGAAACTAATAGCTTAATAGAAATTTTACAAGGATCTAAAAGAATAAAATATATAGAAAGTTGTACTGAACTGATCGTTAGGGTTCATTTAGGGTGGTCAATACTTTTTGTAAAACTAGTTGTAGAATTATTTTGAAGAAAATAGATATTTTTTAAGTTCTTATGGGAATTGTAATTTTTTATTTTTTATTTAAAAAGTTGGATCATAAGTTTCTTAATAAGAACTACCACAATACAACATTATTGTTATAAATTTTTTTTCTAACTATAGAAATTCTTAAAATAATTATAAACAAATTATAGTGAAATAGAACTTTGATAACTTTTAAAAAATAAATATTTTAAAAAAGGTGCTCCAAGTTATGAAGGGGGTGGAACATTCAAGATTGAACATTTGTTATACATTTATTTATGAAAAATCAATGGGAAGAAAAATATCTTGAAAATGAAAGCAATATTTCAATATCAACTTGTTATTTTGGTTTCATTTGGGACATTTTTCTCACTGCTTTCTAAACCAGTTTTTTAGTATAAAATTTTCTAGTTCAAAAAATTTTTATACTAAAAAGTTGCTTTAGAAAGTAGTAAGAAATCTGTCTCAAACGAAGCATTAAAATAAATTAATTTTCTTTCCTTCATTTTAAGAAATTTGCTAGTCATATTTATTAAATAAATATGAATGAGTATTAAAAAAAATATGTTTATTGTTTATGGAACAAAAATTTGAAGTTAATTTTTACAAAAAATATAGCTAAATAGCTCATTTTAATCATATTATTGATAATCACAATTACTAAAAATACAGCAATAGCATCATCATCATCATCATCATCATCATCAAGCGTTTTCCTGGCTCATTTATATGAATCAATTTTCTCCATTATATCCTTTTAAGAGTCCAATTCTCATTCAAATCTAATAAAGAAAGATCTTTTCTAATATTTTCTTATCAAGTCTTTTTTGTTCGAATGTCTACCTTTCTTAACATAGGTCAGAACTAATACATCTACTCTTTTAACCAAGTCAACATAAGACTGACATTTTATGTGACCACACCATCTAAGACGAATATCTCTAATTTATCTGCTGCTGCTAGAGCTACCCAACCTTTTATTAAAAATACAACCAAAAGATAAAAATATAATTAAAGATATAGTTGTCTAATTATTAAAATCCTAAGATAACTTAACTACTAATAAATTTTAATTGCAACACTATAAAATAATACCACTATCATGCAAAATTACAATACTAGTTATATCCTGTATTAATTAGCCCTCACTCTCTCTAAACGCAAACAAAAATAAGAATTTTAATTTTGCCCTGTCATTGTGCCTTGTAGCATTCAAATGATAGTAATAAGTAAGAGAAATGTAGGAGAAATGAATAGAGGAACGCTATTTTGTCAATGCTTTCAAATCACTTTGTTGATTAGGAACAACATTATATTCCATCATTCTGACTTTGGGGATAATCGTCTTTTAATGGGGAGAAAATTAGAGCTTTAAAATGGAGGTGAAAGACCTTTGCTCTAAATCCGGTCCATATGATGATGATGGTTGACACCATTTTAAAGAAAAAATTGGAGATTAACTATAGGGATAGCAAGCCTCCGATGAAGACAGATAACACATTTTCTTAAGGTAGATTGAAGCATGACTATAGGGATTGTGAGCATTGATCACCTCTGAACACAATCTGTACGATGAGGATATTCAAAAGTTCTTTCTAGGGAAGATTGGAGCTTACCATTGGCACTACGCGTGATGTCTTAGAAACTAATGGAGATAATTGAAGATATTTCCTATTTCATCTCATATCTCAAACACAAACAGAGCCACTAAAAATAATTAATATGAACAATAAATATGAATTTTTTTTATTTCCCAAAAATAATTATATATATATATATATATATATATATATATATGTTGAGTATTGGTCCAAGTTTTAGGTTAAATTATTCCTACATGACATCATACTACTGTAAATGCCTATAAACAGGCATTGTGTGCTCATTCTAAAACGTCCCTTGTAATAGCCTGCAATTAATAAAAATGAAATCTAATTTCCTATTATCTCCTCCCCCCCCCCCCTTTCTCTTCCCTCTTTCATCCAAGATTAAGAAGAACAAGTTCTTCTTTCTCATACAAGTTTTGTTCTAACAAGTGGTATCAGAGCCTCATTGAGGCGATCTCGAGGAAGAAGAAAGGTTCTTGTCCAAGAAAGAGAGGACACGGTCGCTTCCAGTGCTGCCGACGAGTGTTGCAACAGCAAGACAGAGTTGAAGAAGGAGAACGTGCAGCCTAGTGCCACGACCTTGACAAGCACGCGGGCAGGCATGTGACTGAGAGGTTTGCATGTGGGTGTAGGCTGGTGCAATGAGGGTTCGATAGAAGCAGGCGAGCTAGATCAGAGGGAAAGGATTGTGTGGTGATCAAGAAGCGTTCGCAAGGGTGGACTTATGCACGGAGCAAACGAGGGCCAGACTCGTGAGCGCGCAGGACAAGTGCAGGGCATGTGGGGCACAGGAGCGAGCAGGGACCAATGAGTAAAGAAGCTCACGAGGGCGCAGGGTAGGCCATAGTTTCGTGGTAGGCAGGCTTAGAGCAGGCCAAACGTTCATAGGGGCATGTGTAGGAGCTAACGGGCGCAAAGGAGGCTCAGTGTAGCGGTCAGGCCATGAAGCACGGATGGCCATGAATCGTGTAAACTGGAAAGAGACATTGGCATTCGGTCTGAGAGGAATCATGTGGGTCAGTCGCTAGAGTGCGGAGGCAGGGTAACGTGCGTATTTTCACGTGAGATATACATGTAGAAGACAAACGGCTGAAGACACACGTGGATTACGTGTGTGCAATTCACTCAGGATCGGGCGTCATGGACTTGTGGTTTTACGCATGAGTTAAACTTCAGGTGGAGTCCAGGAGGCAATGGGGTGGTTGTGTGACGGAGCAGCAAAGACAATAGCTAGATCAAGAACCTTGGGGTGACATGTTGGTTGCGGACACGAAATCAGATAGGTTTTGTGCTAGGTCGTAGGTTGGAGCGCACATGAGTGTCTAAGGAAGATTGGCGAGTCGGTGCTGGAGCATGGGCGTGCTGCACAAGAGAAAATGCACAGGCTAGAAGTACGTGGGAGATGGTGATGTATAAGGCACGGACGTGCGGATCATGGGTGGAACAACGAGAGCTTGAGCTGGAGCCATGGGTTAAAATGCATGGTAAAGGCCGTTCACAAGCGAGATTAGGCTTAGTTATACAAGATTGCTCATGGAGTTAGTGCAAGGAGCTAGTTAGATCGCAGTAGGTGCACATGTGATTCTTTGACTATAAATTCTGGACCAAGGTGGAAATTATTATGTACGGTCTAGGTTTTAGGTTAAGTTGTTCCTACATGACATCATACTAGTATCAATGCCTATAAATAGGCATTGTGTGATCATTATAAAACACCCCTTGTAATAGCCTTCAATTAATAAAAAGGAAATCTAATTTCTTGTTATCTCCTCCCCCTCTCTTCCCTCTCTCATCCAAGATCAAGAAGAACAAGTTCTTCTTCCTCACGCAAGTTTTGTTCTAATAATATAACATCCATCACAAGCTCTAACCAATATAAATTTTAATTGGATTATCAAAAAGAAGTAATACCTCAGAAATACTATAATGTTTTACATACCAGAACTTATCAATATTGCCTTATTCTATCAGGGTCTCTTCCTTTCCTGAAATAATGTATAAACAATTAAGAGTGAGTATACATATATACAAAATTTAACTGGAATTTAAAAAAGAATATTTCAGAATTATTACAACGCTCTACAAACTGTATATTATCAATACAACATTATTCTGCTGGAGCCTTTCCCTTTCCTAGAATAATGTATAAATAATATAGAGTGAGCATGCGCATGCTCAGTAGGCTACAAAATCTACTAAAGAATTCAATATTCCATATTTCATCAAATCACACAACTCTAATTAAATAGTTAAATGTACAGTTAAAAAAGGAAATTAATAAGTAAACATTTATATATGATTATAATAATGGAGGAACTTTAGTTAGAACTTCAATTGTATTATAATAGAACAAAACATACTTGCATCAGAGTAGAACAGAGCTTACTTGCACCAGAACATAATAGAACCTTACTTACACCATAATAGAGCAAAATAGAGCATGAATGAATGCAACATGTAAATCATATGAAGTACATGCAAGAGAATGTACAGATCTTCCTATTTAGACCACACATCATATTCAGACAACACTTTCGATTCAAACAACACTTCAGATATGTATATATATGTGCACATGCTCTTGTATTGCACAAAATATAATATAGCTACCACATATAACACTTTATTCTTCCCACAATTCCACTGCATGAATAGAGGAATTCCACATTGCTAACATGTATGCACAGTATGCATGATGATATAGAAATATATAAAACTTATATATGTATGATAATTTTAGTAATGTATGGGGCATAATTTGCACACATGTTTCACGAGAAACATAGATGATATCATTTTAAGGCATTTATTGTATTACAGTAACTTACAAAGAGGTCAATATACTCAAAGACATATAAAAAAACAAAGAAATTAAACTAGCTAATGAAATTTTCCATTTTCACAATCTACGTGCTCAGAATGTTATAATCTACAACATAGCAAGTGTTAGACGAAGAAATGCTCACCGGACCTTAAGAAATCACATAAATTCCAAATCTACCCATATAAACGTCAAAATTGAAATCTCAAGCTGAATAATTTCCTAAACATACTCGACGAATGAAAATAGCTTGAAAGTTTTTGACTCTCTTCTTCTTCTTCTTCCTACCCCTCTTTCTTTCTCTCTTCTCCTTTCCATTGGTGAAGGATTTGGGTGAATGCATTTTGAGTTAGTAATTTTAAATATTTATATAAAAAACAAATTTTGAACTAGTATTATGGTGCCAACTTTTCCATTGTCATAGCAGTCCCACATAGAGACTATAGGTGCCCCAACGCTTCCTCCCAACCCTACTACGCTACATCAAACTTAACCTCTCAAATAGAGAACTAAGCACTATAGCGCTGTAGCACTTGCAAGCTGCTGCAATCCAGGATCTCAAGCACTTGATTTTGTGATGACAAATAATACTGACTAAATTCATATGTTCTTCCTTGAAAATTATAAATGTTTATTTTTTGTCTATGAGCACTAAAATTTCAGGTAAGATACACACCGCTCAAGACTGCTGAAGACTCAAGACTGGGTAGACTAGGATGTGCAAAAATTTATATTTGTATTTTTCTTATTTTTTATTTTTTGAGTCTGCCACAAAAGTATGTATGCAAAAGGGGTGACCAAGCACACACACAGGGGGAGATTTAAAATTTTTAACTAAAATTTAAAGTTTTTTAAAATACATCGTACTGTATGATTTTGTATCGTACTGTACGGTATGCTATTTTAACTCAGGCTTAACGACTAATTCTAGATGATTAGTTTTGTAAACTAATCATACTATACGATTTATTTCTATTCAAAAACCCTAGCTGCTAGGATAGTTTTGTTAAGTTTTTTAAATTTGATTTTTAAACTAATCGTACTGTACGATTCTAATTGTACTGTACGAATATTTAAAATCTTGCCAAAATTATCCCTTGTAATCAGGCAATTAAATCATGATTTTTTAATTACATTCGATCGTACTGTACAATACCAATCATACTGTACGATGAACAAAGATGATTTTATTTATCCCATAGATCGTACCAGATGAAACCAAGGTTTTTTGTACTATTCATTTTGGATGATATTTATATCGTACTGGACGATGACCCGAAACTGAACTATTCATACTGTACGAAGGGTACAGTGCAGGATGATGAACAGAGACGAATTCGTTCGTCCCAAAGATCATCCCGTACGGGCAGTTGAAAATAATATGATCGTCCTGTATGATCTCTGGATCATACTGTACGATGTTCGTAAAATTTGTGAATTGTTCGTCTGCTCTCATGCTGGACGAAGATGATTTTGACATGATCGCACTGTACGAACAGCATCATATGAATTGAATATTTTTAGGGTTTTTAGAAGCTTGATTTAAAAGAAACTTTTTCTTAGAGTTATAGAAGTTGTTGTTCTATTCTTGCTGCTGTGAGGAGCGAAGATAGAAGAAGGTACTCTTGAGAGGGAAGCTTTTTGAAGAGATATAGGGTTTGTGAGAGGAGGGAAAAGGTGAGCTTGAGCATGAGGGAGAAGGAGTGTGAGGGGATCACACGGTTGCTCCAAGCTAGCTGCACGCTTGCTCCTCCTATGGCCTTGGTGAGTCTTGTGAAGGTTCTCTAGGGAGAGAGGCTTCAAGGTCAACATCTTCAAGGTACTCTGCCTTCTCTAGGAGAGAGAAAAAGGAGAAGGTCCACTTCCATCACCAGAAGGGTGACATAGCGTCTTGTATTTTGCCACACCGGGGAAGATGAAGGTGAGTCTTGTAAAGGCTTCTCCACCTTACTGTGGGAGCAGAAGGAGAGTCAACTTTTAGTAGTGCAATTCTCAGAGTGGAGGACTCCGGGGAGTGAACGTGGGTCAAGTGATCGAACCACTATAAAAATTTGTAGTGTGCTTTTTCCATTTTTATCTCACTTTATTTTTCACGCATTTATTTACTATTTTAATTGCTTGGTGAAAAATCTAATTTTGATCTTGTATTGTGAGATTTGCAATTATGTCGCCAATATCATAGTTGTGAGCGAATCATTAGCTTCCGTATTCTACTTATTAAGTTATTATTAAAAAAAAAATAAAAAAAATTAGAACTCATTTTTGGGATTAATTTTTAAAATATCAATTCACCCCCCTCTTGGCGCATCTCGTACTTTCAAGTGGTATCAAAGTGGGGTTTCAAAATAGTGTTTTAGAAAATTTAGAAACATACGATCAATGTCACATTTTGGTAACCGTAACACTGTGGAGGGTTATTCTATAACCCGTCTACCTTTATTTGATAATATACCATTTGATTTCTAGAAAATTTACATGTCAACATTTTTACAGTCTATAGACTATCGCATATGGATGTTAGTTCAAGAAGGTTACTCTACACCGTTTCGTATCTTGAATGGCGTTAAAATTGAGTTATCATTTAATGAATGGAGTAATGAGGATGGAGAATTTGCACAATTAAATACTAAGTGCTTGAATTATTTTTTTAAGCATTAAAATTAGAAGATTATATGCGAGTATCTATTTGTAGTACTGGTAAGGAGATATGAGATAGATTGTGTATCACATACGAAGGAACTAATGAGGTTAAACAGTATAGGCTAAATATATTTCTACATAATTATGAACTTTTTCGCATGAAACCTAGCAAGAATTTATCTGAAATATACACTAGGTTCACCCAGATAGTGACATCCTTACATGCTTTAGGAAGAGAGTTATTAAATTCTGAAAACGTTAACAAAATATTAAGATATTTACCTAGCTCTTATGATGCAAAAATTATGGTGAAATAAATAATAATATTATAAAAATTAATAAAATTAATATAATAATGCTGTTATTATTTTAAATATGAGATAAAAAATTAAATAAAATAAAAATTTATAAAACACAAAACTTACATAATTAATTTAAAAAATTATTTTTAAAATTTTAAGAGCAGAAAAAATCTCAAATCTCATAATTCTAGAATTTACACTCAAATAATAGGGTAACTTTAAATTTAAATATTTTTAATTTAAATTTAATTTATATATAATCATATAATTTAATATAAATTATTATAATTTTATATTGCATATTTAGATATAATTTATAAATATAAATTATATAAAAATTAACATTATAAAATTATATGTATAAATCATTCATGTGTATAATTAAATATATAAAAATTAATTATTTATAATATATAATTTAATATATTAAAAGTTAAATAGATAAAAACTAAATTTATCAAATAAAAAAATATTATTCATATTATAAAATTAATTAAAAAAACTATTTAAAAAAAAGGATTTTGCTTTGTATGATTTAGTCCAACTTCATTTGTGAAATTTTGTTTTGTATGGTTTATATAACTTTTTATTTTTGGCCATGATAGGTGCTCATGTTTTGCCAAATAAGACCATCAAAAAATTGATAGCCAAGCCCGCTATTAAAGAGACAGATTTAACAAAAACCAATTAATCCAGTAAATTCCCTCATTCCAGCATCTAAAGAACAAAAACTGCACAAGCTTCAATAGAAATCCAACCAGCAATAACCACCAGCAGATGAAAAGCCAACGCCAATATGCCCAAGAAAAGGTTTCAAAGAACTTAAACAGATAACCAATTCAATATATGGGCTGCAGGAGAGTTAAGAAGAACAAACATAACACCAATACAAAATAAAAACCTAAGCTAAAATGCTTAGAAAACAATCAAAACACCCGAAAAAGTCTCCCACAACAGGGACTCAAAAAGGTTAAAATTTCATCCGAAGCCTCAGAGAATGAATAAAACCCCTTGAATTTCAAGAAACGACCATCCAAAGCCAAAATTGGTTGCCGATCCAACTATTCACAGGATGAAAATCTCATATAAAAAAGAACCCTGATTGCCAGATCAACCATCCAAGAGTCATAGATTTTAATAGTAACCAATTCATCATAGTCCCAAAAACCTCCAACCATAGAACCCAACAACCAAAGAATAAAAACCGCCAAAGCTTCAATAACCCACTAGCAAACACAAGTAGATAAAAAAACCAACTCACAAGATCTCTGAGAAGGAGACCAAAAAACAAAGAAAAAGACACGAATATATAATCAATGCAAACCCAGAAACACCACCACACGAATCTCATAGAATCAAATTCTAAATCTCATGATAAGATTTTCATAAGGTGATTTAGTAAGAAGAGCCTGCTTAATAAGCCTGCGAATAGTTGCAACACTTTTAATATTACCCGCAAATCTTCTATCATTCATTTCTCTCCATAAGAAATATAAGGTGCAACTCGAAGTAAGAAATAATAGATTATTTGCATTCTTCGCCAAATTCAAAGCAACAATGAAGTCTTAGACTTAAAGAAGAATAGTCCTAAAAAAAAGTGGTGCAATCCAGAAATCAAATAAAAAATAATCACAAAGGAAAACTCACATTAAAAAAAGTGGTGGTTATGAGTTTCTTCAGCTTTAACACGTAAAACACCAATAAGAGTGTTGCGTCATGGAGTATTCGCGGCAGTAGAGAAATATATAGTTTAACGTCTTAGCGTTGTACGAAGATCTAGCACATAATCAGATGAAAGAGAGTGTGTGTAGTACTTATAAGAGACACCAGAGTTTTTATGTGGAAACCCCTAAAAAGAGGGAAAAATCATGGGGCTTGGCCCAGTTTGAATGAATCCACTAATCATTGCAGTCGATTACAAATAAGGCCCTTCCTTGGGAGAAGGCATTGGCTTGATGTCATAAATATACATCATATAGAGCGTATTATATGGTGAGAATTACAATAATCAACTTAAACATGTTTGTTTGGTCGGCAGGACCATAGTCAATAAACGACGGAGGTCGGGAAAATCGTAGTCGACAGGCACTGGAGGTCAGAAGGACCGTAGTATAATGATTGAGGTCGGGAGGACCTTAGTTGGTCGGGCAATGGAGGATGGAAGGACCGTAGTTAATAGGCATTGGAGGTTAGAAAGACCATAGTCTGATGACAGAGGTCGGGAGAACCTTAGTTGATCGGGACAGTGGTCAGAAAGACCGTTGTCTTGCGAGGGAGGTCGGAAGGACTGTAGTCGGTGATGGAGGTTGAAAGGGCCATAGTCGACGGGAGACAGGGGTTAGAAAGACCATTGCCTGGCGATGGAGGTCAGAATAACCATAGTAGGCGATGGAGGTCGAAAGAATCGTAGTCGGTAGAAGACAGGGACCATAAAGACCATTGTCTGGTGATAGAGGTCGGAAGGACCGTAGTTGACAATGGAGGTCGGGAGGACCATAGTCGGCAGGAGTCTGGCGTCAGGCGATGGTCTGACATAAATCCGGGCGTCAGGTGATGGTCTGGCAAAACTTTGGTGTCGGTTGGTGGTCCGGCAGAACTCAAGGCTTTCAGTGGTGGTCTACCGGAACTCCGAGCCTCAAGCGGTGGTCCGGCGAAATTCAGGGCGTCAGGCGATGGTCATGAGGAACTCAGGGCCTCAATGGTGATCCGACGAAACTCAGGGCGTCAGGAGGTGGTCCGGCGGAACTCAGTGCCTTAGGTGGTGGTCCGGTGGAATTTTAGGCCTCAGTTGGTGTTCCGGTGGAACTCAGGGCGCCAGACAGTGGTCCAGCGGAACTCAGGGCCTCAGGTGGTGGTTTGGTGGAACTCTGAGCCTCATGTGGTGGTTCGGCGGAACTCATGGCATCAAGCAGGGGTCCGGTGGAACTCAGGGCCTCAGGTGGTGGTTTGGTGGAACTTCGTGCCTCAGGTGGTGGTCTGGCGGAAGTCCAGGCATCAGGTGGTGGTCTAGTGGACTTTGGCATCGGTTGGTGGTCTAGCGGAACTTAGGGCGTTAGGAGGTGGTCCGGCAGAACTCAGGGCCTCAGGTGGTGGTCCGGTGGAATTCTGGGCCTCAGGCAGTGGTCAGGTGGAACTCCGGGCCTCAAGTGGTGGTCCAACAAAACTAAGGGCGTCAGGCGGTGGTTTAACGGAACTCAGGGCCTCAGGTGGTGGTCCGGTGGAACTCAGGGCCTTAGGGGGTGGTCCAGTGGAACTCAGGGTGTCAGGCGGTGGTCCGACAGAATTCAGGGCCTCAGGTGGTGGTCCGATGGAACTCCGGGCTTCAGGGGATTGTCCAGCGAAACTTAGGGCATCAGGCGGTGGTCCGGCAAAACTCAGGGCCTCAGGTGGTGTTCTGGTGGAATTCCAGGCCTCAGGCGGTGGTCCGGTGGAACTCTGGGCCTTAGGTGGTGATCCAGCAGAACTCAAGGCGTCAGGCTGTGGTCCGGCGAAACTCAGGGCCTCAAGTGGTGGTTCGGTGGAACTCCGAGCCTCAGCTGGTGGTCCGACAGAACTCAGGGCATCATGCGGTGGTCCGGCGGAACTCAGGGCCTCAGGGCCTCAGGTGGTGGTCCGGTGGAACTCAGGGTGTCAGGCGGTGGTCCACGAAACTCAGGGCCTCAGGTGGTGGTCTGGTGGAACTCTGGGCGTCAGGCGATTGTCCGACAGAACACAGGGCCTCCAGCGGTGGTCCCGCAGAACTCCGGGCAGTGGTCGAGGAGGCAAGGAGGCAAGAGTGATCTCCGATCTCTCTCTTTTTTTCTTAGGCTTAGAGGGCCCCTTTTCATGAGAAAGGAGGGGTTTATTTATATATTTTCTGGAGTGGCATAGCCTGCAAATAAGAGGAATATCAAGGGTAATTGGGGAGTGGTTTGGATGGATGACCGATGTTGAATCCCTTGATCATTGACAGTTTGCTAGACATTTAAATATCTTAATGATTTCAGAATTTTGTGATCTTAGGCTTGTTGGATTCGTCTCGTCGAGCCGCTCAATTCGACTATAAGAATGTCATGTTTGGAATCCTTTTGGTAATCCAAATTGTGGTTTGAAACTTCCAATAGCGCTTCGAGTGTTTGATTTGGACCCATTTGGGCTCGGATTGAGTCGAATTTGGTGTTGTTGGGTTCGTATTTCCGAGACGCTCAGTTTGACTATAAGTTTGCTGAAATAGGAGTTCAGATGATCCCAATTTTAATTTCGAAAGTTTTCAATTTGATTTTGCCTCGAGATTCGTGCCCGATCGAGATAACTTTTTGATGATGTATCAAAGAGTAATATTTAAATTCTATTTGAAAAGAATGTCAGTAGTCTTCAACCCTTTTAATAGAGTCATCCAGGCATAACAAGAAAAAATTCAATTAAATCTCTTATACCAAATATAAGAATATCATTCTACCCTAGTAAAACTATCATAAAAAATAGTATGAAAACTCTTAAAAAGGAGGAAAAAGCACCCCCATCCAAAGTAATACAGGAAATGAAATTATCATATATGGAAATATTAGAAACTACCAAAGAAATAGAGGCAGACAAAGAGTTCGACAAAGTCCAACCACCAACAATAATTATGTCTTTTACTAAAACCTAATGCGAAGAAGAACTAATGTTAAAATCCAATTATTGTAAAGCTTTGCCCCCGCATCAAGGATCCCAATAAAGGAAAAGAGAATTATTGTATATATTATTTTAGGACTTTGAATTAAGATGCTAATATTGACTATAGAAATATATTATTATGTTTTTTATTGTTTATATTTTTGAATGTAATTAGTCATCTTGTTGATTGAAATGATAGAGAGATGTGCAATTCTTCCAACTTAGATTTTAGGGCATGACATACGGTCCCTCAGACCTCCGTTGCCCATAAGGTCCCTTCGGCCTTAGTCGCTTGAGTACGGTCCCTTCAACCTCAATTGCAGATTATGGACCTCTGCGTGTGTGTTAGATTTTCATATGAAACTATGACTAAATTCTCTCTCTCTCTCTCATCATGAATGTTCTGGCACGCAATAATATGCATACAAAACTCTTTAGAAAAACACTTTGAATTTGCTCCACACATCATAACAAATATTCTAAAAAACAAAATAAATGCATTTTAAATACAATAAACCTAAAACCCCTCAAAATTAACCGCTCCTATAATTTCTTAATTTTCATTTATTATTTAAAAATGACTATTACTATAGTCTCGTTAGTTGAAAGCAAAAGGCTGAAATATAAGATAAAAAAAATGTACAAATTTATAGAAAACGAGCAAAAAGATTGGATTGATCAGCGTTCGAGTCGCCCAACCTGCTAAAAAAACAAAAGATAGGATCAGACGAAGAAGACGAAGCATTCAAGCTTAGGAATCTGTTCAAGGCTTCATGTACAGTTAGAAGTTCCGCCAACAACGTAGCCATCCACAGGAAAATGACAGGCAGCTGTTAGATAACGACCGTTGACATTATTGTCTCAAACGTACCGAATGCCTTAAAGTTTCCGCTATTTCATATGCTATATTTGTACTAAACAATTTAATTTGATGGTTACAAATCAAAGGAGTGTTCCCTGCTAAAAAAGTTTCTTCTAATTAAATGTATTTGTTTGCAACGTTCATAATGAATCACACTCTTATTTGTTCTTGTTCTTAATGAAAACCTCTTTCATTTGAAATGCAATTTTATTAAGGTTTAGTCTGGGTAGGGGTGTCAATATTTGACACGACACGAAAATCCGACTCGAACCCGACCTGGAAAACCCGACTCGAACCCGACCCGAGTTCAAAACGGGTCGGGTTCAGGTTCAGGAATTCGACCCGTTTGAAAAACGGGTCGGGTTCGGGTTGACCCGACGGGTTGCCGGGTCAACCCGAAAACCTGTTTAGAGCCCTGCCCGCCCTGCCCGTGCGTGCGCGCTCGCCCGCGCGCGCCCGCCCGCGCGCGCCCTCGCGCCCGCCCTACGCGTCCGCCTTCGCGACCCGGGTTGGGTCGGGTCGACCCGCCAACCCGACGGGTCGGATCTGGGTCTGATTTTCTGACCCGTTTCCCTACCCGGGTCGGGTTAGGGTCAACCCGTTTAGGCTGCGGGTCATTGCGGGTTCGACCCGAAACCCGATTTTGACACCCCTACGTCTGGGATGGCTTTCTTATTGCTTCTTAAAGCAGTTTTTCATTACAATAATTATAATTTTTGTACTATAAGTTGTTTTAAGAAGCAATAAGAAAGTTGTCCCAAATGAAGCCTAAGTGTTTAGTTATGCTGATGATATCATCTATATGTTCAGTAAGATTTTCTCTCTCCTTGCTTCACATATTTTAGTATAATATCTTTGGTTGAAAGGAGAAGTTATGTTTTTTAGTGATGGCAAGCAATATCAAGTCTGAAATTGTGATTTCTAAGATTCATTTTGCAATTCAGATGAAAAGCATAAAGTCAAAATTCATATCGGATATCTCTAAGAATATCAAATGTCTCTATTTCTCTTAATGTTTTCTGATCTTATGTTATTTGTAGGCTTTCTGCTTATTCACAATTTATTGGACTGCGGACTCCTATTGATTTCCGAATAAATGGGATGGCTACAGTTTTTTTATAAAGATGATTTTTTTTTGGAACAGGGTATCCATTCGCTGTCACCTCCGAGAGAGCGCTTGGCGGCGTGACTAATTTTCAGCTGACCTAGAGGAGGCACTCACCCCAAAAACCTCCTGACCTACACTTAATTGGGCCTCACTTAAGAGGCGCTGCCGCTTGAGGAGAATCAAACATGGGTTGAGGGGTTCCCAACCGTACTCGCCTAAAAGTAAAACAGTTGTTGAGAAAGTAATATTTTGAAACGCAATTGTTAAAAGCAAATTCCTAGAATAGAAATTTTTTGAAAGCAGTAACCAAATAAAATTATAATTGCGATTTGAAAATCAAAACAGTAAGAAAATTCTCCTAAACAAACATTTTATCTTTAACAAAAAATTGAAATGCCTTCCTACTTTTAAGCATAAGAAGTTAACAAAAAGGCCATTCTTAATGAATATAGTTGAAGGAGTTGTCAAGAGTCTCTTCTTGAATTTAATTGACCTCATCTTCCTTCATACTAAGTCTGGCCATTAATTACGAGCTAATTTTATTAAATAAGGATTAACTTAATCCTAATTTAATTTGAAATTAATTTACTATTACCACATTTTAGGATAGCATATTGTAAAAAAACTGCTCCATATCATAAAATTTATTGAAAAGGAGCAAGAAAGTAATAGCTTAATAGAAATTTTACAAGAATCTAAAAGAATAAAATATATAGAAAGTTGTACTGAACTGATCGTTAGGGTTCATTTAGGGTGGTCAATACTTTTTGTAAAACTAGTTGTAGAATTATTTTGAAGAAAATAGATATTTTTTAAGTTCTTATGGGAATTGTAATTTTTTATTTTTTATTTAAAAAGTTGGATCATAAGTTTCTTAATAAGAACTACCACAATACAACATTATTGTTATAAATTTTTTTTCTAACTATAGAAATTCTTAAAATAATTATAAACAAATTATAGTGAAATAGAACTTTGATAACTTTTAAAAAATAAATATTTTAAAAAAGGTGCTCCAAGTTATGAAGGGGGTGGAACATTCAAGATTGAACATTTGTTATACATTTATTTATGAAAAATCAATGGGAAGAAAAATATCTTGAAAATGAAAGCAATATTTCAATATCAACTTGTTATTTTGGTTTCATTTGGGACATTTTTCTCACTGCTTTCTAAACCAGTTTTTTAGTATAAAATTTTCTAGTTCAAAAAATTTTTATACTAAAAAGTTGCTTTAGAAAGTAGTAAGAAATCTGTCTCAAACGAAGCATTAAAATAAATTAATTTTCTTTCCTTCATTTTAAGAAATTTGCTAGTCATATTTATTAAATAAATATGAATGAGTATTAAAAAAAATATGTTTATTTTTTATGGAACAAAATTTTGAAGTTAATTTTTACAAAAAATATAGCTAAATAGCTCATTTTAATCATATTATTGATAATCGCAATTACTAAAAATACAGCTAACAACAGCATCATTATCATCATCATCATCAAGCGTTTTTCCTGGCTCATCTATATGAATCAATTTTCTCTGTTATATCCTTTTAAGTGTCCAATTCTCATTCAAATCTAATAAAGAAAAAATTTTTCTAATATTTTCTTATCAAGTCTTTTTTGTTCGAATGTCTACCTTTCTTAACATAGGTCAGAACTGATACATCTACTCTTTTAACGGAGTCAATATAAGGCTGGCATTTTATATGACCACACCATCTAAGACGAATATATCTAATTTATCTGCTGCTGCTGGAGCTACCCCAATCTTTTATTAAAAATACAACCAAAAGATAAAAATATAATTAAAGATATAATTGTCTAATTATTAAAAACCGAAGACAACTTAGCTACTAATAAATATTAATTGCAACACTATAAAATAATACCACTATCATGCAAAATTACAATACTAGTTATATCCTGTATTAATTAGCCCTCACTCTCTCTAAACGCAAACAAAAATAAGAATTTTAATTTTGCCCTGTCATTGTGCCTTGTAGCATTCAAATAATAGTAATAAGTAAGAGAAATGTAGGAGAAATGAAAAGAGGAACTCTATTTTGTCAATGCTTTCAAATCACTTTGCAACATTATATTCCATCATTCTGACTTTGGGGATAATCGTCTTTTAATGGGGAGAAAATTAGAGCTTTAAAATGGAGGTGAAAGTTTTTTGCTCTAAATCCGGTCCATATGATGATGATGGTTGACACCATTTTAAAGAAAAATTGGAGCTTAACAATAGGGATAGCAAGCCTCCGATGAAGACAGATAACACATTTTCTTAAGGTAGATTGAAGCCTGACTATAGGGATTGTGAGCATTGATCACCTCTGAACACAATCTGTCCGATGAGGATATTCAAAACTTCTTTCTAGGGAAGATTGGAGCTTACCATTGGCACTACGCGTGATGTCTTAGAAACTAATGGAGATAATTGAAGATATTTCCTATTTCATCTCATATCTCAAACACAAACAGAGCCACTAAAAATAATTAATATGAACAATAAATATGAATTTTTTTTATTTCCCAAAAATAATTATATATATGTTGAGTATTGGTCCAAGTTTTAGGTTAAATTATTCCTACATGACATCATACTAGTGTAAATGCCTATAAACAGGCATTGTGTGCTCATTCTAAAACGTCCCTTGTAATAGCCTGCAATTAATAAAAATGAAATCTAATTTCCTGTTATCTCCTCCCCCCCCCCCCCCCCCCCCCGCCTTTCTCTTCCCTCTTTCATCCAAGATTAAGAAGAACAAGTTCTTCTTTCTCATACAAGTTTTGTTCTAACAAGTGGTATCAGAGCCTCATTGAGGCGATCTCGAGGAAGAAGAAAGGTTCTTGTCCAAGAAAGAGAGGACACGGTCGCTTCCAGTGCTGCCGACGAGTGTGCTCACGTGGGTTTATTCACGTGAGGCGGATAGGAGGTCCATCGAGGCTTGCAGCAGCAAGACAGAGTTGAAGAAGGAGAACGTGCAGCCTAGTGCCACGACCTTGACAAGCACGCGGGCAGGCATGTGACTGAGAGGTTTGCATGTGGGTGTAGGCTGGTGCAATGAGGGTTCGATAGAAGCAGGCGAGCTAGATCAGAGGGAAAGGATTGTGTGGTGATCAAGAAGCGTTCGCAAGGGTGGACTTATGCACGGAGCAAACGAGGGCCAGACTCGTGAGCGCGCAGGACAAGTGCAGGGCATGCGGGGCACAGGAGCGAGCAGGGACCAATGAGTAAAGAAGCTCACGAGGGCGCAGGGTAGGCCATAGTTTCGTGGTAGGCGGGCTTAGAGCAGGCCAAACGTTCATAGGGGCATGTGTAGGAGCTAACGGGCGCAAAGGAGGCTCAGTGTAGCGGTCAGGCCATGAAGCACGGATGGCCATGAATCATGTAAACTGGAAAGAGACATTGGCATTCGGTCTGAGAGGAATCATGTGGGTCAGTCGCTAGAGTGCGGAGGCAGGGTAACGTGCGTATTTTCACGTGAGATATACATGTAGAAGACAAACGGCTGGAGACACACGTGGATTACGTGTGTGCAGTTCACTCAGGATCGGGCGTCATGGACTTGTGGTTTTACGCATGAGTTAAACTTCAGGTGGAGTCCAGGAGGCAATGGGGTGGTTGTGTGACGGAGCAGCAAAGACAATAGCTAGATCAAGAACCTTGGGGTGACATGTTGGTTGCGGACACGAAATCAGATAGGTTTTGTGCTAGGTCGTAGGTTGGAGCGCACATGAGTGTCTAAGGAAGATTGGCGAGTCGGTGCTGGAGCATGGGCGTGCTGCACAAGAGAAAATGCACAGGCTAGAAGTACGTGGGAGATGGCGATGTATAAGGCACGGACGTGCGGATCATGGGTGGAACAACGAGAGCTTGAGCTGGAGCCGTGGGTTAAAATGCATGGTAAAGGCCGTTCACAAGCGAGATTAGGCTTAGTTATACAAGATTGCTCATGGAGTTAGTGCAAGGAGCTAGTTAGATCGCAGTAGGTGCACATGTGATTCTTTGACTATAAATTCTGGACCAAGGTGGAAATTATTATGTACGGTCTAGGTTTTAGGTTAAGTTGTTCCTACATGACATCATACTAGTATCAATGCCTATAAATAGGCATTGTGTGATCATTATAAAACACCCCTTGTAATAGCCTTCAATTAATAAAAAGGAAATCTAATTTCTTGTTATCTCCTCCCCCTCTCTTCCCTCTCTCATCCAAGATCAAGAAGAACAAGTTCTTCTTCCTCACGCAAGTTTTGTTCTAATAATATAACATCCATCACAAGCTCTAACCAATATAAATTTTAATTGGATTATCAAAAAGAAGTAATACCTCAGAAATACTATAATGTTTTACATACCAGAACTTATCAATATTGCCTTATTCTATCAGGGTCTCTTCCTTTCCTGAAATAATGTATAAACAATTAAGAGTGAGTATACATATATACAAAATTTAACTGGAATTTAAAAAAGAATATTTCAGAATTATTACAACGCTCTACAAACTGTATATTATCAATACAACATTATTCTGCTGGAGCCTTTCCCTTTCCTAGAATAATGTATAAATAATATAGAGTGAGCATGCGCATGTTCAGTAGGCTACAAAATCTACTAAAGAATTCAATATTCCATATTTCATCAAATCACACAACTCTAATTAAATAGTTAAATGTACAGTTAAAAAAGGAAATTAATAAGTAAACATTTATATATGATTATAATAATGGAGGAACTTTAGTTAGAACTTCAATTGTATTATAATAGAACAAAACATACTTGCATCAGAGTAGAACAGAGCTTACTTGCACCAGAATATAATAGAACCTTACTTACACCATAATAGAGCAAAATAGAGCATGAATGAATGCAACATGTAAATCATATGAAGTACATGCAAGAGAATGTACAGATCTTCCTATTTAGACCACACATCATATTCAGACAACACTTTCGATTCAAACAACACTTCAGATATGTATATATATGTGCACATGCTCTTGTATTGCACAAAATATAATATAGCTACCACATATAACACTTTATTCTTCCCACAATTCCACTGCATGAATAGAGGAATTCCACATTGCTAACATGTATGCACAGTATGCATGATGATATAGAAATATATAAAACTTATATATGTATGATAATTTTAGTAATGTATGGGGCATAATTTGCACACATGTTTCACGAGAAACATAGATGATATCATTTTAAGGCATTTATTGTATTACAGTAACTTACAAAGAGGTCAATATACTCAAAGACATATAAAAAAACAAAGAAATTAAACTAGCTAATGAAATTTTCCATTTTCACAATCTACGTGCTCAGAATGTTATAATCTACAACATAGCAAGTGTTAGACGAAGAAATGCTCACCGGACCTTAAGAAATCACATAAATTCCAAATCTACCCATATAAACGTCAAAATTGAAATCTCAAGCTGAATAATTTCCTAAACATACTCGACGAATGAAAATAGCTTGAAAGTTTTTGACTCTCTTCTTCTTCTTCTTCCTACCCCTCTTTCTTTCTCTCTTCTCCTTTCCATTGGTGAAGGATTTGGGTGAATGCATTTTGAGTTAGTAATTTTAAATATTTATATAAAAAACAAATTTTGAACTAGTATTATGGTGCCAACTTTTCCATTGTCATAGCAGTCCCACATAGAGACTATAGGTGCCCCAACGCTTCCTCCCAACCCTACTACGCTACATCAAACTTAACCTCTCAAATAGAGAACTAAGCACTATAGCGCTGTAGCACTTGCAAGCTGCTGCAATCCAGGATCTCAAGCACTTGATTTTGTGATGACAAATAATACTGACTAAATTCATATGTTCTTCCTTGAAAATTATAAATGTTTATTTTTTGTCTATGAGCACTAAAATTTCAGGTAAGATACACACCGCTCAAGACTGCTGAAGACTCAAGACTGGGTAGACTAGGATGTGCAAAAATTTATATTTGTATTTTTCTTATTTTTTATTTTTTGAGTCTGCCACAAAAGTATGTATGCAAAAGGGGTGACCAAGCACACACACATGGGGAGATTTAAAATTTTTAACTAAAATTTAAAGTTTTTTAAAATACATCGTACTGTATGATTTTGTATCGTACTGTACGGTATGATATTTTAACTCAGGCTTAACGACTAATTCTAGATGATTAGTTTTGTAAACTAATCATACTATACGATTTATTTCTATTCAAAAACCCTAGCTGCTAGGACAGTTTTGTTAAGTTTTTTAAATTTGATTTTTAAACTAATCGTACTGTACGATTCTAATTGTACTGTACGAATATTTAAAATCTTGCCAAAATTATCCCTTGTAATCAGGCAATTAAATCATGATTTTTTAATTACATTCGATCGTACTGTACAATACCAATCATACTGTACGATGAACAAAGATGATTTTATTTATCCCATAGATCGTACCAGATGAAACCAAGGTTTTTTGTACTATTCATTTCGGATGATATTTATATCGTACTGGACGATGACCCGAAACTGAACTATTCGTACTGTACGAAGGGTACAATGTAGGATGATGAACAGAGACGAATTCGTTCGTCCCAAAGATCATCCCGTACAGGCAGTTGAAAATAATATGATCGTCCTGTATGATCTCCGGATCATACTGTACGATGTTCGTAAAATTTGTGAATTGTTCGTCTGCTCTCATGCTGGACGAAGATGATTTTGACATGATCGCACTGTACGAACAGCATCATATGAATTGAATATTTTTAGGGTTTTTAGAAGCTTGATTTAAAAGAAACTTTTTCTTAGAGTTATAGAAGTTGTTGTTCTATTCTTGCTGCTGTGAGGAGCGAAGATAGAAGAAGGTACTCTTGAGAGGGAAGCTTTTTGAAGAGATATAGGGTTTGTGAGAGGAGGGAAAAGGTGAGCTTGAGCATGAGGGAGAAGGAGTGTGAGGGGATCACACGGTTGCTCCAAACTAGCTGCACGCTTGCTCCTCCTATGGCCTTGGTGAGTCTTGTGAAGGTTCTCTAGGGAGAGAGGCTTCAAGGTCAACATCTTCAAGGTACTCTGCCTTCTCTAGGAGAGAGAAAAAGGAGAAGGTCCACTTCCATCACCAGAAGGGTGACATAGCGTCTTGTATTTTGCCACACCGGGGAAGATGAAGGTGAGTCTTGTAAAGGCTTCTCCACCTTACTGTGGGAGCAGAAGGAGAGTCAACTTTTAGTAGTGCAATTCTCGGAGTGGAGGACTCCGGGGAGTGAACGTGGGTCAAGTGATCGAACCACTATAAAAATTTGTAGTGTGTTTTTTCCATTTTTATCTCACTTTATTTTTCACGCATTTATTTACTATTTTAATTGCTTGGTGAAAAATATAATTTTGATCTTGTATTGTGAGATTTGCAATTATGTCGCCAATATCATAGTTGTGAGCGAATCATTAGCTTCCGTATTCTACTTATTAAGTTATTATTTAAAAAAAAATAAAAAAAATTAGAACTCATTTTTGGGATTAATTTTTAAAATATCAATTCACCCCCCTCTTGGCGCATCTCGTACTTTCAAGTGGTATCAGAGTGGGGTTTCAAAATAGTGTTTTAGAAAATTTAGAAACATACGATCAATGGCACATTTTGGTAACTGTAACACTGTGGAGGGTTATTCTATAACCCGTCTACCTTTATTTGATAATATACCATTTGATTTCTGGAAAATTTACATGTCAACATTTTTACAGTCTATAGACTATCGCATATGGATGTTAGTTCAAGAAGGTTACTTTACACCGTTTCGTATCTTGAATGGCGTTAAAATTGAGTTATCATTTAATGAATGGAGTAATGAGGATGAAGAATTTGCACAATTAAATACTAAGTGCTTGAATTATTTTTTTTAAGCATTAAAATTAGAAGATTATATGCGAGTATCTATTTGTAGTACTGGTAAGGAGATATGAGATAGATTGTGTATCACATACGAAGGAACTAATGAGGTTAAACAGTATAGGCTAAATATATTTCTACATAATTATGAACTTTTTCGCATGAAACCTAGCAAGAATTTATCTGAAATATACACTAGGTTCACCCAGATAGTGACATCCTTACATGCTTTAGGAAGAGAGTTATTAAATTCTGAAAACGTTAACAAAATATTAAGATATTTACCTAGCTCTTATGATGCAAAAATTACTATAATAACTGAGTCCAAAGATTTAAATGTTTATTCAATCGATAATTTTCTTGGGTCGCTCATTGCCTACGAGCAAAGAGTGAGTCAAAGGCAAAGTGATGTAGGTGAAAAGAAGAAGGAGTGAACTGTGGCTCTAAAAGCGAACAATTCTGAAAGTGACAGTTCTGCAGCGGAGGAAGATGACGACATAGCCTTGATGACTCGTTAGTTCAAAAATTTTCTGAAAAGAAAGCAACGGCATCATCAAAGCAATTGGAACAAAGGTAAAAGCTCAAAGAATACTAAAGTTGCATCTGACACAATTTGCTTTGAGTGTAGAAAACCAGGTCATCTCCGAGCTGATTGCCCCAACGTTAAAACTCATTAAACTAAGGAGAAGGGCGAGAAAAGGTCAAAATTCAAGAAGGATAAATTTAAGACACAAAAATTTTTTTGGGCCGACTCTGCTTCAGAATCATCAGAAGAAGAAGCAGAGGAGGAGGTAGCGAATTTATGTCTTATGACTAATGATAACCTTGATCGATCAGATCAAGATGAGGTATGTCAACTTTCTTATAATGAACTGTTAATAATTTCTGAAAAGATTCATCACTCGTATAGAAAGTTGAAGAAAATGCATGCTAGTTTTAACATTAATTTTAGTATTTTACAAGAAGAGCATGTTAGTGTAGTTTGGATAGAGATCACATATCCATACTTGACAAATTTGATGCATTAAATAAGAAGTATATTGAATTAACTATTACACACGATTCCTTGAAATCATCACATGTTGAACTAAAGAATGCATTTAAGGAATTAGAGGAACTTGCATCTGAGCAAGATAGTAGTGTGTATGCATTGAAATTCGAAATTACAAGTCTTAAGAAAGAAAATGAATTTCTAAATATAAAAATTCATGCATTTAAGAATAATAAAACACCTCTTATATTTGTTGAATTTTATAAACCTCCACCATGTGAACCATCTCATTCAAAATCCTCAAAGCATGTTTCATCTAAACCTAGGAAGAGGCTCTATCAGCCCCATAGATTAGTGAACACATTTCCCAGTGTTAGGTGTTACTCTTGTGGCATGCTAGGTCACATAGCCTGCACTTACAAAATTCATCATAGGACACATTTAGTGTGGAGACCTAAGCTGCATTCATCATAGCATAACATGCATACATCTCATTCATACAAGTATAAGGTGGAATCCAAACTCACTTGGGTTCTCAAAACTAACATTTGATTGACATCGTAGGGATGCTCTCACAAAAGACCTAGTGAGAGTATGTGGTACCTGGACAGTGGCTGCTCGAGACACATGACTGGAGACATGAAGCAGTTCGTGACACTGGAGGCCAGGTTAGGAGGCAAGGTGACTTTGGGAGACAACACCACCAGGAAAGTGGTGGGCTCAGTTATCATTGGAAATTTTAAAAATTTAATAATTAAAAATATTATTTTAGTTGATGGTTTAAAATATAATTTGTTAAATATTAGTCAACTATGTGACAAGGGTTTTGACATAAATTTTTTTTCTAACAAATGCATGATTAGCATAAATGATAAACTTGTACTAGAAGAAAAATGTATAAATAATGTCTATATGTTAGATTTAAACTGCATTGAAAACTCAAACCCTTTATGTTTAAAAATAATAGCTGATGACTCTTAGCTATAGTATAGGAGACTATGCCATGCTAGCATGAAAATACTTAGCAATATCACCGAGAAAGACCTAGTTAGAGGCATACCTAAATTAGACTTCACTAAGGACCATCTATGTGATGCCTACTAATTAGGAAAATAAGTGAAATCATCATTTCATTGAATCAAGGATATCAACACCACTAGGCCACTAAAAATTCTACACATTGACCTATTTGGACCCGTTAGTACAACTAGCCTAGGAGGGAAATCTTATGGATTTGTAATAGTGGATGACTACTCAAGGTTTACTTGGGTAAAATTTTTAGCACACAAGAGTGAGTCATTTGAAGAGTTTAGAACTTTTTCCACTTGGATTCAAAGAAAATTAGGATGTAAAATTTTAATAATTCATAGTGATCATAGTGGAGAATTTAAAAATGATAAGTTTAAATCATTTTGTCAAGAGATAGGAATAAAATATAATTTTTTTGCCCCTAAAACTCCTCAGCAAAATAAAATAGATGAAAGAAAGAATAAAACTTTAGTTGAATCTGCTAGGACAATATTTGCTGAATACACTCTTCCTAGATATTTTTGGGCAGAAGCAGTGAATACTGCTTGTTATGTTCTAAATAGGGTGAATGTTAGATCCAAACTTAATAAGACATGCTATGAATTGCTTAAGGGTAGGACACCCAATCTTTCTCACTTATATATTTTTGGATGCAAATGCTTTATCTTAATTAATGGTAAGTCACCCTTAGGAAAACTTAATCTTAAATATGATGAAGACGTCTTCTTAGGCTATTCATCTATAGGTAAAGCGTATAGAATCTTTAATAAAAGGATCCTTGTAGTAGAAGAGTCTACCAATGTGATATTTGATGAATCAGATAAGATCTCTGAACCTAATCATGAGGAAGAAGAAGTTAAGATCATTCAGGGGGTAGAAACTATTGCCATAGAGAATAGAGCAGAACCTCAGGAGCAATTGCCTAGAGATTAGAAATATTCTTCTAGTCATCCTAAAGAATTAATCTTAGGAGACCCATCAGAAGGTGTAAAAACTAGGCATGAACTTAGGAAAGAAGTCAGTCATTCTGCATTTATCTTCATGATTGAACCCACCAACATAGATCAAGCCTTAGGAGATGAATTCTGGATCCTAGCAATGCAAGAAGAGCTAAACCAATTTATTAGGAATGATGTGTTGGAATTAGTCAAGAGACCTAAAGAACAAAGTGTGGTTGGAACTGAGTAGGTCTTTAAAAATAAGATGAACGACTTTGGAATAGTAGTGAGAAACAAGGCTAGATTAGTGGCAGAGGGATATAACCAAATTGAGGGAATAAATTTTGAGGAAATCTTTACACCTGTAGCTAGACTAGAAGTCATAAGAGTACTCTTAGCTTTTGCTTGCTTCAAGGGTTTCAAATTATATAAAATGGATGTTAAGAGTGCTTTCCTAAATAGGATAATCAAAGAAGATGTTTATGTTGAACAACCACCCCCCCCCCCCCTGCGGATTTGAAAACTCATAATTTTTAAATCATGTGTTTAAGTTGAAAAAGGCACTATATAGATTAAAGCAAGCACCAAGAGCCTGGTATGAAAAACTTAGTACATTTCTACTAGATAAAGGCTTTATTTA
This sequence comes from Dendrobium chrysotoxum, assembly GCA_019925795.1. NCBI lineage: Eukaryota > Viridiplantae > Streptophyta > Magnoliopsida > Asparagales > Orchidaceae > Dendrobium > Dendrobium chrysotoxum. The sequence goes on from CM034313.1 coordinate 62,891,768, forward strand.
GGGTAGTGTGGACATCACCCTCTTCTTAAAAAAGGTAGGAGATGAGATACTCATTATTCAAATTTATGTAAATGACATTTTGTTTGGATCTTCAAAGAAAATCTTATGTGATGAAGTTTCAAAAATAATGAGTGACGAGTTTGAAATGAGTATGATGGGAGAACTTAATTTTTTTCTTGGATTTAGTGTAAAACAGATGGAAGATGGAACATTCTTTAGCTAATCTAAGTACATCAAGGATATTCTAAAAAGGTATGAAATGGACAATGCTAAAGCAATAAATACTCCCATGAGTTCTAACATTCAATTACATAAAGATTCAAATGAAAGGTCAGTAGACCAGAAAAGGTATAGGGGAATAATTGGATCACTCCTTTACTTAACTGCCAGTAGATCGGATATAATATTTAGTGTATGTCTCTGCGCTCAATTTCATGCTGACCCAAAAGAATCTCACATGACTGCTGTCAAAAGAATTCTTAGATATCTACTAGGCACCCCAAATTTAAGAATTTGGTATCCTAGACAGAACACTACTTTTGAAATCTTAGGGTACTCAGATTCAGATTTTACAGGATATATGGTAGATAGTAAAAGCACCTTTAGTACCTGTCAATTCATTGGATAATCCTTAGTTTCATAATCCAGTAAAAAATAAAATTCGGTAGCCCTCTCAACAGCTGAAGCAATATAGTGGGTAGGAAGCTGTGTTGCTCAAGTTTTATGATTAAAATAATAACTTTTAGATCTTGGACTACTTATAGGAACCATCCCAATAATGTGCGACAATACTAGTACAATTTTCATATCTAAAAATTTAATTCAATACTCACGAATAAAGCATATAGACATTAGACATCACTTCATAAGAGATTTTGTAGCCAAAGAAGATATTAAACTGCACAATATTGCTACTGAAGATCAATTGACTGACATTTTCACAAAACTACTACCTTATGACTCCTTTAGTACATTGAGAACAAAATTAAGTGTCATAGATATTCATGCTTAATTAAAAAAAAGGAGTTTCCTGATCTTCTCGCACTCATTTTGTTGATATCCAAACCAATGATTATGATTGGATCTCCGTCAACATGCTACTTACAAATGTACCCACTAATCAACACCTATCACTTGTCCAAAGTCTCAATCAAAATGCCCTCGTTATCCAGCATGTTCTTCGCATATCAATAATACCCAAAGCTGGAGACCACATACACATTACCCCTTCTGTCTGTGGTCACTTACTTAATCATGTCAGCCACCAAATTCAATGAAGCTCAAATGATCTTAGATTATATTCATACCTTGGCTGCTATCCGATATCCAAGTGCCCGAAGAAAATAAAATCTTGCTTTAGGACATGTAATAGACTACATCCTAGACGCCAAATATCAACTCCACTATCCTCTCCCTCCAGATAATCTACTTATTTTCTACACAGACGCTTCCTTCTGCATTCGTTTCCATCGGGGGCACGCACACACTGATCCCGACTTTGATGAAAAAGAGGAAGCTGCTCCAGCGGGAGGACCTCCACCACCTCCCATTCCACCACCTGGACCTGCCTACCCTGTCTACCCTCAGGACGATGTGCTTCAATGGCTTGATCGACTAGAAACTCGGATGGGTCAACACATTGACCAATAACACCGCCAGCATGAAGAGGATATGCAATGGTTTGGCGCACGCTTTGCCGCAATCGATCAAAATTTTGTGTCCCTCCATCTGCACTTTCAGCCACCACCACCACCACCTGATCAGGATCTTGACTATTAGTTGTTTATGTTTGTGTTTGTTTTGTAGTTCTTTCTTTTGTACTGTCCTTTTCTTGTATTGGTTGTTTTACTATTTTTTTTTTGTTTATACTAATTTGAGTGTTCTTCTCTTTTTGCTGCTGTCAAAAGGGGGAGAAGGTATGTGATGTTATGTTCCATATTATGTTCTTAAAATTAATGTTATTTGTCATTCTTATTATGTTCTATTAATCCGTTTTGTTATAATAAAAAAGTTTTAAAAAATTAAAAATCCTTCTATCTTTTAAAATCTATCATCTAGTGAGGGGGGGGGGGGGGGTGCTATGGAAGAAATAACATCTATTGTGGCTATCAAATAATATTATTTGACACAATCAAAAAGGGGAAGATTGTTGCAATCCAGGATCCCAAGCACTTGATTTTGATGATGACAAATAATACTGACTGAATTCATATATTCTTCCTTGAAAATTATAAATATTTATTTTTTGTTTGTGAGCACTAACATTTCATGTAAGATACACACCGCTCAAGACTGCTGAAGACTAAAGATTGGGTAGACTAGGATGTGCAAAAATTTATATTTATATTTTTCTTATTTTTTATTTTTTGAGTCTGCCACAAAAGTATGTATGCAAAATGGGTGACCAAGCACACACACAGGGGAGAGTTAAAAATTTTAACTAAAATTTAAAGTTTTTTAAAACACATCATACTGTATGATTTTGTATCGTACTGTACGGTATTACATTTTAACTCATGCTTAATGGCTAATTCTGGATGATTAGTTTTGTAAACTAATCGTACTGTACAATCGTGATCGTACTGTACGATTTGTTTCTATTCAGAGTTGTAGAAGTTGTTGTTCTATTCTTGCTGCTATGAGGAGCGAAGATAGAAGAAGGTACTCTTGAGAGGGAAGCTTTTTGAAGAGATCCAGGGTTTGTGAGAGGAAGGAGAAGGTGAGCTTGAGCGTGAGGGAGAAGGAGTGTGAGGGGATCACATGGTTGCTCCAAGCTAGCTGCACGCTTGCTCCTCCTATGGCCTTAGTGAGTCTTGTGAAAGTTCTCTAGGGAGAGAGGCTTCAAGGTCAACATCTTCAAGGTACTCTGCCTTCTCTAGGAGGGAAAAAAAGGAGAAGGTCCGCTGCTGTCACCGGGAGGGTGACATAGCGTCTGGTATTCCGCCACAACGGGGAAGGTAAAAGTGAGTCTTATAAAGGCTTCTCCGCCTTGCTGTGGGAGCAGAAGGAGAGTCAACTTTTAATAGTGCAATTCTCGGAGTGGAGGACTCCGGGGAGTGGACGTAGGTCAAGTGATCGAACCACTATAAAAATTTATGGTGTGCTTTTTCCATTTTTACCGCACTTTATTTTTCACACATTTATTTACTATTTTAATTGCTTGGTGAAAAATCTAATTTTGATCTTGTATTGTGAGATTTGTAATTGTGTCACTAATATCGTAGTTGTGAGCGAATAATTAGCTTCCGCATTCTACTTGTTAAGTTGTTATTTAAAAAAAATTAAAAAAAATTAGAACTCTTGTTTATGATTAATTTTTAAAATACTAATTCACCCCCCCTCTTGGCGCATCTCGTACTTTCACAAGCAAATTTCTAAGACATGATTTTCTTACTTCTTAGCTCAAGCCACAGACACATGCAGACTAAAATGAAATAGAGAAATAATTTTACATATGCAAAAATTATTAAAAACATAAAAAAAAAACTCATAAATTTTATCATATCTGACTCGAGTCAACAAAGGTAGCCTTCTTCTGTATCCTCTGTTATTACATTGTGAGCCTTAATTGCCTCCAAATTTAATCAATCAAATGAGGATAATCAACACTATTTTTAACAGAAGTCTATTGTCATGTCTAGGGACTACGGGTCTTAATTGCCTCCAAACTTAACATGTCCAATGAAGATAGACAATGCCTTTTTCAATGAAAGGCTACAACCTCGTTATAGGAATTATGAGCCTTGACTGCCTCCAAGCCCAATCCATACACCTTTTCAAGAGAAGACTTGAAGCTCGTCGTAAAGACTGAGAGCCTCGACGGCCTCAAAACCTTTATCCATTCCATGTGGACAACCAACACCTTTTTCAAGGGAAGAACATATTCTCTCCATGGGACTTAAAGTCTTAATCGCCTCCAACAAATTTTAAACTTCTGTTGGATGATTTTTTACACTTATGGAGAAAGATCAAAACCTAAATAGAAGAGCTGATTCTATCTTCTAGTCACAAGGGGGATATTATAGTTCCGAGAGAATAATAAAAGACAAATCTTATAATTTATTTTGCCTATGGTGATTGGGAAACTATGGTCTAGTAATGATGGGTGACTATTGTTTTATTGCAATAGTTAGGTGATTGTTGTCAAGTGACGATACTCAAGCTATATGGTCTTGAAATGATGGTTGAGCAATGATATTATGGTCGGGTGATAATAGTTAGGTGATGAAATTATGGTTGGGTGCCGGTGGTCATGATCAAGTAACTTTGATATAGAAAATGTAGTCAGGTCAAGACACTCGTAGATGATGATCATTATATTCTATCATTTAGCAGAGATATTTCTTCTCTAGAACTAGATCTTGGCGCCCTTCATGTAAAGAATAGATGTTATTTACATATGTGCGAACATTTTATTTAATGGCTTATATTAATCTCTTGATCATAGAGCATTCTTTAAGCTTTCAAGACATTTTAGAATTTTTTTGTTCAAATTTAAAATAAGTCTAATTGGTGTTTGTAATCAAATTATTCAACATGTTTGAGAATCTGCCCTTCCTAGAAGACTGAGCTCTTTAGCTAACATTTTGACTTCTTGATAAATTCAAATTTAGTTATAGTAGAAACTTTTAATGCTTATGTTTTTGAGATTTTTAAATATAAAAAACCCTTAAAAATACATAATACATTTGATATATTTCTAAATAAATTTTTTTTCAAAGCTACTTCTTTATTGAAATTAAAAGAACACATGCTCTCATATCTATTTGTCTACTTAATAAGAAGATAAGGCTAAAGCTAGTGTCATTAAAGATTAATGACTTTTTCATTTGAATTGTTTTTTCCCAAAAACTTAAGGAATTTTAAATTTGCATAGTTATCATTTGCTCCTCTGATGTTTAGGTAAATATTATTTAACATTTTGAGATTTTATATTAAATGTCAAACATCTTCTTTATGTTATCTCTTACAACTAATTTTATTAGTTTAATATCATCATTTTCATTATTTCATTTCAAGTCAAAAAGTCTTTTTATGATATTTGGTATTTTATCAAATATTAAGGGCCTACATGATATTTAAGAATATCTAAGAAGAGGTAATTGGTAGTTAACCTTATAATTTGTTATTATTTTATACATAAACATAAAAGTAATTAAATATTTGCATATATAACCTCAAATTAGGACATGATTTCTCAAAAAAAAATTTGTCAAAATACGTTACTAAGTACCAAATACTAATCTTTTCTTTGGGTTGAAATTGTGGCGCATCATTTTCATAAACCTAACCCTAGTGTGTGATTTTATAATTATTTTGAATGTAATTAATTTTTTATATACTCCTTTTATTTAAGAGTTCAATACAAATAAGGTCTTTTTCAATCATATTTGGCTAAATAATTATATTACAAAAATATCATCTAACCTATCTAAGAAATTATATCAGAATATATTGATATATTTTGAGTCAAGATGAGATTACTTTCATGACATATATCATTGAATTCAAGCATCATATACTGCCTCTCATATGATCTCAACATAGCTAACCTATTAGCTATACAATATAATTAAATTATCAGACAAATAAAATTAAATAATTAGACAATACAACTAAACTGTGTCTAATAATTTACTTGCCTTATCTAATAATTTAGTTGTATTTATCTAATCATGAAATTATATATTTTCAATAATTTAATTGTATTGAAGAATGATGAAGAATATGTGTCATAATTAAATAGCCCTATCATGATATAAAATGTATTAGAATTGTTGCATCCTAGAAAATTCACGGTGGTAGAGAGATATAGAATTTAGCGTCATAGCTTTGCACACAAATAGATGAAACATCCCTGTGTAGCATTTATAAGAGACACTAGAGGTTTTACGTGGAAACTCCTGAAAAGGGGGAAAACCATAGGGTTTGGACCAATTTGAATGAATCTAATAGTATTGATGGTTGATTAAAAATAATATCCCTCCTCAGAAAAGGGTGCTGGCTTAATGTAGCAACTACACATTATATATAGCTTGTTATATGGTAGAAGGAGGACAGAGGAACCATAGTCGGCGGGCGACGGAGGTCAGAGGGACCGTAGTTGGAGAGCGACTGAGGTTAGAGCGATCGTAGTCGACAAGCGACGGTGGTTGGAGGGACCGACCGTAGTCGGAGGGTAACGGTGGTCGGAGGAACCATCTGTAGTCGATAGGAGTCTGAGGTCTGAGGGATCGTAATTGGCGGGCGATGAAAGTCGAAGGGAACATGTCGGTGGGCGACGATGATCGGAATGACCGATCTTAGTCGATGGGTGATGGACGTCTGAGGGACCATAGTCGGCAGGTGACAGTGGTCGAAAAGACTATAGTTAGCCGACAATAGCTTTCAAAAGGACCGTAGTTGGTGGGCAACGGTTGTCTGAGGTACTGTAGTTGGTGGGCAACAGTGGTCCGAGGATGGTCAAGTGGAAGTTCGACTGCGGTCGGCTGCTGAATGGAAGTTCGGTGATGGTCAAAGGCCAGGTGGAAGTCCGACAAAGGTCGACGGTGAAGTGGTAGTCCGATAATAGTCGACGGCTGAGCGGTGGTCTGACGATGGTCTGGCGAAAGTCCGGCGGCTGTCGGTGGCGAGGAGTAAGTTCAGTGGTAGTCAGTCATCGGGTGGTGGTCTGGCGATGGTTGGGTGGAAGTACGGCGGTGGTTGGCGGTCGAGTAGAAATCCATCGGCAGTCGAGTGGAAGTTTGGCGGCGGTCGCCTGCACGGCGGTGATCTAGCTACGGTCGACGGAGCTTTGTCAACGATGGTGCTGGAGCTCTTGAAGCCTCAGAGCTCTCTCTAATATGTAGCCAAAGGTCCAAGCCCTGCCTTCATGTGAGAATTGGGGTTTATTTATAAAATTTTGAGAGTGGCATGTCCCGTAAATATGGAGAAGATCTAGGATAGATTTGAAGTGCTCCATCGGACTACCCATATTGATCCTCTCGATCATAGAGCAATTCTCAAGCATTTATATTCTCTAATGATGTTAGAATTAAGCGATCTTAGATCGTTTGATTCGTCTCCTCGAGCCGCTCGATTCGACTATAAGCATGTTATATTTGGATATCATTTGGTCATCCCATTTAGGCTTTGAACCTTTCGAATAAGCTTTGGGCCCCCGACTTGGACCCATTTGGGCTCAGATTAGACCAATTTTGGTGTTGTTGGGTTTGCCTCTTCGAGAAGTTCAGTTTGACTATAAGTTTGCTGATATTGGAGTTCAGATGGTCCTGATTTTAATTTTGAAAATTTTCAACTTAAATATGCCTTGAGATTCATGCACAATCAAGGCTCTTTTTGGCGATGTATCAAGAACAATGACATCAATTTGTTTTTTCTAATTTGGAGTTTCATCAACGGCTTTAGAGATTTGTTTGGGAGATTGAAATACATTTCAATTTATAGATTTATTAGACAAATAAAGGCGTTATACCGAATATCTTTATCCATAAATATTGTGAAAAAATTTCAGAAAATAAGAAACCATGTTCTGTGTAAAGATTGGGATTTTTTCGAAATAATTGCATGCCCTAAACTTGCAATATCATTCTGAAATTTAAAAAAAAAATTTATTTTTAGATGGCTATCGATAAAGAGGATATTTTACTTGAAAATGAAGATGCAAGTAGGGGTGCGGGTGAGATAAGTTGGCCCGCAAGCCAGCTTAAGCTCAACCCAATAACGGGCTCACGAGTGAAGAGTATTGAGTCATGAGCTCGAGCTTGAGCTTAAATTACTCCTCATATATTATATGAGTTTGAGTTCAACAAAATTCAAGTTTTTGGCCTACTAGCTAGACAAGTTTATTGAGTTCTAGCTCTAGATGCAACTTCACTTATACAAACTCCTTTATTCTGCTTCAAATATTTTTGTCTTGTACTTACTTTATCACTTCTATAGTGAACTCTCGTCATAAGTCTCTTGAACTCTTCTTCTTCTTCAAAAGTTGTAAGTCTCGTCCTCTTCATCACTTCGCCAACAAGTTTCCATCGCCGCTCATAAACTCTATTTTTTTTCTTCAAATGTTGTTGGTCTCATTGATGTCTTCTCCAGTGAACTCTCATCACGTCTTCTTCATTTTTTTGCCACGAGCTCTGCAACTACATGTGAGTTCAAGCTCACAAGTCAAGCTCGAGCCTACCGCTGATCAATCAAATGAGCTTGCACTCAATATCTGAGCTCAAGTTGAGCTCGATCCTACAATGAGATATGGGACCCAAGCTCAAATTAGTTGTGACTTACCGATTATCAAATTAAAGATAACCGCTACAAAGAGGTCTCATACCTCATTTACCAACAAAATTTACCTGCTATATTTATTATCACAAGATAAATATATTATCTCCAACAAAATATTTTTTATGAAAAACTTTATAATTTTACAAAAAATAAAAAATGCGGTTATTTTATTTTCCCCCTTCATTATTATTTCTTCTGTCCTGATTTAATATTCTGCCAAGTCTCCTCGATCTATCATAAATGTATACATAAATGAAGATAACCGGGGTAATTCATAACTACATTAATGTTAGCAATTATTGAGAAATGGAGGGGGGAAAAGGTAAAAAAGAACTTTTGATATGAATTAGTTGTTAATAATTTCTTTTATTTTATTATTGTAATATTATATTTTTTTATTGTTTATACTTTCTTACTGTGCTCCTGAGTGGATATTTGATAATTCATTAAGAATAATTTAAAAAATAGTTAATTAATATTAAATGATATTTACCATTTTAATTGTATTTGCTTCTAAAATTTTAATAATTTTAGTGGTCTTAAAAGTAAATTTACAGTTCTAACCTTATTTTTTTATGATTGTAAAACCAAAAATAAATGAATAGATAATTGCAATTCTTAGTAGAGAAAAGTCCATCTTTCCTTTATTTAGATTTTAGCCATAGCCGTAATTCAGTTGAAATTCTTCTGCTTGCTTATCAGGCCGTATCTGGGCCAAGGCCTTTTCAGTTTTTTAATTCATGGGCTGGTGAGTGGCCCATTGTCATCCAAAGTGTAAAACTACATTGGGTAGCCCAATATCTATTCAATTATTTTTGTCTCGATTATTGCTAAGCCTTTTCACTAGCCTATGAAGGCGAGTTTAGTTGTCCCTTTGATAACTCATGAAGTGGATTTTGTGTAGAGAATTTTTCAATAGAAATTTTGCTCCTTCCTCCTCATCTCCTCAGCATTTCTAAGAGCCTTTAGATAGCTCTCTTTGTAGTTGACTATTGGTGATCAATAAAAGGATCAAATTTATAATCGTTCTATCTACTTTAGATAGTTCTGTTAAGTCTTTGTAAAAGCCTTCTGGACAAGTTTAAAACATTTTAGCTTTTATATCATTTGTTGTTAGCTCTGATTATGACTTTTTGATGTAGCTTTCTAATTTTTGATCCGTTCCCTCGATCAAGCATCATAAGATGAAAAAATAAAGTATTTTTGAAGCCTCTCGGTATAATAGGTCATCTTCCAAATATCTAATATTATCCGAAGCATAAAATGGGAAATAGAAAATGGCTGGGTTTTTCCTTCTCCTTTTTCTCTTCTTTTTTGGGTTATACTTCCAAGTTCATACTTTATAATTGTGTTAATAAATGATAATTATTCTATTAAAAAAGACTTTTTTATGAGGGTTGATGTGAGATTTAGGATTGTAAAATAAGTGAATTGAAAATAGTAAGAATTGAGATTCGAATAGTTAACTATTATTTTATATTCAAATTTAAAGATGTGGCTTATATCATATGATATCCCAATTGTTTATTTTTAATAGCATCATAAATAAATAATGTACCTTTAATAAATTAAAAGAAATAACTTTTATAATTAGATAAACTATTGAATTATAGTTTGCACTATTTGTTAAGATTTTTAAATAAAATATGATAAAATTAAAATTTTCTTAATTAGCTAGCTTTTTAATTTATATATATAATATATGTCCAATGCATATTAATAAGGCGAAGTATTGAATAAATGTCAATAAGTGTAGTTCTCTGCCCATGGCTTGGATTTGGTTCTTTGGCTTCAATATTAGATCATCACATTTCTTTAATTTAGGCCATTGATTATGCAAAATTGATCCCAAATTCTTTCAGGCTAAATGGAGGTTAATTTTGCATAATCAGTGTACTAAATTGGGATCAATTTGATATCCCAACTTTTACCAATTTCAACCTTAGGGATTATTTGAAATTAATTTTATCTATTCAAGAAATTAGTTTAGAGAAATATGATATTTTGAGACTAATGCTTTGTTTGGGATGGCTTTCTTATTACTTCTTAAAGCAGCTTTTTAGTACAAAATTTGTACTAAAAAGCTGCTTTAAGAAGTAATAAGAAAGCCGTCCCAAACAAAGCCTAAGGCTTCATTTTGGACAGCTTTATTATTGCTTTCTAAAGTAGCTTTCTAGAACAAAAAATTTGTGTACTGAAAAGCTGTTTTAAAAGGCAATAAGAAAGTTGTCCTAAACGAAACCTATTGTCTCTTTAAGACGGTTGTGATTTTTTTTATAAAAGGTGGTTATAAAATTGCTGCCAAGAAAGTAGCTTTTTTAAGCTTTATATAAAATGTAGCTTCCTGGCATAAAATTTGTTTTAAAAATAGTGCAAAAGTATTAGCCAAATAAAATTTAGATGCGATGTAAAAAGTAAAACAGGAAGAAGAATTATTTCAAATCAAGCCCAAATTAGCCATATCTAAATAATCAGAAAATTATTTTGATTTTTTTCTCTCAAAATCTATACATGATAACATATATTTTAATTTAAATAAAATTTTATTAGTAATATTTTTAATATAATTTAAATATTAAACTGTTATATATATATAGAAATAAATAAATAAAATAAAAAGTAAATAAATAAATAAAAAAAAAATATAGAAAGAGAGAGAGAGAGAGAGAGAGAGAGAGAGAGAGAGCAAAAGGTGGCGAAGAAATATCAGTTTGAAACATGTCAGACGATACGATAGTCTAAAATATCAAAAAGTCTACGATATCCGCTCACGTATTAGACCATCAATATATATCTCCTCCGTTATATTTTTATTCTCGCAAAATAAGATATCACTAAGGCCTAGTTTGATTGGGCGTTTTTGGTGTTTATTCCTTTTTGAAGCAGTAAAATTTTTTTTTTTTTTACTGTTTGGTTTGTCAAACTTCGTTCCCAATAACTCCATTTTTATCATTTTTCTGCTGTTTTGAAAAAGCTTTTTATATGTGCTTCTCCGTTACAAAACTCCTTTTTCTGAACCGATGTTTCTTAAAACTACCTTTTACAAAAGTACCAAATAACCAAACGAAGCCTAATTCATCACAGAAACGTTATCGTCTTTTGTGGGCCGCTTGATTGAGTTCAACTAAGATAAATTAAAATATAAAGCTATATAAAAAAAAACAATTCATTAGAATTTTCAAATGTAAGGGAATATTTCATCCAGTGGGGAAAGATTGATGCAACTAAGCATCAATTTTCACGCAATCTTTTTTTTTTTAAACATCCAACAACCAGTCCTTTGAAGTTAACATCGTTAGCAAAGACATACACACATCACATACACATCGATATACCTAATTCAAAAAGTCATTTTGCTAGAAAAATGTTAATGTGTGCTGATATAAATATTTATTATATATTATATGTTATGTAATTTGAAGCCTATCAAAATTGTATATTATTATTTATATCAGCTCACATTAACATTTTTGATATGATACTACAGAAAATTCGCTGAATACCAGCGGTATTTCCGGCGGTCAAATGACCGCCGGAACTACCAGCGATTAAACTAGTGGTTTGACCGCCGCTATTAACTGTCGATTCCACCGCCGGTATTAAGCACTAAACTGCCAAATTTTTCGGCGGTCAACTGACCGCCAGAACTACGGCCGGTATTTTCTTTAGCTGGGAACTTTTACCGGCAGTTTAGCCGCCATTTTTAACTGAAATTTTTTTAGCGGTTAAAACTGCAGGAAATGACCCTAAAATTGGCTGCCCCCACCCTTCTTCCTCATTTCTTCGCGTTGCTCATTTCTTTCATCCAGACACCCTCGCCCCCGAAGTGCATTTATTTTGTCAACAAAACTCCATCCGCCGAACACCGCCCGCGCCTCACCCCTAACGCCCTCACTCCGGTTGCCAAAACACCCCTGAAGGTGATCTTCTCCATGCATCTTCTTATTTTTGTTTTAGTCATGGATGTTCTCAGTTAACATTTGCAAGAGGTTGTGTCTTGGTTATTTTAGTTCATTTGTGTTAATATTATTTATTATGCCTATATTTTATAGAAAGATTTTAGGTGGTTGCTTGAGCATGACATGAGGATCAGAACAAATTTTGAGAGGAGATGATCGACTCATCTTAGGGACATGTTCACGGATATTAGAAAGTCTAGGAAGCATCCATTATAAATTGGCGAGGGAGTATGGGCTGATTTGAGAGTGAGCCCTGAGTTCACCAAATTTGGAGAGCAAAATAAGCAAAATAGAGCATTTGACTACGGGGGTTTAGGAATCTCTCTTCATACTGGTGGATCAGTGCCTCATAATGAACATAGACGACGACTAGTAAAAGATTATTTTACTTAGTTTAATAAATATATGTATATTATTTTAACTATATTTTCTATTTATAGAAAGAGTTTGTTAGGCGGGAGCTGACCCCACTGGAACTGCATATAAGGACTCATTAACATCAAGTTGATTATCAGTGGGTTGATGATGGATTTTATTTTATTGATTTATTCTCGTATGATTAGTTTATAAGACTTCGAGAAAGTCAACAGTCTACTGGTGAGGGATCATCTTTAGGATCGACCCAGTATTCTGAGTATCACACGTGGTCAGATGTTGTTAGAGGAAGGTAGAGGGGGATGGTTTATTGCTTAGGTTCACAGGGATATGCTTATGAGGGCAGTACATCAACTTCAATATTTTATGATGTTAGTGGAGTTGAAGAAACTATTACCCAGAGGATTATTGTCCTGATAAGAGAGATAGAGGAGATGAGAAAGATTCAAAATGAGATGTAGGCAGAGCTGTGATTATATCAAGCTGAAAATCAGAAGAATAAATAGCAAGAGCCTATACTTGAATCACAGGGCAGCGAGGACACGAAGGATGATTAGTGTTATTATTTGTTGTTCTTTGTGTGAAGAATTGTTTGGTTTATTTGGAACATCTGACTGTGGATTTCATATATTATATTGATTGTGAAACATATGCATTATTATTTGTTTAAAGAACTATTTCTGGTTATTGTGGATTGTGTAAATATATCTATTAATTGTGTATTGTTATTTCATATGAACTGTTTGTTGATTTTGGAAATTAAAATTATTTTATATATATTTTGAACTATGTGCAGGTAATTGTTAAAATTGGTTTAAATAGAGGGGGCTGTCAATTTTTTTCGCAAATGCTACAGATTTCCGGCGGTTTGGTTGCCGGAAACTTCGATACCTGACTGCTTGAAGTTGTCGCCGGTTTGATTATTTTGCCGCCGGTAATAACTGATGGCTAACTGGCGGATTGGCCGATGGATATACTGCTCGCATCGGAATTTACAGGCAGTTTACTCGTGGTTTTCGGTTCATTAATTTCCAATTTTTTTTTGCTGGTGGAAAATGGCCGCCGGTTTTCATTTCCTACTCGGTTTATTCTAGCGGTTTATAAACCGCCAGAAAATTGTTGAAAATTTTACAAACTGCCAGAAATTATATCTAAACTGCCTGTAATTGTCGATTTTCCTGTAATGAGATCTTTTTTTTTTGGGACATTTAGGTCAATTAAGGTAAACTCGCACACACATAACATACATAAGACTCAAATTCAAGACCTCTTAGTTGATAATCAAAGCCCCTAACCAACAAACAAAAGTCAAGATTTCAGATTTTGAGTAAATTAGTCTCATCACTAGCAATTTTTTGTGCCATATTATGCAATGGCCTGGTTTGACCTGATGTTTATCAAACTATGATATTCTGCTTAACTGTAAGATTTATTAATGGCATGTAATGTTTTTTTTTGTGGAACAAACCACAATTTATTCAAATCAAATAAAAAGGAGAGTACAACAGCTAGAGTCCAGCAGCCTAGGATACAAAAAATAAGAACCCGTAAAACTAAGCAGATAAAAATAATCAACGAGAGGGGACTCAGGGTGGAGGCCCCCAGCACCAGCCTCGCAGCCAAGCACGGACCATCCGTAGGTGTCAGCTATACAAACTCCAGCAAGCCACAACCGATGCACCCAGGTTGCCAACCAGCCAAGCCAACAAGGGGAAGAAGGGCCTCCTCATCATCGTTCATGAAATTAGCAAAAACTTCCGACGAAATACAAAGGCTAAAAACTAAATCCAATTACTTCTTTCCTTTCCTTTTATGCTTGCTACCACTTGCATTATGAAAGCCACGCCCGGCAGAGCGTCCAACCAAATCTTTCTCACTTACTTGAAAGTCCTCTTCTTCCCCACTAGAAGGAGAAGAAGAAAGAGAATCCTCTAAAATTAACCAGTCAGATTCAAGGAAAACAACGTTTAAACTTTTAAACGCTCATTCAACTTTTAAACGCTTATGTATTTATTGTTTAGAATTAAACAATGAAACATATATAAATAATTTAAAATGTTTAGGAATGACTTCTAAACAGTTTTGCCAACTTTTTATATTATTACATTAAGGCTTCGTTTGGAACGATTTTTTTATTATTTCTTAAAGCAAATTTTTAGTACAAAAATTTTATTTTTATTTTTATTTTTTTGTGTTTTATGAGGAAGAAACCCACAAATGGGCTTACGTGTTAATTAGTTAAAATTAGTTACAAATCCTTAAAGAGATCAAATGATCACTAATGCTTCATAAGCTACAGTCAAAATCAAAATAAAACCTAATGAGTCAAAGATCCCACTAAGATACACATAATAAAGCAATAAAAAGAACAAATTTTTGTACTAAAAATTGCTTAAGAAGCGGTAAGAAAGTCGTCTCAAACGAAGCTTAATTGTACATTTGGGATAGCCTTCTTATTGCTTTCTAAAGCAGTTTTTTAGTACAAATATTATTTGAATTAAAACTTTTTATACTAAAAAGCTGTTTAAAAAAAATAATAAAAAAGCTATCCCAAACGAAACCTAAATCACAATAATAATTTTGGTTTAACGTTTATTCATGAAGAATATTTTTTAAAGAATAATTGTAAATATTTATTCACATACAATAATATTAAAGTTACTAAATTTTTTATTTGTTAATGTTTATTCACAATTGATTTATTTTGGATAAATACAAAAGAAATATTTGTCATATAATAATTAATGAATAATTACTAATTCAATTTTCTTTTTTTTAGAAATATTATCCTTAAACTGAAATAATATGACATCAGATTAGCTTCTCTAATATATGGATTTATCTAATTTTAAATTATTTGAATAATATTAAAATTTATATAAATCTATGTGAAAAATAAATGGCCTGGTAGAAGATTATTTTTTAGGCCAGCTTATAGACAAATATAGTGAGAAATATGTGACCATTCTTGTTTTATTAATGCAAGCAATTAGTCAGTCTAAATAAAGACTTATTATTTATAAAATTTATTATCAATATTTTTAAGTGTAATTTAAAGAATACATTTTCAGATTATTAATTTTTTGTCAAAAAATTAAATTATATTATCATGTTTTGTATCTTATTAGGGCCTACCTTAGTTTTTGTCATGCATATATACATTTAATTAATATGATATGCATAAGTGAATGACACTGTTAATAATTGTGAGTTTATTTTATTCTTTTTTTTAGTTAATATTTTTCTATATTTGTCTATTTAAATAATATTATAGTACTTAATGACTACTTTTAAGAAATGAAAATGATTTATTGTGCATCAATAGTAGAAAGTTTTATGTATGCTTAAATTTGAGCACATCTGAATATTACATATATTTATTGAAATGCTTGATAGGTATTTAAGTAGCCCATGAAAAAATTATTTAACATTGGTACTATAGATCATTTAGCTTCTAAAGAGAACAACATATTTAATCCTTACATATTAGAGATCTGATCATTTAGGAATCAAAGGGATTATAATGCTTATTTTGTTGCTTATCTTGATAGCAAAGATCCACTTCATATTACATATTTTTATTAGTTGCAGGAGCTATGTGTTGGAAGAGTGTAATGCAATCAATTATAGCTTTTTTCTCCATTGAAATGGAATTTATAGCTTATTATGAGATATCAAATAGAGGAATATCAATACAAAATTTTATCATTGAGCCACATAGTATTGATGGTCTTGAGAGGTCATTAAAAATAAATTGATAATATAGTAGTTGAGTTATATTCAAACAACATAAGCTTATCAAAATTATAACTCATTGATATAAAGTTTCTTATTGTGAATGAAAGAGTTTAAAGTTCTCAAGTATCTATTAAATATATTAGAATAAATTTTACGGTTGTAGATCTACTTTCAAAAGATGTACGGCCGCTTAAGTATTTCATATGCATGTCGCGTGTATGATTGCGATTTATAATTGATGATATGTTAGCATAGTGAGAGTTTATTTGTGATGTTCAATTATTATAAATTCTTTTTATTAGACAAAAGTATTATTATTATTTTATTTGTTAAAAACTCTAAAATAAAGTTAAATTACTTCAATTGCAATTTATTATAGAGTATTGTAATTATATTGATAGCTCTTATGAGTTATATTATAGGTCCGGTTAAAATAGGCATACTATCACAAATCATATTATATAAAATTTTTATGCTACATATATATATATATATATATATATATATATATATATATATATATTCATATTTTATCTATGTCATTAACTATATTAAGAAAGTGACAGTTGAGCGGTTATTATAAAATATTAAAGTTATTCATAGACTAGATTATCTAGATATATTACTCAATAGCAAAAACTAAGTATTTAATTTTATTTAATAATGCATAATTATCAAAGTATATTTGTATGATCCAAGTGAGAGATTGTTGAGAAATTTTCAATTTAAGCTCATATTAATATTAATTATATATTTGATGCTAACTAATTTTATCCCTATAAGATTTGTGATCTATTTGATGGTTTATTTTTATTTAATTTTTGAGATATCTCATTAATTTTGTATGAAACTTATTTGTGTAGAGATCAAATATTTTATTTTATTATTATGATAGACTAAAATAAATAAATATACTCGAATATAAATAATTAATGTCATGATCTCCAATCTAAATGGTTGATTTGTATTCATGTTCACTTCCCATCTTATGTAAAAAGAACGCTCACTCTCAAGAAATCTATTTTAGATGCGGAAGGCTGAAAATTCCAACTCTATTATTCAAGCAAATTTCTCATTTAAGCTTCGTTTGGATGACTTTCTTACTGCTTCTTAAAGCAGGTTTCTAGTACAAAAAATTATAATTTTTTACTAAAAAGTTATTTTAAAAAGTAGTAAGAAAGCCGTCCCAAACGAAGCCTTAATCTTCTGCATGATTTGACATGAGATTCGGATACAATAAATTTATTTTTTCATCTTCCATTGTTTCCAACCTCATAATAGATATATAATTTGTTTATGAAGTAATTGATTGGATCAAGAAAGCCTTTTTGCAACATGTTCTTAACTAGCAAGTCAAATCAAATACAATTTGCAAAGGAGATCCTATTCATTATCAACACAATCTTCTCCTAATCTAGCTTTCTGCTTAGTTTTGTGCCTTACTCTGTTAAAGCAAAGGGAAAGAAACTCTAATATCACGTGAGGCGTTTATTAAGCTAGCAAACGCTTGGTCAAAGAAGAGGACATCCAACTCTCCAAAGCTAGAATTATATAAGAGATTGTAGTACTGAGGAATCATATTAATTACCCTTTGGATGCTATTACAAGTAACAGTAATCAATTATTGGAATCATCTCATATATCTTTGGCCATTATTTCATTTTCTTTCTGTAAAACGTGATCAATATTATTGAAAGTAGTCTTAGAAGACTGTTTAAGATGATTGCAGCGCTTTATAAAATTAATTGTCATAAGAGAAAGCTAGTCTTAACCAAATCTGTAGTCTTCTAAGACACAATCCACCTTCCTCAAAAGAAAGCAAAGCTCCTTAAAAGAACAGAATAAATTTTCTAAGTAGAATCCTTCGCCAAAAAAATTTACTTTTTTTTTTTTCAAGTTTAAGTAAAATCACCTTCTAAGTATTTTTCAAAGGGGAGGTAATTTGAAGACCATACATAGGCATAGAATTATTAGTAGTTTTAAGAAGCATGACTCAAACTCCAATAAATGAAGTTTTAGATTGCCAATAACACTATCAAAAAAAGGCAATCGCAGTATTAATAATAGGCTTTCCTGGCGGTTTTCACGGCCACTATATTTCTTGCAGCGGTTTGAAAACTATTGCAAGACCAACGTGATTATATTGCGCTGCAACGATATTTTGCAGTGGTTTCATGACCGTTGGGGTACATGTTCGGAAGTGCTGGCTATAGGAGTGGTTATAACTGCCACACTTTTACGGAATTGATGCGGTTATGATTGCCACTATTGGCTCAAAAATGAAATTTTATTGTAGAATTGTGGCAGTTTCAACTGTTGTGATTATGTAGTATTGTGGTGGTTAAAGCTGCCACAAATGCTCTTTTTTTTAAATGTTCTTGCTGCATTGCATGCTCTAGTAAACAGAAACTATATATTACAATATATTAAACTTGATTGCATCTTTACTAAGCAATCCAAATATCTGTCAGATCTGAATGAAGAGAAAAAGTTTAATATCATATATGCTATCAGAAATGGTAGAATTTCACAATCTGATTCCTAATTTTATATTAATATGGTCATCAAATAAAATACTCCTCCTTCTACCTTTGGAAAGATGAACGCCCCAATAAGTGATAGGTAAATTATGCAAAGCAAAATGGGTAGCTTCAAAAACAATCAATTTCCAAGACAAATACGTACAGATCCTTTCAAGGAAAAATATTACATAGATCTAAGATGCATAGAAGAAAATTTATCAAGGAAATAATGCTTTTAGATAGAATAATTCATAGCAATAATAAAGAACACAACATATAAAGGATCCCCTTGCCTTATTGCCTTAGAGGATTAAGAAAATCCAATATTATAAAGTAATAAGTGTAATAATCTTTATTTTGACTCAGGTAAATAATTTTTTTCTGGAGTCAATATAACTCTAAATCACAAACTGTCTTCACCATAGTATTTTGATTGAAGTATTTTACTTACATGAATTTTTTTGTAATTTTTGATCGTCGGTGAAAATCTTTAAAAATTTAGTATCTATTGGTACAAGTGAGAATTTCGGGACCTTCAGGTGTTCGTTGCGCAAATCAATTTCACCGATATTTTTTAAATAAAATGATTTATTTTATAGATATTTTTCTATAATTTTTGAAGTCCTAAAATTATTTATTTGAATTTTATACTAAAAAATTAATTAAACTAAATATTATATTAATATAATATAATATAATAAATTATTTTATTTAAAAAAATATTGGTGAAATTAATTTGCGTAACGGACACCTGAAGGTCCTAAAATTTTTATTTGTACCGATAGGTACCAAATTCTTAATGATTTTTACCGGCACCCAAAAATTATAAAAAAAAATCGTATAAGTAAAATACTTCAATCAAAATACTATGCCGAAGACAGTGTGCGATTTGGAGTTATATTGACTCCAAAAAAAATTATTTACCTGGATCAAAATACATGTTATTACAATCTACCCACCTTAAAAAAATATAGTCCCTAACATTTTCCTTAAGGATTCAGGCACAAAATCAATATAAATCAAATCAGTATAATTAAAACTCTAATCAAATCAAATACAAATCAAAACTCGTTAAGAAATTATACAATCATGCAATTCATTCTATCGCATGTCATTCAATTATGTATGCAAACTAATGTACCTTAATCTACCTAATCCATCTGACTCAAAATCAATTCCTACAGCTCTGGTAACAATTAATTCTTCCAACAACTGCTATGATACCAATTATGATGCCCAGAATCTAAATTGGAAGAATTACTCTTTTAATCTTTTAATAAATAATAACTATGGCTATCTAATATCATCTGTCTATAATAACAATAAAAATATATTCTATAATTCAAAATATTACTGTATACATCTGTAAAAATTATATACAATACTTAGGATCTACACAATCATATCACAACTACTATGTCCTGAGTATAAAAGAATAAATAGAACTTAAAGAATCTTGACCAGTCTCACACTTTTGCTCTCCTGTCCTAACCTGAAATCATTAATCACATATAATGAGCTAAAAGCCCAACAGGTCACCAAAACTTATAACTAAATTCAAAGCACGGTAAAAGAGCAATATGCATGTTAAAGATCAAATCATAGTAGTAGTAGTCATATGATCATTGAATAAATGTAAGAATAATAAAAATCAAATGCAGTAGCAGTAGAATATGTAAACAATAAAACACTACGGTACAACAACTAGTAAAATAATAATCTAGTACAAGTGTCAAATCTATAAATCAATCATATATCTGTAATCGGATAAAACATCAAATTAAAATATTGATAAAGACTATCAAAATCAAATTAATGTAGTAAAATCATATAAGAATGTACACATGCTATCTAAACTCCTATATCACATGCTCAATATATCACATGCTTAGTATTAAGTACATTAAATCAATATTATCAAATAATATCAGTATCTAGATCGATAATAATAACAATCTAGTGGTAAAAGTAATAGAATAATATAATAATAGTAAATATATACAATAATAAGAATAATTCCTCAAAAATATGCAATACAGTAGTCACACTAAGCAAGTAAGAAGTTCTGGCTATCACGATATTTTTTTAGTATTAGTATCAGTTTTAGTAAACTATTGAATCAGTAAATAGAGTCGTCACTCTTTGTCAGTCGGCACAGTAATAATCTTCTTATAATTCTCAACCAGTGTATCACATGAATTAGTAGATGATAATATCAAACTAATTTATTTAAAGGAAAGCCCATCGGCCCACCATCCTATACATGTCAATCGGTCTCGAACCAACAGGTCAACTAGTCTTTATTTATCTTTTATACAACACGCGCATTATTATCATAATATTATAATAGTAATAGTGACCAGCTATTACTCAAGCACATATTCACATTCATTTATAATATATTACAATAAATAAAGTATAATTGAGTATAATTTAGAAAATATCAAAATGTACTAACAATAGATAACAAAAATTATACTGAGCAAAAATTCATATTTTTAGAATTTAACCAAATTACCAAATACTGGATAAAATAATATTCTGAAGCTTTAGTTGAACTAAATCACTATTTTTAGAAGTCAAAATAAATTTTTAAGTAGGTAAAAATAGCTGTATTTTTAAAATCACTCGATGAAAAATCTCAAATAAATACTCAAAACGTTCATAATCTTAATCTTTATAACATACAAAAAGTTACGCGGTAAAAATTTGACCAATACAAAGTTATTCGCATTTTTTGGTAATGGAAACATAAATTTGATCATAAAAATATCAAAAATATAAATTCTTTGAAATAAAAAATAGGATAAAGGTTCCTTACAGTAAGACAAGTAAATCTCTCAACAGACTCAACGGACAAAAATCGCTCTGCGACCTCCAAATCTCAATTTCATTTTTCTCTCTCCTAACTTTTTATATTACTGATCTTGATACTAATAATATTTGATAATATTGATTCAATATGCTTATACTAAGCATGTGATATACTGAGTACTTAATACAGAATACCTACATAATATGGGTACACACTTATATGATTTTACTACATTGACATAATTTCGACAGTATTTATTGATGTTTTGATTTGATACTTTATACGATTTCTATACTGATCGGTATTATGGATACGACGATTACTTTATAGATTTGACACTTATATTGGTTTACTATTTTACTAGCTTCCGTATCATAGTATTTTATTATTTACATATTTTACTATGGCTGCATATGAGTTTTATTATTTATGTATTGATTCAATGATCATATTAATGCTACTATTATGATTTGACTACTGACATGCATATTACTCTTTTACTGTACTTTAAATTTAGTTATAAGTTTTGATGACATGCCGGGCTTTTAGCTCATTATATATGATTAAATAATTTCAAGTTAGGACAGGGGAGTAGGAGTGTGAGACTAGTTAAGATTCTTCAAGTTTTATTTCTTTTTACTCTAGTTATACTTTTATACTCAGGACATAGTAGTTGTGATATGACTGTGTAAATCCTGAGTAGTGTATATAATTTTTATAGATGTGTACAGTAATATTTTAAATTATAGAATCTATTTTTTTTTGTTATTACTCATAGATGATATTAGATAGCCTTGATTGTTATTTATTAAAGATTAAAAGAATAATTCTTCCAATATAAATTATGGGGCATCACAATACGTTCTATAGTTAGAGGATCCCAAAATCCAAATAATAAAAATCATCTAATTATTCTGTAGGGTTTTTAGCAATAATTTGTTAACTTATTATGCATATGAGCATCTTGCTTTAACGATTCAACATTAGAAACTGGCATAGCCTCAACATCAAGCCATGAGAATCATCTTTGAAATGAATATTATCTTACTTCTCTTGATAAAGCTAAAATTAATCTTTTTTAGTTGCAAAATCAGGAGGAAATTTATTGGAGGCAGAAAGCCACCACTAAAATTATTATGGAGGGGGATAGAAATACCAAATATTTTCACGCTGGGGTTAACAAGAAAAGATTAAGGAATAACATTTTCAAAATTGTTGATAATGATGGGAGCATTATTGAGAATGAGGATTTAATCTTTAACTCCGAAATTGAACACTTTAGAAACATTTTTAACAACAATGTTAATACTATTCCTATTAATAATCCTTATGTTATCCCTCATATTATTAGTGATAATGACAATGAGATGCTCATTATGGCTCCATCTGAAATTGAAGTTTGGAATGCTATTAATGAGATGCATGGCGATTCGGTGGCGGGGCCCGATGGTTTCACTACCAAGTTCTTCTTGAAAACTTGGAATATCATTAAGTTAGATGTGGTGGAGGCTGTGAAAGATTCTTCGTTGGTAATCCTTATCCTAAATTCTTTTCGTCCACTAACATTGTTTTAATTCCTAAGAAAGAGGTGGCTATTAATTGGAATGATTTTAGACCTATTAATTTGTGTATTTTCTTTAATAAGCTTAATTCTAAAATCATTTCTATGGGATTGGTAAGTATTTTACCTAAAATAATTTCTCTTAATCAAACTAGTTTTGTGAAAGGTAGAAGTATCTTTGACAATGTTCTCCTTGCTCAAGAAATCACCCATGATATTAATGCTAGAGTTAAAGGTGGTAATATTATTTTTAAACTTGATATCACTAAAGCTTATGATAACTTGAATTGGAAGTTTTTATACAATATTTTGAATCTTTTTGGTTTCAGTGATACCTTTATCATGCTCATCAAACATAGTATTGAGAATTGCTACTTTTCTGTTATTATTAATGGGCTATTACTCATTTTATTATTGTTGTGGATTATCTTTTCAGGGGTTTGGAGATTTTATACAAGAGGCATCCTAAACTTCTTTTTCGTACTAAGGGTAGTATCCCCATTACACACCTAAGCTTTGCGGATGATTTTATCATTTTCTCTAATGGCTCTATTAGTAACATTAAAATTTTAGTTAAATTTCTCTCCCTTTTCCAAAATATGAGTGGCTTGTCTATTAATAGGGATAAAAGTAGTTTTATTATCACAAGTTCTGTTCATCGTGGTAGAATTAATGCTATCAAAAGATGTTGTGGCTTTAATTCCACTTCTTTGCCTATTAAGTACCTGGGTACTTCGATTTTTAAAGGTAGAAAAAGACATCATCTCTTTGAAGATATTTTCACTGCTTTTCAAAGAAAACTTACTGATTGGTCCTCTAATTTTCTTTCATTTGGAGGTAGACTTGTGCTTATTAAAAATGTCTTAAACTCTATTCCCATCTTTATTTTTCACACTTTGCAACCTACTGCTGCTATTTGTATCAGATTGGAGAGAATGATTAATAAGTTCTTTTGGGGTTCTACGAATAATAACTCCTGCATTCATTGGGCTTCTTGGAATAATATTTGTGGGGTGTTTGGTGAAGGGGGATTAGGCTGTAAGAGTTTTTTAGACACTGTTCAGGCTTTTTCTCATAAATTATGGTTTTCTTTTAGATCTAAGTCCAGTTTATGGGCTCAATTTATGAATATTAAGTACTGTAAAGATCTTCACCCTATGATTTGTACCTACAAAACTTCTGATTCCTTTGTTTGAAAAAGGCTTTGTAAAATCAAATGGGAAGCTGAGCGTTTTATTCAATGGGGTTTGGGAAAGGGGGATGTTTTTTTCTGGCAAGATAACTAGTTAGGAAATGGGTCTATTGACAATTTTCTGTTTACTCATACTTTGGATAATGTCAAAGTTAATAGTTTTATTCATAATGGTTGTTGGAAGGTGGATAAACTTGTGGAGGTCCTACCTTTAGGTTTAGTTCAAAGCATTTTAAAAATTCCTTTACAGTTACATAGCAGTGATAAAATCTTGTTTAATCTTTCCTCTTCTGGCAATTTTAGTTTGTTAAAAGTTTGGGATACTATTAGAGTTAACTATGACAATTCCAATATCTTCTCTGTTATATGGCATAATATAATTCCTTTATCTTACTCTATTCTGACTTGGAGATGCATTAAAGGATTTCTTCCTGTTGATACTTTACTTTGGAGAAAAGGATTCAGTTTCCCTTCAAAATGCCAATGTTGTTTTGATATTGAAAACATTAATCATGTCCTTATTAATGGGGCTATTGCTCAGAAAGTTTGGAGATATTTTTTTGACTTAGCAAATAAAAACTACTTACACAGATATAATGATATTTTAGCTATCCTTAACTATTGGGTGACTAAGACTAAAGGTCATATCCACAATTGCTTGCCGGTGATTATTTTGTGGTTTATTTGGAAGACTAGAAATGAGGCCAAACATAACAATATCAAAATGGATGCGACTCATACTATTGCGAATGTTAGACACAAAATTTTACAATTGTCTTCTGCCAATTTAATTACTGGAAAAAATTTTAAGAACTGTGTTGACTTAGCTTTAAAGTTTGGCATAAATATTAATTATGAACCGATGCTTAAAGTTGACCGTGTTGTGAGGTGGCTCAAACCTACTGACCCTTTTGTTAAGCTCAATTCTGATGGTTCGGTTGGGGCCTCCTTGGCTGGTGTGGGTGGCATCATCCGTAATCAAGTTGGTGGGATTATTTTAGCTTACGCTGGCCCTGTTAATATGTGTAATGCTATTATTGCTAAAATTTTGAGCTTGGCTAAGGGTCTTGAGTTCTGTCATAAATTGGGGATCACTCATGTCTCTATTGAGGTGGATGCTTTGCTTCTTTTTCAGATCATTCATAAGGATATTATGGGCCATCCTTAAAATTATTATACTATTAGAAATATTAAACATTCTCTATCCACTCTTAATTACACTATTGCTCATGTGTACGTGAAGGAAATGCTTGCGCTGACTGGTTGGCTAAACCAGACTGTCATCTTAAGGAGATGCATGAATTTACTAGTATCAATCTTCATTTTCTATTAAGAGGCTTGGTTAATCTGGACAAAACTGGATTGCCTTATATTCGTTTAGGCTGATGGTGTTCTGGTTTTTATTTCTGGCTGAGCTTTGGTACTCTACCTTTTCTGTTTGGTTTTTTTGGTTGTTGTTTGTGGATTTCTGGTTCTATTCACTGTTGATGGAGAAGTCTTTGCTGGTCATTTTTATTACTGAATTTCAGGCTCAGACACTATACTACTTTCAGGTGCTAGGTGCCCCCCGTGCCTCCGTGAACCTATTAATTGGGTTGATTTGCACTTGTGGTGCTGTTTATGAGCTTTACCTCCTATATTTTTCTGGTTTATTTTATATTTTGTGGGGCTGTTTGTTACGTTTCACCTGCTGTATCTGGTGCTGATTTTTGGGAGAGTATCCTTTTATTTTTAAGGTCCATTCTAATTACTTTAGTCAAGCTGCTTTCTTCTATCTGTTGGAGGAAATTCCGAACTCCTGTACTGATGTTTTGATTGCCTTTTTCGTCATTCAAAATCTGGACATGTTTGGTTATTTGGTTCTTATGATTTCTAATGTTGCTTGGACTATTCCTAATGCTAAACACTTTAATGATGTTTCCTTTTTCATTGAGATTATTGATCTTGTATTGCAACGGTTAGCCAGCAGCAGTGATATTCATGGTTTATTATTCTCATGTTTATGGATGGCTGATCATAGGTGGAAGCTTCAGGTTACTATATCTTTTTGGTCTTTTAATTTGCTTTATACTATTATGGTCCAGTTTCTGTGTTTCATCTTTTGGTTTGGTAGTTCTCCTTTTTTGCATGTCTCTGTGGACAATTATTTGGAGCACAAGCTGGATTTTTTTGGTAGAAACTTGGGGATGATTTTTTTGGTCTTATTTTCTCCCCTTTTTTTGGGTTCTGTCCTCTAGCAGACCTAGAATGTTATTAGGTGATTTTGTATCTATAATTTTGGGGAATCATCGGCTCTTAGATTTTCTTTTTATTTTTGTTGTAGCTCCTTCGAGCATTAGCGAGTTGAAGGTTCCCTTTAAGGACCTTGTAACCTCCTTTTATTTTGAACTATTGACAGTGAATTTCTAAAGCTTTCCTAAGTAGATTCTCATATGTCGGTTGTGAATCTTATACATCCTTTGATCTCCATCAAACTTGTGAGGAAGTGAAAGAAAGTTTATGGCCCTCCTATAGTTATTATATTTTCATAAACTCTATGATACTAAACATCCTATGTCTAGGCATGCAAGCGTTCTTTTTCAATACTCTTAATTATTCCAATATTTCTCAATTAAGGTAATATATCACCTTATATTTTAACTCTACATATGACCTTTGTATAGATTAAATTAAGAATAAGAGATATTGAAAATATCCATTAGTTCATTAAAGCACAAGAGCCTACATTAGTAATTACTATGGCTTCACATTATTAGCCCAAAACTAAGAGTTTAACTTGCTATGGAATTAAAATAAAATAAAACAGATTTCATTGATTTCTCCGTAAAGAAAGTACAAGGAGAAAAGTGTAAATATATATCACTAGAATAGTACAACTTCACTCTCCACACTCCTATCTTCTTTAATTGCTTGTTTTCTCGCAATAAGGTAGGTTAACAACTCCATTTGCTACATCTTTCTGTCTCTGGTCCCCCTTAGGCTTGACTCTAAGGTGGCACCACACTTAAGCACTCAGGACTCACTGAAATGATAGAACCCCCAAACAAAAAGTCTAAAAAATTATGTATATTAAGTACATAAATTGACTCAGGCGTCGCGGTGCTTCACATGGTGGCACCATGGAGTTATAATATGAACTAGAGCCTCAACGCTGCTATATAGGCTCCACTGTAGCACTGGAATGATCCGTCGCAACTATTAGTTGAACCTATGCGTCGTTCGGTTGATTCGACATGGCTTCGCATTTCATCAATTGCTCTGCCGCGATGCTCCAAAAGCTTAGCATGGTAGCACTTGAATGTGTAATATGGCGCTACAGCATTATGCAATTCGGTGCTCCGGCTCTCAAATTCTCGAAACTCCAGTGCTGCAATGTTGTGAAGTGCGGCAGCGCTAACCTTTGTTCCATCGAGGCGCTGAATTAAATAACATTTTTTTGAGGCTTTGGCGCTGTAATTCCTGGTTTGGCATCAAGGTGTTGATAATGTTGCGACAGTGAAGCATTGGCATAATACTTGTGAATTTTTTTTTCATTTCCTGAGTTTTTCTTGCACAACATCAACTAAAAAAAATATTTTTATTGGAATTTAAGAATAAAACACTATATAATTTTTACTTAACAATGTGCATCTTAATAAAGTTTAAAGCCCTCTTTTTCTCCCCGTAGTTGTATGCACTCCTTGTCGAATCACATAATTAATCTTTGTGTTCTTTATCTTTGATGGCTTATTTTATGATTCTTTGCATTCAACTTGTCTATATCCAAGTTAGCAAGATTCTTGATTAGATATTTATCTCGTTTCCTGTTTTAGTTCAAATAGTTTGCTCTTATTGTAGTATGAGATATATTCATGCTTGTTTGCTGATTTGATTTTGTTCTTAGCATTATTTGCATGTGAATCTTGTGTTATTTAATCAAATACTTGTTATTATCAATATTAGAGAATAAGTTTTGATTTGAATCAAGAACATATTAGTCATAATCTTGTGCATGTTTTAGTGAAAAGGTTTATCTAATTAATTAGAAAATAATTAATTAGCTTATTGATTTTAATGTTTGTAATTAAATATTAATATAATTCTTTAATTATCTAAATCTTGATTTCAATAGCTTGTGGGTTGTGTTCAGATTGTAGGCAAACTGAATTTGAAGTCTCTAAATCTTTCATTTAAGTGGTTTGTAGTTTGTAATAGTAAACTTAAAATATTAATTTCTTATATGCAACCTAAAACGCTTAATTGAAAGTTTAGTAGGTCTTGTTTGGAAATATCCTGAGATCAATTGGGTTTCAACAATTTAGTTTACAATAAATTGGTATAAGAGGAACTGGTTGGGATTTAAGCAAAATGGGGGTTTTAAAAGTCAAGATTTAGAGATTTCATGGGGAAAATGATTTATCGGTTTGGCATAAAAGAATGAAAGCCATCCTGGTCAAAATAAAGGGTTGCTGAGGCATTGGAAGGAGAGAGAAGTTTGTTGAGTTCTTTAGACCCAGATGAGAAGGCAGAAATCATAGAGTTAGCTTATAGTATGTTGGTATTGCATTTGAGCAAAAATGTGCTTCCTGAGGTCGATAAGGAAAATCAATCCAAATATGTATAAATGAATATGTTATATTAGAATCATAAGATGGAGTTCATTTAAGATTACGCATAAACAAATCATTGATAAAACAGTTTCGGCATGCAAATAGTCAAATGGTGATGAAGACAATTTAAAATATGCTTCTCATCCAAAAGACCCAAATTACTAAAACAATCAGTTAATTTCAAATTGCTGAAAAACTTTCTAAGATCATATATCGATAGGCAATCTAAATTAAAATTTCCCATTAAAGCCAACTCCAAAAGGAAACTGAAGAGCTTCAATCTCCTCATCCATATCAAGAATGGAAGATATACTTTTAGATAAATAAAGTCGTTTAATATTTGTTGAAAAAAGGATTGGAGACCTTACCCAATTGAACATCTTTAAGGGATTTTGGTGGAACATCATTAGAACCTCTGTGCACCAATATCCTCATGTACTTTATTGAAACCTCAATTGCTACAGTTTTGCATGGTTGACATTGGGGTTTCTCAGTTATACCTTAATTCTTTCTGGATTGGAAGAAGTGTGATAAATGAACAATGATATTAAAAAGAATTTATGCCAAATAGTATATTATTGATACAATTTCACCCTCATGTGATTCCTGCGTGCAAATATGATTACTTTCTCCGTATTTGATAAGGAGGGACATAGTTAGCTCCTTTTTACATATCATGATCAGTTGGACCTGCAATTTGTAAGGCTAATTTTTTTTCCTTGGAGGTAGCTCTTCCTCCTTATTCTTTTTTTTGGGAGAGGGATATTTAGCCTAATAAAGCAAATTCATACACACATCATATACGTAAGCTTCAAACTCAAAATTTTTTGGTTGATAGCCAAAGCTCCCAACAAATAAATTAAGATAAATTGGATTTGCTCCTTGTTCTTTTTTTTTTGGGGGGGGGGGGGGGGGGGAACCCTCGGTGGGGCCTTCGTGTTAATATAAAATAAGGGTTACAAGGTCCTTAAAAAGAACCTCCAGCTCACTAATGCTCGAAAGAGCTACAAAAAAATTCGAAATAAAACCTACGAGCCGGTGGTTCCAAATTCTAAGAGTACAAAATAAACCTAATAACAATCTAGGGCTGAAAGATAACAGCACCCAAAAAAGGGAGATCCAAATGTAAACAAACAGTACAAACTCCCTGCAAAAAAATGGAGCAAGAAACCAAATACCGGTAGAAGAAAAATCCACCATATACTTGCAAAACTTGATACGCCCAAAAATCTTTACTCCATCAAAATTGATCGAGCCAGGAAACAAAACCTCAATCCGGCCGCCTACAAAAAATAAAAATCTCCAACACAAAAAAAGATCATAATAAAAGGATAATATGGATAACGAGAAAATAGAGTTAAGACTGCTAAAAAAGATCAGGAAAATAACCTCCTTCTTTTGACTGACAAATATAGAAACATAGTAATAAACCTCAGAAATTAAATTATAATTAGTAACCAAACCAGTAACCAAATCAGTCACCAAAGAGCCAAGCCAATACCACAAGAATCCTCCATAATCCTTTTGAAATAAACACCCGCAGAGGTGGTTCGAATTGGTGTAGTAGCAGAAACAATTATAGCAAAAAAAAACTCACCACAATACAGCCTAATAATCCCAACTAAAGCAATAAGATAACAGATATCCTCAAAACCCCAACCTTTAAAAGCCAATAAGAAAAACCTATTAGGATCCAACATGTTCCCCGAATGAAAAAAGCATAACTCATTAACAAGAAATAAGCCATAGCCATTGCCCCTCACCAGCAAAGGCAACCCATCCATAAAAATCAAGAGATTCCCCCAGCAAATGTTAATCTCAAAACCCAAAATAAACCTGGAAGGGAACCTCCCAGCAGTAGTAGTCACAAAAAGAAACAAAAGGCTCCAGAACCTCACCAAAATAACAACCAACACAACCACCATGAACAACGAAAGAAACAAAAAAGAATAGATGAAAAATAACAGCATCAGCATTTCCGTAAATAATGCATACCATTTTTATCTAAAAGAGTAATACCTTTCAGCATTTGGGGCAAGTTCCTGATATCAAAATCCTTAAAACCCTCAAGCTTACAACCACATTTAGCAAGCCAATCCGCAGCAGCATTGGCTTCCCGATATATGTGAGAAATGTTATAGTTGAGAATAGCAAGAGACTGTTTAATCTTCCTAATGATGTAGAAGTTTTGAGGGTTCCCATCCACCTCATTATTAATGATTTGAATCAGCAATATGGCTTCAACCTCAATCCACACATAATGATAGCCCATTTTAATACAAATATCAAGACCAAAGTCCAAAGCCACTAGCTCAGCAGTAATAGCATTACAAAATTTGATCGGAGCAGCAAAGGCAGCCAGAGTATTCCCGAGATGGTCACGAATAATACCACCGGCACCAGCATAGTTGGGACCAACAGACCCGTCAGAATTTAGCTTAATATAAGGAGGATGAGGCTTAATCCATTTGACAATCCTCTCAGTTTTCTCAGGATTGTCACAGTCGTAGAAAATACCAAACTCTAAAGCCAAAGTATGATTTTTATGAAAAGTCTTACTAGAGAGAACATTAACAGAATATAGTTGCAGAACTTTATCTCGAATTTTGGAGATAATTTGGGTAGCGTTCATTTTCATATCGTTGTGTTTAGAATTGTTCCTAGCTTTCCAAATGTACCACATGATAATGATCGGCAATAAATTGTAAATGTGACCTTTTAACAGGAGTGATCCAACTTTTTAAAATAGAGTCAATGTCACTGTTAATATTAAAACTACCCTTGTCAGTCAGCTCATAAAAAACTCTCCAAACTTTACTAGCAATCTCACCATTCACAAAAACATGTTGGATATTTTCAAGATTAGAATAACATTGACATTTAGAAGGGAAACTAAAACCTTTTTTCTGAAGTAAATCATCAACAGGAAGAAAGCCCTTAAGGCAATGCCAAACCAGGATAGAATACGATAAAGGAAAACTATTATGACAAATAGCAGTGAAAATTTGAGAATTTTCGTACTTAATTCTAAAATTATTCCAAGCATTTTTCATCTGAAATTTACCATAATGAGACAATTTAAACAATATAATATCTTTGCTATGCAATTGTAACAGAATCTTCAAAATAAGATTAACTAAATCATAAGGAATTACCTCCAAAAGTTTGCTAATGTTCCAAGAATGATTGATAATAAAGCTATTAACCTTAACATTTTCAAGGGTATGAGTGTTTAAAAAATTATCAATAGAAAAAGGGCCCAACCAATTATCTTGCCAAAAATAAATATCACCTTTGCCTAAACCCCACTGGATGGATTGTTCTGCTTCCCGTTTGATTTCGCAAAGCCTTTTCCAAACTAAAAAATTAGATCTTTTATACCAACAAGACAAAGGATGCATATCTTTGCAATATTTAACATGCATGAAATTAGCCCATAAATTGATATTGGATCTAAAAGAAAACCAAAGCTTGTGGGAGAAGGCCTGAACCATATCAAAAAAATTCTTGCAATTTAAACCACCTTCATTAAAAACACCACAAACATTCTTCCAAGAAGCCCAACAAATGGTAGATGAGTTATTTCTAGAGCCCCAAAAAAACTTATTTAACATTCTTTCAAATCTAAGACAAATAGCCAAAGTAGGATTCAAAGTGTGAAACAAAAACAAAGGAATAGAATTTAAAACACTTTTAATAAGAACAAGCCTACCCCCAAACGACAAAAAATTAGAAGACCAATTGGAAAGCTCCTTGTTCAGTTTCTCTAACCAAAACACAATAAAATTCTATCATTGATCATTTGTCTCCATCAAGAAGGCCTCTTGCACTAAACAACATTCTTAAGAGCTCAAGAAAAATTATAATTTCAAATTAAAAAAGTCATATTCGAAGCAGATATTCTCATGGACGCTATTATTTACTTCAAAAAAATCTTCATTGAATGAACCGGGCGAGATAGAAATGAAAAGAAGTTACGAGAAGACCCTATATTAATTTCATTCGAGCATCAATTAACCATTTGAAGGAGAAACTAACTACAATTACTATTTTTCATGTTCTTTGGATTGGCTTTTACTTATTTTTTCTTCCTCTTTGATATTAAAAATTTCAGCTTTTTTATCTTTATTTTATTATTAAAATTATTATTATATTTTAAATCAAATTAATAGTTGAAAAACTACGATAAAATTAATATTGGCAAGCAGTATACCATGTGGGAAACTATCATTGCCTTCGATATTTATTGGATTCATCCCCCTGCATGCACAAATTCAAAGGTACAAAGCAGCCGGCCCATGAGAAGAATTATGTGCATGCTTCCATGCACGTACACACACGTGTGGGAGTTCTCACATGGCTTAGCTGCTCCTGCAGCCACTGCACAAGATCAACATAGACCATTGATTCGAGGAAATGCCACCCCCATTAAATTCTATATCCATGACTTAGTTTTTTTTTTCTTCTTTTGCTTCATGAATCAAACACCTCTCTCTCTCTCTCTCTCTCTCTCTCTCTCTCTCTCTCTCTCTTCCCCCTTCTTCCTCAACACATGCATATGTGGGGGAGTCTTCCACGGTCAAAGCGTTTGAATCCCAATAAGTTTGTTTATTAATGAGTTGTGTACGTACTGATAAATTCTGGGGAGAGGGAGAGCAGTTAAAAAAGAAAAAATATGGATGAGCTTTCCTGGGGCTTATCATACAGGATTCGATTTGGAAAACGGGAGGGTTTATCAGCGACAAACACAGACAGGCATGCATTATATTAATAATACCCATTGCATTAGCTCAAAACTTTATATTATAGTCACACTCACTCTCTTTCTCTCTCTAAAATATTAAATCATAAATCAACCCAAATTAAGTACAACAAAGTTATATTTTGTGAAATTTTGAGTTCCAGAGCACAATTTCGATATATTAATAGAGATTCGGTTTGATCATCTCTCTCTCTCTCTCTCTCTCTCTCTCTCTCTCTCTCCCCGTTTGTTCTAAAATGTTAAATAATAAATGAACCCTAACTAAGAATAATATATTTCTATTTTAAGAAAGTTTGAGTATCGAAGGGTAACTTTCATGTAAGAGTAATTCAGTCTCAGGATATTGATAATATTTTTTAAAAAAAATTTCATTAAGGCACCTAATAAATTGTATGTGTGCAACTAGGTTTTATTTGAGGCAACTTAAAGATTTTATATTTTTGCTTTCTAAAACTCTTTTTTCAGCCAAAACTTCAAAATTACTGTTTTTTTTTCAAAAAATAATTCTTAAAGATAAAAAATTTAAAAATCGATAAAAAAGTTGCCTTTCAAATACATATTATTTTTTATTAACTATTTTTCTTACTATGAAAATAGTTAAAAAAATTATTCCAAATAAAGTCCTAACAACTCCGCATCAAAAGGCATTGAGTCACACTACAGGAAAATCGCTTATTACCAGCGGTTTTTCGGCGGATTATTTTCCGATGGCTTTCCTGCGGTTCTCCGGCAGATTACGATGAAAAAATTCTGACTGATTTCCAAGCATATTTTCCGGCTACTTTCCGACAGAGTTTCCGATGGAGTTCAATTATTTCTGAAAAAACATATATTTGTATATTCCAAATCAACCAGAAAATGATTAATTTCCGTCGAAAATTTCCGCGGTTAATAGATAATTTTCCTATAGCGCCAGCTCAACTCATGATCAACTAAATTAAGGCTTCATTTGAGATAACTTTTTTATTATTTTATTTTTTAAACTACAATCACAGTTTTTATTTGGCCTCTATTTCTTCACTATTTTCAAAAAAATTATACTAAGAATCTATTTTCTGTATCAGCTTAAACAAATTATATTTTCTACAGTAGCTTTACAAACCAGTACAAAGTCATCTCAAACGAATCATAAAGCTATCAACTCAACTCTCATCAATGGGCAAAAAAATTCAATCAGAGCTGTTGATCGATAAAATCGTCCACTTCATTGAGCATTAGTTGTTTTTAGATGAACTGCTTAAAAATAAATTTATAAAATTCAGCTTTGAAAGTGATTTAAATATTAATTTGATGGAAAATAAATGAAAGTAGGGTTCCTATCTTTAAATCTCACTATCATTTTAAATTACAACAGCTTGAAAATCACATTTATTTTTTACAAATAATATTAATATAATAACCAAAATATATATATGTTAGTGCAATAAATATCTTATTCATGATAATAATAAAATCGCACAAAGGTAATGAAAATGCTTGTGAAAATGAATTTCACTATCAGCCATAACAATATTTTTTTTGGACATTTAAGCTTCATTTAGGATGGCTTTAAGAAGCAGTAAGAGTAGGGGTGTCAAAATCGGGTTTCGGGTCGAACCCGAAATGACCCGCGCTCTAAACGGGTTGACCCTAACCCGACCCGGGTAGGGAAACGGGCCAGAAAATCCGACCCGACCCGGCGGGTTGGCGGGTTGACCCGACCTGACCCGACCCGGAACGGGTGCAGGTGGCCGAACGTGGGTGGCCGCGCATGCGCGAGGGCGCGCGGGCGTGGGCGCACGGGCACGCGGGCAGCGAGCGCGGGCGCGCGGGCGAGCGGGAGCGCGCGGGCGCGCCGGCAGCGAGCGCGGGCGAGTGCGGGCAGCGTGCGCGGCAGCAGCGCGGGCGCGAGTTCGGGCAGCGCGGGCGCGAGTGGGGCAGTGTAGGCAGGGTTCGCGAGCAGGCTTTTAAACAGGTTTTCGGGTTGACCCGGCAACCCGTTGGGTCAACCCGAACCCGACCCGTTTTCCAAACGGGTCGAATTCCTGAACCCGAACCCGAACCCGACCTGTTTAGGGCTCGGGTCGGGTTCGAGTCTAGTTTTTCGGATCGGGTTTGAGTCGGGTTTTCGTGTCGTGTCAAATATTGACACCCCTAAGTAAGAGAAAGCCGTCCCAATCAAAGCCTTAGACTAATTAAGACAAATTCATACACTCCACATATACGCAAGACTCGAACCCCAAACCTCTTAGTTGATAGCCATTACACTCAACCAACATATCAAAATGAGAGCCGCTTGCCAAATTAATAAACATTATTAAGCGTGTTGTCCATAAAGCATCAAGAATAAGCTAAGAATAAACATGTCAGTCAGTCAAATCTCATAGGCTAAACTCCCTGAAACTATCTATAAATGTAGGGCTATTTTGGCAAGAAGATATGTTCAAAAAGAAACTAATAAAGAGATCAAAGAACCCATAAAAAGCATACCCTTATAAGCTTAACTCAGATCATTAAAAAACATGAATAGGTGATGGCAATGGCAATGCAATGGGATTAATGCTTCTTTCAGTTCCTTTCACAATATTCTAAAAGAAATTAAAGGCTAATTTTTCTATATTAATGGCTTCCAGTGATCTTCTTCTAGGACTACGTGCATGGCAAATACTCACGTATTATTCCCGAGGAACCACAAACGCTACCCAGATTTTACGCTTTCAATAATGATAATAAAACGCTCATGATATATTTAGTGGAAGTCATGTGAGTAGAATTTTTTTCTTTAATGAATTTATATTAGGAAGAATGCTGCATTAATGGAGTTCTAACATTTATGTATGATATTCATTCTTATCCAAATTTAATGGGGAAAATTTTCCTTTCTCCTATTAGATTTTTTTTTTGAGACGGCTTTTTTAATTTATTACTTTTTAAAGTATATTTTTAATACAAAACTTTCTAATTTAAAGAATTTTTATATAGAAAGCTGACTCAAATAAGAAAAATTATTAGGTGCGGTGTCCGGACGTGTTCGGAGATCAATCCGGGCAGTTCACATCACCCAATACACAGTGCATTGGGTGATGTGGCAGATTCGGATTAGTCTTTGGACGTGTTCGGACTCCGCATGCAATAATCTCTCTCCAAACAAAACCTTATTTTCTCTCAAGACATGCAATGAAGCTTACAAAGTTTTTTTTTTCCTAAAAAGTTGTATCTTAGCTCTGTATGCAAACGTTTATTAAAAATGTAAAATATTTAATAAAAGTAATAGATTATTTTTTTTTTAATATCGCCACTCTTTGTAAAAGAACCAAATGATTCCTAACTATTTAAAAATCCTATTTTGATATCTTAATTTTTTAAATAGAAACCTAAATGATTCCCAAAAAATAATTGTAAATTTTATTTAAAATATTAATGAAATAAATTGATATTTTTATATAATCAGAGTTCATTTTGCTCCTTCAAGAAAGTTTGTGAATCATTTCCATTATTTTCTCTACTGAAAATTAATATATATATATATATATATATATATATTATAATAAACTGTAGATTGGCTTGCTT
Organism: Dendrobium chrysotoxum; assembly: GCA_019925795.1. Taxonomy (NCBI): domain Eukaryota; kingdom Viridiplantae; phylum Streptophyta; class Magnoliopsida; order Asparagales; family Orchidaceae; genus Dendrobium; species Dendrobium chrysotoxum. The sequence continues at coordinate 62,929,110 of CM034313.1, forward strand.
TTCACTCTGCCTCGGAGAAACGCGATCTCGACCGCCAAGGTGACAACGGTTGGCCACTTGCAACCGTTGCTTTGTTTTCTTTTGTAAAATTATAAAAAAATAAAATAATTAAATTAATTTCCACCTACCATATTCTCCGCATGATAAGGGAGCCGGTGAGCCACCGGTGACTCCTACACATCCGGCAGCCGGCCTCCTCGCCGCACATATCGCCAATCACCACTTGACTCTTGCTCTCTACTAATCCATATGGCTTTAAAAGGATTATTATCATTTAGAACAAATAATGTTGCTTTAATAAATATTTTAATATTTTGTATGTTAATTTTCTCATTCAAATTTTGTCAAAATAAGTGATATGGTCAATATCAATTCTTCATTTCACTAGTGGGAGCAGCTTCATGAATTATTTTTTTATATTTTATCATTTTAAGAATCAAATTTTTATTTAAATATAATAAAAAATCATGTTGGGGGTGGAGGCCACGTAGTTTTAATTTATTGACTTCAATTATTTAAATTACCCAAAAAGAGAGATAAAGAGGAAAATAAATTACAATTATTTTTTTCTTGAATAAATCTAATCAAGTATAAATTAATAATATAGTTTAAGGCTCTGTTTGGGACGACTTTCTTATTATTTTCTAAATTTTTTTTTAGTATTAAATTTCTAGTTGAAGAAATTTTTTAGCTAAAAAACTGCTTTAAAAATAGTAAGAAAGCCGTACCAAACGAATCCTAAATCATTAAATATATTCAAGACATAAAGTAGCAAAAATAAATTTGATGTGCCTAGATATCTTTTAAAATAAATTTATTGATAATCTTCATAGAATAAAACTTTAAAGTCACAACAATTGTTTCGTTTTCTCTTTCGCTCATCTCTCGCCCCAAATGGAGACCACGTTTGGCAAATATTTATGTCTTCTAAGCTCTAAGGGCCATGTTATTTTAATTCTTAATTTTGATCTTACAGCTCCTCTTGGCTCTAGTAATGAGACGGCAAACGGAACTATTTAAATGCATTCTAACATTTCAAATGAGACGGTAAATAAAACTATTTTAATTTAGACCCCTCCTAAATAAAATTTTTAGCTCTGCCTCTGAATATATACGCCTATTCTTCTAATCTGGTCATCGGAAGGCCGACGTTTAATGTGATCAAATGATCTAAGACGAGTCTCTCTAATATTATCTAAAACTAGAGCTATTCCAACATTTTTAATTTTGATTTGTGGCTCCATCACAATAATTTGTGATATTATATTATGGAATATATAATTAAGCTAATTTCTAATTTCTAAAATTATGCATAAAAGTGTCGCATATATAACAATTTAATTTATGCACAAAAGACAGAGAACTTTTTTTATTTTCTTTAACTAGTGTTTAATTTTATATTTATTTTGAAATATTAAAATATTAAGGCAGCATTAATTATTATAAAAATTATTATTTTCTTAATATCAAAATTATAACATATTATAGCATTTTAACTATGACAATACATTGAATTATAGAATAAATATTTGAACCATCTTCTCTCTCTCGCAACGGCTACATCTGGCTCTGGCGATCTCGAGTGCATCTCCGGTTTACACTGTTTCTACACCTGATCTCTATTGTAGATCCCGATTACTTATCTGATTTTGTTTTGGGGATTTCATTTTCATCTCCTTCGGTGGTCTTTTGGCCCTAGGGTTCTCCCTTATGGAGGCGGGGTCATCCCGTGCGATGTTTGATTCTTGGGGTGTTCCATCTAAGGCACCGATCTCTTCCTCAAAAGGTATTTCTGGCTCTACATCTCGATCTTTTCGGGATGTATTAGAGGGATCTTCATCTTCCCAGGATCCGACTTATTCGTTCACTAAATCGACGGTAAAAGGTTTCCCTGCACTTTTAATGTCTGATGATGATATACTTAAACTTGCTAGTCCTTATCAGTTCACTCTTGTTGGAAAGTTTTCGGTTCGCAGACCTAATCTTGATGCGATTCGTAATTTTTTCTGAAAACTGAAATTGTCTGGAAATTTCTCTATAGGTTTATTGGATCCTAGACATATCTCTATTCAGTTATCTAATGATCTTGATTACAGCAGGATTTTTGCTAGACGTTCTTATTACATTCTTAACTGTCAAATGCGGCTTCTTAAATGGACTCCGTTTTTTGATGTTAAAGAGGAATCACCTATTGTTCCTATTTGGATTTCTTTTCCTAACCTTCGCTTGCATTTTTTTAATTCGCATGTCTTACACGCTCTTGGAACCATATTTGGTCGTCCCCTGTAAACCGACCAAGTCACTGCTTCTAGGACTAGACCTTCGGTGGTCCGGATTATGGTGGAAATGGACATTATGAAAAAAACATCCCAAAGAGGTATGAATTGGATCTGAAGGTGCTGGTTATCTCCAAAAGGTGGTTTTCGAAAATATTCCTGATTTTTTCCCTCACTGTAAAGTTCACGGCCATGCTTTTAATGACTGTTTTTTAGCACATCCTCATCTCAAGAAAGGTATCAAGGATGGGAAATCTGTTGTTATCCCGCTCGGAAGGGAACAGAATAAGCTTGAGGAAGTTTTGGACTTTCCTGTTAACAATGAGATTTTAGTGGATCGGGACAACTTGGAAACAACTCATTTCAATAATGTTATTAGTAATCAAGCTGGTATTTTTGAGGAACCGATCATGTTGGAGGTTCAAGATAGGAGTCCTACGGATGCCTTAGAATTAAATAATAAGGATAATGAATCCGAGCCTGAGGTTAGTATCCCTTTGGAGGTTGTTATCCCTTTCGAAACCGTGGATCAAGTTGTTATCATTAGAGAGGAGAAGAGTAATCTGCTTAATATAAACAGTGAAACTAGAAAGGATGGGGAGGATGAACCTATGGAGGAAGGTGAAATTACCATTAGCAAGTTTTTTTCTCTAAAAGGAATTTCAGAGTGTATTAATGATGTTTCTTGGTTGTCCCCTCCCACTAACTCACATGTTAACAATACTGAAAATGGATTTACTAAAGTGGGAAGGAAGAAAAATAAAAATTCGAAACCCACTGATGGCCAAGCATCCAGGGCTACTCGAGCTTCTTTTCCTTCTTCTTCCAATGGTTAAAGCCATCATTTGGAATATTAGAGGTGTGGGAAATTTACCGTCTTTGGATAGGGCCAAAATTTTGTGTAGGATTTATAACATTAATGTTTTGATTTTACTTGAACCTTTAATTTCCTCTTTGAAACTGGATTCTACTCGCATTAAGTTGGGTTTTGATTCTTCGTTTAGTAATTGCTCCAACAAGATTTGGATTTTTTGGAAACATTGGGTTAATTTAAACATTTTGCATGATCAACCTCAAATTGTTCATACCTCTATTAAGTTTCAGCAACTTTCCTGTTACGCCTCTTTCGTTTATGCCTCTTGCTCTATGATTACTAGGACAATTTTATGGTCACAAATTTTTTATTTTTCTAATGTTATTTCTGACTCTTGGATGATTGGTGGTGATTTTAACACTATTATTAATGCTTCTGAGAGGGTGGGTGGTAATCCTCCCAATTCTCAAGCTATGGAAGATTTTAATGATATGATTTTAAATTCTAATTTGCATGATATTGGTTTCATTAGTTATGGTTTCACTTGGAATCAGGCTACTATGTGGCAACGTCTGGATCGTATTCTTTTTAATAGTAGTTAGATTTCTAATTTTTCTAACACTTATATTGAACATTTATCTAGAACCTTATCTGATCATTCTCCGTTGCTTTTAAATATTTCTATGCATCATACTAGTACTCCTTCTCCTTTTAGATTTCAAAATATGTGGCTTCTTCATGATTCTTTTCTTAGTACTATTGAAAGTAATTGGCAGGCCCCTTTATTTCCATCTGATAGTAGTGTTGGTATGGAGAGATTTTGGTTTAAGCTCAAAAGGCTTAAATAGATTTTGAAGTGGTGGAATAAATTTGTGTTCAAAAACTTATTTTCAAATACTACTTAAGCCGAAAACCAAGTTGTTTTGTCTGATAATAATTATTTGCTTGATCCTTCTTTTGAGAATCTTTCTTTACTGAACTTGAAGAAAGATGCTTTAACTAAACTTCAAATGCAAGAAGAGGTTTTTTGGAGGCAAAAGGCTACCTCTAAAATTGTTCTGGAGGGGGACATAAATACTAAATTCTTTCACAATATCGCCAATCATAAGAAGATTAACAGTTTTATTCACAAAATTATTAATCCTGATGGTTCTCACATTGATTCTCCTGATTTAATTTATGATTCTGGTGTTAACTACTTCAAGAATGTTTTTAACAAGGATTTTATTCCTGATATGAATGTGGATTTTTCTATTATTCCTTCTATTATTTCTATGGAGGATAACACCATGCTTTCTAAAATTCCTTCTATGGATGAAATTTGGATGACTATTAAAGATATGAACTCTGATTCCGTTGCGGGTCCGGATGATTTTACTACTAATTTTTTTCAAAAAACTTGGAATATCGTTAAAGATGATTTAGTCAGTACTGTTATTGATTTTTTTCAAAGGTAATCCCTATCCTAAATTCTTTACTTCCACCTCCATTGTGCTTATTCCTAAAAGTACTAGCATTAACTTTTGGAGTGATTTCTGCCACATTAGTCTTTGTTCCTTTTTTAACAAACTCAATGCCAAGTTGATCATGAATAGATTAGCTTTAATTCTTCCTAAACTTATTTCTTTAGAATAAACTGGTTTTGTTAAAGATCGCTCTATTTTTAATAATGTACTTTTGGCTCAAGAATTAGTGTATGATTTGGAGGCTAAGATTTCGGGTGGCAATGCTATCTTTAAAATTGACATTTCCAAAGCTTATGACAATCTTAATTGGGAGTTTCTTTATACCATGCTTAAAGCTTTTGGTTTCAGTCATGATTTTATCAAGATCATAAAAAATTATATTGAGAATTATTTTTTCTCTATTATCATAAATGGTAAGAATCATGATTTGTTTAAATCCTCACAAGGGCTTAGGTAGGGTGATCCTTTATCTCCTACTTTGTTCATTTTGGCTGTGAAATTTCTTTCTAGAGGTCTTAATGACCTTTTCTTAAAGCATCCTATTTTACAGTACCGGACCTTGGGCGGTTTACCTATTTCTCATCTGAGTTTTGGTGATAATTTTATTATCTTCACTAATTGGTCCAAAAAAATGTTAAACATTCTTTTTAAATTCCTGCATCAATTCCAAAATGCTAGTGGTTTTCTGTTTAATCATACTAAAAGTTGTTTTATTACTGCTAAGTCTATTTCCACTCAAAGGATCATGTCCATTCAGAACAACTTTGGTTTTGTGCATAAACAGCTTCCCATTAAGTATTTAGGCACTCCCCTTTTTAGAGGTAGGAAGAGATCACATTTATTTGGGAACATTTTCTCTGTGATTCAATCTAAACTTTCATCATGGGCTTATAATTGTCTTTCTTTTGGTGGTAGATTGGTGTTGATTAAAAGTGTTTTGTGTTTTATTCCCATCTATTTATTTCATACTTTACATCCTACCATGTCCATTTGTAGTAGGCTTCATAGGATTTTCAACAAGTTTTTTGGGGGGTCGAAGGATGGTAAAATGGACATTTGTTGGTCTTCCTGGGATAAGTGCTCTGGTTCTCTTGATGAAGGTAAACTTGGTTTTAAAAATTTACGTGATATGGCTCTTGGTTTTTCCTATAAGCTTTGATTTAATTTTAGAGCTAAGAAAAGTCTTTATGCCTAATTCATGGATGCCAAATATTGTGATGGCAAGCACCCTCTCTTGTCTTTCTTTAAGAAGGGGGACTCTTTTACTTGGAAAAGGATGAATTCCATTAAATGGGATGCTGAAAACTTTATACAATGGGGTTTGGGGAGAGGGGATATTTTCTTTTGGCAAGACAATTGGTTGGGGTTATCCTCTATTGACAACTTGCGTAATTCTCAGACTACTACTTGCAAAGTTTCCCAATTTTTTCAGGATGGTAAGTGGAATGTAGATCTTCTTGCTGAGATGGTGTTAGACTATGTTATTAATCTTATTATTAATATCCCTCTTTAACTTGACCATAAGGATTGCATTTTGTTCAATAAATCTAATAATGGTGGTTTTAAGCTTAAGGATGTTTGGCATTCCATAAGGGAGTCGTTTGATAAATCTCGGTCCTACGCCGCTATTTGGTATAAAGGTATCCCTCTCTCCTACTCTATTCTTTCTTGGAGGATTTTGCTCAATTTCATTCCGGTCGATACTATCTTAATCAAGAGGGGTTTACATATTGTTTCCAAGTGCCAATGTTATTTTCATGTTGAGAATTTAAACCATGTTTTTGCTAACGGCCCCGTCGCTATCAAAGTGTGGATGTTTTTTGATAATTTATTTAAAATCCAATTCTGTAAAGAGTATTTAAATATCAAGAGTATTTTACAGGATTGGTTCGTCCCAACTAAAGGCAACATTTGTAATATTCTTCCTGTTATTATTTGTTGGTATCTCTGGAAGAGTAGAAATGAGTCTAAACATGATAACATTCATATGAATGCTTTAAGTATTATCGTTAAAATTAAGGATAAAGTTAAACATTTATTTTTTGGCCAACCTGATTAGTGGGAGAAATTTCAGCTGCTATGTGTATATGGCTGAGCATTTTGATATTAGGCTATCTTCTATTACTCAGCATCGCAAAGATAGTATTGTTAAATGGTTGAAACCTCCGGTTAGTATGCACAAACTTAACACTGATGGTTCTTTTAACACTTTAAAAGCTGGTTGTGGTGGGCTTGTGCGTGATTATCAGGGGAACATTATTACTGCTTTTGCTGGTCCCTCTCTTGCTAAAAATGCGATTATGGCGGAACTTCAAGCTTTAAAGTATGGTATTCAACTTTGTATTTCTTTAGGGATTACTACTATTTGGATCGAAGTTGACGCCAAGCTTGTTATCCATTTTATTAGTGATAATGTCAATGCCAGTCCCTCTTATTTTTACATTATCAGGGAAATTAAGCACTACCTCTCTCTTCTCACTTATAATATATCTCACATTCATAGAGAAGGTAACTCTGCTGCTCATTGGTTAGCTAACATGGGTTGCAATTTACTCGATTTTCTAGATTTGGTGGGGAATTCTATCTCTAGCAAGCTACTGGGTCTTACTCGTCTTGATCGTTTGGGTCTTCCCTATATTAAGACCTCCTAGCTCTTTGGGTCTTCTGGCTGTGTTTTGCTTCTTGGTTTTGGGTTTATTGTTTCTTTCTGTTGTTCAGTGGTTTGAGTCTCCTGTTTCCTTTTCAAGTTTTATCTTCCATTGGTTGGGGCTGTGGTTTCTACGGTTTCTTTATTTTTTATCTTTACCCGGTTGGTTGGTTACCTTTTTGTCTTTTCATTAATACTACGGGTATGTGTTATCTTAGAGGTTTTGTTTGCTGCAGCGGTTTGTTCTCTTGTTTCGTTTTGGATAATTGGTTGAGTGGGAACATTATTGTTTATGTTCTTGCTGTGTTCGCTGTGAGTAATATCATGTCTTGTGCCTGTGTCTGTATTGGTTTCGACATGGTGGGTTGTATCTCCTAGTTATTGCTTCGTACTACTAGTTTTGATCTAACCCCTATTCTGGTCTGTTACCTGCTCATTTCTGGAATCTGGGACCGTCATGATGGTCAGGTTTTTGGTGGGTTTGTCCAGGATGCTTCCTGCTGCTGTTGGGTTTTTATGCACAGGTGGATCAAGAATTGTTGGTTTTGGCTTCTCATCCTCTATCAAGAAGCTTATTTGGATCTTTATATTTATGGCAGAGTATTATATGAGCTTGTTATTGGCTTTCCCTTTACTACTACTTTCTTTTTGTTTCCTTTTTTGGTTATTACCTTTGTCCTTGCAGGCCTCTTTTGTAGGTTTTTGGAGATTCTTTCTCGTTTTGTGCAGGGACTTGTGGTGATCGAGAAGATTGAGCTGAGTTTGCTAACTTTTTGCTTCTCTTTTTAGGCCATTTTTTTGGTTTTGCGTAGAATGTTATTAGCGTATCTTGTAATTTTTCTTAGTAAGGACATCCGGCTCTTAGTTTCTTTTTTCTTTTTGCTTGTAGCTCTTCTGAGCAGTAGCGAGCTAGAAGTCCTTTAAGGACCTTGTAATTATTTTTTTTATCAACACGAAGGCATTGCAACCCCTTGTCGGCCACCTCCGTCTGCTGGCAACCTCCTCCGCCACCACCGGCAACCACCTATGGCCATCGTCGACCACCACCTTTGACCGCCACCGCCGACGGTGGCGGTCTTCATTGGCGACGAGATTCAGATTTGAAAAGCAGAAAGGGTGTACAACGTAATATACAGACAAATTATGAAGTTTAGAGCAAAACGGCATTGCTTCCGAGAACACCTAAACTGAGAAATCCAAAACAAAAGGATTGCATAATAGACCAACAGAGATCAATGGAGATCTCAGAAGGAGGGAACAACGCCATATACAGGATCCGCGCCAGGAACGTCGTCGTGGCGACCGCAACAGACGAGTAGATCCTGTCGACCTCTGCCTCGATCTCAGTCCGCTTCGCAAACCTCCCCTTTATCCTCGGCCTCGTCTCCGCGTATGCCTTCCTCGACGCGTAACGTATCGTCTTCTCGAACCTTCTGTTCTTCCTTTTCTCCCTGTACCTCATCAACCTCACCTCTCGATCCATCACCGACACCGCCGTCGCCGATGAAGACCTCGCTCCGCCGCAGGTCGAAACGTCAGTCGTCACGCATTTACTTTACTCTGGATATACCTAACCAAATTAGGAAAACAGTTCTCCTGCGTTTACTTTGCAGAACAAAACAGTCTCAAAGTATTCGGAATGCACTATATTTACTTTACATTGTATTTACTTTACACTGCATTTTCTTTTCCGGCAACCAAACAACCTCTAAAGTAAAATAAAACTCTCAAGATATTAATTGGATGGCTAAATCGTCTCCAAATTTCGATAAGAAAAAGAAATTAATCTAATTATTTTTAAAATACATAATCTTTTTTAAATTTTTTAAAGGATTTGATTTAAAATTTTGATTTAAAAACATAATCAAATTTCTTTGAAAATCATACATTTTATTTAAAAAATTTATAAAATAATAATGTATTGTAGCCACTTGCTACAGTATTTTAACCTTTTTTTAATATTTTAAAACTTTTTTAAAAATGCTAACTGGATAAGTAATGCGCGATTATGCCTATTTTTAAATTTTTTTAAACATACTTAATCAAATAATTTTTTATTAAAGATACTTATTTTTAAAATTTGCCTTAAATTTTGTTGAGACCCACTACTCACGATGACGACAAATAGCTTTGAGAATGTGCTTCTCGTTGGAAGGGCGAGTTTCAATCTGAGCGGTCTATGAGAACCTTTGAAATTTTCTTCAAAGGCGAGTGCTATCTAGCCACTTTGTTCTATTGGGTTCGTGACCTTTGGGCGACTCCTCTAGCCGAGGTGCGAATTTGCCTGTTATAACACCTCAGTTGCCTATTAAATACTTAAAAATACATATGTGAGTATTAGTCCTATAGAATTATTATGTAAAAAAAAATAAAATTTTTAAAAATTAAGGTCGGGATTATACTTTTTTTAATAGAAAATAATTATAGAAAACAATATAATACGGTATCAAAAATAAAATTTTGAAAACAGATTAAAAAAGACCACCCTTGTGAAAGATGAAAAGGCGCCCATGTGATGCGGGGCTGTGCCCGTAACATGTGCCCCTATGCGGAACTTGATCATTTGACTCAACACGTGTGATGCGGCACGTGCGGGCGTGTGCATTGGGGTACCATGTTCCTGTAACACGTACAAAAAAAATTACATAAATAAATAAATCCGCTGAAGCTAAATTTCCCTACCTGCACACTGGACTGGTATACAGCATGTACCTTACATTCATGCAGTCGCTTTCTAAATCTCTCTATGTGCAGTGTACAGGCTTCTTATGAGTGATGGAGACTTGAGAGAAACAAATCGGGTGTATTTGAATGATTTAAATTAGGAGAAAATTTTACGTCATAATATTTTTATATATTTTTAAGATATTTATATACATAGTATTTAAAATTATAAAATTCATATTAAAAGTTTTACTCGTGTTCTTTATTTATTTTATTAGAAAATTGTATTAGAAATATTTTTTTTAATATAATTACTCTTTTTTATTCACTGGTTGCTTTTGGAAAACCCATGGAGAAAAAAAAAAAGGTCCAAACAAAGGTTCAAGTTCTAACCTTTTATTCGAACTTGGTTTAACAATTCCTTCTCTAGTTCCATCCAATACCGTCAGTTCCACGAATTCTTCTCTTTGCCATAGGCTTGCTTGTACCATGAACTGATTTCAGTGTAGTCGAACTCCCCTTCTTCGTGCTCAAAATGTCATCAATCTCGTGAACAACGTCGATCTTGCAAACTGGTATTTAAATCGCTAATTTAGTGAATGTCATAGCTTTGTCACAGACATTTGATCTCAGGAATGTCATTAATCTAATTGTGAACTACCCTTTCTCCCTCATGCTCATGGTTGCTTCGTTCAATGTGAACAATACAACTTTGGTTCAGGGCTGTTTGGCTCAAACTCAAATTCAAACTAATTTAAGCCAACTTCCTTTTCTATGGAGTTCAACATGCAAGGGGTTATCCCTGCAACATATTGGGAGTATTTTGGTTAGAAATTAACTTTCGGGCATATTTCTCTAATAAATGCAATAGCATGCATATTTTTCCAATTGTGAGCATTATATGACATATAAACTCAAGTTTAACTATGTTGTGGACTAGAACATTCACGATGGTAGAGAGATAAAAAGCTTAATATCTTAGCTTTGAACGAAAATTCATCACACATACAGCTAAAAGAAAAAAAGGGTGAGAGTCATAAGAGGCAATAAGATTTTTATGTGAAAAACCCTGAAAAAGGAAAAATCACAGGGACTAACCCGGTTAAAATGATTCCATTAATTTTTGTAGTCTATCAGAAATAATGCCCTTCCTCGGGGAAAAAGTCTTGACTCAATGTATCATATAGAACACATTACATAGTTGAGGTTAGAAGAATCTAATGATAAGGGAGACATTCTCCAAAGAATGTTGAACTGTTCATTTGGTTGGCATGATGACGGAGGTTAGAGGGACCATAGTCGACGAGCGACAGAGGTTGTAAAGACCATAGTAAGCGGGCGCCGGAAGTTAGAGGGATGGTAGTCGGTGGGCAATGGTGGTCACAGTAACCGTAGTTAGCGGGCGACGAAGATTGGAGGGACCTTATTTAACGGGCAATGGTGGTCGGAGGGACTGTAGTCGGTGGGCAACATAGATCAAAGGGACCGTAGTCGGCGGGCAACATAGATCAGAGGGACCGTAGTCGACGGGCAATGAAGATTCAAGGGACTATAGTCGACCGACGACAGAGGTCAAAGGGACATTACTCGGCGAGCAACAGAAGTCAAAGGGACTGCAGTTGAGAAGCGACAGCGATCGGAGGGACCATAATCGGTAGGCGATGGAGGTCAGAGGGACTATAGTTGATAAGCGATAGAAGTCAGAGGGACCGTAATTGGCGGGTGACATTAGTTAGATGGACCATCATAGTCAGTGGGTAATGGAGGTTGGAGTGACTGTAGTTAGCGAGTGACGGAGGTCAGAGGGACCATAGTCGGCGAGTTATGGTGCTTGGAGGGACAATACTTGGCAGCCTGATAGAGGACCAATAATAGTTAGCTATGGGAGGAGGCCAAGTGACGGTCGGAGGTCAGGTGGAAGTTCGTCGACGGTCGACGACTGAGCGGTGGTCTGATGATGGTCGGGCTGAAGTCCGACGGCGATCGACGGCCGTGTGGAATTCCAGCACCGATCAGCGGCCAGGTGGTTGTCCGAAGATGGTCGGGTTGAAGTCCGATAACAGTCAATGGCAGGGTGGAAGTCATGCGGCACTCAGTGGCCGAGCGATGGTTCGACGACGGTCGGGTGGAATTCTGGCGACCATTGGCTGCCGAATGGAAGGCAGATGGCGGTCGGCAACAGGGCGGAAGTCTTACGATGGTCGATGGCAGGGCGGTGGTCCGACGATGGTCGAGTGGAAGCCCGACGGCGATCGGCGGCCGGATGAAAGTCAGGCGGTTGTTGGCAGCTGGGTGGATGTTCGACGACGATTGGCGGTCGGACAGTGGTCCTACGATGGTCGGGTGGAAGTTCGGCGACGATCAGCGGCCTGGTGGAAGTCCGCCGGTAGTTAGCGGTCGATCGAGGGGTGGTTCGGTGACAGTCGATGGAGGTTCGCTGGCGGTGGTGTTAGAGCTCTTGAAGCTTCAGAGCTCTCTCCAATCTATGGCCAAAGGTCCCCCCCTCATGTAGAGAGTGGGGGTCTATTTATAAATTTTTATGAGTGGCACACCTCGTAAATATAGAGAAGATCCAGGACAGGTTCGGAGTGCTCCATCGGACGACCCATATTTATTCCCCCAATCATAGAGCATTTTTCAAGTGTTTAAGTGCCTTAATGATGTCGTAATTCAATGATCCTAGGCTCGTTGGATTCGTCTTGTCGAGCCGCTTGATTCAACTATAAGCATGTCATATTTGGATATCATTTGTTCGTTCAATTTGGGCTTTGAACCTTCCAAATAAGCTTTGGGCACCCGATTTATACCCATTTGGGCTCGGATTGGACCGATTTTGGTGTCGTTGTGTTCACCTCTTCGAGACGTTTAGTTTGACTATAAGTTTGTTGAAATCAAAGTTCAGATGGTCTTGCATTTAATTTTGGAAGTTTTCAACTTAAACATGCCTCAAGATTTGTGCTCGATCAAAACAATTTTTGATGACGTATGAAACTATATATATTTAGCGCATAAATATCATTATTTACATACATAACGCTCAAAATACTAACATAGTAACATATGAAAACACCTACTTCATACTCTTCGTTGACAATGACATTGATAGCGATGGTAACTAAATGAAATCAGAGCCTTGGGCGGAATTGCATGTCTCACAAATCCTTCTTCTCCTCTGCACGTCGCAATCCAACGAGCTCTTATCATGAATTCTCCTTCACACACTGATGGTCTCACCAGTAGCTTTGACATTGAGCTTCTAAGATGATTTTCCTGCTTCTTTTGTCATCAATGATTTGCGGATATCAGCTCAAGGGAGAGAAGATCTAGAGATAAAATAAGAGTGGCAAGTGAAGGTGAGCAAGATAGTAGGGGAGTTCACAGGAGTTAAGTGTAGGCATCCTTCCCAGCAAAATATCATATTGAATTCCTCCTGTCCAGCAAGACTATCGTAGCTTTTGTTAACTCCAGTAATGGAATTCAATATTATCTAAATAGTGAAATTACATGTTAAATATGCAAACTTAATTATGAATGCTATGGATTTAGATCTCTCTATGTTTTCTTTGTCAAGATTGATCTTAAAATCATTATTTTTCCTTTAAAATTAATACTACGCATGGAGAAATTTATATTTCACTAATCTCAAATAAATCTAATAATTTTCAAGCCCATCACACGAAAATTACATCATAATATCTTGACTCAAATATTTTCTTAAAAAAGTGCATTTATCAACATATTTTTTCACTCTAATTTTTTTAGTAATTAAAATCTATTTATATTTTTGTTAGGTTGGACTAAAATAAAATAAAAATTCAAATATAGATATTCAATCTACATAAAATTAAAGAAATTATCATAATCACGCTCATTAAATTAGTATCTAAAATCTTTACATTACAAAATAAATTTAAAACCTCAAATATTTAAATTAAAAATTAAGGGGTTTATATCATTAGCTATGATGCACTGACACACCTCTTGAAGAGAGAATACAGTGTTGGACATTGACACGTGCTCGACACGGCTGGGTCACGTGTCTTATATTTTCAGAAAAAGTCGTGTCCAGTGTCGTGTCGTGTTCGTGTCGCCGTGTACATGCATGATAGATCATTAGAAACAAAACCGCTGATATTAATTTCTCTCTCTAAGGTGTCCCTCTCATTAAGTAGTAGGTTAGGGATTGATTATGATTAGATTACCAAGAGACTTTATCATTATTATAATTATTTTTACTGTGAAGGCTTTGCATGAGTTTTAAGTAAGAGATGTATTTAACCATTCCGGATTCCTTTCTTGGCGGTCAAACTTTCAGCAAGCTTTGCAACTACCGAGATAAAAATTAGTATTTTTTTTAGCTCTCTTCCTCTTTTCTGTTTCCCACTAATCTACCATTAGCCGTACAGTCATAAAAGAAGAGAGAGAGAGAGAGAGAGAGAGAGAGAGAGAGAGAGAGGAGGAGAGAGAGAAAGAGAAGGCTGAAAGCCTAGCCGGTTTACCTCCCAAATTGTCATGTAGAGCTTTTAATAAGTAAACCTAAAGGAACACTGAAGGCCGGAAGACAGGGGTTCGTGTCCACATATGGGTTGCAGGTGGCAAGCAGAACAAAAGCTCTTAAATTGACTCGTCGCCCATTTATTTTGTATTTCTATTATTTAAATATAAATTTTTATTATGCACTCTTTTTTTGAATAAGAAAAAAAACTAAAGAATGGATTTTTTTCTTAAACAATATTTTTTACATTAGTTTGTTATATTATCATTTTCATAAATGTTTCTTTTCTTAAAGTTAAATAATTAAAAAAAATTAAATTAATCCCTAACTTTTTTGAAATAATCAAAATAGACTCCGACTATATAAAAATATCAATAGTAGAAATTAAATTAATCATTCATTAAAGAAGTTATCGGACTAAAATGAAATTTTTAAATAGTATGAACCATTTTGATTATTCATAAAAAATTAAAAGATCATTTTGATTTTTTTTCTAATTTATTCATTTGTTTACTTGTTTTAAATATATGCTTACCAATTTTTTTCATAAGAGCAAAAGTTATAAAATGCTTCAAGATAAATAAAAAATAAATTTGAAGGTAGAAATAAGAAGAAATTGAGAAACAGTAGGATTTTGACCACCAACCGTGAACCCTTCTAAAAAACATTAAAATTGAAATCATTGAGTCTAAGAAATTGAGTGAAATACCTCTTTCCATGCTAGTAACCTTAGACCATTGTGAAGCAGTCATAACTCAAACTATTGTAATTTTCTAGCCACTCAGAGGCTGACCTTTTTGATAAATTCTTTTGGTGAGTACTACAGACAAATTCTTATTTCATTCAACTGTTTAGCAAGTACTAGTCTATTATTGATTCTATCTCTTAGTTCAATCTTCTTGAATTCGATAGCTCAAGTTGATTAAAATTCTTAGTAGGTTCCGCTTCGGGCAATCTATTTGGCCCGTGTTGTGCATGGAAAAGATGAATCAACCACCCAACTCGATATATGCAGATATCTCGATCGTAATTTTTATGATTAATTGCAAAAGCGTTCCAACAAAATTTATTTCCGAAGCAAATTAAAACAGTAAGATAGCATAGAAAGATAATCTTCTCACATAAGAATCGAAAGAAATGAAAGCAAGAACAAAAAAAATTACATGTGTTGCGGACTCAAATATACGCGGCGATAGAGTTTAATATTTCCGTCTCAGCGTTGTACGTATATCCAGCACACAAACAGAAGAGTGAAAGAAACACCAGGATTTTTACGTGGAAAGCCCTGAAAAAGGGAAAAACCACGGGGCCACGCCCAGTTGAAAAAGTTCCACTAGTGTTGTTTGAAATACACGAGGCTGACTCGTCCTTTAACTTCAGGACGATCAGATTACAATGAGTATCAATTACAAGGCCAAGCAGAGTTCCAACGTCACTCGGGCGTCAGACAGAATTCCGGCGTCACTTGGAAAGAAGTCCGGCGTCACTCGGACGTCGGGTAGAATTCTAGCGTCGGGCAGAATTCCGACGTTGCTCCCGTGTCGGGCAGGGCTCCGGCGTCCCTCGGGCGCCTGGTGGTGCTTCGGTGGTGTTCCGGCAAGGTTCCGGCGGTATTCCGGCGGAGTTCCGGCGGTGTTCCGGCGGTGGTCGAGGAGGAGTTATTCCCTCCTAGGCTTCTCTTCTCTTCCTTCTCTTCTTCTCTTCTTGGCTTGGGGTCCCCTCTTAAGAGAAATGAGGGGCTATTTATAGTTTTTCTGGAGTGGCATAGCTCGTAAATATGTGAGGGATCAGGGGCGAATAGGGAGTGATCCGGATGAACGGCCGATATTGAATCCCTTGATCGTGAACCGTTTATCAAGCATTTGAAGGTCTTAATGATATCAGAATTCTGCGATCTTGGGCTCGTTGGATTCGTCTCGTCGAGCCGCTCGATTCGAGTATAAGCTCGCCAAAATCGGAGACCGTTTGGTAACTCAAATTGCTGTTCGATGCTTCCAATAGCACTTCGGGTACTTGATTTGGACTCGTTTGGGCTCGGATTGAGTCGAATTTGGTGTTGTTGGATTTGTATTTCCGAGACGCTCAGTTTGACTATAATCTTGCTGAAATCGGAGTTTAAATGGTCTCCGAATTAATTTTTGAAGTTTCCGACTTGAGTTTTTCCTCGAGATTCGTGCCCGATCAAGATAATTTTTCGATGACGTATCAGTTGCCCCCCTATTTTCGGACGTCGAAGCTCCATGAGTCCGAAAATACTTTCTCCGGTATTTTACGTTGGCCGAATCGCAAAAAATTGCGTTCCAGAAATTAAATATTTGCTCGAACTTGATCATAGAGGCCCCGTTGAGCTCCGAAAGTGTCAAAATTGAGTCCGGAACGTCGAAAAACGTGTCCGGGGACCCCAAAAACGTCCAATTTGGACCGTCCGGGCTTGAAATCGGAGCCCGGCAACGCGTAGGCGGCCGAACCGGCCGGCCGGCCGGCCGGCCGCCGGCAGCCGCCGCCGGCGGCGCCCGCGCGGGCGCGCGGGCAAGGGGCGCGCCCCTTGGCGCGCTCCAGCAGTTACCCTTTTAAATTTTTTTTTTTTTTTTTTTTTTTTGTGGGGCCCACAGGGATTAAAAATTCCCAAAAATCCGAAAAAATCCGAAAAAATTCCAAAAAATTCCGAAAAAATTCCGAAAAATTTAGAAAAATTCGAAATTCCTTCTAGAAGCCTCCTCCCTCCAATTTTCAAACATTTTCCCCCTCTTTTTTTAATTTTTCCCTCTCTTTCTCTCCCTTTTTTATCCTATAAATACCCCCCTTGGGGTAATGAAAATTTGCACCGCATTCTCCTCTTCCCCTGGCCTTCTAGCTTTTGGCATTCTGAGGCTTTCCGCCGTTTTTAAGTAGGTGATTTTTCCTACTTGATTCGGCGCCCCTCCTTTTGCGCAGAAGTTAGCGGCTTTCCTCTCTTCTCCCCTCTAGCTTCTGGCATTTTGAGGCCTTCCGCTGTTGTTGAGTAGGTGATTTTTCCTACTTGATTCGGCGCCCCTCCTTTTGCGCAGAAGTTAGCGGCTTCCCCTTTTCAGGAAGGGGAGCGGGATGGGAGTTGGAAATTTCTCTCATTTAAGAGATCATGTGGAGGTGAGATTTAGTCGGAGAGAGTCTGACGGCGGTCAGCGGCCGGGCGGTGGTCCGACGAAGGTCGGGCTGAAGTTTGATGGCGGTCCGCGACCGGGCGGTGGTCCGACGAAGGTCGGGATGAAGTCCGGCGGCGATCAGCGGCCGGGTGGAAGTTCGGTGGCGGAAAGAAGTACGGCGTCGGGTAGAACTCCGACGAAAATCTGTCGGCCAGAAGAAGTCCCACGACGGGTAGAAATTTGGTGTCGGGTAGAAGCCCGACAAACATCAGACGACAGGCAGAAGTCCGACGTCGGGAAGAATTACAGCGTCGGGTTGAAGTCCGACGAGGGTCCGACGACGGGCATAAGTCCGGCGTCGGGTAGAAGTTCGACGAAAGTCACGCGACTGACAGAAGTCTTTCAACGGGAGGAAGTTCGGTGTCAGACAGAAGTCTGACGAAAGTCCCGCGATTGGCAGAAGTCCTGCGTCGAGTGGAAGTGCGGTGTCGGGCAGAAGTCCGACGAAAATATTGGGCAAAATTCCAACGAAAGTCCGACGACGGGCAGAGACCCAGCAACGGGAAGAAGCTCGTCGTCGGGTAGAAGTCCGATGAAAGTCCCTCGACGGGCATAAGTACAATGTCGGGTAGATATCCGAGGCAAGTCACGCAACTAGCAGAAATACAACGTTGGGTAGAAATTCGACGAGGGTCTGGCGACGGGCAGATGATGGCCGGCGTCCAGTAACATTGTGTTAAGGCAATATTCATCCATACTGAAGTGTGCCAACATCAGATATTACTGAATCAAGAGGCCGAAGTAGTGTGACATGCCAATATTCTGGCAATACACTAACACTGTCAACTGAGTGGAGGTCTGATGATGATCCAGTTATGTCCTTTCTTTAAAGGAGCAGTTGTAGGAGATGCTTGCGTGCAGTATGGGAGAAGTCACTTAAATCCACCAAGGATATTTGACTGTGT
Source organism: Dendrobium chrysotoxum (assembly GCA_019925795.1). Lineage (NCBI taxonomy): Eukaryota > Viridiplantae > Streptophyta > Magnoliopsida > Asparagales > Orchidaceae > Dendrobium > Dendrobium chrysotoxum. Next base: position 62,947,559 of record CM034313.1, read on the forward strand.
TAAAGTTACTTGTTGCTGGATGATACTAGCTTGTATGAGTGTCACCAGTGTACCTTTTGATTCAACTTCTGGTGAGAAGAAATGTATATTTGAATCTGAATTTATGTAACTCCAATGATATTGTATATGAAATGAGGATTTGTCCCCTAGAGGGACCTGAATTGTTATTGCATCTGTAAGACATGCTTTGTACTTTTGATGTATTATTAGTCTGAACGAATGTGAGAGACATCCTTTTAGGATGTTTGACATATCTGAGACTGTAAGTCAAAGCCCTTGCTTGATGACGTTAAGGGAAGATGTTAGATTAAATCTCCCCAAGAATGATCTTCCAATGATTGGGATACAAGACATCATCCAATGACATTTGACCTATATGAGGTTGTATGTCAGAGCCCTGTTCAATGACGTTAACCTGTATAGGAGTGGTCGAGGGAATCCACCAAGGATGTGAGACCTATCCGAGGTTGTATGTCAGAGCCCTGCTCGACGACGTTAACCTTTATGGAAGAGGTCGAGAGAATCCACCAAGGATGTGAGACCTATCCGAGGTTGTATGTCGGAGCCTTTGCTCGACGACGTTAACCTGTATGGAAGAGGTCGAGAGAATCCACAAAGGATGTGAGACCTATCCGAGGTTGTATGTCGGAGCCTTTGCTCAACGACGTTAACCTGTATGGAAGAGGTCGAGAGAATCCACCAAGGATGTGAGACCTATCCGAGGTTGTATGTCAGAGCCCTGCTCGACGACGTTAACCTTTATGGAAGAGGTCGAGAGAATCCACCAAGGATGTGAGACCTATCCGAGGTTGTATGTCGGAGCCTTTGCTCGACGACGTTAACCTGTATGGAAGAGATCGAGAGAATCCACCAAGGATGTGAGACCTATCCGAGGTTGTATGTCGGAGCCTTTGCTCGACGACGTTAACCTGTATGGAAGAGGTCGGATCGAATCCCCCTGGGATCGATCATCCAGTGATTGAGATATAATAAAGATTGCATATTTCTCGAATCAAGGATAAAGAGACTATATTTGTCAGTAGTTTTTCACTGTCATTTGTATTCTTTTTAAAGAAAGAGACAATATCAAAACTGGATGAACAACACATTATATTACTGTAAGACAATAATTCCCTTGTACAACAGAAGAGATACATATAGGGACAACCACATCATTCGACTTGGTAGAAATACTAAGGACATTAGAGTGACATCCTACTGATCATAGAAGAGATACATGGTGACACATGACAAGTAGTATTACTAACACAAAGATTTAAGTTGCAGCATTACTCAATCTCACCAACCATTTGAATATTATTCAATGGTTGTCTTTGTTGTTGTTGATTTTGCCCCCCAGTGGGGCGAGCTTCTTCTCGGGTAGGTGGGTTCCCAATAAACTGTCGAAGATAGCCCTGGCGGATAAGTCTTTCAATCTCATCCTTAAGTTGCCAACACGCTTCAGTAGAGTGGCCACGACTACGATGAAAGTGACAGTACTGATCTTGATTTCCTGTATTTGGCTTCGAAGGATGCGGCCATTTCACTTTGTCCTGATCTTGAATCGCCATTAACACATTTGCTTGAGATGTGTTGAGCGGAGTGTACTCTTTCTCCTGCCGAGGTTCTCGTTGTGGTAATGGGGGCCTAGGAGGTAGATTGCTATTCCCTTGCTTTTTCCTTTGTAAGGAAGAATTATCCATCCCAGGAGCACCTTTGCGCTTCCCATTTGTCTGCTCGAACTGCTTTCTGTGAGCATTTATGGCTTCATCTGCGGAGATTTGTGCCTCCACACGATGAATCAGGTCGGCATACGAAGGGACCGTGTCTCGCATAAGTGCTGAGTAGAATGGGCCCGGACGAAGCCCTCCGAGGAAAACGCCTCTAAGTAACTCGGGATCTACTCCCGGAATTTGACGAGCTTCAGTAGAAAATCTCTTGAAGTATTCCTTGAGGGACTCACTTTCATTCTGACGGATCCCTGAGAGGTGAGAAGAGTCCTTAGTAATTCTCCGATTGACGACAAATTGTTCGACGAACACTTTTGCCAATTTGACGAACATTGGAATGGTTCCGGCTGGAAGCGAATAGAACCATGTTCGAGCTTGTCCTTTGAGGGTGGCAGGAAAGACCTGACAGAGGAGCGCGTCTGAGGCTCGCTGGATATGCATAATTGTTCGATAATGATCGATATGCTCGTACGGGTCAGTTGTCCCGTCATAGGGGTCGATGTTCGGTAGTTTGAATCCTGTCGGAATAGGGTGTTGAAGAATAGCTTCCGTCAGGGGTGACGAATCCTGGAAGTCCCACTGATGAAGAGGTTGCCTTACGCCTCCTGTAGGGAACTCTTCTCGAACCAATCGTCGCAGTTCGTGGCGTAGGATATTGCGAGGGAGCTCAGCAATGTGATGTTGGGCTAGCTCATCATGGAGGTCTTGAGGAAGGAGAGATTGCCGACCTGTGTGCGGAGGATGGGTAGAACTTGCTGTATCAGCCAGTTCGTTATCTTGATGTGACTGCAAACGCCTCCTGGGTGGAGGAAGAGGAATCTCAGCTTGAAGATGTTCGATTTGAACAGCTTCAACACGTGGCGGATCTCGAGGGAGAAGAACCTCCTCCTGAGGTGCTAGGGTCGGTTGTCGAGTCTCTCGCAGGAGGTGTAGGATCTCGTTTTGAGATTCTTCCATCTTTCGGATTCGCTCCTCCAAAGAAGGCCCTGAGGTTCCTTCTCCAGCAATGTGTTGCCCCCCAGGAAGAAAGGAGGCAGAAACTTGATGTCCACGATTTATAGACTGGTTTCTGGATTGGGGAGAGTGGGAGCGGGAGGCTCCTATGAGGCGATTGCTACGCCTATTGACCATCGTAGCAATACTTGAAGTTGTGGGATAAGTTTCCCACAGACGGCGCCAAACTGTTGCGGACTCAAATATACGCGGCGATAGAGTTTAATATTTCCGTCTCAGCGTTGTACGTATATCCAGCACACAAACAGAAGAGTGAAAGAAACACCAGGATTTTTACGTGGAAAGCCCTGAAAAAGGGAAAAACCACGGGGCCACGCCCAGTTGAAAAAGTTCCACTAGTGTTGTTTGAAATACACGAGGCTGACTCGTCCTTTAACTTCAGGACGATCAGATTACAATGAGTATCAATTACAAGGCCAAGCAGAGTTCCAACGTCACTCGGGCGTCAGACAGAATTCCGGCGTCACTTGGAAAGAAGTCCGGCGTCACTCGGACGTCGGGTAGAATTCTAGCGTCGGGCAGAATTCCGACGTTGCTCCCGTGTCGGGCAGGGCTCCGGCGTCCCTCGGGCGCCTGGTGGTGCTTCGGTGGTGTTCCGGCAAGGTTCCGGCGGTATTCCGGTGGAGTTCCGGCGGTGTTCCGGCGGTGGTCGAGGAGGAGTTATTCCCTCCTAGGCTTCTCTTCTCTTCCTTCTCTTCTTCTCTTCTTGGCTTGGGGTCCCCTCTTAAGAGAAATGAGGGGCTATTTATAGTTTTTCTGGAGTGGCATAGCTCGTAAATATGTGAGGGATCAGGGGCGAATAGGGAGTGATCCGGATGAACGGCCGATATTGAATCCCTTGATCGTGAACCGTTTATCAAGCATTTGAAGGTCTTAATGATATCAGAATTCTGCGATCTTGGGCTCGTTGGATTCGTCTCGTCGAGCCGCTCGATTCGAGTATAAGCTCGCCAAAATCGGAGACCGTTTGGTAACTCAAATTGCTGTTCGATGCTTCCAATAGCACTTCGGGTACTTGATTTGGACTCGTTTGGGCTCGGATTGAGTCGAATTTGGTGTTGTTGGATTTGTATTTCCGAGACGCTCAGTTTGACTATAATCTTGCTGAAATCGGAGTTTAAATGGTCTCCGAATTAATTTTTGAAGTTTCCGACTTGAGTTTTTCCTCGAGATTCGTGCCCGATCAAGATAATTTTTCGATGACGTATCAACATGGTTCAAGTTCATATGAACTCTACATCCATGGAATAACCTCGGTCCTAATCCTTTTATTTAATATGTGAGAAAAAATAAGATACAAGACAATATCCATGAAGAGTTTTCCGAATGAGCCACATAGAATATGAATAATAAAAAATGAGGTTTAGGTGAGTTTCATTGTTTATAGAGCATTTGACACATGTGCTATATATTAATATGCAACCCCTTAGTAATGAGAACACTTATTTCATGGTTGTTCATACAAGTCATCTAAGTGTAAAGAAATATTATATATGAAACCAAATTTTAATCAACTAAAGATTTCGGATATTAATTAGAATATATAACTGTACTGGCAATTGATAAAGAAAAGCTAAATTTCTTCTTCCACTTGAGTTGATCTATATATATTTTCATTAATTGAGATGGTTCCAAAGCTATTAAAATAAAATAAGATCATATACGAAGAAAGGAGTAGAAAGGATCCAAATTCATTCAAGATAATATAATAGAATTTTTCTTAGCATTTACATACTAAAAGGTCTAAAAAGTTGTAAACTTGTGACTCCAAAATCTCTCAAAGTGGATAAGCGGAGCCAATTTTAAGGGGAAGTTGTCTTTGCATTTGTGTAGCAATAAACAAAATTTCCTTTAATGAACCCTTGATATATAAACCTTTATCAATGAATCTTTTGAGCAAGAAAATTATATTCACGCAATTCAAAACCTTTTGGAGATCAATCTTAGCACATAAATACTTGCTTGACCTTCATATTAGTATTAATGAACCCTTGATAATTTTAAAAGCAAGATTGATATTATCTAAGACATCCCCGTGCTTGATAAAAACATCTTGGGCAGGATGTATGAGGAGAGGGAGTGTAATAAAATTTCATTGCTTGATATATAATTATAAGCAATCTTATACTCAAATACATGTATCCCTTTGAACTTTAGAGGTTGAAAAATATGTAATTAGACAATATGTTGGCCCATTGGGTGTTTATTTTATCATTTATTGTGTAAAAATTTATATGAACTAAGGCTATGAAAGAATAAAGGAGCTAGCCTTGATCTAATAAATGCTTTTTTTTGTTTAAAACCCATATAGGACTTACGTGTTAAATAAAAAAAAAAGATTATAAGTCTTTAGAGGGATCCACCACCCACTAACTGCTCAAAGAGCTACAATCAAAAGGAGAAAAAAAATCTATGGAGTATTAGATCCATGCAATAAAGAGCAATAATATGGTAGGAATTAGCTAACACCCAAAAAATAAGCCCAAGCTTCAATGATCTATGAAGCTCTCAAATATCCAAAGATGATCAGCAAAAAAGGGTAAGAAAATAGCACAGTCTGCAAAATAGTAAAAATATAGCAAAGCAAAAGGAAGCACAATTAAAGCTAACGGAAAAAAAAAATGCAACAAAGAGGCGCATTGATCTAAGAACGAGAACCAACAACAATAAACCAGGCTAACAGCCTCAGAGACACAACCACAACAAAGAAGTGACGGGAGAGGCACCAAAAACCCCACCATGAATATAACAAAACCAACCACATTAAGAAACAACAACCACCCAGCAAACAAAAGCCCATCAAATCAGGGGAGACAAATAAGCCAACAATAAGTCACCACAACATGTTTCCCCACCACAGAACACGCCCATCGCAAAATGATAGAAACACACCCAGACCAATCTAAGGATAAGAAAAGAAACAAAGCTTACACACTGCAAAGAGACCACCCATCTAGCAACAAAGAACCCAACCAAAAAAGGAGAACACAGGATCTCTAAAAAATGAATGTAGCAGAACACCCAATCAGAACCAAGCATCTACATTCAGAGAAACTAATGCCCAGGCCAAAAAAACAAGTCACAAATCCAAAAAGGTAAACACTAAAGCACATAAATTCCAGATCCCTAAAAGGATAACCAGACGACCCAACGCCAACACAACAGCCAGAAACGAGCCAAGGAGAAATAGAAAATAGGCCAGATAATAGGCCCAAAGAAAATTAATTGATATAAGAAGCACCAGAAGTATCAAGCAAGATTTTTTCCTTTCAAGATTCTCAGGCATTTAATATACTTAACTATACAAAATCATTACTCAAAATTCCTTCCTTAGCTAGCCATTCCACACAAGCACTGCCAGCCCTCATGATATATGAAATTTTTTAATTAAAGTTATTGAGTTTAATCAAAATTTTTTAAAATATATAAAAGTTACTAGCATTGAAACATACCTTGGCAGAAATTAATGAAAGTATACCTTTAGAATCCATTTCAATCCATAAATTATGAATGTTGTTATCATAGCAAAGCTTCAAAACTATATACAGGGCTTGCAGCTCAGTTGCTAAGGATTTACAAGTAGGCAATTTAGAAGAAAAGCCACTAATCAACTTGCCATTATATATAGCTACGAATCCAACCACATCCAATGCTCAAAATAAAACCATGAATATTAAGTTTAAATTCATCAAAATATAGCTTAGACCACTTGATAAACTTAGTGGAGATAGCCTCAAAGGTATTCTCACTATAAATTTTTAAAAAAGTATAACAATCTTTTCTCCCTTTAAAGTGCTTGTGAGATAAAACATTAGCCTTATAGAGCTGTTGGATTTTGCTCATCAAGGGACTAATTAAAGCCCTTTGAGAAAACATATATACACCATTATGCTTACTGTTGTTTCTTTCACCCCACAAAATCAAAAAAATAAGCAAAGAAATGATAGTAAAAATATATCCTTTAACTTTATTATGAACCAACCAGCTAAGAAGGAGGGACTAGCCTTATTATTAAATCCAGTTTTTATATGCAACCCTTTTTCTAAGGCGAGCCAAACTCTAGTAGCAATAGAGCTATTCAGAAAGATATGACCAATGGTCTTGACACGATAACAACATTAATACTTAGAGGCCAATGACAAACCTTTTTCTTGGAGTCAACTATCAACATGAATATAGCCTTTTAAAATTCTCTAAGCTAACATAGAAGAATTAAAATGAACACAGGAGTTCCAAATTTTACCAAAAAATAGGATTTTCAATTTTTTTAGATCTGAAAAAATGCCACACTTTATTAACACTGAAACCACCATCCTCAGATAATTTGAACAAGATTTGGTCATTACAGTTATTGTTAATAGGAATATCAACCAAATTATCTACCAAACTTTGAGGAATAAAGTCAAGAAGATGATAATTAGACCAATTATCATTACTAATGAACCAAGATACTTTTGGTAGGGAGGTAGAATGAGTGTTAAAGTGTGAGTCAAATGACCCAACACAAGACCAATCATCCTGCCAAAAGTGAGATGAGCCATTACGAATTTCCCATTGAAAGGTAGATTCAACAAACCATTTAATATTGTATAATCTTTTCCATCCTAGAGATTGACCTTGCTTATAAAAGCAAGATGTCGGAGGCTTATTGTTGCAAAACTTATGATTCATGAAATTGGCCCTAAGGGAGTCATTCTTGCTAAATTTCCTCCATAAATTGAAAGAAAATTATTTCACTAAGTCATGAATAGGTTTATGACCCAAAACCCCTTCAAAAAGAGGTCCAGTACAAGGATTCCAAGTAGACCAATGCAACTTTTTAGAATTAGAAGGGGAACCTCAAAAGAATTTATTAATAGCTTTCTCCAGTTTGTCACAAATGATGAAAGTAGGATTAATAGTTTGAAAGAGATATATGGGCATAGTACATAAAACAATCTTAATCAAAATCAGCTTAGCTCCTATAGACATTATTTAAAATTTTCAGGCATATAGCTTATTATTAATAGCAAGGTTATGAAACAAAAATGATTTCTTATGACCTTTATGTAAAGGAGTCCCTAGGTAAAAGATAGGGAGAACCTGATGAAAAAGATCAGTGTATAATTTAATATTATTGCAATGCATCGAAGACATGCCTTTACCACCAATAAAAGACCAGTTATTGTTGTTAAACTTAAGACCACTCAGCCTTTCAAAAGAAGTAAGAAACTTCTTGACATTCTTAACACATTTAACAAATATATTACAAAAGATAATAATATTGTCAGTAAAGCAGAGATGAGAAATATCGATCCGCACCATTATTCTTGTAGGAGAAGCTTTTATTTCTTGAAAAATTGGATTAAACCTCTAGATATACAATCAGCAATAATAATGTAAGGCTCTGGAGATAAATAATCACCTTACCTAGTACTCTGAGCACCTTTAAAAAAATCATTGGATTTGCCATTAATAATAATTGAATATCAACATATATCAATAATACTCTTAAGTAGAATAATACCAAACCTCATAAGAATGTTAAGCAAGAAAGACCAATTTAAGTTATCATACGTCTTGGAAATATCAAGTTTGAAGATGAAGTTATGCCCATGCACTTTTTTGTTAATCTCATGAAGCAATTCCTGAGCAAGCAGAACATTATTAGCAATGTTCCTATCTTTGACAAAGCTTGTTTGATTTAAGGATATAATATTAGGAAGTAAACGTGATAACCTAAAAGCCAAAATCTTCCAAATTAGTTTGTTGAAGGTAGTGCATAGACTAATAGGCCCATAATCATTCCAAGCTTCAGGATTATTAACCTTTTTAGTTATCAAAATAATAGAAGTACAGATAAAAAATTTAGGAATAGAAAAGCCATTAAAGAAAGCTCGATCATTTCATGATCTAATTAATGCTTCATGTTGTACCAACTACAAACTACAATAATGTTATAATATTGCTATGTTATATATAACAAGGGCATTCTTTTTTTTTTTTTTTGACATATTCTTACAAGTTATTTATAAGTGTAATCCTATTTTTCATAAAATTAAGAGGAAAATTTTATCAGGCGAAGCTTCAATTTGAATCCATATTTGAGGCCCCTCAGAAACATTTAAATTAATATTGAACTTATAGGAATTGAGCAATCATAAACCGCCGCTTACCATTTGGCCATTTTAACAATCATATGATGTTGTGCTAAGTTACTTAAAAAAAATAAAAAATAAAAAAATATTTTTGAAATGTGTTGCTCATACTCGAATTTTGGGAAAAGATGCATGCTCTTATAGTATTTTTGGCAAATATATTTAGAATCAATTAAAATTATGATATATCATATTTTAAAAAGAAACGCAACTAAAAAACCAGACCAAGAAGATCTATGCCATGTAGATAAATTTATACCTCTACAGGCTACAGCAATAAAAGGAAATAAAAAATCAGAGGAATAAATTAAATAAATTAGATAATCTTGCATGCTATTAATTTCTTAAATAATATTATATTTTAAAAAGAGATGCGAAATTAGAATAGTATTGTCACTTCTCACATTGACAGTATTCCTAATAATCTAAGGATGTTTGAGCTTATATAAAAATGGGCCAAAAAAAAAATACAAAAATTATTTGCATTAATTCTCTGAGGGCCCTATAGTAGAACATCTGAGTTAGTATTTAATTTAAAAAAAAACTCTTGTTCCTAGCAATTTAACATCCCTGTCATCTATCAGGCTACCACCTCCTACCTTACCAGTTAGAGCAAGAGAGAGAGAAGCAGTCTGTTGAATAGTCCTTTGTCCATGGCTGCAGCTATAAATATAAATATATATACTTATTTATATTTATAAATAAAGCAAGTCCCTTGATTTGTTATTTTCTCTCAGGTTCTTCAGACCTTTTCCCCTCCCCCTCTTCCAAAACCCAATGCACTGTTCTCCCTGCTTCTCACTTATCAATTTCATCCTCCTCTCTCTCTAGCTTCCATCTTCAAACAAAAGACGACAACTCCACCTCTCTATCCTTCCACACACATCTTTTAAATGGCTTCTATGAACAACTGGCTCGGTTTTTCTCTCTCTCCTCAGGAGCACTCGCTCTCCACCGAAGAAGCTGACTGCTATGGCTCCAATCCAACCCTAAGGCCTGATGGCTCCTTTTCCATCCTTGAAGCCTTCAACCGCACTTCTAACGGTTAGTTTAGCCATCTTTCTACTTTCATGAACCATATTCAAAACCCTAGTTTTATTTTTTATTTTTTATTATCAAAGTGGTAAGCTTTTGAATTTACAGATTGGAGTATAAAGAGTTTGGATTTCAAAGGGACCCCTTCGGAGCTCTCCATGATAGTGGACTCCAGCGGGGGTAAGCGTGCAAACATGGAGGATGTTGTTGTCGACGAGCCGAAGCTTGAAGATTTTCTTGGCGGTGGCCACTCATTCTCCGACCATGAGCCAAAGATCGGATCTTTGGCCGGGGATCATTATTTATATTCAAACTGCTCGCTACAAGTTCCAGGAGTTGCGTCTGGTGGTGGAGGGAATGGTTCTATTGGGCTGTCGATGATCAAGACATGGTTGAGAAACCAACCGGCACCGTCGGGGCCAATGATGGAAGGCAATGAAGGTGTTGATGATGTTGGAAGTAAGCAATGTTATAAATCTAATCTATAATCATATAATTTCAAGTAAATTTTGGGGTTGGAATTTCATTATATAGGATGATTTCTCATGTGTGCACTCTTTAAAAGGATATCAAGAGTCAATTGTTTTTCTCATTACAGCATTTAATAAAATGTGCATAAATAGTTTTATTTAGTTGTATTCTTTTTTTATCACAAAATATGAGTCATTTTTAAAGAAAAGCATGACTATAGCTAAAAATTCTTGTAGTGAGAGGAGGGAGAGGTGGAACGTCGCAGAGCTTGGCGTTGTCGATGAGCACCGGTTCGCAGTCAAGTTCGGCTTTGCAACTTGTGGCAGTGGGGAGGGCTGGTGGCGGCGATGACGGAGGGGAGAGCTTGTTGTTGGAGAAGGAGAAGGGTGGTGGAAATTGTGGGAAGACTGATGCACAGAGTGGTGCTATAGAAGCTGTGCCGAGGAAGTCTATTGATACTTTTGGGCAAAGGACTTCAATTTACCGAGGAGTTACAAGGTTTGGCCATGGCATGCACACTTTCTATTGCTAAGATAAGGAAGAAATTGGTTATTTGGACGCTTTTTGTTGTTCTTATTATTGTAGGAATGTTTTTGTTTTTTTGTTTTTGGCTTTGTTTGAATTCTAGGAATTTGAGTTAGTGAAAAAAAAAAAAGAGAAACTGAAACTAGTGATTAATTTAGATTCATAATCACATTATAAGTTAGTAGGATTTTCGTTCATTTCCATAGCTTTTATTCGATATCCTGAACAAAGGTTTTTTTTTTTTTTTTTTTTTCATTCATTCAGAAGAGACTTTGATATTTTATGCTATATTACTTTTGATCTTTAGTTAGCGATAACATTTTACTCATTGGGAGCTATCATATTTGCTTATGAGGAATTATTTGGTCTTACTGACAGTTTTTTATCTTTATGATTATTCAGGAATCAAATTTTAAGCTACAATCACATGTAAAATAAATTAAAAAAATGTGATTAAATCTTTGATCTTTCATTTAAGTTTCTTAATTATACTAAAAGATTAACATCATTAGCCATTTTTTTGAACTTATAATCACACAACTCTCATTTTTTTGGATATGACTATTGCTTTAGAGAGAAGAGATTTTAGCCATGATTTTTACAAAAAAAAAGAAGTTTTTTTTAGTACTTAAACATTAATTATAATTTCAAGTGATATATCTAAAACTAAAATTAGTTGTAATCAGTTGATATTTTGAATCATTTAAAAATATAACTATTGATTAATATTTAATTACATTACTTAAATAATTTGTAGTCGATCTGTTAAATGAACAACATCTCCACATTTTTAAAATTTTGGTTTTTAAAAAGGAGGCTGATGAATATGTGAACATTTTTATTTTTTAAATTGAAATACTTCACTTCAATGAATGGAAGAATAGTTCTAAGCATTGCAAACTTAATCTTGAATAATAGAAAAACAATAATTGTATGCAGCGAATATCCTAAAAAAAGAATCAAAACAGAAAGATATTTCATATAAATTATAGGATGACTGTTTTAACAGAAATACAAAACAACACTATAAAGCACATTTTTCTGGCATGTAAGATACTCTTAAGGTTTATATATCTCCATTGAAACAGGCATAGGTGGACAGGGAGATATGAAGCACATCTATGGGATAACAGCTGCAGAAGAGAGGGACAAACCCGCAAGGGAAGACAAGGTGCATAGCTTTTCTAGCCTTAAAAAGCTTGAAAAAGACTTAGAACATAAACAACTTGAAAATATCTTGTATTAAATATCTCAAGATATAGATACATTCTCATAAATTACAAAACATTTCTATTTTTTGTCAAGGTTCTAATTGTTTGTCTTGCAAAAATAAATACTTCGATTTTGACAATGTCTTATTTTTTGAGTTAATTTTTATTTTTGAAATATTCATGCTTAGGATTTTGCACCCCACAAAGCTAACTTTCTCACATTTGCATATTCTTTCATGGCATTGTCTTGTAATGGAAATTGGCCTCATCTTCCAACTGGATATACAGTCTACCTGGGTAAGCAAAAGATGCTGTCCTTTTAAATTTCTTTTCATTGTGTACAAAAAATTCATGTCATTGCTGAGCTTTTGTTTCACCTCCTGTGCTGAGGATATTTGGTCAGGGAATCAAAGTTTGATAGGTTCCTTTCCTACCTGCTTCTTTTTTCTCATATACCAACTTTATTATATTTGGACACAGGTGGCTATGACAAGGAGGAAAAGGCAGCAAGGGCTTATGATTTAGCTGCACTCAAGTATTGGGGTACTACAACAACCACCAATTTTCCTGTATGTAAATTTTTTCTTTAGATTTTTAAAACAATCAGCTGAATTTCTCTTTAAAAGATAACGCTTTAAATAGTTAAATTACTCTTAAAATCATCATTTTATTTATGGTTTAATAGATTAATAACTACGAGAAGGAGTTGGAGGAGATGAAGCATATGACAAGGCAGGAGTATGTGGCATCCCTCAGGAGGTAGCTCTCATCACAAAAATACTTCTCATATAATTTATTTTGTTAGAATATATAAATATATAATGTTGTTTCTAACAAAAAAATATTGAAAATTAATTATTTTACACAGGAAGAGCAGTGGTTTTTCTCGTGGAGCCTCCATTTACCGTGGTGTGACGAGGTATATTTATATATTATGATCATTGAGTTTAAGTTTTTATTTGAGATAGTTTTTTTATTATGTTCTAAAGTTATTTTTTATTACAAAAATTTTTAATTCAATAAATTCTTGTATTAAAAAGCTGTTTTTAAAAGTAGTAAGAAAGCTGTCCCAAATGAGACCTAAACATAGGACTTGTAATTGATTATTGCCAAAATTTTAGTTATAAGTGGTTAATGGATTGTTTATTGATAAACAAATATTTTTGAAAATAATAATTTAGTTTTTATTTATTTTGTAAGTGATTAACTAATATTGTTTTTTTATTTATATCTAAGTAAATTGAATAATAATGATATCTAACAATATTATATATATATATATATATATATATATATATATATATATATATATATATATATATATATATATATATATTATATTTATAGTATTGTCCTTACAAAAATTAAGTATTTTAACTTTTAGCTTAACTTTTATCATATGATTATATTATTTAGTTAAAATTTATAACAATTGTTTAACTTAAATGATCATAAATTAATAATAGTCTCTATGTATGGCCATCTTGAAGCTATAGATCTGACTGTGCATGCAGAATGCTAGGCTTTTAACTCTGCAGAAATTCTCACATATATTAAAATTATACCTTCATGCTTTCAATTAACTATGTTAAAAATTATATCTGCTTACTTTTTATGTACTTGACTCCATCTTATCCAAATGTGGCAGACACCACCAGCATGGAAGATGGCAAGCAAGAATAGGAAGAGTAGCCGGAAACAAGGATCTCTACTTGGGCACATTCAGTATGCACCATTTTTTATCACCTCATTACAGTATTATCAATATAAATTTAACTTTTGAAAGACAACACTTGAGTGATAAGACATCAATATTATCTTTTTCAAAAGGCACACAGGAGGAGGCTGCTGAGGCCTACGACATCGCCGCCATCAAATTCCGCGGCCTCAATGCTGTCACCAACTTCGACATGAGCCGCTACGATGTCAAGAGCATACTCGAGAGCAGCACCCTTCCCATCGGTGGTGCAGCGAAGCGTTTGAAAGATGTCGCTGACCACTCGGAATCAAGCATCGACGGGCAACGCTCTGATGATAGCAGCAGCTCCATTGTCGTCGCCTCTCAACTAAGAGAGGCCGCTCTCGCGGGCTACGCCTCCTCGCAACATTATGGTTGGCCAACCATAGCTTTCCAGCAGCCGCAGCAGCATATAGGGTTGCACTATCCTTATGCTACAGCTGCTGTAAGCCAACAAAGGGGTTGGTGTAAGCCGGAGCCAGATGTCACATTAGGTCATGGCGTGCAAGATATGCAACAAGAAATCCACCTTGGAAGCACTACTCATAATTTTTTCCAACCGTCCGGAATTCATAATATGGTGGGTATTGAATCATCAATAGAGCAAAGTGGGGGGTCTTCAAGCTCAATGATGTATGGTGGGAGTGGGTATGTGATACCAATGAGCTCAATGATGGTAGATGGAAGTCACGTTGTTGGTGGAGTTAACGGTGGTGCCTATGGAGATGGTGAGGTGAAGAATAACTTGGGCTACGAGAATATGTTGGGTAGTTCAGATCCTTATACTGGGAGAAATGTTTACTATTCAACTAGTGTGGTGAAGGAGAATGGATACGAGCATGGGAATGGTTGGATGGTGAATTCAGCACCGACCGTTGGGCCGAGGCAGGGTGGTGGTATGGGCAATTGCCATGGGGCTCCTCTTTTCACTGTGTGGAATGACGCTTAATTAGCTTGGTTAATCATAGCTTATGGTTGCAGGAAGGGATCATTATGGTTTTTTTTTTATAAGTTTTAATTTGCATGAATATTTTGTGGAGGAACTGAGAAAGTTAGGTGAAATGGTCAGTTCCTTCCGTTAATTTAAACACTAATGCTAACATGTAGGTTATGCTGAAGTGGTGGTGATAGATATGGAAGAGACTTGCAAGCCCTTACATGTAGAATTTTGTAAGTGTAGGAATGTAGAACTTGTTTGAAATATTTGTAAACTTCATGTGGGGGAGAATTGATATATATCTATACAATATCACTGGCTTAAATTGTTTTATGCCCGGCCGATTGGCTTCTAACTATAAATAAATAAATTAGAAATGATTGTTTTCATTGAAAAAAAATATAATTTTCTTATGTAAAAAAATTTATGAGACAGCTGAATCTTCTAAAATTTAGAGATGATTATTTTCGAATTGTCTGCTTATCTTGTAGAGATCAAATCACATAGTTAAAAGAAGAGGTAAGGGCAATTATGAATGTCTATTACTTGATAAGAGAAAGATAGGAAGTAAGTTGCCTCATCTTTTTACAAAATATAACTAATAACAAGATTTTGAAGATAAAAATGGTCATTAATGAGATTTAATGTTCATAATTAAGTCGGGTTGAATTAGGGGTTGAATTAAATAATGTAATAAATATTGAACTTTTTTAATATGATTTAAGTTATATAATAATTATGCAATATTAATTTTTTTTAATAATTTAATATATAATATTTTAAATCAAAACACTTCATAATTGAATATTTTGAGCATGATTTTAAATTAAAATTTTTGGACATAATATTTTTATTTTTATTTTTATTATTTTTTTTTGGGAAACCCTCAGTGGGGCCTTCGTGTTAATATAAAATAAAATGTTACAAGGTCCTTAAAAGGAACCTCCAGCTCACTAATGCTTGAAAGAGCTACAAAACAAATCAAAATAAAACCTACGAGCCGGTGGTTCCAGAAACTAAGAATACAAGAAATACCTAATAACAGTCTAGGGCTGTAAGATGACAGCACCCAAAAAAGGGAGATCCAAATGAAAATAATCAGCACAAACTCCCTGCAAAAAATTTGAACTTGAATCCAGTTACCGCTAGTAGTAGACTCCACGAACTTTCTGCAAAAGTTGAAACGCCCAAAAAGATCCACAATCATCTGCACATGAAAAATACTCCAAGGCATCCAGGTTAAGTTGCAATAAATATGGAAACAGATGGAACACAAGTGAAAATTCAAACCTCTTTTGGGAATAAAGTAATCAAACCCCATAACATTATAGAAGCCAACCCCAATGGGATACCAGACAACAACCCCCAAGGGGGTAGAGGAAAATTTTGAACCACCCCTAAGACTGATAATAAACACCATAAAACACAGATAAGTAAGAAAATATTCCCAACCATCTCCACCACTACAAAAAAATTAGGCTATTAGGGCACCTTAAAGTGCCATAATATACTTCTATTATGGCACATGATATATTGGGGCATCAAACAATGGTGCCATTTAGGTGGCCGTTGGCATAGGGTTAAGGGCATCTTTATGTGCCCTAAAAACTAAACTTTTATGACATATAATTTTGTTGTCATAGTCTTCTTAACGACACTTATAAGGTGTCATAATAGACAAGCTTTTATAACACCTTCATATGATGAAATTTGTGAATAAATACAACAAATATTATGTGTCATAATAGGTTAACTTTCCTAACATTTTTATTTGATGGAATATGTTTGATAATAAGGCATATTCATGTTGCCTTAAGATATATTATTTCCCAACACTTCAGTTTAATGAAATAATTTTAATAAAATGACATTATTGTGCCTTAATATATTTCATATTCAATATAAATTACATTCAATTATCAATTAATTATGTTGGCTCATAATATTTCAATTGTAAATAATTAATCTCCAATCAAATTTCTAAAAATCTCACGTACATATGAGAGCTTACATAAGATATTTATCTTCAAATAAAAAATTTATTTCATAAATATAAAATTACAAGAATTTTTCACCTAAAATACAACAAAAATTCTACTTCAATCTTCATATACATACATAATCAATATATTACAATAAATATCTTCACAAAACATTAAATGAAAATGCAAAAAAAAATGGCCCTTATCATGAGGGCGATTTCTTTACACAATAGCAACCAAGACTTGGGATCTCTATTTCCACACTTCATTGTCATCCACTCTAGTTTTCATTTGAAAAGACAATTTGGAATTTGCTTTGACATCGCGATGCCCAACACCCTGCAAAATGAGGAAAAAAAACACATCTGAATATTGATGCCAAAAGTGCAAAGCTTTATTTCATATAGCTTACCGACTTATGCAAGCTTGCTAGTGCTTTGAACATACAAAAAAATGGTGAGAGAAGAAAATATTTCTCTGATGTTAATTATTCGAGTCACATAATTTATGATTAATCGCTAATCATTTTAAATAAAAAAAATAATAGTAACCATGCCCTAAAGCAATAACATGGCAAATGTTAGCATAAAAATCTTTAGCTTGCTTATCACTGAAAAAAAAATAAAGATTAAAGAATCAACGCCAGAACTAGGGAAATTGACCTGAGTTCCAATGATGACAGTTCCTTTGTCAAGAAATAGAGTGAGGAGGCTAATGAGGTTGAAGCTTTCCTGTAAGCCACTTCCCTTCGGGAACATAAAGCTGAGCTCCACCCTTGTCAGCAAAAGACTTTAAATAGAAAATTGCATTCTGAAATGCAATGGTATTCAACGTCACTCCATCTCCAACAGTTCCAAACTCAGTAAGTAACGCTATGGGGTCTTGAGGCCACTGTTATTTTAAATTTACAAGGCCCATGAACATCTTGAATACTCTTAATGGTATCAGCCACTACTAGAACCAGTAGCAATGCCACCTAATGTAACAAAAGACAAGAAAGGAACAAAAGTTAGCTTTCTTTGGCAAAAATATAAATAGTTCACGGGCATAAAAGGAAGCTGACTCAATTCATAAGTACTGAAATTCCTACAAATTGATCAAAAGGTGAACTTGTTGGAAATGAGTAATTTGGTAGTAAAATTGGAATATGGGCAACATATATACTTGAATTTTAATCTGAGCAAAGTTTGCACACTTGGCTGAAGTTTTACTGACGTAAAATTCAGTAGAAAAGACTAGAAACGTATAAATGCCCACTTAGAAAACATTTATTTGATAGAATGAATCTGATATTGAAGGTTGTAATCAGGAAAAAACTTGCATTAATATTTTTTGTAATTATTTCTTCAATTGACAAAATGGCAGAATAAAGGAACTGAAAAGAGACAAACTGATGCACATGCATGAAAATGTAAAATAATCCTCTGAATGGGATATAATTCTACTAGATATGTGCTGAGAATTGACACAAATGAAAGCTGCCAAGCATAAAGGGCCACATCGAATCATTCACTCGATTGGATGACCCTAATTGGTATATAACAAATACAGGTTGTAATCACGAAAACACTTGCATTAATATTTTTTGTAATTATTGCTCATTCAGCAAAAAACTTCACTATATATTTGGTAAAGCCAGGCTTGTGGTGATAAGAGAAACAAATCATACAGAGGACTGTCTAAGACAAAGCAAGGATCAGCCCAACTGATACTCAAGTCAGACCCAAAAGAATCCACACCTTAGACTGCTATGTCACATATGGATGCCAGATACGCATATAGACAAACTACACTGATTTTAATTGTAATGCCAGCAAGCATAGTGTTCTCATAGAGTTCACAGGCAGCTTATCATTCTCCATATATGGTTATTATTTGATATTACTGTATGATTCAGTAAGATCGAGACTCAAACACAAATCAAAATATTACTATTCCAAACAGGAGCATAGAAAGGTGTAAGAGATGTTCAAAAAGAAAATCCCCTTAGCATGCCTAGGTTTCTGTTTGATCCACCCACACTTGTAATGGCACAAATTGGCTGGAAAGGAAAAGAATTGAACCAACAGTATACAGTACACATTCAAGCAGAACAGGTGTTATGAACATGATATATTCTATACGGACTAGATTCAACTAATGAATAGCAAGGTTCAATGTATGGATTACTCCTTATACCAATCAAAATATAAAATATGACAAAAAATGTGCAAACAAATTAGGAAAAAAATTTGTTTTTCTGTTGATTTTGTTTTATGCGGCCAAACACACTTTGGAATGTTACCCTTGTAGTTGCAGAAAATTAGAATGGTTGCAATTGAGTCTTTAAGCTAGTTATTCTTTCCTCTGAATATTTTGCCTGAATAGCAGCTCCTAGATAAACAATAATTAAGAGAAATAAAAGGTGAAAGAACAGATTAGAAGCTAACCTGGGACAATACCATTTCTAAATGGAGAGTTTGATGGAGCAAAAATTGTTGTATTATGAACCTCTAAATTGCTGAAGTACAAGCACAAAATTCTTTGAGTTACCTACCAATGCAAATACATTTAAAAGTTTAAAAATTTTCCTTGGGAAAAATAAATAACATACCAAACTTTTTCCAAAAACGCACCTACAGTAAACAGGATGAATTGTCCATGCTAGTGGATTTATGAAAGTCAAATTTAAGATCAGAACACTATTAGAATTCACAAGCTCAATAAGAAGAGGCCGACTATATTTCAAAGTATGGGAAAGGTAAGAATCCCACCACACAGAACCCATGCCATTTATGATTCCATTATCCCCTGTTTAATAAGATAAAATGAGCATGAGTAATGGATCAAAGGATGAAAGTATCAGCTAAAAAGGTTAAAAAATGAGGTCTCTGCTAATGCCTGTTATGGCTATATCAGTCAAATTGTTGCCATTGATCAAAACTTTGATTCCTTCGTCCTGGAAGTTTTATTCCATGGCCATATGAAGGTAAAGGCTCAGCTGTTGGCCATTGTGATAGGTCCTGCAAGAACAGGGAAAAAATAAATAGACTTCACTTTTACTAAATTGAAAAGGTAAATTTAATGAAATAGTACATAAAATTCTGCATTATGCACCAACAGAATATGACAACTTATTCATTTTTGTACTCCAATGTTCTTTGATTTGATTGTGAGAACTGCTACACTGCAGAAGAAAATTCAAACAAGAGAAGATTCAACTCCACTTTGCTTAAGTGGATTAATCAAAGTGGGAAAGCAATTAGCTACACTTTTGCTAGGAAGATTATAACTGGTTTGCCTAAGAAAAAGTTGAGAATGATCCCATTATTTATGTTATTTTGTTACCCTTTGATTCAATATAGTAAGTAATTTTCAAGGAATAAAGTAAATCAATTAAAGCCTATTCTTAACAAGATATCTGTGCTTTATTTTAAGTAAATAGGTGCGGATAAAAATTAGTATTCCTTAAGGGGAAAGATAGGCAGGAATAAAGGTTTCATTGATTGGATTATAGCAACACTCCCAACACCAGCAAAACAGATATCTTTGTAGTTTGGATCAGGACCGTTTACCTTTTGTAGTGTACCAAGCTTGCTCGTTAGTTGGAACATTGAAATCAAAATAGTAGATACATAGACAAATATCAGAAAATAACCAAGTCCACTCACTACCAAAAAAAAGGCTTAAATGTAGAAAAGATGAGAATTCTATGTTTGGTGGACTCTGCACCGGAAGACCCAAAATTTCATCCCATCTAGCCATCTGCATTTCAATAGACAATGATCCATGTATCATCCCAAGGTTTTCTCTTTGGTTCATGGAAAATAAAACTGTTAGAAATAGAAAAAAGAAGCAGAGAAATTTGAAGAAGAGAAAAATAAATAAATTGTCCCTCACTTGTTTACAACAATAATTTTAGAGAGAATTAAACAAACTCTGAGTATCACATCAATGTAAACATTTCAATGCAGAAAAGATTCAGACAACCTATAACTCGTATGTGAAATAAAAAATTGTTCCTTATATCATATTTTCTTCTAAGCAAGCATGCAGATTATGATATTTTCCAATGATTGCAAATATTTTCACATAATCAGACCGTTGAAAATTTTGACCCGCAAGTCTAATCTGATAAAAAATTTTCATTATAAAAAGGTCCTTCAAATAAACCACAACGGCAGAATAAACGTAAATATTAGCTAAAATCAGAAGCCAGAAAGCAGAAGTATCAGAATTTACTTTCAACCACAAAACCTGATTCAACCAAAATAATTCAGTCCATAGAAGAATAATTAAATGAAGCAACTAGTAAGTAACAACCTTACTGAATTAATATACTCTTCACATGGGAATTAGTGTATGGCTCTACATTCTCCAAAGTCCAAAGCAAAGAAACCTTTTTCGAGTCCAAACTGGAACATTGATTTTAATAAAGGAGACTTGTCAAATAAGTTTAGTTTGCAACTTTGAAATGGTGAAATTTAGTAAGGATGACAGAATAGTCATTCAAATATATATTTCATAATCCTTCAGGATCAAAAAGGAGAATTTATGACTAATTGTTGAAAGACAATGCTTTCACATACCTGATAATCTCATTCCACTCAACAATTTTGTTTCAAAGCACAAAACCTGATAATCTAATGGTTTAATTTTTAGAATAACCTCATTCCACTCAACAATTTCCTTCTGATCCCAATACAAACCAACTACCAGCTTGTTTCCATCATGCTTTGGATGTATCACTTAGCTATCAACTTCTTTTTAGTAATGATAAAAACTCACTAATAGTTTGTCCCATCCAATATATTTTGACAAATCAAAGCGAATAGGTATTTGCAAATATGTTTAGTCTAAGCATAATCAAGTGACAGTACAATTATGCACAACCAACCCAATCATTCATTTAGAAAGATATCTAGCAAACCTACAGCAATCTCATGTTTCTACCCGCTGATTGTAAAACCAAAAGCTCACTTTATTGTAAGACTAAATTGAACAAGAATCTATGTAATTATAGTTTGCTCAAACAATTCCATGGACATTAAAATTAAAGCTCACTCAAGTTTTGTGTAGAAGATAATGAAATAAAATCAAAGTGAGCATTAAAATCAGGTTATGACATACCATCCGAATTCTTGTGGAATGTAAGGGGAATCAGATCATCCTTCTTGAGAGACCCTCCGTTGACAGGATGCTTCCCAAACTTCCTAATATACGGGACTATGTTCCTGCATCGAATATCCCAATACATTAAAACTCAGATCAAATTCAACAGCAAATAAAAATTAGGCCTAGGAAGAATTCGCTTACATTAAATCGAACACGTTTCCATCATTCGTGGAAACGGGATCCTCAAAAGGTGTGAACGTTAGCCTAAAGCCCAAAAATGTAAAATAAAGGTAAAGGATAAGAACTACCATGCCAGAAAACAAAGAAAGAACCAATCAGAATTCCAGGTTTAGAACCGAATCACGCACGAGCAGCAGTAGAAAGGAAGGCGCTTGAAAGAGGTCCATGTAAAGCCCAGCACCATCACTAGACTAGGAATTATTCATGAAATTGAAGAACACACAATATTGCAGTTCAAATATTATCTATAACTCTTCTCTGTAAACAAGCATATTTTTTTGTTTCTTAAGAAATGGTTAAATTTGCAGCAGTCACTTTGAAACGAAAACAAAACTACAGCAGAATAAATGCAGTAACTTTACATTGCACGGATTCTGTCATGGTTAAAGCATGTTTGAAAACCAAAAATAGGCAAATTTCTATATAACATCTAAATCCTGTTTATTTAACAGCCACATACTACAAAAAGTGAGCAAAAAAACTGAAATAAAAGCTATTTCAAGTATCAGCAGAACCATAACTTACCAAAATGAATAAGGAAACTGCGAAGTACTTCTAACAAGAGTAATCAGTATGGACAAAAACATAAAAAATGCTTCTAAAATAGTAAAATAACTTCTTGGAAAATATAAGCTCTTATGGTTGCCAAAGTCATAACTGTATAACCAAATTCTATCAACATGTAAAAAATATATAGTATATGTAAGAATGTTCAAATCCAATTAGACTCTTCAGAAGTTTATAATTCTTGTACATCAATCGTCTTCACGAACAACCTGAAATAAATTAATTACATAAATATAAGTAATTTGATTACTTAATACAAATTTAATATTTAAAATTAAAAAAATACTTACTAAAGTTTGAGGCCATGCAACATAAGTTCCAATTGCCTGTCCAATTGTTGTTAAAGTACTATACGGTCTAATCAAGTGTTCTTCCCAATTCACAGGAATGTTTATATGAACTGAACACCAATTTTGACCTAATGGATAGTTACCAACCCTATGTGTAGGATCCATACTTTGAATATATCCAATTGCCACAGTTTTAGTAGAATCAACAACACTTTTGACTGCAACTTTAGTTCCAACCTATATATATGAAGTTTATAAGATCTAACCAAATTTTGTAACAACATTTGAAAGATTAAAATATGGCTCTATAAGTTCATAAGTAAATAGTTTTCTTACTTGAATATGAGCACTGTTACTGAAAGAGTGTGCATCACCATTTTGAGAATATTGAGTAGCTCTTAATGGTGTGCTATTAGTACCTTGCTGTGTACTTTGCATATCAAACTTCATTTTAGCAATTACCTCACCCTGTTCTTGAACTTGTTTTTCCATTTTTTCGAAAGCTTCCTTGTAACCTTCTATTAATCGATAAGCGCTACTTCGATTTGGGATTTCTCCCCATGCAACATAAGGAGTTACACCAAATCCATACATGCGAACTCTTCCGACCTTGTCATTTCCAAGAACCTTTGAGAAAATATCATCTCTTCCAACATCTTCTGTTTCAGATGTTTGACTTCTTATTTCCTTCATTTTTTCCTAAATATAATGAATATTAACTCTTTAATGTAAATTTTTGTATACTTTATAATTAATTTATAAAATAGTTAATTATAAGAACTTACCAAAGCTTCACAAGCCTCAATACAATTAGCAATTCCTTCTTTTGTGTAACACCTTTCAAACATTTCAACTCTCGTTGGTGAGTGACCTATGCTTTTCTCCTAAAAAAAATTAATTAATAATAAAAAAGTTTATTAAAATAAAAGAATAATTGACTTAAAAATTTAAGTATAACACACACACACACATTGACAGAAACATGTATATATATATATATAATTTACCTGATCTTCACGCACTTGACCGAAACTCCTTTTTCCAGTTATGTGCATCAAACTCTTTTTTGACCTACTCTTTTTATTGCGTTCACTTATACACTGAACACAAAAATGAATTAATAAAAAATATAACATGAATAACACTTAAAATTTAAAAGTTATGCTAATATACCTTTGAATCTTCTGGATTCCAATAGGATAGAAGATTTTTCCATTGATCTTTGAGTATCCGTTTTGGCACATTACATAGTTGCAATTCTGTAGGCATATTTGGATCATAATATCGAGATTTAACGTCTGCTTTCCAATTCCTCCATTTCTTCCCAATTGATTGAAGAACCCATACATCACTACCACGAGGAATCTCAAATTTCTCCTGAAAAAATAAAATATTGATTATTATATCCAAAGAATTTTGTTATTTTATGTATGCAACTAAAATCAAACAAAATAAATAGACAGGTTATGAAGATAAATACCTGAACAACTTCTAACATATTTTTTTTTAAAGACTTTGGCATTTTATCCCAACTTCTGATATCAACAGGTGCATGCTTCCCATTCCGAGCAATAGTTCCTAAAAACTCGACAAACACTGATTTATTTTTTCCAATGGATTGACCATATTTGTTAAAATTAACAACAAGTCGTTCTCCACCATGTTGGGTAGCATGATATCCCCAAATACTACACATGTAGGTTGGACCTCTTTTTCGTTTTTGCTCATTGCTTCTACCTTCTATGAAAAAATATCTTAAAATTAAAATCTTGTAAGATAGATGTAAATGTAAAATAAGCATATACAGTTTTGATAATATCTTAAGAGGCAAACCTGCAACATAATTTTCAATGGTATTTGTGGGAACATCTATTTCAACTTCAGTTTGTTCTCTGCATCCTGTATTTTTAACATGTGTTCGGGTGTTTGGTGCCATTTCTTAAAAATCATTATAAAACATATACGTGAGTAGAGTTTAATAGAAGATAAACAATGCAATTTGTCACCCATGTTGCTCACTACATCAAAACTAAATGCAACCTTTAGATAAACACACATAAGAAACACATAAAACTACAAAATGTTACACAGTAATTAGATTAAACAGTAAACAAATGATATAAGCATAAAAAAATGGTTTAACATTACAAAATAAACATTACACAAATCAATTACTCTAGTAGAATGCCATCAACTTCATCTCTAGTCCACTGAACTTCATCATCAATAAAATACTGTTGAGTAGAAGTCTCACTTTGCAAATAGTCATCAACATCCGTGTCTATGTGAATGTTATTAATATCATTTCTTGGTGATGTTGTAACAACAATATACCATGTAGGATCAATAGGATCTTCCACATAAAAAACTTGTTGAACTTGAGAAGCAAGCACAAAAGGTTCTTGATGTCGTTTAATTTTATTGAAATTAGTCAAGATGAAGCCATCCTCATCCTCCTTCAGTCTCTTTCCTTTAGAAACCCAATCACATTCAAATAAAATAACACTTCGCTCTGCTGTGTAGTCCAATTCAACTATATTTTTAAAGATCCCATAGTATGTCAAGTTACTTGAAATAGGGTTCTTATCTTTGATACTAGCAAAGCTTGAAGTTAGAGCTTTAACCATCACTCCACAATTTTGAGTTTTTCTTTTTTTCATCAAATCAACAACATGAAATCGAAAACCATTTATAAGATATTTCTTGTATAGAGTGACAACATTGGATGGACCTCTAGCTAAGCGCCTCAAATCAGTAGAAATAGTATCATCCTTCAATGGATCAATTGAAGCAATCTATTAAAACATAGTAAATGTAATCAGTAAAAAGTCTCATGTAAATAACATTAGCATTATAACACTAACCTTATTAGCAAACCAAGAAACGAAATTCTCGTTGTGCACTCTTTTAGCTTCATGCTCTCCATAGCGAGACCTTTTTTGTCTCATCATTTCTTTAATTGTAGTGTAATGTTCACTGCATATAATCATAAATTTTATAAGAATATATAATAGTAATTATATAAAAAAATGAAAAAATATATTCTTCAACTATTTTTTTACCTAACATATGGCTCTATTTCCTCACAATTAAAAAGGACATATCGATGTGCTTTTATGAGTGTGTCATCATTAAAGATCTTGACCTCACTTTTTCCAAGTGCCCGACCATTTGTTTCAAAGATATTAAGTCCTTCATTCAAAACATTCTCGCCCAACTCATTTCTTCCAAGTTGATTATGCCTTGTTTCCACATGCTCAGCAAAATATAAAGAGCAAAATGTTAAACATTCCTCCGCAATATAGCCTTCTGCAATTGATCCCTCTGGATGACTTCTATTTCGAACATAAGACTTTAACTTCCCCAAAAATCTAAAAAATTTGTTTGATAAATGATATAAATTTTTTATTAAAGTTATATATAATAAAAGAAATAATAATACATGAAATAATTACTAACCTCTCAATAGGATACATCCAACGATAATATACAGGACCTCCAATCCTTGCCTCGGTGGCCAAGTGAATTGTCAAATGCACCATGATATCAAAAAAAGCAGGAGGAAATATCTTTTCAAGCTGGCAAAGTGTAATTGCGATTTCTTTTCCAATCTAAGAAGCTCAATTGGGAGAAGAACTTTAGAGCACAAGCCTTGAAAGAAACGACTCAGCCGAATTAGAGGAGAGCGAACCGACTTAGGCAAGACTCGTCTTAAGCATAATGGAAGCAATTGTTGCATTATTATGTGATGATCATGGCTCTTTAATCCAAGTATTTTCAGTGGTTTCAGTTGCACTCGTCTTGAAATATTAGATGCATATCCATCTGGCACTTTAATATTTTTTAAGACTTTACAGAAAATTTCTTTTTCTTTTTTGTTCATTGCAAAGCATGCAGCAGGTAAATAAGTATGTCCAGATGAAGTACAAATAGGGTGCAATGTAGGGCGTATTCCAATTTTTTCCATGTCTTTGCGTGCATTCAAATGATCTTTTGTCTTTCCATCAAGATCCAACAATGTACCCAAAAGCTTATCACATACATTCTTTTCAATATGCATAACATCTAAGTTATGACGTAAAAGATTTTTTTCCCAATACGGTAACTTGAAAAATATACTAAACTTCTTCCAATTATAAGGCAAATTAGGATTAGCAGGTGTTTTCTTTCCAAACTTCACATTTATACTTCTTAACATATCAACAATTTTGGATCCATTAATTGGTGGTGGTATTGTCCCATGTTCTTCACAACCATTAAAAGATTTACTATCTTTTCTATCAGGATGATCGTGATCTAAGAACCTCCGATGTCCCATATAACATCTTTTATGACTGAAATGTAACCATTCAGAATATGTACTCTCCTGACAAATAGGGCATGCAAACTTCCCTTTTGTGCTATAACCTGATAAGTTAGCATAACATGGAAAATCATTTATAGTCCATAATAATGCAGCTCGCATTTGAAAATTCTCCTTAGAACATGCATCGTAAGTCTGCACACCAAATTCCCATAACTCTTTTAACTCAGCCACAAGTGGTTGTAAATAAACATCAATATCATTTCCAGGTTGAGTTGGCCCAGGAATAAGCAAAGAAAGCATCATGTATTGTGATTTCATACACAAGTTAGGTGGCAAATTATAAGACATCAATACAACAGGCCAAGTACTATGAGTTGAAGTCATTGTCCCAAATGGATTAAATCCATCTGATGCTAAACCCAATCGTACATTTCTAGGATCTGTAGCAAATTTTCTATCTTGGTAGTCTAAGTGTTGCCAAGCTGGAGTGTCAGCGGGATGCCTCATGCAACCATCTTTTATGCGCTCTTCTTTATGCCATACCATATATGATGCAGTCTTAGATGACATGAATAATCTCTGCAATCTTGATGTTAATGGGAAGTGCCACATAACTTTTCCCGCAACCTTTTTATTTTTTTTACTTGATATATCTTTTGAAGTGTTATCTTCTGCAATCCATCTTGACTCATTACAAATATCACATTCATTCTTAAATTCATGAGGGCCCCAATATAAAATGCAATCATTGCGACATGCATCATATTTTTTGTAACTTAAACCCAAATCTTGAATTATCTTCTTTGTCTCGTAATAAGATTTTGGTAGACGAATATCTTCAATTGCTTCCCTTAACAAGTCAAGCAACATCGTAAATGATTTCTGAGTCCAATTACCAAGGCATTTAAGTTGAAGTAGCCTAACAAGAAAATCAAGTTTTGAGAATTTTTTACATCCGGGAAATAATTCTTGTTGTGAGTCACTTATCAACTTATAAAACTTTGCAGCATCTGCATTTGGTTTATTAATTTCATCTTGTTCATATGTAGTATTACTTTCAAACCCAAATGCATCATTTAATAACCCTTCCATGTCATCATTAACATCATCAACCATGACGGAATGTGATCCAATGTCATTTGTAAATGAAGTTTCCTCTCCAAAGCAAATGAGCTTCAACATCATCTCTTGTCCTACAAATGCCATTTCCACAATCTCTACATGGGCATAGTATCATTCCACTTGAACTTTCATTACTGAATGCAAAATTTAGAAAGTTTTTAACTCCTTCTTTAAAAACCATATTACTCCTTGAACAATACATCCAACTTCTATCCATTTTCATATTATAACCTTCATAAAGCAAAAAATAAATGAATATTAGAAATCATGAGAGCTAGTGGATGCATATTCAAAGGGCTTAAAGTAAACTCTTTGATTTGCATTATAAATAAATAAGTGATTAAGCAAGGAGTAAAAAAACTCTTCATACAAAAATAAAATCTTATATAATAACATTGATAATAAATTTTGCCAAATCATAGTCTAGTGTTTTAAATAAGGGATTTAAAAATTTTGACAGGCAATCCTGAAAAGTAATAAGGCACAAGCTTAAAGATAAGTTATTGTTCGAATATGCAAGTTCATAATGCCATGAAAGGATTGATTCTTTCCATGTAAGTGAAAAGTCGGGAATGTTTATTTTTATGATGGAAACTTTATTTATTCATCGAAGTAGTACGTCATAGGTTTGAGTGAGAGGGAAGTAAAAAGGGAGAATATTTGAGGGAACTGTGAGTAGAAGTTGGCATTATAAGATGAGAGGAGAAATATACCTATGGCTTTGTTTGTGGAAAAACTGCAAGAAACTCAGATCATGCCATTGGCAAAGCTATTTCAAAAGACAACTAAAAACCATCTGGATGACTTTAAAGAAAGCATGTCATACCCAAAATTTACTATCAATCTAAAGCCAGAAATAGACTTAAACGCAACTGCTAACATACCACTGGTGAGGAAATTGTAAAACGCATAATGGAGGAGTAATAGTCATAGTTGGGCCCAGATTGTATCTGACAAACATGGTTTGGAAGTGGCAGGAAGCATGGATGGAGATTTTCCAAATGCGCAGGTCCCTGCAAATGGGTGGCAATATTAAGTGAAGAGAATTATGGTTGAGTGGGTAATGCAAGATCTCTCACATAATTCACTAATATTTTGTAATACTCAAAAATGTAAAAAGATAAGATCAAAATTTAACTAAATTTTTTCTTCCTAATTTTCTCATTGCAAGAAAAATATTAATTATTTTTAAAGGTTCTATATATATATATATATATATATATATATATATATATATATATATATATATATATATATATTAGTTTATATAATTATTTTATTAAATAAGTCATTTGTCCTAAAGTAAGTACTATATCATGCATTTGATTTTCACCTAAAGCTGCATGCAACAGCTGCTGCATATAATGGATGGTTGTGATGGCTTAAGGAAAATTTATCTTATTGAAACACACAGCATTAACCCATCCTCCTTTACTGTAATAGATCAAAGGCCAAACAAAGGCCGCTGGAGAAGGGGGAAACCAGAGGGCTAGAAGATTGTTTTTATAAGAAAATCCAGATTTTGTGTTGTTTTTCGGCAAATCAAATTTGATTGGAGGTTAGCAGGCTTAAGAACCTTAATGAAGTGTAATCATTTTGCGGTCAGACAACATTTTGAAGTTATTTTAATTTAGATTTTAAGTTAATAAACTAGAAAATTTATGAGCTTGAGGAAATTAATATTTCTCAGATTAAAAATTAAGGTTTTGGGATGAGAGGTATGAAGAAACCTGTTCTTAGATTGTTTTACTATTTATGATGAGACACTCAATCTCTAAATTGAGAGCAAAGTATTCTTAAGTCTATTTCTTGTTAATTTCCTATGATGATATCGAACTTGTAAGTGCATACTACTAGATATTTCTTCATACTCAGAATGTTAATAACATTTGATGTTATCAGTAAGTCTACTGTATTTCATATGATTAACTGTTCAAGATAATTTCATATTCTTTTCATATAATACAACATTCAAGATTATTCACTATCCATCAGGCATATTCAACTATTTAGATATGATTTACACATGTTGTCATACATATGCCATAGTTGGGGTAGATTGATGATTGCATATGCATAACAATACTAAATATATTTTAAAAGCTTATGATATTTATGCTAAAGATTATTAATGGTCATGTTATATGGCGTAGGAGGGCAATTTATGATTAACTACATAGGGAGAGTCAAAAGTGCTGACAAGATTAACCTTTATTATGGGCCAAAAGGAGTTCCCGACACTCAATAATTGTACGTTGGTGTAGTCCAAGCATTATCAAGGGGCAATTCAATAACTATAATGGTAAAGCAAGTCCAACCCTTATCGATGGTTATGATAAACAAATGGGTTAGGAGACATCATATGACTTATAAATGTGTTAAAACCAAGGCAACTATTATACAAAAATTCTAGGACCATAATAAATAAGAATGATGATAAAAATATTAAAGTAAAATTAATATTGTGATACTAACATTTGATTAGCATGGTGCATTGAATGATATACACTTGAAAATTATATTTTCATTTCTTATAAACGTCAAGTTTATTGCTTATGACTGCCCTTTACCAGTTCATTGAATTATGCCTTGTTTAGGTGTTTATTGCACTGAGCTAATTATGTTTATGATTATTAAAACTCATATTCATTTAAATGGTCGACATGGCAATATTATTTTCTTTTCTGTATTTTAACTTTTATTAAACTCATTTATTCCACTAAGCCTTATAACTCATCAATTATTACACTAGTTGTTTCAGTTAAGGAAAAAAAGCTGGATGGGCCATAGTGAGGTAGCCAAATTTTATCTTTCACTTCAGTGTTTTGATGTGTAGTTTTGGTATATAATAGAAGAAGAATATTTATGATGTATACTAAAAACATCTGATATGTGTTAATTATCCATGATGTTGATTAGAAGCTTTGTATCTTATTTTGATGAATTTAATTATGTACGCTTTCACATTTATAGTTGTGCAAGATACATTTGATGAATCTTGAAAAA
This sequence comes from Dendrobium chrysotoxum, assembly GCA_019925795.1. Taxonomy (NCBI): domain Eukaryota; kingdom Viridiplantae; phylum Streptophyta; class Magnoliopsida; order Asparagales; family Orchidaceae; genus Dendrobium; species Dendrobium chrysotoxum. The sequence continues at coordinate 62,978,964 of CM034313.1, forward strand.
TAGATGGTGTTTTGTAACAATCCAAGCAAATATGTTTCCAAATCATTTCATCTAGTTTTGTAAGAGTTAGGATGGGTGTTGAAGGAGAAACCTACAAAACCATTACTCAAAATGAAAAACACACTACTACTAGGACACCTTATTAGGTAATTAACTTCCACTTCAATGGGTAAAATTGATCATTCTTAGCTAACCCGCCAGTAATCAACATTTTCCAATATCACTTTTGAGATAAAAAAATCTCTCAAAGTCTAATATTCAAACATGAGGACTGTAAGGTTTGAAGAAAGAAGATGACTTCTTATAGAAGAAGATTTTCTCTCACTATAACTTCTCTATGTTAAGGTTTTCCAAGTTTGGAATTATAATTATGATTGTTAGCCAGGTTCACCATATTGCATGAGCAATAATCATCAACCTTCTAATCAATCAAATCCTCAACTAATGCTGATTTAAAATTCAAATTCAAACTACTAGATGATCGCACTGTATGATCATTAAAGTATGATTAGTTCAAATTCTTATTGTAACTTACGGTTGATTATAGCCATGCAATTAATTAAATTTAAACTAGAAAATAGATTGTAAAGTATAATAGGCATAATATGAAGTTGGCATTATAAGATGAGAGGAGAAATATACCATTGCTCTCTTTTCGCTTTGAACCTATGGCTTTGTTTGTGGAAAAATGTAGGGAGATAATGGTCTCTATAGAGTATAAAAAATTAGTTCCTACCCCATTCCTCACTAAAACTTATCAACTTGTTTATGATTCTTGGGAAGAAGAAGCTACTAGCTTTGTGGTGTTGAGACCTCCAGAGTTTATGAGAGATATCCTCCCCAATTAGTCTTTTCTTGCATTCAAGTTTCAGTCAAATTTTTCAAAATTGATCTTTTAAAGTACTATATGGCCGGGGGTCCAAGGGGGCAGCGCCCCCTGGCGGGGATCGACCTGAAAATACAGGGAAGTGATCAATCGGGTATTTTGAGGTCATCGTTCCCTAAATGACTAACCTAGCATATTTTAAGAGAAAATACATCAACATTCAAGTATTCATTGCTAGGCACAACAATAATGACAAGAGCATCAATATCAATACTGAGCATGGAAAAGCAAGGAATTAAATAAAAAAACAAGTAGTCTTTCTGATATAAACAGGGAAGTGATCAATCGAACTAGAAAATTAAAGAGAACTGAAACCAGACCAACGTTCGATGAACATCAAGATCAGCGGAATATTTACCTTTCAGCGATGTACAAACAGTAGGATTTCAATCGATTGTTCAGAAATAGTGAGAATCTCAAAAACCCTAGAAATCAAAAGAAGAAAGAATTTTTTTTTTAAACCATAGACAGTGGCATCGACATTCAAAGGAATAAATCCAGTAATTAAAAGCATTTTACCTGATGCGGCAGTCGCGATTCGGCCGTCGCGATTGGAGGAGGCGAACAAGAAGAAGCGATTAAGACGAAGTGGGCTAGCGATCCCTACCAGAAGCGAAAGAGGCGAATAGTTGAAGGAGCCGAACAAGAAGCAGTGGGCTAGCGATCCCTACCAGAAGCGAAAGTGGCGAATAGTTGAAGGAGCCGAACAAGAAGCAGTGGGCTAGCGATCCCTACCAGAAGCGAAAGTGGCGAATAGTTGAAGGAGCCGAACAAGAAGCAGTGCGCTAGCGATCCCTACCAGAAGCGAAAGTGGCGAATAGTTGAAGGAGCCGAACAAGAAGCAGTGTGCTAGCGAACCCTAGAAGAAGAAAATAGGCGAGCAGTTGAAGGAGGAGAACAATAAGAAGCGGGCACGATAAGTATAACTTATCCCACGATTTCCTCTTCGCGCGAAATCGCTGTTAATTAGCGCGAAAAAAATAATGCCTTAATAAACATTTATTAAGGCACTTCAATAAAAGTGTCTTAATATATATGTCCTTAAAAGCTAATTTTTTTGTAGTGCAACAACACCAGTTAAACCAGCAGCACCCAAAAGCATAACCAGACTGTCGGTGTAAACCACCAAACAAAAACCCAAAACAGAGCTACCAGAAAAAGCCAGCCACCATAATTCCAACAGGATAACCAAAAACCAACCCGCCAGAATTGCAGCAGAACAACCAACTGACAAAATAATCCACCAGTAACAACACCCCAGAAGTAGCATAAAGTGAAGAAGATATTCCCAACCATCTCCACCACCACCAACTTATACCAGCATCACTCTTAAGCATAACCAGACTGACAAAATAATCCATCAAACACAAAACCCAATATAGAGCTACCAGAAAAAAATAAGCCACCATAAATCCAGCGGCATAACCAAAAGCCAACCCACCAGTAATGAAGATAATACCAACCATCACCACCAACACCAGTAATAACACCCCACAAGTTACAGAAATAAACAACCCGAGAAGAGAAACGAACAGTCTGACAATACCAACAACACCTCACAAGTTGCACTAAGCCAACAACGAATTGAAAACGAAAGGACCCGAAGATCGAGCGACACACAAGACCAGAAAGACGAAAAATAAAAACAACACCAGCAACCAAAATATCAGCACCAAAGAGCACACACCCAAGCCATCCAACCAGACTACCAGCAAGAGGAACCAACATCCAGAACCAGAGAGAAGTGAGGGAAAGGATCAAGCATTTCTGATATAAGGAAACCCACATCTATCCAACTTAACATAACCTTTAAGAAGCCGCGGCAGATTAGAGGCATGAAATTCTTGTAAAACATTGTTATAGCAACCCAATTTGGCTAACCAATCAGCGCAAGCATTACCCTCGCATAAAATATGAGAAATATAGTAGTTTATAGTAGCAAGGGAGTGCTTAATGGACCTTATGGTATAAAAATCAGAAGGGTTACCAGCATTATCATTCAGAATAATATGAATTAATAGCTTAGCATCAACTTCAATAGCCACATGTTGAAATCCCAGTCTAAGACAAATATTTAACCCATGTTTTAAGCCCATCAGCTCAGCAGCAATGATGGTACAATAATTAAGAGGACCAGCATAAGCAATAATAACATCACCATTAATGTTACGAAGAATAACTTCCATACCCGCATAAGTAGAACCAACAAAACCATCCGAATTGAGCTTAACATAAGGCTGAGAAGGTCTAAACCATCTCACAATATGATCACATTTCTCCACAGATTCCTCCACCAGAGAAATACCAACTTCAATAGCTAATTGACGCGCATGCTTGAAATTCTTAATAGATATAAGATTGGTCGACTGAAATTGCAAAATTTTATTCCTAATATTAGAAATGATTTGATTGGCACCCATTCTAATCTCATTATGCTTAGAATCATTCATAGCCTTCCAAATAAACCACATAATGAGAATAGGCAGTAAATTGTAAATGTGGCCTTTAGTGGTAGTAAACCAATGCGTTAGAATGGAAGCAACATTACCATTGAAATTGAAAAAACCTTTTTCAGTCAAATTTAAAAAATGGCACCAAACTTTCTGAGCAATAATACTATTCATGAAAACATGATTAATATCCTCAATATTAAAGCAACATTGACATTTAGAAGGAAAATAGAATCCTTTTCTCCTAAGTAAATCATCCACCGGGAGATACCCCTTAAGACATCTCTAAGTCAAAATAGAGTAGGATAAAGGAATATTGTTATGCCAAATAGACGCAAAAATTTGAGAAACATCCCTTTTAATTCTAGTAGCATTCCAAATATTCTTCAGATTAAAATTACCAGAAGAAGATAGCGTAAAAAGAATTTTATCCTTGCAATCAACTTGTAAAGGAATATTCAAAATAATATCAGTCAAATCATGAGGGATAACCTCTAATAGTTTACTAACATTCCACTGACCATTATGAATAAAATTATAAACCTTGCAATTATCAATAGTATGGATATTCAGATAATTATCAATAGAGAAGGAACCCAACCAATTATCTTGCCAGAAAAAAACATTACCTTCCCCCAGGCCCCATTGAATAAATTGCTCAGCTTCCCATTTAATTTTGCAAAGTCTTTTCCAAACGAGAGAGTCAGAAAATTTAGCATTGCAAACCAGAGGATGAAGATCTTTGCAATACTTAACATTCATAAACTGAGCCCATAAGCTATTATTAGCATGAAAAGAAAACCATAATTTATAAGAGAAAGCATGAGAAGTATCCATAATACTGTTGCAACCTAAGCCCCCTTCATTGTAAACCCCACACCCTTTATTCCAGGAAGCCCACTTAATAGAAGACTGATTGTAATTAGATCCCCAAAAGAATTTATTAATCATACCAATCTCTGACAAATAGTGGAAGTAGGTTGCAAAGTATGTAAGATATAAATATGAATAGAATTAAGAACACTTTTGATTAGGACCAACCTACCACCAAACGAAAGAAATTTAGAAGACCAATTTAAAAGTTTTTTTTGAAACATAGTAAAGATATTGTCAAACAAGTGTATTCTTTTTCTCCCCTTGAAAAGAGGAGTACCTAAATATTTTATAGGAAGCAAAGTAGAGTTAAAACCATAAATTCTTTTGATAAAATAAATTCTATTGTGATTCATCAACTTACTAGATAAGAAACTACTCTTATCCTTGTTAATGGACAAACCACTAATATCCTGGAACTGATCCAGGAAATGCATTAATTTTTTAACATTTCTAATAGAAGCATTAGAGAAAACTATAAAGTCATCAGCAAAACTAAGATGAGTAATAAGAAAACTACCAACAGTGCGAAAAGAGAGAGAAGGGTACCTAGCATAAAGCTCTTCAAGGCCTCTAGAAAGATATTCCACAGCAATAATAAAAAGAGAAGGTGAAAGGGGATCCCCTTGTCTAAGACCATGAGAAGAGTTAAAAAAATCATGCTTTCTACCATTAATCATCACAGAAAAGAAGCAGTTCTCAATACTATTTTTAAAAAGCATAATAAAAGATTAACTGAAACCAAAAAGAGACATCACATTGTAAAGAAATTTCCAATTCAAATTATCATAGGCTTTAGTGATATCCAATTTAAAGATGATGTTGCCACCAAAAACTTTAGCATTAATATCATGCACCATCTCTTGGGCAAGCAGAATATTATCAAAAATGCTCCTACCTTTAACAAAACCAGTTTGATTGATAGAAATGATTCTAGGTAAAATTTTCATCAATCTAAAAGCAATGATTTTAGAGACAAGTTTATTTAAGAAAGTACAAAGACTAATAGGTCTAAAATCATTCCAGTTGGTAATAGAATCTTTCTTAGGAATTAATACAATATTCGTAGAAGAGAAAAACTTAGGATAAGAATTTCCCTTAAAGAAATCATGGACAGCCTCCACCACATCAACCTTAATAATATCCCAGGCATTAATAAAGAATTTTGTAGTGAAACCATCCGGACCAGCAATAGAGTCACCATTCATGTTCTTAACATTCATCAAAATCTCATCCTCCGAAGGGATTTGAGTAAGGAAAATATTGTCTTCCTCACCAAGAATACGGGGATCACATAGGGATTAACAATAGGACCAATCGAGCTATCTTTATTAAAAACCTCTCTAAAATGATCCACCCCAGAGTTAATAATCATGTCTTCTGTATCATAGACACAACCATTATTGTTAACAATTTTATGGATATGACTTCTCATTTTATTCTTGTTAGCTAGAGTATGAAAGAACTTAGTATTTCTATCTCCTTCTAAAATTAATTTAGCAGAAGCCTTCTGTCTCCAATAAATTTTCTCCTGATTTTGTAATTGAAAAAGAGAAATTTTAGCATTATCAAGAATGGACAGATTAGCACTTATGGGATTATCCAAAAACATCTTTTCTAATTCTAACACATTATTTTCAGCTTCCTTAATGTTAGAAAAAATGTTCTTAAAAATATTTTTATTCCACCAATTAAGGACCTGTTTTAATCTACTCAACTTGGCCCAGAGACAACACATACCTTTGATACTATTGTCGAGAGATATGATAGCATGCCAATTATTACTAACCACATTCATAAACTCCTTATGAGTTAACCACATGTTTTGAAATCTAAAAGCAGAAGGATAATTAGAGGTAGTAGTAGACATGTTAATAAGTAAAGGAGCATGATCTGAAAAGGTTCTACTTAAGTGCTGAACATGAGTCATAGGGAAATCCCTGATCCATTCATTATTAAAAAGCATCCTATCAAGTCTTTGCCATATGTTAGTTCTATTCCAAGTAAAAGCACCACCAGTAAAACCAATGTCATATAAATTACAATCAGATATCATAAAATTGAAATCTTCCATAGCACCACTATTAGGAGGGTTTCCTCCCACTCTTTCATTAGCATTAGAAATAATATTAAAGTCCCCACCCACACACCAAGGGCCATTAGAATTTATAGCAAAATCAGATAAAAGTTCCCAAAGAGGAAGCCTACCCAATTTAGTATAAGCAGCATAAACAAAAGATGCATTGAACTTAACATTAAAGTAAGAGATTTGCATATGAACAACTTGGGTAAAATCAGAAATAATGTTAATATTAAAATGACTCTTCCACATAATTCAAATTTTATTAGAACAATTAGCAAACATCATATCAAAACCCAAACGAGAAGCAGTAAAAGCAAGTTTATCAGAAGAGATAAAAGGTTCAAGCAAAACCAACAATTGAATATTGTGCACACGACAAAGATTTCTAACTCTAGTTCTAGACTCACTCCCCCCAATACCCCTCACATTCCAAATAAGAGCTTTAATCATTGGTACTTTTAGCAACAGTTTGAGCCCTAGTAGAACGGGGTGTATTAGGTAAAGGGGATTTACCATTTTTCTTTTTCTTCTTAGCCAACTTAAAGGTTCCTTCCTCCTCAATAGTTTTAGATCCACTATCAAAGAGATCAGAAGAAGACATAGGATCCTCATTCTCTTGATTATTAACATGAACAGTAGAGTTAGAGCCAGAAATATTATTAGGAAGAATTTCTCCTTCTTTACCTACCTCCAAAACAATTTCATTCACATCACTGTTCTCATTAATCAAAAGTTGGGGGTTTTCATTATTTTGAAGCATAGAATCAATAGAAACAAACAATTTAGGAAACTTGTCACCTTTCTCAAGAGGCAAAACATTTTCCTCAAGAGGCTTTTTAGTATGGAAAATGTTTTCAGGAGACAAAACAGAATCATTCTCAGCGATATCCAACTTATCCGAATAAAAAACAGAATCATTTCTAACCCCTTCCTTAGTGTTATTGTCCACAACCTGCTCCAAAGGAGACATATGAGAAATATTCTTATCTAAAGCATTAAGAGCCACAATTCCAACAACATTCTCATCTAAAGCACTAGGGGCCACAATTCCAACAGCAGGATTCGAATTTTTTTTAAGATTTGGATGAAGTTTGAAACATTCAGAAATAACATGCCCATGGGTCTTACAATGATTACAAAAATCAGGGACTTTTTCAAATTCAACTTTTTGTAAGTAACCAAAAGCTTTAGAACCCACCCAAACTTCTTTAGCATGTTTTTTCATGATATCAACTTCGACTAACACCCTAGCCACAGACGGACGGGTTTTAGACGCAGTAGCCTGATCCGTTTGTAAGGGACGACCGAAGATTGATCCAAAAGCACGTAAAATTTTAGCATTAAAAAAATGTAACCTAAGATTAGGAAAAGAGATCCAAATGGGCACAATAGGGGATTCTTCCCTAACATCAAAGAATGGGGTCCATTTCAAAATACGTATTTGTGAAAAGAAGAATGCAATGCATGCGTGCTGTGCTGTGAAACAGGTAGTTTGGATTTCTACACCCAATGTGTACTACGGTGAACAGTGCAGGTGTGGGAAATGTGTCCTAACATGCCACATGAAAAACATCTAACACCAGGAAAAGGGTTAACTAATCTACGTGGGTGATAGTGCCTCTTCCTGGATGTATATGAAACATGTTTTGATGAACTTGCAATAGATTTTTCAAAAGGTGGCGGTGCATAAAACTGTTCAAAAGTAGGCGGTGTTTTGTTCTTTTCAAAAGCACTGATTTTCACTTTCAAAAACTCAATATGTTTATTTAAACTTGCAATTTCAAAAGTTCTTGCACTTTCATTACTTTCTAAATCACATGCCATATCATTCACTTTCTTAAAAGTAACTTCTAATTCAACATGTGATGTTTTTAACAAATCATGCTCATCAGTTAAATCAGAATATTGTTTGTTCAAATCATCGAATTCATCAAGCAAAGACATGTAATTGGAATCAACAGTGGAATGATCTTTAACTAAAACATCATGCTCTTTTTGCAAAGTCAAATAATCTAATTTCAAACTAGCATGAGTTTTCTTAAGCTTCCTATATGATGTATGAATTTTTTCAGAAACTTCAAATAATTGATCGTAAGTAAGCTCACATACCTCTTCCTGGTCAGACTGACCAGGGTGATCATCAGCCATCAGACACAAGTTTGTTTCCTCCTCTTCATCTTCAGTCTCAGAAGAGTCGGATGCAGAGTCTGCCCAGAACGCCTTCTGAATCCGCTTCTTGTCCTTTCTGAACTTTGATTTCTCCTCACCCTTCTCCTTGCTTGGGTGAGCCTTGAGCGTAGGACAATCCGCATTTATGTGTCCAGGCTTTCTGCATTCAAAACAAACAGATTCATATGAACCTTTAAAGTTTCTACTGGTCTTACCTTTGTTTCACTTTTGAAAATTCTTATTCTTCTTCCTTAGAAAGCTCTTGAATTGCCTTGTGATTAAGGCAACATCATCGCTATCAGACCCGAAAGTGCTAGCATCTGAATCTTTGGCCTTTAGTACCACTGTCTTCTCTTTCTTGCGTTCACCTGCATCAAGTTGCCTTTGGTTGACCCCTTGCTCGTAAGCAATGAGTGATCCAAGTTTTTAAACCAAAATTTTTAATCCCGCTCTGATACCACTTGAAAGTTTGATATGGATGATAAGCCCTAGTGAACTAATCCCGAGGCTAACCAAGAGGGGGGGTGAATTGGTTATTTAAAAATTTCACGACAACAATGAAAAATTTTTTCGATACTTAGCAGCAGAAATAATTAAACAAGAATGAAAAGATCAATCTCAGATATTCACCCACGCAGTTAATATCAAAAAGTAAAGTGCAGAGCTGAATCAGAAAAGCAAACCAGATTTTATAGTGGTTTGGTCAACTTGACCTACGTCCACTCCCCGGAGCCTCCCCTCCGGGTATTGCACTAAACAAAAAGTGCCTCTCCTTTTGCTCCCACAACAAGGCGGAGAAGCCTGTACAAGACCTCCTTTTCACCACACGGTGGGGCAGAGAACCTGACCTCCTTTTGCTTCCTCTTGAAGCAGGCAGAGAACCTTCAAACTCCTTTTGCTTCCGCCTGAAGCGGGCAGAGAACCCCGGATCTTCTTGCGAATGATCCTCCCACGATGAACATCAACTAGACGAAAGACGATGAGCGGAGAAGACGACTCTGATCCGTGCTTGGAGCAACCTTAGTGAATCCCTCACTAACTCCCCCTGATAAGATCTTCTCTCTCTCCCAAACTCTCTCTCTCTAGGGTTTCTCTGGAAAGGAAGGTGGCAAAAGATTTTTCTTGTTTCAAAAAAAATTCTTTTATAGGAGGGCTTAAAATTTGCCCTAAATCTCAACTAGTCGGCCAAGATCGTCCAGGATGATCGGTATATCATCCTGTACGATCAGTTCAAATTCAGCTGTTTCAGCCTGGACAATCTGGCTCTTCTGGACAATCAGTAGAAAAAATTATTCATATCGTCCCATACGATCCTGCGATCGTCCAGGACGATTAGTGCAAATCAAGGAATATCGTCCAGAAGACAGTTCGGGTCGTCCAGAGAAACTTGTGCTGGACGACAAAAAAATGACTTGATCGTCCAGGACGATACGGGTATCGTCCTGTACGATTAGTTCAAAAAGTGCCCAAATCGTCCTGAACACAGTTCGGGACGTACAGCTGAAATGCACTAGACGATCATGATCGTCCGGGACGATCCTGCGATCGTCCAGGACGATATGATCGTATCAATTAAATATTAATTACTTTCCTTAATTACCAGACTAATTTAGGCATGATTGTACTGAATCATCCAGGACGATACACGTATCGTCCGGGACGATCAGACCAAATAAATTAAAATAAAAACTTGCATAACTTGATCTGGCGGTTGAGAATTTCCGATTTGAGCATATCGTCCCGTACGATACAAAGATCGTCCAGAACGATCTGCTTAATCAGACTCACTTAACTTGGTCACCCTAATTAGGGTTTTTGTTTTTACTGGATCGTCCAGGACAATGTGAATATGGTCCAGGACGATCTGAACAAAAAATGAACAGAAACTCTAATTCACTCAAGCTCTCCCCCTGAGTGTATGTGTGCAAGGTTACTTAGCTCGGGGATCAGTTACATTACAATTGACTCAATAAAAAGAAAAATCATACATTTGACACATTTGGACCCGATCTTGAGTTGGCTTGATTTGCTCGTAATCTTTTATGCCTGAAACGGGTTAGCCAAGCAAAACACACTGGAAACATGTTTGTCATCATCAAAACCAGATTTGCAACATTGAATATCTAAAGTTTAGTCAAGACTAAGTAATTGGGTTGCCACCTAGAGGGATCCTATGTGCTTCTATGATAAGGTAGGAAAGCCTAAGGGCTAGGAGGAAATGATAGAAGACTTTGACCTCATACACAAATGAGATCAACAAGGAGTAGTATTCTACATGAATGTTACCTGACTAGCACTCTACCCATCTGTTATATCAGGGACTTGTGGATCCATTAGATAACACATATATCACACTAGGGGTGTAAACGAGTTGAGTTGAGTTTTGGCACAACCAAGCTCAACTCGTCATGCTGAAAGAGAGCTTGAACTCGAGCTCGAGTTCGACTCGTTTCATTGTAAACAAGTTTGAGTCGCTCATCCAGCCTCCGGCGCGGTCCAGTTTGTCTTCCGAAAAGCCTCCTTCCGTCCGACGCGGTTTTGCTGGTCTGATCTTTTAAAACTGCGATTGGTGGGAGAGAGAGAGATGGGTAGACCATTGAGATACGTGCATTGCAGCCGGACTTTAGAACATAGCAGGAATTCAAAATATAGGTGGACATTTATTATTAATTTTTTTAAATTATTCAAATTTAATAATTTTGAGCCAGCTCGCGAGCTCAAAAGTTGAGCCTTAACGAGCTCGAACTCTAGCTCGTTTATTAAATGAGCTCTAGTTCGAGCTCGAGCTCGACTCATAAGCTCAATAAGTTCGGCTCGCAAGCCCATCAATGAGTCGAACTTGAGCTAGCTCGCGAGCCGGCTCGGCTCACTTACACCCTAGATCACACAGCTGAATAGACATGCATATGAAAATAAGCAAAATTGAATGTCCAAACATTACCCCAAAACCTTTCTCGACTATAGATCAGTTCCTAACAGCTCTGTTTCACAACCAGTTCCCCTAAAACTACTGCTTTGACATCAAAAAAGGACTATCACAACCCAACTTGATTTGACCCACAAATAGATAGGTCAAACCGTGTTGACCTATGATAGTCAAAGCCCAAGATCTAAGTTTTAAGAAATTTTTTTTTTTACATTCACAAACCATAGAGCTTCTAAATGACTTCAATAACCAAATAAGATAAACTCATCCGCAAGTCTTTCTTTCAATATATATATATATATATATATATATATATATATATATATACTATAATTATACTATAGTGCATGGCTACAAACTATAAAAGAACTAACAAAGCACACTAGCCATGACTGTACAAAAAAAAGGGGATACTCATAAAGACTCATACATATCAGATCCTGAACGCTCAGTAACTCAAAGGGTTCTTTCCCCTTCCTTTGACCTAAAATAGAATGCAAAATAAATGTGAGCCAACATAGCTCCGCAGGTCACACCAACTGATATAAATTTCTAAAATAATTTATCTATTAAGTGTTTAACTGAATATAAAAGCACAATAAAAATATATCATACTGAGCATGATATTAATTACATATATTTAGAATAAAGTAAACAGTGGACTAAAAATAAAAAAAAATAAGCACTTCTTATATGAGAATAATTAAAAGATTTCTCTCAAGCCCTTACACCTCTCATCAGAAATAGGCCCTTATGACTCCCGTGCTAGCATAACAAAAAACAAGCCCTTATGACTCCAAATGGAAAATAAAATGGTGCACTTTTCAAACTACTTGACAAAATTTTTTCATAAAATACCTAAATATTCAGAATTATTATCTCTACAACATACAAAAAGTTACATGGTGAAAATCTAGCGATTACAAAATTATCTCCTTTTTGCATTATGAAAATATAAATTTAATTAATAAAATTCTAAAATCTCCATATTTTTTAAGATCGAGATAGACAAAGGGTCACCTACCTCAAATTAGATAACTTTCAGAACTAGGTCAATAGTGGAAAAAGGATCGTAGTCGCCCAAACCCTAGCTTTCACTCTCCTAAAATTTCCTCTCTCTCTCTCTCTCTCTAGTCGGCTGCCTTTAAGGAAAGAAAATGGGTTTCATAATGGAAATGGTTATTTTTAATATAAAATTTAGGCTAATGCTATGACACCCAACTTGCACTCCATAGTGTTCCCTCTAGAAGCACCAGGTGTCGCAGCACCCGAATTAAATTGGCAAAAATACAAAGTGATCTATGTCGCGATGTCACCTACCCTAGTGTTGCAGTGCCCCATGATAAATTTTTCAAAATTTCAAATTATACACATAGACCCATGGGACTCGCTCAAGAATAGATTCAAACCTTCACACATACAAAATATTCGAAGACACATACAAGAGGTTTCAAATACAAAACTTAATAAATTAGGTTTTTTTTTCTCAAATCGGGTCAGAACAGGTAGATTGGTATACTGTGAATCAATAGGTGTTACAAACTGGACATAGAGTTTTGAGAGGAAAATGTTGTTTGAGAGCAAAGATAGTGGAATAAATGAAGGAAAGGTAATTTCCTATTATGAAAATATCATCCACATAAAGAAGAAGATATATAGATGTTCCATTGTGAGAGTAAAGGAGGAGAGAAGGATTTAGTGTGCTGAGGTAAAAACCATGAGTTTTGAGGAAGGTGGAGGAATTTTCAAACCATTGATGAGAGGATTGTTTTAACCCATATATTACTTTGTGGAGTTTGCACATATAGTTGGGCAGAAGATGATTAACAAAGCATTAGGGTTGAGACATATATAGATCTTTATTGAGTGCACCTGGGAGAAACACATTAGATACATCGAGTTGAAGGATTGGAAAGGAATTATGAAGAATAATAGCTAAGATAAGATGGATTATAGGCATTTTAGCAATAGGGCTAAACGTCTTTGAGTAAATGACACTGTATTTTTGTTTGAAACCTTGGGTGACTAAGCAAGCTTTGTGACGCTCAATTGTTCCATTGAGATTTAATTTGGTTTTATGTGTCCAATGAAAACCAAGAATGTTGTGGTCGGGAGGTGTAGGAACCAAAGACTAAGTGTCTTCTCGCTAGAGAGCATTGAATTTTGTAGACATAGCTTGAGTCCATTACAAAAATTTGGAGGCTTGGTAGAATGAAGTTGGGGTGAGGAGTGGAGAGGTTTGGGCAACAAGTGTGAAGATAGTTTTTGGCTTGAGGGAAGGTGAGCATATGGTGGATGTTATGAGGAAGTTCGGAGGAGCTGGGAGCTAAAGTAGAGGAGTTAGCTGGTGGTGTCATGAAAAGTTATGGGGACGCAGAGGTGGATGGGAGGTTTAATGGGGGTGAACAAGATGGATTGAGTATGGGAGTATTTTTTAGAGTTTGGAAAGAAGAGATAGTGGTAGTAGAAAGCAAGGTGAATGGAGAAGGTTGTGTGGAGAAATGGATAGGAAGAGAAGTGGTGTTTGGAATTAGTTTGTAGGGAAAATGTGTTTTGTGAAAGACAACATTATGATAAATAAGAATTTCTAGTAAGTAGATTATAAGAGGGGTAGCCTTTGTGAGAAGACGAATAGCCTAGAAAGAGACATTTAGAGGAGTAATGAGCGAGTTTGTGAGTAGCTAATGGTTGCATCCAAGAAAAGCATAAGCAACTAAAATTTTTGAGAAGAGTATAAGAGGGAGGGATTTTGTACAAAAGTTGGAAGATGAATTATGAGGTATACTGCATTGGATAGAGCCTCGAGCCAGAAGGAGGTGGGAAGATTGCTAGCATGAAGAAGTGTAAGAGTGGTTTCAATGAGATGCCTGTGTTGACGTTGAGCAATGCCATTTTATTTGGGGGTGTATGGACTGCTGAATTGGTGTGTTATGCCATGAGAGAAGAGAAAGTTTTGGGGATAGTGAGAGGTATATTGACATGACCATCAGATCTTAGAAATTTAATTTTAGATTGAAAGAAATTTTCGACTATAGAAACACAATGCATAAATTTGTGTGAGGTTTTAGCCTTGCTATGAATCGAAAACAACCAAGAAAACTTTTGGAAATCATTCAAAACAATGACATAGTATTTGTATCCATTAAATGAGGCGTCTGATGAGGATCCCCGTACATTTGAGTGAATAAGTTCTAAAGGCCTAAATGCAACACAACTTTTATTAGGAAAAGAAAGCTTGTGACTCTTGGCCACACTACAAGAACAATGTTGAAGTAAAGCAGAGGAATTAAAAGATTTGTTGAGAAGCTGTGCAAGTGAAGCAAGAACGAAGGAATGTGGATGACCAAGATGATCATACCAAAGAGCAAGTGTGCTTAGCTGAGTTGATAGGGCTGTAAGAGAGGTGATCAGGGTGAAAAATGGAAGCGAATAAATACAATTAGAGCTAAACCATGGATAAGTAAATGGTTAGTCTGGATATCCTTGATTTGAAAACAAGTGGCATTAAAAGAAATGGAGTAGTTATTATTAGAGGTTGATTTTTGCATAGAGAGCAAGTTGTGAGAGAGAGAAGGGACATGAAAAAGATTGTTGCAAGTTTCTTATGGTGATAATGAGGAGTGGGGAGAAGACCTTGTCCCTTGTTGGAGATGAACAAAGAGGAGCCATCACCAATGGTATCTGAATCTGAACCAGTGTAAGGTGTAGAGAGATAAAGGTGTTGAAGATCTCCCGTGAGATGAGTTAAAAGTCCAGAGTTGAGACGCCATGGCTTCAGTGGGGGTTGGATATTAGAAAATAAGCCAGTGGATGCATATGGTGTTGAGATCTCTATATTGGAGATCTCAGCAAAGTCAACAATTTACAATATTATGACCGACCTTTGAGAAATTTTGGTAGATGGGGCATGGGGAAGTAGAGACATGTCGTCTATGTGAGAGAAGGGAGTTGAGGTCTCTACTAGCACAAGAAAGCCTTCTAAAATTAGGAAAATGTCCACTGGGCGCAACAAGGGCCATGGTAGGATTAGTGGAGGAAAGAGTTTCGGAAATGCCATTGTTTAAATTGATCTCCTCATTGCATAGTAGTGTATAAACATCATCAAGGCTGATTAGGGTGAGTTTCGTTTGAATCGTAGTATTGAAGGCTTGGTAGGATGGAGGTAGACCATTTATGATGTAAAGAACAATGTCCTCATGATCAACATTGGAACCGATGGCTACAATATTATTGACCAGTGATTTGATTGAAGAGAGGTAATGGTATATGGTGAGATCCTTCATGGTTATGTTGTGGAGTTCCTTCTAGAGTTGAATAACTCGAGATCAATTTGTAGGTTGAAGACATTTCTCCAGGGTGAGCCAAATTTTATGACAAGTGGAGAGAATGAGAATATTAGGTAAGATGGAGGAAGAGAAGGAGGAGTAGAGAGCAGCGGATAGATTTTGAAAAAAAAAGTTACCATATATTAAAAGCAGGATTTAGTGTGATATCATCCATAGCTGAAACCTTTTGCTTAGAAGGACAGAGAGTCGAACTTTTTAGATAGCTTTCAAAAATGTTGGCTGAAAAGATTTTCAAGATTTGTAATCTCTATATAGGATAGTTGTCAATGCTGAGTTGAGTGTGGACTGTGCTTTTGATATTAGACATTGATACGTCATCGAAAAATAATCTTGATCGGGCACGAATCTCGAGGAAAAACTCAAGTTGGAAACTTCAAAAATTATTTCGGAGACCATTTAAACTCCGATTTCAGCAAACTTATAGTCAAACTGAGCGTCTCGGAAATACGAATCCAACGACACCAAATTCAACTCAATCCGAGCCCAAGTGAGTCCAAATAAAGTACCCGAAGCGCTGTTGGAAGCCTCAAACAGCTATTTGAGTTACCAAACGGTCTCCGATTTTGGCGAGCTTATAGTCGAATCGAGTGGATCGACGAGACGAATCCAACGAGCCCAAGATCGTAGAATTCTGATATCATTAAGACCTTCAAACGATTGATAAACGGCTCACGATCAAGGGATTCAATATCGGCCGTTCATCCGGATCACTCCCTATTTGCCCCTGATCCCTCACATATTTACGGGCTATGCCACTCCAGAAAAACTATAAATAGCCCCTCATTTCTCTTAAGAGGGGACCCAAGCCAAGAAGAGAAGAAGAGAAGAAGAAGAGAAGAGAAGCCTAGGAGGGAACAGCTCCTCCTCGACCACCGCCGGAACTCCGCCGGAACACCGCCGGAAGCACCACCAGGCGTCCGAGGGACGCCAGAGCTCTGCCCGACACGGGAGCAACGTCGGAATTCTGCCCGACGCCGGAATTCTACCTGACGCCCGAGTGGCGCCGGACTTCTTTCCAAGTGACGCCGGAATTCTGCCGGACATTCAAGTGACGTCGAAATTCTTCTTGTCCTTGTGACTGATACTCATTGTAATCTGATCGTCTTGAATTGAAAGGACGAATCAGCCTCATGTACTTCAAACAACACTAGTGGAACTCTTTCAACTGGGCGTGGCCCCGTGGTTTTTTCCCTTTCCAGGGTTTTCCACGTAAAAATCTTGGTGTAACTATTTCGATTCTATTTGTGTGCTGGATATATGTACAACGCTGAGACGGAAAATTAAAATCTATCGCCGCGTATATTTGAGTCCGCAACAGTTTGGCGCCGTCTGTGGGAATCTTATACCACAACTTCAAGTATTGCTACGATGGTCAACAGGCGTAGCAGTCGCCTCATAGGAGCCTCCCGCTCTCACTCTCATCAATCCAGGAATCAGTCTATGAATCATAGACGCCTGATATCTGCCTCTTTATACCCCGGGGGGCAAAACGCACCTGAAGAAGGGACCTCGGGACCCTCCCTAGAAGAGAGAATTCAAAAGATGGAAGAATCTCAAAACGAGATCCTACAACTCTTGCGAGAGACTCGACAACCGACCCTAGCACCTCAGGAGGAGGTTCTTCTCCCTCGAGATCCACCATGTGTCGAAGCTGTTCAAATCGAACATCTTCAAGACGAGATTCCTCTTCCTCCACTCAGGAGGCGTTCGCAGTCGCATCAAGATAATGAACTGGCTGATACAGCAAGTTCTACCCATCCTTCGCACACAGGTCAGCAACCTCGTATTCCTTTGGACCTCCCCGAAGAGTTAGCCCGGCCACACATTGCTGAGCTCCCTCGTAATGCCCTTCGCCACGAACTGCGACGATTGGTCCGAGAAGAGTTCCCTACAGGAGGCATAAGGCAACCCCTTCGTTAGTGGGACTTGCAGGAGTCGTCACCCTTGACAGAAGCTATTCTTCAACACGCTATTCCGGCAGGAGTTAAACTACCAAGCATCGATTCCTACGACGGGACATCCGACCCGTACGAGCACATCGATCATTACAGAACCATCATGCATATCCAGCGAGCTTCGGATGCCCTCCTATGTCAGGTTTTTCCTACTACACTCAAAGGACAGGCGCGAACATGGTTCTATTCTCTTCCATCTGGAACGATCCCTTCATTCGTCAAATTGGCCAAAGCCTTCGTTGAACAGTTTGTAGCCAATCGAAGAATTGCTAAAGATTCTTCCCACCTCTCTGGGATTCGTCAAAACGAGGGAGAATCATTAAAAGAATACTTTCAATGATTTTCCACCGAGGCACGACAGATTCCAGGACTAAACCCAGAATTGCTCCGAGGGGTCTTTCTTGGAGGACTTCGTCCTGGCCCCTTCTATTCGGCACTCATGCGCGATACTGTTCACTCATATGCCGATCTGATCCATCGTGTGGAAGCACAGATATCAGCAGATGAGGCAATAAACGCTCACAGAAAATAGTTCGAGCAACCCACTGGAAAGCGCAAGGGAGCACCCGAAATGGATAATTCATCATCACAACGGAAAAAGCAAGGGAAGAGCAATCTACCTCCTAAACCCCCACTGCCACGACGAGAACCCCGACGGGAGAAGGAGTACACTCCGTCAACACATCTCGAGCAAATGTGTTGATGGCGATTCAAGATCAGGACAAAGTGAAGTGGCCGCATCCTTTGAAGCCGAATACAGGAAACCAAGATCAGTACTGCCACTTTCATCATAGTCGTGGCCACACTACTGAATCCTGTAGGCAACTTAAGGAGGAGATTGAAAGACTCATCCGTCAGGGCTATCTTCGACAGTTTATTGGGAATCCACCTACCCGAGAAGAAACTCGTCCCACTGGGGGGCAGAATCATCCACAAAGACAGCCAGTGAATAACCGGATAACGGTTGGTGAAATTGAAACAATCGCAGGAGGCCCCTTACTATCCGACCAAGTCTTTCTAACTGTGGAAGAAAACCCAACATATCTCTGACCTGAAACAATGTTTCCACTTGTTAAGGCATTATAATATGTGACTCAACCCCGCTAAATGTGCTTTTGGAGTCGCTTCTGGAAAGTTTTTAGGGTTTATGGTAACCCATAGAGGAATCGAAGTCAATCCGGAGAAGATCAAGGCACTAAGGGACATGGTGCCACCAAAGAACATCAAGGAGATCCAAAGGCTGAATGGGAGAATTGCGGCACTATCTCGTTTCCTGACACGTTCAGGAGACAAATATCTGCCCTTCTTCAAGATACTTAGAGGTGCTCGTAGCTCCGGGTTTCAATGGACAGATGAATGTCAAGAAGCCTTTGAACAATTGCGAAAGTATTTGGCATCCCCGCCACTACTTTCTAAACCAATACCAGGAGAGAGATTGTATTTGTATATGGCTGTATCTATCCAAGCCATTAGTTCAGTTCTGGTTCGAGAAGAAAATGCTATACAGTGTCCTATCTACTATGTTAGTAAGATTTTATCTGAAGTAGAGGGACGTTACCCTTTGGCAGATAAGACAGCATTGGCATTAGTTTATTCCGCCAGAAAACTACGCCATTACTTTCAAGCCCACTCAATTGGAGTTTACACGAATCTGCCGCTAAAAAGCATTCTACAAAAGCCAGAAGCATCAGGCAGTCTTGTTAAGTGGTCTGTAGAACTCGGAGAATTTGATATCCACTACTTGCCTAGACCTGATATTAAATCTCAAGCACTAGCAGATTTCGTAGTTGAATGCACCGTTCCAGTATCTGATGTACAACCGAGTGCTTCACCTTCTTCTCGATGCTGGATGTTGTACGTCGATGGAGCTTCGGGGAGTTCTGGGGCTGGGGCTGGAATTTTATTAATCTCTCCATAGAAGGTTACCCTTGAGTACGGGCTTCGACTCAAGTTCCCGGCAACCAACAACATAGCAGAATACGAGGCCCTTGTTGCTGGGTTAAGACTAGCAATTGACTGTGAAGTCCAGAACCTAATAGCCCACACTGATTCCCAGCTAGTCGCCTCTCAGGTGGAGGGGGATTTTGATATTCAAAACCCACAATTGGCTCAATATTGTAGCATTGTAAGGCTACTCTTAGCCCGTATAGGGGAGCATCAAATCATACATATCCTCCGAGAACAAAATGCAAGAGCAGACGCTCTTTCTAAACTTGCTACATCAACAACGGGGGACATCTATAAGAGAAGATGTATCGAGGAAATCCACTTTCCAAGCATTCAGGGTCCATGGGTCATACAGTCAATTGACGAGCCAAGAGAGATGTCTTGGATTGAACCCATCTTGTCTTTTCTGAAAGATGGGGTACTACCCGAAGATCCTATAGCTGCAATACGACTTCGGAGACGAGCTGCAAATTTCACCATTATCAGCAACGAGTTGTATAAGTGCTCCTTCATTGGGCCGTACCTCAAGTGTCTCCCACCATCAGAAGCTGATTACGCGCTTCGGGAAGTTCATTCAGGAGTATATGGAGAACATCTGGGAGGAAGAGCGTTAGCTTACAAGATCATGAGACAGGGATTCTATTGGCCTACAATGAAATAGGATGCACTTGAATTCACACGAAAGTGTGAAAACTGTCAACTGCATTCTAACCTCACTCATACACCCGCTCTGGAGCTTGCATCCCTTCAAAGCCCCTGGCCTTTTGCCCAATGGGGGATTGATATAATGGGACCTTTTTCCATAGCGACTGGACAGCGAAAATTCATTATTTTGGCTGTAGATTACTTCACCAAATGGGTGGAGGCAGAACCTTTGGCGAAGATTACTGAAGCAAATGCCAAGCAATTTTTATGGAAGAACATAATATGTCGTTTTGGCATTCCCGCAAAAATCATCACTGATAACGGGACACAATTCACTGGGAAGATCTTTACATCTTTTTGTAGGGATTTTCACATTCAGCTCATATACACAGCTGTTGCCCATCCTCAAACTAATGGGCAAACAGAGGTTACAAACCGAACAATCCTGAAAGGGCTGAAGACACGTCTAGGGAAGGCTGGGGGGCAATGGGCCGAAGAACTCCCCAATGTCCTCTGGGCTTATCGGACCACCGCTAGAACTCCTACAGGAGAAACCCCATATAACCTTTGCTTTGGTACAGAAGCAGTCATACCGGTTGATATCGGAGTTCCTAGCCACAGAGTTCAGACTTTCGACTTCAAAAGTAACGAGGAGAAGCTTAGAGCAAATTTGGATCTCCTCCTAGAAGTAAGAGATGAAGCCTCACTCAGAACCGCTGCATACCACCAAAGAGTTGCCCGTCACTACAATCGAAGGGTTAAACCTCGCCCTATCACTATTGGGGACTTAGTATTACGAAGCATTGAAGCTGCTGGAAAAGGCCCTCAGCGAAATAAGCTCTCCCCCCTCTGGGAAGGTCCTTATTTGGTAGCGGCTATGGTCAAGCCTGGAACCTTCAAACTGAAGGATGCTGGTGGAAAAATGCTTCCCCGAACTTGGAACGTGGGCAATCTTCGCAAATATTATCAGTAGGAGTTGATACTGCTATCTGTCTATGTGTTATGTTTGTCTTATATTTTATCTTCTCCTGTAGTCATATTATAAAGTTTTTCGTACATCCCTTATGTGTTGATTATAGAAGAACTTTTTTCTTGTATCCCTAAGTTATTCTAGGGAACTGCTATCTCATATTACGAAGCAATATGATATTCACTTTGTCGTGCTAATGTTTCTTCTCTCCAAACTCTTTTTCTGTGATTCGAGAAGTACACAATCTATATTGTATCTCAATCACTGAATGATCAATCCCAGGGGGATTTGATCCAACCTCTTCCGCACAGGTTAATGTCATCAAGCAAATGCTTTGACTAACAACCTCGGATATGTCAAGTATCCTAGGAGGATATCTTGAATATTAAAATCATTTGATGATCAATCCCAAAGGGAGTTGATCTGACCTTTTTCCAGACAGGTTAAGGGTATCGAGCAAATGCTTTCACTAATAACCCCGGATAGGTCAAAATCTTTAAAGAAAAGGAATGCCTCACATTTGTTCAAGTCAAAAGAGAGCTCACTAAAGTCCAAACTGAAGTAAAACTAAGTAAATTTCATTTGCATGTGAGAAAAGAACATCAACAACATCTTTATATATCACTGAACATCAAGTACACCAGATAGAAACATCAACATCGAGCATATATACAAGCACTAGAAAGAAAACAAAGAGATACAAAACTATATCAAAGACACCCTATAGAATCTCAACATCATCCTCGTCCTCCTCCAAGGCAAAAGCTCGCTGCAACTCACTCTCCAGCTCTTCACCACCAGAGTCCGAAGAAGCATCACTAGAAGCCTGGCTGGGAGTCAGTCCCTCGATCTCTGCTCCGGTCTTGCAATGTACTGTCCGAACACCCTTCATGAAGCCCCTGATGAAGCCATCCTCTGCACACTCTGCCTCCAAGGCCTTCACCTCCACATCATAAATATGACTGCGAGCCTCCTGAATATGGTCCTCAATAATGATCTTGAAAGCATAAGATTTCTTGAACTCTTCAATAACTGCTGACGGCAACTGCTGGGCCTCCTTCTCGGACAGTACACTCTGAAGCCTCTCATTCTCAGCCTCAAGGACTTGCTGAGCCTTTTCCTGCTGCTTGATCGTCGCTTGTGCCTCCACCAACTCTATATGCAGACGATCCATCCGTTCATTCTGAGAAGAGACTGAAGTAATCTTGTTCGCCAACTCAGTTCTGCACCCCTCAAGCTGATCCTCCACCACCTTCATCTCCTTCACTTTACTGTCATATTTCTTCTTGTACTCCCCCTGAAGGTATTTAACCTTCACAAACTCTTTGTTCCAATCGTTCAGAGTCTTGGTCATCTCAAGCTTGAAATCGGAATACTGAGACAAGAAAAATATCAGAAATATATCCCTTAAGAAATGTAAAAAAAGGAGAAGAAGTGAAGGAGAACTCACCAACTCCTCAGCCCACCGGCGGCCGATGCACTGATGGTTTAACACATCCTCTGGAATATATGACTTGGATGGAGAAGCTCGGGGACCTTTGCTAACAACTGTCAAAACTTCATCTGCCCTCTTCTTCCTCGATGCCTGCAAACCTTCCTCGCTCCCTGGTCGCTTGGAGTGGTTCTTTTGGGGGACCACTTCTGGAACTCTAGCAGACTTCTTCAACATTTGAGCATGTGATCTCCCTGCTTGAGTAGATAATCCAACCTTGAACAAGTACTCCTCATCTACATATCTACTCAAGTAACGCACCTCGTAGTGTAGAGCATCCAAATCAGGGAGTTTGAGTATCCTCAGCAAATCTTCTGCTCCGATGTGAAGGGGGACATGTAGCTCTTTCAACTTCCCCCACTTCTCCTGAAGACCCCAATCATTCTGCACATAAAAGAAGTTGCTGATCCAACCTTTCGAGGGGTCTCGAGTGCGGATATCCAATCACTTGGACCTGAATGAAATGCGCCCCTGCGCATCGCTAAAGAGACGCCCCATCCAAGAAAGACACTCTGAGGAAAGTACCACTCCGCGGTCTCTGAAAAGCACGATCAGGCCCATCACGATCGACATTGCTCTGTAGAAAAATTGAGACAAGCATACCCCACAAAGCGTCAGAATGTCGATCAGTTCGGAGGAAGGAGGAAATCGTAGTCCCGCTCGCAGACTAAATTCATACACCGTCACGTATCCAGGGGGAGGAAAGCAGGCACGATCAGTTCTGGCCGGCACCTTCATCACCAAATCATTAGGAAAATGAAACTTTTTCCTAAATGAGATAAAGGAGTCCTCAGTGACGGTGGAAATCACATCGTTAGCCTTCGGCGCCTTCTGGGCCCTCTTTGGAACTTCAGACCGTTGCGCAGGACGGTCTTCTGAAGGAACTTTAGAGGAGGCGAGATCACCCATTTTTGCTTCCTTCACTAAAGAGGGGCGCAGATCTAAGTAGGGAAAATCACCTACGAAAGACTACGGAAAGCCTCCGAAGTAGGAAGAAAAATGGAGGAAGAACGGAGGGAGGAAGGGAGAAAGCCGCCAACTTCTGCGCAAAAAGAGGGGCGCCAAGTCAAGTAGGGAAAGTCACCTACTTAAAAATGGCGAAAAGCCTCAGAATGCCAAAAGCTAGAAAGCCAGAGGAAGAAGGGAAGAAGGGGCGAGTTTCTACTAGGCCCTGGGGGGTCTATTTATAGTTTTCTTTAAGGGGGGGAGGATTCCAAAATTCTATTAAATTCCCTGAAATTTTTCAAATTTTTCGGAATTTTTTCGGAATTTTTCGGGCCCCACCACATTTAAAAAAAAAAAAAAATTTTTTTTTAAACAAAACTGGCCGGCGGTTTCTCTAATCACCGGCCAAACCGCCGGCCAAGCGGCACGGCGAAAGGGCGCGGCCAGCCAAACCGCGCGGGCCCAGCGCAGGCTGCGGGCGGGCCCAGCGCGGGCCGCGGGCGCTCCGGCGCGGTTCTGCGCCGCCGGCGGCGGCGGCGGCCGGCCGGTTCGGCCGGTTCGGCCGCCTACCCGTTCCCGGGCTCCGATTTTGGACCCGGACGGTCCAAATTCGACATTTTTTGGGTCCCCGGACACATTTTTCGGCGTTCCGGACTCAATTTTGACACTTTCGGAGCTCAACGGGGCCTCTATGATCAAGTTCGAGCAAACGTGTAATTCTTGGAACGCAAATTTTTGCGATTTTGTCAAAGTGAAAAGCCGACACATATTTTTTTGGACTCTTGGAGCTTTGACGTCCAAAAATAGGGGGGCAACTGATACGTCATCGAAAAATAATCTTGATCGGGCACGAATCTCGAGGAAAAACTAAAGTTGGAAACTTCAAAAATTATTTCGGAGACCATTTAAACTCCAATTTCAGCAAACTTATAGTCAAACTGAGCGTCTCGGAAATACGAATCTAACGACACCAAATTCAACTCAATCCGAGCCCAAGTGAGTCTAAATCAAGTACCCGAAGCGCTGTTGGAAGCATCAAACAGCTATTTGAGTTACCAAACGGTCTCCGATTTTGGCGAGCTTATAGTCGAATCGAGCGGCTCGACGAGACGAATCCAACTAGCCCAAGATCGTAGAATTCTGATATCATTAAGACCTTCAAACGATTGATAAACGGCTCACGATCAAGGGATTCAATATCGGCCGTTCATCCGGATCACTCCCTATTTTCCCCTGATCCCTCACATATTTACGGGCTATGCCACTCCAGAAAAACTATAAATAGCCCCTCATTTCTCTTAAGAGGGGACCCAAGCCAAGAAGAGAAGAAGAGAAGAAGAAGAGAAGAGAAGCCTAGGAGGGAACAGCTCCTCCTCGACCACCGCCGGAACTCCGCCGGAACACCGCCGGAAGCACCACCAGGCGTCCGAGGGACGCCAGAGCTCTGCCCGACACGGGTGCAACGTCGGAATTCTGCCCGACGCCGGAATTCTACCTGACGCCCGAGTGGCGCCGGACTTCTTTCCAAGTGACGCCGGAATTCTGCCGGACATTCAAGTGACGTCGAAATTCTGCTTGTCCTTGTGACTGATACTCATTGTAATCTGATCGTCCTGAATTGAAAGGACGAATCAGCCTCGTGTACTTCAAACAACACTAGTGGAACTCTTTCAACTGGGCGTGGCCCCGTGGTTTTTTCCCTTTTCAGGGTTTTCCACGTAAAAATTTTGGTGTAACTATTTCGATTCTGTTTGTGTGCTGGATATACGTACAACGCTGAGATGGAAAATTAAAATCTATCGCCGTGTATATTTGAGTCCGCAACAGACATAATAAATTTTAAGGAGGGGATGGGGGACTCAGCTGAGTCATGGTGATCCGATTGTAAGGGGATGGAGGGATCTGTTGTAGAGGTTGCCGAAGTTGCCATCGTTGAATGACGGAAGATTATCTGTTTTGATGTGAGAATCGCAGGTTGCTTTTAGGAAGAGCGTGGGTTTAGGCTGATGCCTCTGATGCCATGATGAAATTAATGTTCGATAGCTGCATACAGTGAGAAGAAAAAAACGGAGAATTAACAGTTTGAAGATAGAAGCTGAAACAGAAACCAAGGAATTTTATGAACTGTAGCAACTATGATTCATAGTATTTCTTTACATTACATAATAGTTAGCATATTTGTATATATATATATATATATATATATATATATATATATATATATATATATAACAGCAAGGGGAAAAGGTATATTAATTGCAGAATTTCGTTTAAGTCAACAGATAGCTGGCCTCTTGTATCTAATGTTACTCATTGCTGAATTTCGTTTCTGGAAGGTGGTTTACTAGATAGAATACTGTTGCCTCCTGCACTTAATGCACAAAATGGCAAATAATAGTTAAATGTTCACAAGAAAGATTGGACTTAATGATAGAAAGGAAATTGACAAAACAGATAACCTGCTTTGGGGGTGTTATTGGATCATTAGACTGCAGTTTGTCAGTGAAACATCAGCAATTCAATGGATGTGAGTCTGCCCAAGCACAATAATGTCGGATTCACCTTATTGGCTGCTGTTGGGAGTTGACTGGAAAGAATCCCTGATGTCAAGAACCTGACTCCAATAAGCGAGATGTTAGGTGAGGTGAGCCACGAACATCAAGTTGGAAGAGTTTGGGAAGCCAGAACAGCAGCAATCGAATTGTTGAAGGCTTGGGAATTGGTAAATAGCAGATCTCTGGAAATCTTGGACTGCTCCAGATCCAGGAGGCCTTGAACTGCTCTCAGTTTCAAGGGAAAGGGGCTTGGGCATAAGGCAAACCAATTTGTGAGATCTTGGTCCTCAGTATGGCTTCCTCTCCCCACTACCTCTACACTAGATAACGGAAAATCCATCCCTAGAGCAGGGAAATCCTTCCCAAACAGGTTAAACATGAAATCTATTGCCCATAAGACTTAGAATCAGTTTGGGACAGCTGCAGTATTTTATAAAATTGGTTTTAAAATTATTGTGGGGAAAACAACTTAACTAATTTAGTTATAAAATACAATTTTTCATAACAAAATTTTTTTATAAATAGTGAGAAAATATAAAAAAGTAGTAGACAAATGAAATTGTAGAAAAACAAAACAACCAGAAAGCTATCCCAAACAAACCCTTAGCTATCTATGAAAGCCAAAAAACTATAATGAAAGCTAATTACTAAATTACTCTTAATAAAAGTAAAAGCTAAAAGAAACTTTAAAAGAAATAAAAACAAGAAAAATAAATAAAATAATCAAAACTTTTAACCACATCACATTTGATAATTAAATGCAAATAGATGAACTCGCAATTATCCAAAACATCATTGAAAGTAACATTCATATGCATTTTTGTCACCAAAATAAAATTACTCAATTTTAATCCAAATATAACAAAATAGTCTTCAAAACCTCTACAAAAGTTCCTACTGTATTATGACCCTGATAGCATTACTTGTTATCAATGTTTGCTTGTTGTTTGCCCTTGTATCTATCTCAAAAAATTATAGTTCTTCGCAACTATAGGTACTTACTATTATTCTTGTTTTCACATTATATAGCTTTTGAGTGATCTTGGGAATGAATTTTATGAGCATCTAAGAATTTCATAATTGTAATACAAGTTTTGATTTCAATCTTAAAGAGAAATACTCTCCTTCTTTTCCTCTTCAAATTGCCCGTGAGCTGTAGGAGCTAGGCCATGGTTCTATGAGCTGTAGGAGCTAGGCCAAGACATTACTTTCATGACACCTAAAAAAGCTTGGAATTGAAGACCAATTGATTACTCTATGCTAAGGGTCTTTCGAAGCAAAGCTTACCCCACATCAAGAAGGACAATCAAGAGATAAACATCAATGTGTTCTCAAAGAACTGCAAAGGTATGGACATGTTTATCCATATCATATTATTTTGTTTTAGATTTCATGAATGTAAATGAACTAAATTCTATAATAAGCCATGGAGAGTGATGAAAGAAGTCAATGGAAACAAGCTATACAAGAATAAATGCTATTATTAAAGCAAAACAACACATACAAATCGTTGGACAGACCTAAAAACCAAAAAGCAATTAGTTCCAAGAGGTTGTTCAGAAAAAGTGAAGGTTGTACTGAATTCAAAGGAGTTAAATTCAAATCAAAATTGGTTGCAAGGAAATGTATCAACTATAAAGAAGCATTCTCTCCAATTGTGAGACACACAACAAACATGGTTTTGCTAGTCATAATTACTCAATTTAACATGGAGCTTGATATGAATATAGCATTTCTACATGAAGTATTTGAAGATACACTATACATAAACAAACTAATAGCTTCATTGAAGAGAGAGAGATAAAAACCTTGTATGTAATCTTAAGAATTCTTGTATGAACTTAAGCAATCATCAAGAATGTTGTACATGAAATTTGACGAATAAATATTAAAGATTGATTTTAAAATAAATGACTATGATTATTATGTTTATTCCATGGAGTATTAAAATGGTTTATCTCCTTTTGTATGTTTATGACAGGCATGGTGACAATAATAATAAAAGATAAAGAATGTTTCAATCTAAGTTCGGAATGAAAGACTTGGGTCCTACAAAGAAGATTTTTGGAATGAAGATAAAAATGATATTTTCTAATAAACTCTTTCTATCCCAAGCTTCTTACTTGAAAAATTGCTTACGAGGTTTTAAGTGTAGGGTTCAAAAGTTATTCTAGCACCTTTGGCTCTGCATACAAAGCTAAGCAAAGATCAGTCACCATCAAATGATGATGAGAGGATCTACATGTTGAGAGTTCATTACAAAAATGGTTGCGGATACCTTACCTAAAAGCAGCTAAGATAATTATGTATGTGATAGTATGCAACATACCTAATTTAACACATGGATTAAGTGTGCTAAGTAGGTATATGATTGACCCAAGTAAGAACTATTGTGAGGTAGTGAAATGGGTTTTAAGGTATATTAGTGGAGAATATAAATTTTGATTGAGATACACATGTAGCTTCGCATGAAGAGAGAGTTGAAGGTTATGTAGATTCTTAATTGGCAACAAATATGGACACTAGAAAGTCATTAACTTTTCCTTTCTCAATCAAAATTTTAAATTCAATCTTAATGAAAATTTTTCTCTTTCTTTCTCCCTTCCTCTCTTCGTCTTCATGCTTTTTATGTGTTGAAGGTACCAAGTTGAGCAGATCAGTTGACCTTCTTCCCCAACACCATGTTGTTATCGTTATCTTCCAGATTGTTACTATTACTTTGAATGCAAGTGGCTAGGCAAATTTGCTCAAGCAATTTTAATCATTAGCTGTTGTATTCAATTGTTTAGGAAGCAAGAATAAAAAAGGCACTTGCGAATATTGCAGTCAAAGAGAAAATTCAAGAACCTGAATCATGGGGAAGAATAATGTTAATTGTAGCAAAGAAGCATTGATTTCAGCAAGGATTTTGATCAATAAATACTAGAAGGTATTTTCATTCATTCCAACTTATTCTTAGATCATCTTCAACATATTACCTCCACTCTTCTTATATGTGTGTATTTTAATGACAAAAACTAATACAACTAGTCAAAATTATATTTTTCTGCATGCCTAATATAGGTGGCACAACATATTATGAATGATGAACATATACTAGGTTGTAAAATCAACTGGATAGCTCAAAATTTTGAGCAAAAAGGAGATCGGTAGGGGTTAATACATAAGTATTACTTTTTGTATTTTATGAAGGAAATCATTACTTTTGAAAAGAAGTTCATTATATGCTAAATATGAATTAGACCATTTAAATAATGTAACAAAGCTAGCTAAAAGAAATCAAAAAATAAGCTTAAGCTTCGCATCTTAATACACAAACATGCCATCATCTTCGCTGGAGGACAAATTTATTGAAATAACTCACATATCCTACATATTGAAAGAGTTATGGTGGAAAATTAACAAGGTAAATGTTATGAGATTTATCTATCTTATTTATAGAGAAGCCAATAGCTATAGACAAACCTCTCTAATGTGTGCAGTCAGTACACCACAACTTACAATATGCATTAGGGGAAAAAAAAATGTGATTGAAGAGGAACGACTTAGGCTTCGTATGGGACGGCTTTCTTACTGCTTCTAAAAGAAGCTTTCTAGTGCAAAAATTTTAATTTTTGCACAAAAAAGCTGCTTTTAGAAGCAGTAAAAAAGCCGTCCCAAACAAAGCCTTAGTCTTATCATTATGGTATATTTAATCTAATGCTAAAACTCCTTTGGAAAGGAAAAAAGTTTGGACAATAGAATAGCCAGCTATATAGAAAAGGTATGAAAGCACTTTAGCATTAAGAAAAAGAAGAAATAATAAAGTTAGTTTTCCCATGATAAAAGAAGTGAACATATTAAGGAAATTATTCTAGATTGCTATTGAGAATAAATCACCAAAGTATCAAGCAATAACCACATGCATATGAGAGAACAAAATAATTCATCTATACTCAAGGAGTGCATCAACATAACAGAGTGTCATAGTAAAATATAAGAAAGTTTGAACTGTAACAACCCAACCTGATTTGACCCACGGACAAACAGGTCACACCACGTTGAATTGTGATAGGCCAGACCCATGATCAAAATTTTGGGGAATTCCTTTTAGATTTCTTCATTTCAAAATTTAACAAATATCAAATCATCTAATTTAACTTTTAATACACATATAATAAACTCTTCCACAAGTTTTTATTCTTTTCATTCATCATCAAAATGTATTTACATCATTTACATTATAGTATATGACTACAGTCCAAAATAGAATAAATAAAATAAACTAGTCATGACTATACAAAAATTAGAAAATATCTCTATAGACTCAAACAGATCAAAACATGAAAACTCAGCTACTCAACTGGCTCTTTCCCCTTTTCCTGACCTGAAATAAAAAGCATAGTAGGTGTGAGCTAACACGGATCGATAGGTCACACCCACTAACTCAAATTTCTAAATATTTTACTTATTAAGCATTTAACTAAGTTTAAAAGTAGTTATCCAAATTTATAGTACTGAGCATAATCTTAATTCTAGACAACTGAAATAAAGTAGACCATAATATAAGTAAAACATATTATGTACTAAAAGTAAATAAATAAATACTTCATATATCAAAATAGAAAAATAATATATTTTCCTCATGCCCTTATCCCTCCCATCAGAAACAAGCTCTTATGACTCGGCATATCAAAAAGTATGCTCTTATAACTCCCAATGCTTAGCATATATCAGATATTTAAAATTTCAGGCCCTTATGACTTCCTGTGCATATAGCACTAAAATAGAACTTTCAACCCAGTCAAATCTCTTCAAAATCATACATTTCAAGAAGATAAGAATATAATTTATTATAGTACAATAAAAGAAATGTAAATAAATAGATTTTAGAATTTAACTGAATGCCTCAACAGTAGACAACAAAACTATCTACTATGTAGTATTTGTATAATTTTAGAATATAACTAGAATATCAGAGTTTATTCAGAACTTTATTTTGAAGAAGTTTTTATCATACTGTAATCTTATTTTTTGGGTACCAAAATTATTTTTTAATCTGCCAAAACCCTACATTTTTTATTTACCTAATAAAAATTTCCTAGAAAATACTTATATGTTCAGAACTAATGTATCTATGACATACATAAAGTTATGCAGTGAAAGTTTTAAGGGTACAAAGTTATTCCCACTTTTGTGCTACAAAATTATAATTTAATTCAAAAAATCCAAAAAATTCCACAATTTTGAAAACCAAGATAGCTGAAATGTAACCTACATTGATCCGAACATTTTTTTTGAACTGGGCTGATAGTTGAAAATGGGCCAAAGTCACAAAATCGAACTTTATTTCTCTAAAATCTCTCCCTTTCTCTCCCTAAAAAAATTTTAGGTTTTAGAAAATGATTGTGAAAATGATTTTGGATATTTTTATTAAAATTTGACCTAGCGTCGTAGCGCTTGACTTTGCAGCACCGTAGTGCTTTCCACTGGAGAGCACAGTGCCATAGCGCTTGACCCAACACTACAACATTAATTCATTTTCTCAAAATTGCAAGAGATCAATGCCCTAGTGTTTCCAGCCCAACACCATAGTGTTATAATTAGGAAATTCCAAAATTCTCATAAACATGCATTTAGACCTCCGGAACCCACTTCAGAATAGATCAAACACACTTAAGTACCCAAAAAACTTACAAACACATGCAGAAGACATGAATGCAGAAATTTCACTTACTAGACTAGGTCAAAATAAGTGCATCAACTCACATGTTCAATAGATGTTACAATTCTCCCCTCCTCAGAAAAATGTCATCCTTGACATTTCAAATCTTAGATCAATAGATTAGATCAGGGTATAACTATCTCATCTTAGATTTTTTCTCTCAAGTGGCTTCTCTTTCAATCATGTGCTTTCACTATACCTTAACCATTAAGAACTGTTTATTTCTTAATCTTCTAACATCATGTGCTAAAAACCTTTCAGGTTCTTCTGTATAGCTCATATTATACAGATACATATTTTTTAGAATCGAATACCCATTTCCTTGGAGATGATAAATCAAACTAGCAGATGATCCATTTAGAGATGCCCCTAAAAGACAAATTTCCAAACACAGAGCAACGATGCCAATACCTGGACAAATCCACAAGAACCCCACCATGAAAATAGTCATGAGCATAGTTGCCAAAAAGTTCAGCTCTAGGCAAAAGAACACAACAACAACCCTTGAAAATATATAAAGGGAAAACCCAACACAACAAAAGAAGACTACAAGAAGATATATTAGGCCCAAAATACCAACAAACCCAAAAATCCACCAAATACGGCAAGTAGAAAAACCCAGCCATATAATATAAAGAGAATATATGCCACATGAAAATAACCAGGTTAAATAAGTAAATCAAATAAATTAAAGGGACAACTAGAGCAGGAAACTCAGAGAAAGACCAACCCACCAAAATTGAGTAGAAAAATAGACATACAAAGGGAAACATAACTGATAAAAAAAATTTAAATATCAATCATAAAAAACATCTACATAGAGCAACTATTCATAAAAACAAAATTGTAACCGGAGGAGGATGTAGAGACATATATTGATAGAAAAAAAATGCACAAAGTAACCAGTTGACTAAATATCTCTAGGAGGATGAAAAGCACCCTCCCTAAAAAGATATGCATATAAGTAAAAATTTAAAATTAAAAGTAGATATGTAATACAGCAGAACAGAACATACCATATGGACCATAAAAGTATCGGAGAAGCAGCACAGGTGTAAAAGACTAAAATAATTGAAATAACAGAATTTACAGGAGCGTGAAAGAAGAGCAGATATGTGCATCCAAACAAAATGAACCAAGTTATGTTCTATTATAAGGCATACCCAAAGCATCTTATCTCATCATCCCATTCGACAATCTATGAGAGGAGCCCTTGTTAAAATATTTAACATTCAAAAGAGTCAAACATCTTTTAGCTAGCCATTCAACACAAAAATTTCCTTCTCTCCAAATATGAGTAATGCTATGATTTACTCAAGATAAAGCATACATAGTTTTGGAGAATAGGTGATAAAGAATAGCATTTTGACAATACTTGGAGGATAATAAGAAACAAGCACTTAATAATTCATTTCTATCCAGATGCTCGTCATGTTATTGGAGATACATAAATTAATGCCAATATATATAACACTTAATTTAGCAAAAATGGCATTACATTTAGGAAGAGGGGAAGCAAAAGCATATAAAAGATCTCTTTTATAATCTCTAATTAAACCACCATAACCAGAAAGCAGATGAGAAGAAGACCCATCAATATTAAGTTTAACTTGATCCCTATTAGGTTTCATCCAATGAATAATCTTGAGGGAAGGATCTAATATAGAATGATAAAAACTAATATTAAAGAAAGAAGAACATGAGTTAATCCATTTAAAGTGTTTTTGATTAAACCTCTTAGCAATGTAGAGCTGATGAATCTTATTTTTAAGACTAAAGATAATTCTATTAGAGGTCATTTTTAAACCATTGTACTTGCGACTATTCCTTTCAAACAATAAAATCTAAAAGATGACCATTGTAATAATTGTGAGAATATGACCCCTAATTCTATTAGCAAATAAATTAGAAAGGAAGGAAAGTCAGTTATTTACATTAAATTTGAAACACACTTGTAATTCATTCTCTAGACTATGGAGGAAACATGCCCATTTAGAAAATCATGATTCATAATTTTTTTTTAAAGAACATTCACATTTAAACACCATAGAAATGCCCTTGTTAATTAAAATGTTATCCGCAAGAACAAAGCTTGTAAAAACTCTCCAAGTAAATAAGGAAATATAAGTAGGGGTGGTAGAATTTCAAATTTTACTAAAAATTTTATTACTTTGATGTTGTAATCTGAAGGAATTCCAAGCCCCCTTGAAATTGAAATAACCATTCATAGAAAATTTAAAAATAGGAAAGTCTTTGGTATTAGGATTTAAAGGAATATCACAAATCGTATTGACTAGGTTATGAGGAAGATGGGAAGCAAGATGAGTAGTACACCATTTACCATTCAAGATGACATTAGAAACCTTTAAAGTAGAGGTGGAATGAGTGTTAAAAAAGATTCAAGGGAGCCAAAATCAGTCCAATTGTCCTGCCAAAAGAAAATGGAAGAGTTGTTCCCTAACCCCTAGATAATAGACCTCTCCCCCTAACATTTAGACTTGCACATTATATTCCAAGTAGATGAATGCCCCTTCTTATAAAAAGCATTATTAGGATGCATGTTTTTATAATATTTGATGATCATGAAGTTAGCCCACAGAGATTTGTTACATCTAAACTTCCACCACAGTTTATGAGAAAAAGCTTGAACCATATCCAAAATAGATCTGCAACCCAGACCTTCTTCATTCATAGGAGAGCTACAAGAGTTCCAAGAAGACAAGTGGATTTTTGGAACTAGTAGATGTACCCCAAAAGAAAATATTCACGATTTTGTCCGGCCAATCTAGAACAAACATCTAAAGTAGGATTGATAGTGTGGAGCAAATAAATAGGTATGGAGCATAAAACACTTTTAATCAAAATCAACATAGCACCCATGGATAATAATTTGAATTCCCAAGCAGAAGATTTCTTTTCAATATTAGCAAACATTTTGTTAAAGATGAAGGTTCTTTTATGACCCTTGTGAAGAGGGGTCCAAAGATTGTGAAGAGGGGTCCAAAGATAGTAAAGAGCATAAGTGAGATTTGAGTCTTTTGACATCATTTAAGGAGCCCTTATAGAATAAAATTATATCATCTGTAAAGCATAAGTGAGAAATATTAATGCCACCAATTTTTTTGTAGGCCAAGCCTTTAAAATTGGTGTAAATATACTGCAAACCTCTGGATAAGTATTCAATAGCAATAATATAAAGGGTAGGAGAAAAAGGGTCACCTTGCCTGACACTTAGTTGGATTTGAAAAATCCATGAGACTTTCCATGATGAGGATAGAAAACCAAGCATTTTGAATGATGTTCTTAATGAGAGTCAAGTTATTATTATCAAAGTCAAATAAGTGCATGGTGTTAAAAATAAAAGACCAGGAAATATTATCATAAGCCATAGCAACATCCAATTTACGAATCAAATTGTGAAAATTATCAATTCTTGGGCAAGCAAAACATTGTCGAAAATATCTCTACCTTTAACAAAACCCGTCTAATTCAAAGAAACAATTTTAGGAAGAATAGAAAACATTCTACAAGCTAAGATTTTAGAAATGAACTTATTAAAAGTAGTATATAAACTAATGAGTTTAAAATCATTCCAGGTAATAGCATTAGCACACGTAGGGATAAGAACTAAAGTAGTAGAACTACTAAGAAACTTAGGAATCATAAAGCCATTTAAAAAATCCAAGATAGCTTTACAAAAATCCTTTTTAATGATCAACCAACATTTTTTAAAGAAGTGAATAGTAAAGCAATCCAGACTAGCAATATAGTCTTTGTTCATAGCCATGATGGTGTTATAAATTTCCAACTTATTAGAAGATTTAGATAAATTAAAATTATCATCATTAGAAATAAGAGAAGGAATAATATGAGGATTAAAAATATCCAAAACATCCTTACACTGACCCAATAAGTCGTTAAAGTGAGAAATAGTAGTGGCACATATGGAATCCTTATTATCAGCCCAATCACTAGAATTCAATTTGATTTTATTAATAAAGGCACTTGATTTTTTTGTTAACAAGAGCATGAAAATATTTGGTATTCCTCTCACCATCCAAAAGATGTTTAGAAGCTTCCTTTTGTTTTCAAAATGCCTCTTCCCTATTTTGGAGGTCATAAAGAGTATTTTTAGAAAAAATCAGAGCATCATTATTCACCTCACAATTGTTAAAAGTACAAATATTCTCAAGCCTACTCACCTCCTCCTCAGCTTTGAGGATGTTAGCAAAAATATTACCAAAAATATGTTTATTCCACCTTCTAAGCACTTGTTTATAACGCTTCAGTTTCAAAGAAAAAGAAATAATAACATTAGGATAGTTTATGCAAAATAAAGGAGCCATCCAATTATTTTTGACAACATTAAAGAAGTCCATAGATTGAAGCCATATGTTCTGAAAATGAAAAGGAATAAAGCCCTCTTCATTAAGCAAATTAATTTTAGCCAATAGAGGAGCCCGGTCAGAAGTTGTCCTACTAATATGTTTAATAAAAGTATTTGCAAAAATAACTAACCAATCATTGTTGAATAAAATTCTATCTAGTCTTTCTCATATTTTACCGTTAGACCAATTAAAACTAGAACTAGTAAAACCAATATCAGAAAGTCCACATTCAAGAATCATATTATTAAAATCATCGATATCATCCAAAATAGGGGAGCCACCCAATTTCTCAGAAATAGAGGAAATAATATTAAAATCTCCTCCAATAAATAAAAGACCTTTATAACAGTTTGAGAAAATCATATACTCTTTGCCATAAGTTTAGACTACCAGATTTAAAGCATTTAGCATAGATAATAGAGCCCATAAGAGAGATATTAAAAAGGACAAATTGTAATGTAAGACTTGGTTAAAATATCCCATAATAGAAAGCTTTAAAGAATCATTCCAAAATAAACAAATGTTTTTCTGAAATATTAAAATAGGAAGAGTCAAAACACAATTACCTTTGACAAATTAATAGTATGAAAGCACCATTCGTAGGTTCAAGAATAGCTAAAAAGAAATATTGTGAATTCTACATAAATTACATAAATGATAACGAGTATCCAATTTACCAATGCCTCAAATATTCCAAATAAATTTACATAAAACTTCTAGGATCACTAGAGCCTCTAATCTCTCTTCTAATGGTTAAAGCTATTGTGTGGAATATTAGGGGTGTGGGAGGCTCTCTATCTAAAGATAGAGTTAAGAATTTGTGCAGGATTCATGGTGCTTCTTGTCTGGTTTTACTTGAGCCTTTGATTTCTGTTGATAAGTTGGATTCTGTCCGTATTAAATTGGGATTTGATAATTCCTATGCCAACTGTACCAATAAAATCTAGATTTTTTGGAAACATTTTATTAGTTTAAATGTTATTGCGGATTTGCCTTAGATGGTTCACACTAATATTCTTGTTAATCAGACGTCTTGCTATGCTTCCTTTGTTTATGCTTCTTGTTGTAGGATTGGTAGGAAGGATCTTTGGGAGCAAATTACCAATTTTTCCTCTTCTATTACTCAGCCTTGGTTTGTTGGTGGGGACTTTAATTGTATTACTAATGCTGATGAGAGAGTTGGAGGTAAATCGCTTAGTTTTCATGCTATGTGTGAGTTCAATGATATGATTATGAATAGTAATTTGCATGACATCGGTTTTACTGGGAACAATTTCACCTGGAATAAGGGTAACATGTGGCAAAGATTAGATCACATTTTATTTAATAACTATTGGATTTCTTCTCACCCTTACACTTATGTTGAGCATCTTACTCGTACTTTATCTGATCACTCTCCTTTACTCTAAGTATTAATAACTCTAATATTAATAAAGTGCAACCTTTTAGATTTCAAAACATGTGGCTCCTTCATGAGAATTTTATGGCTTCTGTGCAGAGCAATTGGGAAGCTCCCTTATTCCCTTCTGATAATGTTTATGGTATGGTCAGACTTTGGCTCAAACTTAAAAGGCTTAAGCAAAAACTTTCTTGGTGGAACAAATGTGTTTTTAAGAATGTTTTTTCTAATATTTTAAATGCTGAAAAGCTGTTGATGAAGCGGAGTCGAATTACATGCAGAACTTGTCTTTTGAGAACTTAATTTCTTAATGATGCTAAAAATTGCTTGTTTAAGCTGCAGGAAAAAGAAGAAGCCTATTGGAGACAAAAGGCCGCTTCTAAATTTCTTGTGGAAGGCGACCGCAATACCAATTACTTTCACAATATTGCCAATCATAACAAAGCTAGTAGATTTATCCATAAGGTTACTTCTCCTGATGGTAATGTTTTGGAGAATTCTGATTTGATTGTGGATTCAGGTATTGATTACTTTACTAAAGTTTTTAACTCTAACTTCCAATCGGATCTTAATACTGATTTCTCTTTCATTCCTTCTCTTATTTCTATGGAGGAGAATATGATGTTAACTAACATTCCTACTGAAGATGAAATATGGATTACTGTTAAAAACATGAATTCTGATTCTGTGGCTGGCCCTGATGGTTACACTAATAAATTTTTTCAAAACTCTTGGAATATTATTAAGGAGGACATTATTAATGCTGTGATTGATTTTTTTAGGGGTAATCCTATCCCTAAATTCTTTACTACCACCTCTTTAGCCTTAATTCCGAAGGCTAATAGCACCAATTTTTGGAATGATTTTCATCCTATTAGCTTATGTTCTTTCTTTAATAAACTTATCGCTAAAATCTTATCGGGTAGGCTTGCTTTTTTGCTTCCCAAAATCATCTCTTTGGAGCAAACGGGGTTTGTGAAAGGTAGGTCTATATTCAATAATATTTTACTTGCTCAAGAATTAGTTCATGATCTTAATGCTAAAATTATTGGTGGTAATATTATTTACAAAATTGATATTACCAAAGCTTATGACAATCTCAATTGGGAATTTCTTTATACTATTTTAAGACTCTTTGGTTTTAATGTGCAAGTTATTAATCTTATTAAGAATAGTATTGAGTTTTGTTATTTCTCTATTATTATTAATGGTAAATCTTATGGCTTTTTCAAATCTACTCATGGTATTAGGCAAGGAGATCATCTATCTCCTGCTCTTTTCGTTATTGCTGTGAAATTTTTATCTCGTGGTATTAATAATTTGTTTAGAAATCATCCATCATTATACTTTAAAACTCGTGGTGGGTTTCCCATCACTCATTTGAGCTTTGCGGATGATTTCATTATTTTTTCCAATGGATCCATTAAAATGATGCACATTCTCTTCAAGTTTCTTACTTCTTTTCAAAATGCTAGTGGTTTAATTATCAATGCCTCTAAAAGTTGTTTTATACCTGCTAAGTCCATTTCCTCTTCTCGCATCAGTACCATCGAAAGAACTTTTGGCTTAAAAAGGAGGCTTCTTCCTTTAAAATACTTAGGATCTCCTCTCTACATTGGGAAGAAAAGGTCCCAATTATTTGATGATATTTTTTCTACTATCCATAAGAAACTCTCCTCTTGGGCTTTTAATTTTCTTTCTTATGGTGGTAGGTTGGTCCTTATTAAGCATGTTCTTTGTTCCATTCTGATATATTTGCTTCATACTTTATGTCCGTCGTCTACTGTTTGCTCTAGATTGAAGACTTTATTTAATAAATTTTTGTGGAATTCTAAGGATGGCAATCATACCATTATTTGGGGGTCCTGGAGCAATTGTTCTGGTTCCATGGATGAGGGTAGATTAGGTTTGAGAACTTTTTCGGATATGGTCTCCACCTTTAGCCATAAATTGTGGTTCAATTTTAGAGCTCATAAAAGTTTATGGGCTATATTTATGGTTTCTAAGTACTGTGCTGAGAAACATCCTTTAAATTGTTTTTTTAGACAAGGTGATTGCTCTAATTGGAAAAGGCTTTGCAACATCAAATGGGAAGCTGAGGATTTTATTCAATGGGGGTTGGGGGCTGGGAATATTTTTTTCTGGCAAGATAAGTGGCTTGGTAATTTCTCTATTGACAATCTCTTATATACTCACTCTATTTCTACTTACAAAGTTAAAGATTTTATTCTTAATGAGAGATGGAACACTTCTTTACTTGCCTACTTTGTGCTCAACACTATTATTAAGTTAATTCTTAATATCTCAATTCATTTGGAGGATGAGGATTGTATTATGTTTAACTGCTCCAATGATGATAAATTCAACACCAATCAAGTCTGGCACTCTATTCGGCATACTTTACCTAAAAATAAATTATATTTGGCTTACTGGCATGCTAACATTCCCCCTACTTACTCCTTTTCTTATGTGGAGGATTTTGCATGAGTATCTTCCTTTGGATTCCACTTTATTGAAGAAAGGTTTTTATATTATCTCTAAGTGCCAGTGTTGCTTTCACATTGAAAACTTAGTTCATGTTTTTGTTTAAGGCCCTATTGCCATGAGAGTTTGGTTTTATTTTGATAAGATGTTCAATGTGTTGTCTACCTCTAGGTATAACTCTATTTTTAATCTTCTGAAAGATTGGTTTATTCCCATTAAGGGACATATTAGGAACATTCTCCCTGTTCTTATTTGTTGGTTTTTGTGGAATGGTAGGAATGCCTCCAAACATGACAATATTAGGATGGATGCCTTGAGTGTGATTGGCAAAATCAAGAATAAAATTTCTCAACTTTATAATGCCAAGTTAATTACTGCCACCTCCTTTAAAGGTGTTCTTCATGTGGCCAATGATTTCGATTTGGATTTTCATACTTCTAACGCTCGTGATAATGCTAGGATTATTTTTTGGAATAAGCCTGTGGAAGGTTGGTTCAAACTCAACACGGATGGGTCCATGAATCTTATTAAGGTGGGCTGTGGTGGTCTGATTAGGGATTCTAATGGGTTTCTGATCTTGGCTTTTGCGGGTCCCTCCAAGGCCACCACTGCCATCCATGCTGAGATTGAGGGTCTCTTGTTTGGGATTCAACTCTGCTTGTCTCTTGGTATCACTAAAGTTTGGATTGAGATTGATGCTTTAATTCTGATTCATTATATTAAAAATAACAACTCTTCCAATCCGGCTGATTTTTATATGATAAGGGACATTAGATATTTGCTCTCTCGCATTACATATAATATTTCTCATATTTTGAGAGAGGGAAATGCTGTTGCTGACTCTCTGGCTAAAAGTGGTTATAGTTTGACTGATTTTATTGAGTACAACAGCTATACTCTCCCCAAGGTGATCCAAGGTTTAGTGAGACTTGATCGGTTGGGTCTTCCCTATATTCGTTGTAATTGATATTTCGCCTACTGGGGTTTTTGTCTGCTGGGTCTTGTTTCCTTCCGGTTACTTTCTCTTATGTTGTCTTCTATTTTTTTGGGTGGTTTTTGCTTGTTATCTGGAGGTTGTTGTTATGTCTCCCTGGTACTGGATGGTTCGGGTTTATTGGTGTTGGTTCTCTTTGGTCTGTTCTTGATCTCTTTTGCACATCAACCAGCTGCAGCTGTCTCTATCGTTTGCTGATTGTTCGTTTTGTTGTGGGCTGCTCTTGGTTTCTTGTTTCTTCTGCTTTGCGTTTTGATGGAGGCTTCTTTCGTTCTGCTGGTTATTTCTCTTATCATCGTTCCTGTTTGGTTTCCTGGGCTTTGGAGCTCTTGGCCTTATTGGTGTTACTCTGTGGTGTGCTATCTTATTATCCTTGCTGGTGTTGCTGATGTCTCTTGGTGCATGTATCTTCTCCTTAGCTATGTTTGGATGCCCATTATTTACCTAACCCCTGTCATCTTTTTGACGGAGCCGAGGTCTGAGAACTACATTAGGAGGCAACACAATTATTGTGATAATATTTACAGCTTCTTTTCTTTATTCTGGCTTTTAATTTTACTGTTTATAATCGGTTATTACTTTATTAGGATTTCCTTGCTTTTAATATTTTTGTACAGTATCCTTGCAGGCCTGTTCTCAGGTTTTTGGAGACTTGTTCTCGTTTTGTGCAGGATACGGATTTGGTTGGGGAGCTGGGTTGACAATGCTGATGGTGGTCTCCCTATTTTTGATTTCACTAGAATGTTATTAGGTAGCTATGTATTTGTGCTTAGTAGGGAACTCCGGCTCCTAGGTTCTTTTTTAACTTTTTCTGTAGCTCTTCTGAGCAATAGTGGGCTGGAGGTCCCTTTAAGGACCTTGTACCTCTTTTTTTGATATTAACACGTAGGCCCGACAGAGGGTTTCCCCTAAAAAAAAATCATAAAAATCATTAATGGTAAAAGCTTGAGATCTAGTAGCTCTTACAATAGACACATTATCGTCGAACCTTTTCTTTTTGTTTTTCTTTTTATCTGTAACAACCTTAAAGTCATCAAGAGGTTCATGAAAAACCTTGGAATTTTACTCAATCGAACGTTCATTATTTTGTGGTTCCTCAGAAGAATTGATTTCCCCTTCCTCCCAATTCGAATCAGTATCACTCGTGAGAGATAAATCCTCCAAATTATCTCTAGGAGGGATGTAAGAAGAAAGTTAATTAGGGATAGAAATAATAGGTAGCAAGTTAGAGACATCAAGGCTACCCAAAATTTTCTCACAAATAGGAGAGTTAGTACTTAGAAGAGGAAGAATTTCTATATTTAATTAATGTTAGCATTATCAACCATATGATTAATACCAACCAAACATCCCAAAGGGTCCTTTAGAGAAGTAATAGGGGAATCATTAACATTCATGAGAGCATCAAAAACCAAGATAGGGTTAACATCAGTCACATTAACATTAATTTCAATTCTAGGAGTATGAAGTAATAGATTACATGCAGTAGCATTTTTTGGGGCCATAATTCCCTCAATAACATGAATATTAGAAATAGTAGTGGTATCATGAGGAGGGGCTAAAGAAACATTTTCCTTCAAAGCATTTGGCATAGGTTTAGGATTAGCTATCAATTTTTGTTTTAAGTGAGTGTTTAGGAGGTAACAATAATTTTTTGATGGCCTAGAGTTTTTCAATGCTCATAAAAAGGTGAAAATTTCTCAATCACAACATTTTGTACATACCTGAATTTTTTTGGCCCAAGCCACATTTATTAGGATAATGTTTTGTAATGTCTAACTTCACCAAAACATGAGCAACCAAAGGTCTAGTACCATTTGCCATAGCATTATGAGTTCTTAGAGGACAATCAAATAAAAAACCTAATTCATGCAAAATCCAAGGATAAAATAAATGGGTCCAAAGATCAAGGAAGGAATCCCAAATAGGGATGATGGGGGATTCATCAGAAATGTTAAATAAGGTAACCATTTAACAAATTTCATAAAATTGTTGTTAGCATAATAAAATCTATGAGTAAAAGCTCTAATATAGTCCATGTCATTAGCCAATTTGATCAGAACATGCTTGGAATCCAGGAGGGTAACCAAAAAATTACTAGGAAGTTTCAGGTTA
The DNA here is from genome assembly GCA_019925795.1 of Dendrobium chrysotoxum. Classification (NCBI taxonomy): domain Eukaryota; kingdom Viridiplantae; phylum Streptophyta; class Magnoliopsida; order Asparagales; family Orchidaceae; genus Dendrobium; species Dendrobium chrysotoxum. The sequence goes on from CM034313.1 coordinate 63,022,290, forward strand.
AAGAAAAATTCTAAATAACATCAAGTTTAACCATACAAATGGTAAACTTACCAATCAAAGTAAATTCAAATGGGGATGGAAGAGCCTCATTTTTATTTTCTAAAATCCAAAGTGAAGGCAACCCAAGATAGGTTGTGGCTCTGAGTTCAAGAAAAACCATGGAGGAAGAGGCACCTGAAAGAACATCTTTAAAAGAGCGAGGCTTATTTTTACTGTTCAAAAAACTTGGATAATTAACCAACACATGATTAATTGCCATTCGAGTCAACAAAACAGTCGAAGGTGACAGGAACATGGAAAAAAAAGGCAAAACAAATGGGAAAATGGTGCTAAAAAATTAAACCCTAGCCTACCCGAGGCAGAGTAAGAAGGAAGGGAAACATAAATTTCAAAGTGAAGTAAAACTTCCCTGAGGGTGAAAATATGAAAGCAGAGAAGTCCTATCACTGAAAAGGTAGGGAAAAGGGAGGATGAGGCTGCTAGGGTTGAAACCCTAGCAGAGCATGGATCAACTTGCTACTTGTGACCATCACTAAAATTATGTCCACAAACTTATCAATGGATAACTAGCACAAGAAATATTAAAAAATAGATAAGTGGTTTATTGAGTAAAGCTTTTGCTCAATAAAGTGTTTTTTAGGCTTTTAATAAACAATTTCCTAAAATAAAAAGTTTGAAGGCTTTAGACTTAAGAGAATTTGGAATGATGTGTAAGCCAATTCCACCAGCTACAAACATGTTTCAATTTTCAAACATCTTCAAACCATCATTAACACAATCAAACTATCAATATTTTTTTTAATTAAAGCATAATATATTACCATGATAATGAAAAGAATACAACCAGAATAATTATAAAAAAATTTCTAGAGAAAAAAAAAAGAAAAATTACAGCAGCATAAAAAAATATAAAATGTATTAATCTAGAGCCAAATGAATAAAGATGAGTGTCGATAAATTTTTTTCTAATTCCTGGCCCTTCTGATATAAAGAACATGAAATCTCTTAACCATGAGAGAGTCAACACTATGAATGCATACAAAGTTCACATGCATCACATGATTATCATCCTTGAATACCTGCACCATTAATTTTCATTAAATAAATTATCGAGGGAGGCTCTTCTACCAAAGGGGTGTGCAAATTGTTATGAACAGCATGTGGAAAGTCTTATATCTTAAATTTAGGATTCTTTAGCATAGAATGAGCCTTGAAACATTCAAAGAATTCATTCCTAAATATATACCAAGATGCATAATATGAGAGAATTTGAGCTAAAGAATAGTGCTATAAACCAAAATCATAACTCAACAAACCCATCATCCAAAACTACAACTACAAAGCCAAAAAAAAAGAGTTAGATCCAAAATAAAATAACTAGAAGACAGTAGAATGAATAGAAGAATTCTAAATCATTAACCACTAAAATAATTTATTTACAGGAATGCATACAAAGTTCTAGAATTTCTTAAAGATGAATGACCAGTCTTTAGAGTTTTTCCATTTGGTGATTTTAAAGTCCACCTGGGTTCTATCATTAGCATTATAATATTAAAATTTGAATCATCCACTTTTTTCAATGCTATTTTTATATTGCCACAAAATATTATGTACTACAAATTTCACTAAAAGAAGTAAAAGCATCATGGTAAAACAATTTTTATGGATGGAAATGGCTTAACAAACTTGAAGAAATCAAAACTCAAACATGAAAAAGTTATCCTCAAGAACCATATTTCTAAAAATTTGCATTACAAAATTATATCCAAAGAAAAGATGAAAGTGAGCATATATATGCCAACTTTATGGTAAATAATGTAATATGATGATTTATATTGCTATCTCTAATTGATATTGTGATAGTATGTAAGAATTATTGTCAATGATATGGGACAATTTTTGGTAGAGGAATAATGAGTTGTTGTAAAGGTAATTAGGTAAAATATTAGGAGTTTTGAAGATTATGAGTTATTATTGAGAAGAGTAGGAGACTTGGTAGAGCTATTGTAAAGTATGAGTTAGTATTGGAAGTTTATATTGATAAGGGAGGGGTAATGAGGGGTTGTTGTTTTCATTGAGATGCTAGGGAGATGAATGGGAAGATCTGTGACCTAAGCATATGAGTAATGAATGGGACTATTTGAGTGATTTCTAGGCTTTCTTGAAGGGTATTTATTATGAATAATATCTCTAAAGCTAGAATTCGTATTCTTAGGAGGCAATAAAGGCATGAAGATCCACATGAGCACGGGGGTCGCATTTTTTTTTCAAGCACTAGGCTTCTAATCATAATGAACTTCCTGTAAAAGTTTGATCCATAAGAATATAATACGGAAGGATTGATTTGTATATAGATTCTTATGAAAATGTTTAAAACAAGATCAACTTGTGGTAAGATTATTAATAGCTAAGGAACTCCTATCTTGCTCGCCACTTTTGAGAGTACCTTTCATTTCAACAACAAAAAGAGAATTTAGAAACTTAACCCATAAAAGGGTTTCATTAAATTTTTTTTGATCGACAAAAAGTCATATGGTCATTTCTTAAACATAATTGGTTTATGATTGATTGAGGAATGACCAACATTCCATATCATGTTATAATCATCTAAGCATACAAATTTAAATAGAAAGACATCTTCAACAAACCAGAAGCTCAAGAGAATCTCAAAGCTTCCAAAAATTTTTATAGCCAATAGGAGAGTGCCATAATAAGGCCGCTTAGTGATTTCATATTCAACTAAGGTCAGCTTCTAATTTTTTCTGCAACATTAAGATTTGAATGAAGAATGATACATTTTCTTCCATATTGTTGGAATAATATAGTGAGAAGACATCACTCTTTTCATTTGGGAAATAATCAACCTTTTTTAGTTGAAGGTAATATTATATGCAGATGATGATAAAGCATGCATTAATGCTCTATGGTCCAAGATAGGAGAACATTTGAGAAGAGCCTCAAGAAGAGATGATTAACTAGAGGAGGGGACAGATGGGAATTAATATTTTTAATGTTAGATCCAAATTTGGCTAAGAAATAAGAGAAAGGAGCGAAATAATCTAGTGATAAAAGCTCTAATTGATTATAAAAAATAAAACATGAGTAAAGTATTTGATATGTCAAACTTACCTCATGACATCAAATTTATATTTTTGTGCATAGGTACAATATTATATGAAAAGTTATATTTAAGCAATACAAGTAAAATTATATAGAGAACTTACCAAAATTTTGTTGTTATATAAATTTCTTTAGTCTACATGTATTTGATATTGACTCTAAGGATGAATTGGTGTGAGGTTACCTATTGAGTTTACATGGGCTTGCTATGTTTTAATGAACACCATAGACAGGTTCTTTGGGAAAATACCTTGGGAGAGTAGCCTCAGCGTTGAGGCGGAGTTCCTTAGATCAAACAAAAATAAAAGACTCAAACTCGGCATTGAGTTTAGTTTGCGATGGGGACTTTTACTAAATGACTATCCTATTAGCCTTGAAACCAATTAATTTCTAGCGAAGCTGATTAAATCAGACCTATGTAGTATCTTATGATATATTTGAATCTATAGATGTAGTAGCCATAGTGTAGGAGGGAGATATCATAGCTGTGAATATCAAAGAGAAGAGCTTATTTTATGGATTTTAGAGTAAGATCGATAGAAAGAGGAAGCTAGGGTTGAGGCATGGAGATGAGAGATATGCAAACTTCAGACAAATATCGAATACAACGCAAAGCAGATACGAGAGAGAAGCACTTAAGATCTGTCAAGCCCTAGCTTACTTCAAGTCTAGGGTAATAATCTTAACGATATTGGTGAGATTTCTGCTAATTAGGGGTGTAAGTGAGTCAAACCAACTTGTGAGCCAGCTCGGACTTGACTCGATAAATGGCTCATGAGCTGGGCTCAATAAGCTAACAAGTCAAGCTTGAGTCAGCCCTTACGCGAATCGTTAGCTTGCAAATCAGCTCATTAAAAAAAATATCAATATAAAATACACATAAAATATATTTGATATATCGCCAAAAAATCATCTTGATCGGGCACGAATCTCGAGGAAAAACTCAAGTTGGAAACTTCAAAAATTATTTCAGAGACCATTTAAACTCCGATTTTAGCAAACTTATAGTCGAACTGAGCGTCACGGAAATACAAATCCAACGACACCAAATTCGACTCAATCCGAGCCCAAGTGAGTCCAAATCAAGTACCCGAAGCGCTGTTGGAAGCATCAAACAGCTATTTGAGTTACCAAACGGTCTCCGATTTTGACGAGCTTATAGTCGAATCGAGCGTCTCGACGAGACGAATCCAACGAGCCCAAGATCGTAGAATTCTGATATCATTAAGACCTTCAAATCCTCGATAAACGGTTCATGATCAAGGGATTCAATATCAACCGTTCATCCGGATCACTCCGTATTTGCCCCTGATCCCTCACATATTTACGGGCTATGCCACTCCAGAAAAACTATAAATAGCCCCTCATTTCTCTTAAGAAGGGACCCAAGCCAAGAAGAGAAGGAAGAGAAGAGAAGTCCAGGAGGGAATAACTCCTCCTCGACCACCGCCGGAACACCGCCAGAACACCGCCAGAACACCACCGAAGCACCACCAGGCGCCCAAGGGACGCCGGAGCTCTGCCCGACACGGGAGCAACGTCGGAATTCTGCCCGACGCCGGAATTCTACCCGACGCCCGAGTGACGCCGGACTTCTTTCCAAGTGACGCCGGAATTCTGCCGGACACTCAAGTGACGTCGGAACTCTGCTTGTCCTTGTAACTGATACTCATTGTAATCTGATCGTCCTGAATTTAAAGGACGAATCAGCCTCGTGTACTTTAAACAACACTAGCGGAACTCTTTCAACTGGGCGTGGCCCCGTGGTTTTTTCCCTTTCCAGGGTTTTCCACGTAAAAATCCTGGTGTTACTATTTCGATTCTGTTTGTGTGCTGGATATACGTACAACGCTGAGACGGAAAATTAAAATCTATCGCCGCGTATATTTAAGTCCCCAACAATATTAATATTCAGAATTTTAAGCGCAAAGTTGTTAAAAATATTTAAAAATTAGATTTCATTTTCTTATATTAATTAAAACTTTATTATTTTTGTTTTAATTTATTATTTTTATCATTTTATTAAAAAAATTGATTAAATCATAATTATTTTCTATTTCTGATAATGAATGATCCGGCTTATATCAGCTTATATAGTAGACTAAAGCTCGAGCTCAAATTCAAACGACTAATTAATCAAGCTTACTCAAATTACTACTGATTTCAACTAGGCTCAATTCGTGTACACCTTCACTGCCGATACATATCAAATGATTCGGATTCAACTCTATCGTTTTTGAATTAGAATGATGTTGATCCAAAGACTGCAGTGCATTTAATGTCATAAGTGTTGAGGACTGCACTGCGCCTGCAATATAAAATACTCATGATACACGACTTAACATAAAAAAAAGTAAAAAAACTAAACAAATAAAGCTTAGTACTCCTTGAGAACTGTAGAAGTGCCTGCAAAGTAAGTGCATCAGCATAGGGAGGTGTTCCCAGTAAGTTCTTGGATACGAACGCTTGGGAATATCCCTACCTCTGAGTTGCTTAGCAACAGTAACTCAATCCAGAGAGTAGGGCCCCGCATACTTGTGATGAAGACGCAAGTGGAACAAATATTATAATTTTTATATAAATATTTAAAATTGAATCACAAATATTTAATCTTATAAGTCATTTAATTTTGTTTATATAATTTTTAATTATACTTAATTATTTTCTAATTCTAAAATATTTCTTAATATTGTAAATATTAGTGAGATTGGCATGAGATTTCGTGGCAATTCACATCTGGTCTCTTTTCAACTTCATTAATTTTCATTGACACGGCAAAATACAACCATGTAGTGCACGGCAAAACACTTACTTTTAATGGTTACATATATAGATAGTATAAACAACCACTCCTTTTTCTGCTTTTTCATTCTTGATTACAGCTCGACAGATGGCTACTAACTAGATACTTAACCTAATGAAGGAGGCTTAGGGTTTCGAAGGACTTCACAGTCTCCATCTTCTGTGGCAGTGAGTGCATATACTTGCAGTTTGGGCAGGAGGGCGATGAACGGTATAGCATTACCAGAAGGTGGCAATTAAAGCAGACGATGGCAACCATGCTGCTGCTGCCACTAGTAGAGATACTTGGTTTCTTTACCTCCTCCTCTAAGTTTTGGCAGATTCTCTTTCTGAAACTTCTTGAAGTTGAAGGAGTTGAGATATTGAGCTCCAAGTCTAAGTTCTGCTCTTTTGGTCTCACCCAGCTCTTAGTCAGAGTTTTCCTATTTAGGTAGTATATCCTTCCAGACTGCCATAGAAAAGGTAATATTTAATTGGAAAACAACAGTCGAAATAAATCACTCATGATATTTGAATTCAGTGGAAAAGTTTAAGGTATTTTATCAGATTGCATAACACTTTTTTTTTTTGTAAATTTAATGATCAGTATAGTTTTTTTTTTTTTCAAGGTAACATATAATCATGAAAATTTATATGTTTCCCATAAAAATGTCGTATATTATGGAGGGAGAGATAGATAGAGAAGTAGAGACCTTACTTGAAGGTTTAGGCACTGCTCCCAGTCCATAGGCAGGGGATCATTGATGTGAAAGTCTATGCCAGTTTGAATGCTGGGCTCCTCCCAGCTAGCCAGCTTCCTCTTTCTGCTATTATTTTCTTCTGTTTTATAAGAGGAGCTATTGTTGCTATCAGCCTGTGACATGGAGGGACCTAAAGAGAGATTTGGATGATCCATAACCCTCAAAGGGGACAATCTCTGATCAGTATTACTTCTAGTAGTATTTCGTTTCTTCTCCTCCACTAGTTGAAATTCTGTCTTGGCTTTCAGAAGAAGCTTCTTCACCATGCATTCTCCACCTTAGCACTTATGCTGCCTATATTATACACACAGAGGAAGGATATAAAGGTGAGCGAGAAAAGAGGATGTGAGAAGAAGAGAACTTTGACGTGTGAGTTATAGAAAGGGAATAAGCTCATGAGTGCTAGTTCGCGCTCCTTTGATTGATAAGGTCATGCAAGAGGTGGCGTGAAAAGTAAATAGGGTTCTTAAATGTCCTTCATCAAACCCCATTAAAGGTTGGACAGAGCTAGCATTAAAGTGGCGTGTAGACTCATCTTAAATGCTTGAAATACTCTTCATACTTCATTCTTAGTCCGCCTAAGAGCATATTTGTCTTGACTAAAGTGCGTGAAAATTGTTGGGGTTAAATCCTAGAAATGATTTTCAGCGATGCTTGTTAGTGAGCACCACGTCCTGTATTACTTGTTTTCTATGAATTTAGTTTCTGTTTGTTTGGGTCATACTGCTACATTTTTCCACTCCCTTATCAGAGTAAATGGATCATCATCACCCATTTGATTTCATATTTATATTATCTTTTGTATAATATATTACCCATTTTGTTAATTTTTCTCTAATAACCCATTTTTTTTAAAATGAATTTAAAAAATAGAAACTTACTTTCATCCACTTGATATCAATATTAACCCCTCTTGAAATTAGTTCCAGAACTCAGGGCCCATCCAGTAATGTTTTTCACTAGCTTTGAGACAGTTGATATCTCCTGTTCAGATAACATTTACCAATTTTTTTTTTTTCAAGAAATCCGTCTTGTAAAAACTGCTTTTAAAAAATGACATTTCAAATTGTTTCATGAAAGAGTTTTTCATATATATATATATATATATATATATATATATATATCATCTTAACAATTTATTATATTGAAAGAAAAAGCCCAACCTTGTTGCGTGCAGGAATATTCGCGGTAGTAAAAAGATGGAGTGCTTAATATCTTAGCTTTGAACGAAGATCGAACACACATAGAGATGAAAGAGAGGGGTGCAATAATCTTAAGAGAAACCAAATTTTTTACGGGAAAAATACTGAAAAGAAGAAAAACCACGGGGCCTCATTCAGTTAAAATGAATCTACTAGTGTTTGTTGTTGATTATAAATGTGCAATTACTCAGGGGAAGACATTGGCTCAATATAGTAAATGCACATCATATAGAGCATATTACATAATTGGAGTTGGAATAATCAAATGACATGAGAGCAATTTTCAAGAGAATGTTGACTTATTCATTTGGCCGGTAGGATAGTAATCAAGCGACAGAGGTCGAAAGGACTATAGTTAGTGGACGACTGTGGTCAGGAGACCTTAGTTAGGCTACCGAGGTCGGAGGGATTGTAGTTAGGCTACGATGAGGAATCACAGTTGGCAAGTTACAGAGGTCGGAAGGGCCATAGTTGGGCGATGGTGGTCGAAGGGACCGTAGTCGACAATGATGGAGATCAGAAGGTCTGTAGTCAAACGACGGTGGTCGGTGGGACCATAAACAGTGGGCGATGGAAGTAGGAAGGACTGTAGTTGGGAGACGATAGTCGAAGAGACTATAGTTAACAAACGATGGTGGTCGAAGGACTGTAGTTAGGCCTAAGTGGTCAAAGGAACTTTAGTAGTCGAGAGACGGTGGTCGAAGGGACTGTAGTTGGGTGACGATGGTCGAAGTGACTATAGTCAGTGGGCGATGGAGGTCAAAAGGATTGTAGTAGGGTGACGGTAGTTAAATGGATCGTAGTCAGCAAGCAATGGTGGACAAAGAGACCATTATCAGTGGGCGATAGAGGTAATTTGGATGGTAGTTGGAAGTCAGAGGGACCGTACTTGATAGGAGACATAAGTGAGAGGGAGTGTAGTCGGTGGGTGACCGTGGTCGGATGGATCTTAGTCGGTGGGCGAATAAGGTTGGAGGGACCGTAGTTGATAGGAAAAGAAGGTTGGAGGAACCGTAGTCGGCGAGCGATGGTGGTCAGAGGGATCATATCTGGCGTGCGATGGTTGTTAGAGGGACTGTAGTCGATAGGCGACGATCATCGGACGAAGGCTCAACGGTGGCTGCCGAACGGAGTTCCGATGGTGATGGTTGGGCAGAGGTCCAACAATGGCTGACTAGTTGCGCAGGTTTGCCAGTGGTGGTATAGGGGTGGAGCTCTATGATTTTTTAAGCCTTAGAATTCTCTTGAATTTCTAGTCTAGGGTCTAGGCCTTTAAAGGTCTAAGCCCCCACTTTTATGTGAGAAGAAAATGTCTATTTATATATTTTGAGGGTGGCATGTTAGGGGTATCAATTCGGGTCAATGGGTCGGGTTCGGGTCGAACCCGATTTGACCCGGCTGTAAACGGGTCAACACTAATCCGACCCAGTTTTGCAAATGGGTTAGGATTGTCAACTCGGACCCGACCCGTGCGAGTTACCGGGTTGACCCGACCTGACCTGTGGACCCGAGTTGATTAAAAAAGGGGTGATTCCACCGTGGGTGACGGGTGAGTGGCTGAGCAGCTTGAGGCAGGCAACGACGATCGTGATCAGGCCGTCAGCCCGTCAGGACTCGAGTCACTCGACGTCGACGAGGGTGGAGGGCACGACTGCGTGGGCAACAACGAGTGCCGAGTAGGTGACGATGATCGTGTGAGGCATTGATTGAAGCGAGTTCGGTGCTGGCAGGCGACGTCGCTATGACCGATGAGCTGGCATCGATCATTCCGTTCACGAGAGTCGAGGCAAAGGCACGGGTCATCTGTCATTCCATTCGATCATTCTTTCGTTCAATTCCCGAGAGTTGAGATGACTAGACAAGGGCGGAGCCGCAGAGGGCCCGACTGCTGGCTAGTAGCTGCAAGGGTTAATGGGTCATTCGACTCATTCCATCAGATCAGCCATCACCCGTTAGGTGCGTGAACCGGGTCAATTCGGGTCGACCCGCGGGTTTTCGGGTCAACCCGAACCCGACCCGTTTTTCAAACAGGTCGGAAATTCAAACCCGGACCCCACCCGTTTCACAAATGGGTTGACCCAAACCCAAATTTTTTCTGGACGGGTCCGTGTCGGGTTTCGGGTCATGTCAATTTTTTACACCCCTATGGCATGTCCCGTACATATGAAGAAGATTCGATGTAAATTTGGAGTGCTCCATCAGACGGCCCATACTGATTATTCCCTTGATTATAGAGCTTTTGTTCAGCATTTAAATGTCTTAATTATGTTTGAATAAAGCAATTTTGGGCTTGTTGGATTTGTATCGTCGAGCCACTAGATTCGACTATAAACATACTATATTTGAATATCATTCAGTCAAAATTTTGATGTTTTTGGCATGGGTTCGCCTTGCCAAGATGTTCGATTTGACTGTGAGTTTGCTGATATCAGAGTTCAGATGGTCTCTCAAGATTCGTGCTCGGCCAAGGTGATTTTTGATGAGGTATCAAACCTCTTTAGATTTGTTACATCAAAACAAAACACCCTCTCTGCAAGTCCTCCTCGTATTTTACTTTAGTTTCATTTGCCAGTATTTAATACATCCAACTCTGTCGTAGCTAGCAGTCAATTAAAACTATAGTTGCTAATACTCCATCAGCTAGCTGTACCTAAATCTCTTTCACTCGTTGTAACTATGGATATATATGGTATGTTGCAGGTCTAAGAAACTCAGAATCCAGCTTCATTTCTTAAGAGACTTCCCTATCTCTTCTAATCCTTATAAATATATCTTCTTTTCATCACTTCATGCAGCATATATGTGATTATCATCCTTGAATACCTGCACCATTAACATCCATTAAATCATTAGGCCGCTCCTGTTATGGATTGGCATTCAAGCTAAAGCTAATTAATTCACAAAAGGAAAATAAGAAGGTGAGCTGAGCAGTAAATTTGAGCGATGAGGCCTTTAAGTAGAAGAATAATTAAAGAAAAAAAAAAACATGGTCAGATATTCATATCCAATATGAAAATTTTTCTCTAATGGCAGTTATTTTGCTGATTATATATAAATATCATAATATTTTATTTTTTTCATATATTTTATGAGAAATATCCTTATTTACATATATCATTTTTTTAATTCATATTTGTCAAATTTAGGCCAGAATATCTAACCTAATTTCCTTCGAAAAATAAATGTAGAGTTGATGTGCTTATTAGCTTCTACCTACCGATGCCAACTACAACAATTAATAAATTGTAGCGCCTCACAGTTTGGTCGTTGGGGCATGAACCCATTTAATGTCTTAATGTTTTATAACTACAGGCATTGATATTTCTCACCCGCACCTATTGGCATCTCCCACCTGCACTAACATATATCACATTAGAATTAGTTGACATTAATGAGATATATACCAGTTTGTATTTATCGTTACTTCTTAATGTCCATGATGGTAACGAAGCTCACCTTGATCTCTCGGTTGCGAGTTTTGACTATTAACAATAGATTTTGGGTTTGAGTTTTACATATGTGATGTGTGTATGAATTTGCCTTAATTGATCTAAATGTCCGCAAAAAGAAGTATAGTCTATAGTCTTTGAGGTGGAGATTTATTTATAGCATAGTTGAGCAGATTCTTGTTCCATCTTACTTCTCATGCGTGATTAAAGATGAGGTAAGTTGAGTAAACCTCGTATGATGCCTGCTAATGCGCGCATGAGGACTGGCAAAGCTATGCACCACTTGTTGAGGAGCTTTTCACAAATTGTGAATGCCAAGACTCGACAATCACTAATGTTAGGATATATATATATGATTAAAATCCACCCACGGGCCAACCTCCAGTTCTCTACTGCACAACTAAGCTACAAAAAAGTCAAAAAAACACCTTTGAGCCGGTGGTCCCTACTAAGCAAATTACAAGGAAACCTAGTCTAGCTAGGTCGGCCAGAAGCCAACACCCAAAATTGTAAACTCCAAGTATAGTCATTCAGCTCTATCTTGCCACCAAAAAGATCCATTTCCATCCAAAAAGGCGATCCTCCAACCACTTGCAATATAGGAGTGCAAAACGAATAGGAAGAGAAAGTAACAAATGTACCTATAAAAACTCCAACCAGAACACAACACAAGATTTACTGGATAACAAAAACAGTGGCCTGCAGGTAAGAATTTTGCAAACAGTAGACCCCAAATAGAATATCATTCAGCTTAACTAATACAACGGATATATCAATAGAGAGACCATAAGAAAGGAAAAAGAAATTCACATGATACCAATAAAACCAATAGCATTGAACATGCATCTAGATATTCAGAATGGAAAAATAAAACCTTAGGGACCAGAAAACCTCTTGCCACGCAGAAACCCCCTCAGCATTCACATTAAATAGCATGAATAAATCAGACAAGCATAACAAAGTTAAGAGCAATCATAAACCACGATAAAGCATAATAGATGGGAACAACAGGAAACACCAAAACATTAATGAGACCTTAAATAAGGTAAACTAGTACGATCTAGCAACACCAAGCCCTTAATAGTTTTGGGAAGCAGATAATCCTGAAATTTGATAAAATCTGGAAGGCTACAACCAATCTTAGCTAGCGCATCAGCACACATATTCCCTTTACTCAAGATATGAGTAATATTACAATTGACACAAGATAAACAATGCTTAATATTCCTAATCAAATAAAAATTATCAGTATTATACAATTAAGAGCAGTTGGTATTGATATGTCATCGAAAAATTATCTTAATTGGGCACGAATCTCGAATCAAAAACACAAGTTGGAAACTTCAAAAATTAATTCGGAGACCATTTAAACTCTGATTTCAGCAAGCTTATATTCGAACTGAGCGACTCGGAAATACGAACCCAACGACAACGAATTCGACTCAATCCGAGCCCAAATGAGTCCAAATCAAGTACCCGAAGCGCTGTTGGAAACTTTGAACAGAAATTTGAGTTACCAAATGGTATCCGATTTTGACGAGCTTATAGTTGAATCGAGCGACTCGACGAGACGAATCCAACGAGCCCAAGATCGCAGAATTCTGATACCATTAAGACTTTAAAATGCAAAATAAATGGTTCATGATCAAGGGATTCAATATCGGCCGTTCATCCGGATCACTCCTTATTTGCCCCTGATCTCTCATCTATTTACGGGCTATGCCACTCCACAAAAACTATAAATAGCCCCTCATTTCTCTTAAGAAGGGACCTAAGCCAAGAAGAGAAGAAGAGAAGAGAAGTCTCAGAGGGAATAGCTCCTCCTCGACCACTGCCGGAACACCGCCGGAACTCTGCCGGAACACCACCGGGACCCCGCCGGAACATCAACGGAACACCGCTGGGCGCCCGAAGTACGCCGGAGCTCGGCCCGACGCCAGAGTAACATCGTAATTCTGTCCAACTTCCAAGTGACGCCAGAATTCTGCCGGACACCCGAGTGACATCGGAACTCTGCTTGGCCTTGTAATCAACTTTCAATACTCATTGTAATCTAATATTCCTGAATTTCAAGGATGAATCAGTCTCCTGTATTTCAAATAATGCTAGTGGAACTCTTTCAACTGGGCGTGGCCCCGTGGTTTTTTCCCTTTCCAGGGTTTTTCACGTAAAAATCCTGGTGTTACTATTTCAATTCTATTTGTGTGCTAGATATATGTATAACGCTGAGACGGAAAATTAAACTCTATCGCCGCGTATATTTGAGTCTGCAACAGTTTTGCGACATCTGTGGGAAACTTATCCCACAACTTCAAGTATTGCTACGATGGTCAACAAGCGCAGCAGCCGTATCATTGGAGCTTCTCACTCCAACTCCCACCAGTCCAAAAATCAGTCTATAAATCATAGACGCCCGATATCTACCTCTTTCTGCCCCGGGGGGCAAAATGCACCTGGAGAAAGGACCTCGGGACCCTCCCTAAAAGAGAGAATTTGAAAGATGGAAGAATCTCAAAATGAGATCCTACAACTCCTATGAGAGACTCGATAACCGACCCTAGCACCTTAGGAGGAGGTTCTTCTCCCTCGAGATCCACCACGTGTTGAAGCTGTTTAAATCGAACATCTTCAAGTTGAGATTCCTCTTCCTCCACCCAGGAGGCATTCGCAATCACATCAAGATAACGAACTGGCTGATACAGCAAATTCTACCCATCCCTCGCACACAGGTCGGCAGTCTCGCCTTCCTCAAGACCTCCCTGAGGAGTTAGCCCGACCTCACATTGCTGAGCTCCCTCGCAATGCCCTACGCCACGAACTGCGACGATTGGTCCGAGAGGAGTTCCCTACAGGAGGCGTAAGGCAACCTCTTCGTTAGTGGGACTTCCAGGAGTCGTCACCCCTGACGGAAGCCATTCTTCAACACCCTATTCCGGCTGGCTTTAAGCTGCCAAGCATCGAGTCCTACGATGGGACATCCGACCCGTACGAGCACATCGACCATTACAGGACCATCATGCATATTCAACGAGCCTCAGACGCACTCCTTTGCCAGGTTTTCCCTGCCACTCTTAAAGGACAAGCTCGAACATGGTTCTATTCACTTCCAGCCAGAACGATCCCCACATTTGTCAAATTGACCAAAGTATTTATCAAACAGTTCATAGCCAACCGAAGAATTGCTAAGGATTCTTCTCACCTTTCTGGGATCCATCAAAACAAGGGAGAATCATTGAAAGAGTACTTTCAACGATTTTCTATTGAGGCTCGACAAATCCCAAGAGTAGACCCAGAATTACTCAGAGGGATCTTTCTTAGAGGTCTTCGTAGTGGCCCCTTCTATTCGGCACTCATGTGCGATACTGTTCATTCATATGCCGATTTGATCCATCGTGTGGAAGCACAGATATCAACAGATGAGGCAATAAACACTCATAGAAAATAGTTCGAGCAACCCACTGGGAAGCACAAGGGAGCACATGAGATGGATAATCCATTATTACAACAAAAAAAGCAAGGGAAGAGCAATCTACCTCCTAGACCCCCATTGCCACGACGAGAACCTCAACAGGAGAAGGAGTACACTCTGCTCAACACATCTCGAGTAAATGTGTTAATGGTGATTCAAGATCAGGACAAAGTGAAGTGGCTGCATCCTTTGAAGCCAAATACAGGAAACCAAGATCAGTATGCGGAGATCAGCAAGTAGCACAAACCTGCTATCTTAGGCAGATCAAGCCTCGTCTAACAGTTACCCTGAGCATCGAGGACTTTGATCTACGGAGCGAAGATATCCTTCAGAGAGCTTCCCCTATAGAAGACCTTACTATTGTATCTATATCTGAAGAGCATCATTCAAAGACAGTGCGAATTGGATCACTTCTCTCAGATGATGAGAAGAAAAACTTTACAGATTTTCTACGAAAAAATCAGGATATTTTTGCATGGAGTCTAGCAGATATGCCCGGAATTGACCCTGAAGTAATCGTTCACTCCCTCAAAGTCAATCCAACGTACAAATCAATTATCCAGAAGAAACGTAACTTTGCACCAGATCGCCAGCAAGCAATTGAATAAGAAGTCGATAAACTTTTGGAAGCCGGATTTATGCGAGAGGTACACTATCCTACTTGGTTAGTAAATGTTGTCATGGTTCGAAAGGGGAGTGGAGCTTGGAGAATGTGTATAGATTATACTGATCTCAACAAAGCTTGCCCAAAAGATAGTTTTTCACTCCCTCGCATCGACCAGTTAGTTGATACCACCTCTGGTCATCAGATGCTGAGCTTTATGGATGCCTACTCCGGCTATAATCAAATAAAAATGAATCCTGCTGATGAAGAAGCAACAGCTTTTCAAACAGACAAAGGATTATACTGTTACCGGGTGATGCCCTTTGGGCTAAAAAATACTGGAGCAACTTATCAGCACCTCATGAATAAGGTTTTCAAAAGCCTTATTGGATGTACTATGGAGGTGTATGTGGACGATATGTTGGTAAAAAGCCTTGAAAAATCTCAACATATCTCTGACCTGAAACAATGTTTCCACTTATTGAGACATTACAATATGTGACTCAACCCTGCTAAATGTGCTTTTGGAGTCACTTCTGGAAAGTTTTTGGAGTTTATAGTAACCCATAGAGGAATTGAAGCTAATCCAGAGAAGATCAAGGCACTAAGAGACATGGTGCCGCCAAAGAACATCAAGGAGGTCCAAAGGCTGAATGGGAGAATTACGGCACTATCTCGTTTCCTGGCACGCTCAGGAGATAAATATTTACCCTTCTTCAAGATACTTAGAGGTGCTCGTAGCTCTGGGTTCCAATGGACAGATGAATGTCAAGAAGCCTTCGAACAATTGCAAAAGTATTTGACATCCCCGCCACTACTTTCTAAACCAATACCAGGAGAGAGGTTATATTTGTATATGGTTGTATCTGTCCAAGCCATTAGTTCGGTTCTGATCCGAGAAGAAAATGTTATACAATGTCCTATCTACTATGTTAGTAAGATTTTATCTGAAGTAGAGGGACGTTATCCTTTGGCAGATAAGACAGCATTGGCGTTAGTTTATTCTGCCAGAAAACTACGCCCTTACTTTCAAGCCCATTCAATTGGGGTTTACACGAATCTGCCGCTAAAAAACATTCTGCAGAAGCCAGAAGCATCGGGCAGGCTTATTAAGTGGTCTGTAGAACAGAGAGAATTTGATATCCACTACTTGCCTAGGCCCGATATTAAATCTCAAGCACTAGCAGATTTCGTAGTTGAATGCACCGTTCCAGTATCTGATGTACAACTGAGTGCTTCACCTTCTTCTCCATGCTGGACGTTGTATATCGATGGAGCTTCAGGAAGTTCTGGGGCTGGAATTTTATTAATCTCTCCGCAGAAAGTTACTCTTGAGTACAGGCTCCGACTCAAGTTCCCAGTAACCAACAATCTAGCAGAATGCGAGGCCCTTATTTCTAGATTAAGACTAGCAATTGACTGTGAAGTCCAGAACCTAATAGCCCACACTGATTCCCAACTAGTTGGTGGGAAAATTTATGTCACCACGCAGATTTTGATTTCTCCTATTTTGTAATCGAATACTGCATTAAGAATAAAGTACAGTCTCGGGAGACTGACACAATATTCTATAATGGATTCAATATCAAAATAGAGTTTTAGAAAATAATATTTCTATAGTCAAACACAATTCTATGAATAACGTATCATCTTGAGAGATGAACACGAAATTCTGTAGAATGTGTTTAGAAATAGAAATATAGTTTTGAAAAGTTCATCCATCCCTTTATTTAGGTGTAATAAGGAGAATATTGTATCATCTGAAAAGACGAACATAACATTCTTCAAAAACACCCAAAAGAAAGAATGGGTTTTATAAAAGTCATCATTTCTAAAATTGAATATAATAAATAGAATATTATATTACCTGCAAAGATAATAATAATATTCTATAAATATATTTAAAGTTAGAAATGAGGTTTTAAAATATGTCTGCATTCCCAAAGATTTTTCCCTTGTTTTATAAAAATAAAACAACATTTATTTTAATTTGGGGTTCTCAAATCCCTATAGGGGCTAATTACATCCAAGGAGGGGTACTCCTAAGAAAACTCTCGATTAAAGCAGTGATTTTGTACCCTCTGATTACAAAGTAGAAGACAAAGAAAGAAGTAGGGATTTTCAAGGAGAAAACTCAATATTGAACAGTTATTAATGAGTCAAAGGAAGAAAAGTAGGAGGTACCGGATTCTGAGAAGCTCAGAGGCAACCTCAGTCTACCCTATGTTGGGCTTTACATTTTAAGAGAGAAAAATTTTTTTTTAGGTTTGAATTGACATTTTATTAGAAATTTGGGATTTTATTCCCGAAGGGTGAGGACTTAAGATTCACAAATCTGCCTCAGAACCTAAATCTAAATTGGGTACTACAAAGTAGTGACCCGAACCTAGCTAATGCAATGTAAATCTGGACTTACCTCGGCCTGAATTGGGGAGCCAGCTAACCACCTAGGCGCTTCAAATCCATGTGTCCAGTCTCTTATGAAAGATGGGTAGGGACATTATTTAAGTTTTGAGGAATCGGGGCCGACATCTAAAACAAATCCTAATTGGCCCCTTTACTTATGTAGGGTAAATGATGCCTAGGAGCATAATGCAATTAAAATTTTAGACTCTTTTAATTTGTATCTAATGCAATGCATGCTAATTGACTCAAATGCATAAAATGATTTATGAAGCAGTTTTAAAATCAGGCTTAGAAAATAGATTTTTCCCTAGAGATTGCACAACATCCCCTTGACAGAACTGCACCCTAATAGGTCAGGTGGTCCGCCAGAACCCGCAGGCGGGGAGGTGCCTAACAAGGAAGAGAAAGTAATAATATGCTTATGCTGACTCTCGGCGGTCCGAGCTTACTTCTTAGATTCGTTAGAGTTTCTATGTGAGCCTAAAAAATTTTATTTTAAATTTCAAGTAGAAAAAGTTTATCGTGATCTTTACCAAAAAACACTCCGATACGTATCCAGGCTAAAACAAAACACGGCATGCAAGAATCCTAAAAAAAAGCTAGTGCACAAACAATGTAAATACTCAAATTAAATTATCCAAAAATATAATGTCCAATGTCCAGTTTATTTACAACCCAGGGTCTACTGAAAAAGTAAAGTGGCCGGGCACCACTGACAACAAACCCGGATTCTAATCCTAAGACTGACGCAAGTGATTTCAAAATGGGATATACTTTTCTTCTTATCTTCATTTCTTCATCTTCTTCTATTCGTCACTTCTTTGTCTTCTTTCCTTTACGAGCTTCTTGGATCCGCTACGAGCTCCTTGGGTCCGCTACGAGCTCCTTAGATCCGCCAGGCCTGGATATCCAAATGAAAAGAAACTCATCCCCGAAGGGGTATTTTCTTTTCTCTTTGGATATTAGAACCACCCTAACTTGGCTTTCCAAATAAAAGAGAATACTCCCTTAAGGGACATTCTTTTCTCTTTGGATTCCGAGTTGGGTGTGATATCCCACTTTTGAATCACTTTCACAACATTTGACTTTAACAAATAATTACATTTACATTACATTCCAGAAAGAAAAAGAAAATCTAGACACACCTGCAAGGTTATCCTAGACATTTATAATAAAACCATTCCCAAGTAGTTATATATTCATATTAAATTTATCAGCCACACTTGGCCATGCTCTTTTAATTTTAAGGGGGCTTAGCATTTTCTGAAGCACCTGCAGAAATTTTATGTTAATTCAAATCTTTAATTTGCCCCCTTTTTATTTAGCCATGCACGAGCATGGCCACCTGCATAAGATTCTGTGAGCATCCAGATCGTTCCTAAACTAGGGGTAATCTATCGCCCATCACATCATATCACAGAGAGCAATAAAAGTAAACAAACACTCAATGTCAATCATACAAGCATGCAATGAAAAACCGAGAAAGCCCGTCACATAACAGCAAGAAAGTAAACACCGGCCTAACCTAGAGCTAGAGTTGGTTATCCTAGCAAACAAATCTAAGTGTGTGCGGCAGGCTGTGTGGTTTGAAGATATCCTGGGTTTACTATTAGTTATAATTATCTAATTGATTGAAATTGATTTGTTGAATGGTCAAAGGGAATTTTAGTTCAGATTTAAGTTTTCGTGTCTTTACTGTTTTGGAATTTGTTTTAGATTGAATTTTGATTGTTAAAGTTGATTAATAGGGTTTTGTTATTTAGTCATTTGAGTTAACCATTTTTTTTAGATTATTTTAATTAATAATTTATTGAATTTTTAATAATTTATTAAACATTTTAAAATTTTGTTAATCTTAAATCATTTATTTGAATTTTAATTGACTTATTAAAGTGTTAGTGTTTTATTAAAAATTTAATGATTTTATTTGATTTGTTAATGATTTATTAAATTGTTGATGATTTATTAAAGTTTGAAAAATTTTTTATTTAGTTATAATTTGATTATAAGATGATTAACATATTAATTAGATTCAAATTTTATTTTTTATGTTCAAATTTAATCTCCTAATGGTTATGTGTGTTAATTATGATTTAGTTATTAGAGGTTATGTGATTTTCATATATTTTTATTTGGATTATCATTAGTGTATTTGAAATTCTCCTTAATTAATTATTCAAGTTTAATTAGAGTTGATTAAGATTGTATTAATAACATACAATAACCCTAAGGGGAATGTCACTAAGTTTTCTATGTTATGTATTTCTACCCTAAAGTGTGCAGGCATCCTAAGTCTAAGTTCTCTAGGACTCAATCCTTAATATTTGTCCTTAGATGTCACTAATGTTATATGGAATGAAAAGAATTTTGTTATCACTAACCCTTAGGACTTTGCGTACGTGTAAAGAGGTTTAAGGATCTAAAATAAAATAAATAATCCTAATAAAATTGAAGTTGCTACGGGGACCTAGAAGGGAGGAGTTCGCACAAAACACACCACGGCCTCCTAGGGGCTTTCTAAGTTTTAAGAAAACTTACAACACCGGGGGCTACGACCCGGTGGATTACGCCCGTAGCACCTCTACCCGGTTGGATAGAGACGACTGACGCCTTTAATCTGCTTCTTCTTGTTCACTTGATCGGTACCGTTCCTCGCAGTTCATGCAAATAAAGATAATAAAATATGGAAGGATTAGAAGCACATTTAATAATTACTAATGAAATAATTGAAATTACTAAAAATAAAAACGTACCTTTCTTCAGGCTTGAAGACCGGCACAAGCTGTCAACCTTTTAAAGTGTTCCCTTTTGAGAGCATACTATTTATTTTTCCAACATTCACCTCGAGGCACAAGGAAAAGTAGTAGAAGAAGGAGAAAGAGAGGGGTAGAGAGAGAGAGAGAGAGAAAGAGGGGGGCATTGCTTTCTTTAACTATCACCCAAACCATTTATTCTCCAACACAAACATTTTTACTTCTCAACATAAACACTTTCACTATTCATAATATCAAACACTTTATCTTTCAAAACTTGCACCTTTTAAATTTACAAAATTATACACACATCACTTTCTAAAATCACAATTTGTTTTCAAAATATACACACACTCTACCTTTCCAAAAATACACACACAAATTCCACCTTTCAACACACACAATTCCAAATACATCTCCACCTTTACGTATTCCGCTTTTTAACACATACATGCACTTCTCAACAAACACAAATTCATCAAACAATTTATCTTTCAAAAATGCACAATTCTCTTTTCAAAGCATTTCACCTTTTAAAACACACATGTTACTCTCCAAAAACACACAATGCAAGTCACTTCCCCTTCCAAAATCAAACACTTTACTTTTCAACTTTTCATACACATATCATTTTTTTTTAAACACATCATTTCACTTTTCAAAAGACACACATACGTCTTATTTTTCCACAATTCATGGATTTCACTTTCATTTTCCAAACATACAATTTACATTTCTCAATTCTCAAGATATATACAAACTCCACCATTACACTTTTCAAACATTCGTACATATTTCCCATAAAATCACACACTTCATCTCTTAAAACACACACACTTCTCAATCACAAAACACTTTCTAATACACACACAATTCACTTTCACATACACAAGTTCACCTTTCAATACATTTCTCGCCTCTCCCACATAACACTTTTCTCACCTACACTTTCACCTCTAAGACATACAACTTTCACTTCCCACTTCTCACACACCTACTATTCCAAATACTTATAGAAACTTCACATCACAACCTTCTAAAACACATAAATCCACTTCTCAAATATACACCTCTCACTTTCCAAAGAACACACAATCACCCTTTAAAACAAACACTTCTCACCTTTCCAAAATTGTACAAATCGCTTTTCAAAACTATACACATTTTACCTTTCTAAAGCATACATACACACTTTCACAATCCGTATATTTCACTAGTTAAAGCTCACACACATACTCTTTATTTTTTCAAAACATAGACATGCTACTCCCAAAAACACAAACACATTTCAAGACATACACACAACACAACCCACTTTCCCAAATTCACATATTTACACTTTTCATCTTTCAATACACACACTTTACTTCTCCCAAAATTCCTAACTTTCTTCCTTCCAAAGACAACTTTCTTCTAGTCATGAAAGCAAAGCAAAATTCTGACGTTTTTTTCCTTTCCCAAGACACTACATAAATAGTGTTGTACAGGTTTCATCATCATGGATTATAATTGAATATGAGAAGAGGGGTTCATGCAAATTTCATGTAATTCGTCTTTCAAATGCCATGCTTTATCCACACTAATTACCCATCCAAAATTCTTTCATGAAAGTTAGAGTATGCATCACATAAAGGTAAGAACTATACATAGACGTGAAATTAATATGGATATCCCCAAAAAATGATTCTCTAAACCGTGAATATCATCTTCATCTTATGATTTCAATACTCGACCAAAGAAGTTACATACAACTTATGTCATATCTATTATTTAATTCATTTCATATGGTTGATTGAAAAACAAAAATCTATCAGAGAACTTTAACACAATATGCATTGTTGACCACTAACCACAATGGTATAAGAATTTTTACACAAGTTACATAGCTTTGTAATTTTCTATCTCACATATCTTGAACTCAAGAACTGCAAGAGGAGGGAAACCATTACCTGCGTAGCGAAGAGATGGCTCGTCGATGAGAAGGACAGCCACCGATTCAGGCAAGGTTGGGGTCGAGAGGTCGAACACCCAGGAGAACAGAGTCAAGTTAGCGAATGTCTGCGGAGGCAGAACAAGGGCCTCAGTCCGGTCGAGAGAGGGAGTGGGAGCCTTGGGGATTTTCGACTTAGAGAAGAGGGAACCTAGGGGATTTGCGAACTGGGAACCCCACCGTGAGGGGGCTGTTGTCGCCTGGGGGTTTTCCACGCGAGCGAGAGAGGAGACGGAGGGGCTGTTCGCGAACTGGGAGCCGAAGTTTCGCCTAGGGCTTTTTCGAACTGGGAGGAGGTGAAGTGCTGGGGGGGAAGGCCTTGCAAAGGAACCGAGAGAGGGAGAGCGACGGAGAGGGGAGAGCCTGGGTCATTTCTCGCGAATGAGAAGGGGCTTGGGGAGGATTTCGCGAACTGCTTGCGAATAACGTGGGAGACCTCCTCTTGGTAGTTTGCGAATGGAATAGAAATAGAGGCGAACGTGGGTCTCAAACCGGTCCAACTCCTCCCTATTTGATCGCTCGAATAGGTGTCAAAATTGTCAAGGCTTTAATTAAAATTCAAATAAAATTATAGATTATATATATTTTTTATTAATTTAAAGAGATATAGAAAAATGATTTTATATACTAATTAGATGAATTTAATAAAAAAAAAATTTTAACAAATTTTAATTATATATATATATATATATAAGGATAGTTTGAATTAACATAATTAAATTGATTAACATGGATCCGATTTTAATTTGAACTTACGATAATTTAATTTAGAATAATCGGAGCTGTCAATATTAAATTGAACTCGAATCGAGTGAGTTGGGCTCAATGTCGAGTTGATTTATATTAAAGAGCTCCGATTGATGCCGATTTTAATCTAATTAGATTCGATTAAATTTGAACTTAATAATTTTGATTTTTATTAATTTCATATGATTTTAATTTGATTTGAGTCGAGTTATCAAGTCGAGTCGACGCTACACCACTAGGTATCCACCTAAAGGGATCTTAAGGATGACATCTACACTAGGCTACGAGGACCTAGGTGCTAGAGATTGATTTGGGGAAATTGACCTCGAATATTGAGGTCAACAAATGGACCCCCAATAGGCATGATAAACTTGCCAAAGTTTATCGTGCGTATTGGCGTTGACCGAAATAATCAAATAGATCCAAAAATGAAATTGAAAGTTTGAGTATACGAATTGAAGGGAATTTGAGCTTTGATAGAAAATGATAATGAAGAGTTTGTGAAAGATTTGAGTTAATTAATTGAAAGATTAGGATGGATTGATTGATTTGAAAGTTAATGATGACTTTAGCAAATAACAACTAATAAGATTAGCATCATTTAATAAAGCCAAATATATGGAAAAATTGAATGTGGTGATTTAAATGTAATTTGATAGAAAGGAAGAAATTTTGAAAGTGATTTGAATGTTGTTTGATATGAGTTTGAACGTGATTTTGATAAATCCAAAGTTTTCTTTTAAATCAAGAGAAATGATGCCACTAAGTAAACACTTATATCTAATTCTGAGAATGGCTGCCGTAAGAGCGGACTTATGCCGAAAGTCAGTAGGATGCCGTAAGAGCGGACTTAGACCTAAAGACGGATTTAAATTTGATGGCTGCCGTAAAAGCGGACTTAAGCCAGAAGTCAATAGGATGCCGTAAAAGCGGACTTAGACCTAAAGACGGATTTAATCAGGATGGCTGCCATAAGAGCGGACTTAAGCCGGAAGTCAGTAGGATGCCGTAAAAGCAGACTTAGACCTAGAGACGGATTTAATCAGGATGGCTGCCGTAAGAGCGGACTTAAGCCGGAAGTCAATAGGATGCCGTAAAAGCAGACTTAGACCTAAAGACGGATTTAATCAGGATAGCTGCCGTAAGAGCGGACTTAACCCGGAAGTTAGTAGGATGCCGTAAAAGCGGACTTAGACCTAGAGACAGATCTAAAATTGATGGCTGTCGTAAAAGCGGACTTAAGCCAGAAGTCAGTAGGATGCCGTAAAAGCGGACTTAGACCTAGAGACAGATTTAAAATTGATGGCTGCCGTAAAAGCGGACTTAAGCCAGAAGTCAGTAGGATGCCGTAAAAGCGGACTTAGACCTAGAGGCGGATTTAAGATTTAAATTTTAATGAAGAGAAGATGCCGCTGGGGATTCTTATACTTCACTTCGGAATGAAGATTAGGATGCCACTAGGGATGCTTACACCTAACTTCAAGGATGTCAATAGGATGCCGCAGGAGGACTTATACCTAAAGACATATTTAAGATTTAGTCGGGTTTGGGAATTTTAATGAATGTTTGATTTCTTGCAGGATTTTTGATCTTTTCCCTTCATCACAAATGGCATTAACAATTACTAGACGTCAAAAGCTTTCGTATATGCCACTTTCTAGAAGGGAAGAGAAAATCATTCAAAAGAATGAGCTTGAAATTTTTGGATTGAAAATTTTGCTCTCTCTCCCTTATTATAAATGATCTTTATAACTTACAAATCATCCACTGGGGATTATGTTTTTATATTGAATCATCATAAATGAAGAAAGAAAATAAATAAAAGGACATTGCTATAGTAATACTATATAACATTTCAGTTATTTCAAATTTTAAAATCTTTCAATTCTGATTTTTAAAAATATACAAACTACTTAGACCCAGTGTATGTCACATTCATAAACTTCGAGAACAACGTATATGCTGAAAAATTTGTAATTTTATTGCAAATCTTCATAACGACGTCATT
This sequence comes from Dendrobium chrysotoxum, assembly GCA_019925795.1. Classification (NCBI taxonomy): domain Eukaryota; kingdom Viridiplantae; phylum Streptophyta; class Magnoliopsida; order Asparagales; family Orchidaceae; genus Dendrobium; species Dendrobium chrysotoxum. The sequence goes on from CM034313.1 coordinate 63,047,580, forward strand.
ACACATAGTATTTCTTAAGATACCGCCCATTGATAGGCAACATAGGACGATCACCCTTACAATCCACTAATTGGTAAGATCCCCCTTGGTAGACTTTCTCCACCACAAAAGGACCTTCCCATGTAGGCTCAAATTTACCACCAAACCTTCGATGAGTTAGGATAGGTCTACGTAAGACCAACACCAACTCTCCTACTCGAAAGGTTCTAGGACGGACCATTTTGTCATGCGCTTGAGCCATACGGGATTTATATAACTCGGGGTTCTGTTGAGCCTGCAAACGCTTCTCTTCTAAACCTTCGAGTTCTTCTAAACGAAGTCGGGCGTTCTGTTCAGATGTAATACTATTGTTAATTGCAACCCTTAGAGAGGGAAACTGTACCTCTAAAGGGAGAACAGCCTCAGCCCCGAAGACTAAAGCAAACGGTGTAGATTGAGTTGGGGTTCTACATGTGGTTCGATAAGCCCACAAAGCCTCCCCTAACTTTTCGTGCCACTGTCGCTTATTGTCCTCTAAGATTTTCTTTAGAATTCCTACTAACGTCTTATTGAAGGCTTCCGCCAATCCATTCGCCTGTGGGTAGTAGCTTGTGGAGTACCTCCAATCAATATTATGATGTTTAGCGAAATTATTCATTTTGGTGCTCTTGAAGGAGGGACCATTATCGGATATAATTCGACGAGGAATGCCAAATAGATATACAATATGGTCTCGGAAGAATTGGAGCACATTATGAGTTTTAACTTCTCGTAGTGGAACAGCCTCCGCCCATTTTGAGAAGTAGTCTGTTGCTGCTAGAATGAAACGGTGACCTTTAGAAGAAGGAGGATCGATAGGGCCAATGATGTCCGTGCCCCAACTTTCAAAAGGCCATGAAGCAATTGTTGGATGCAGAACATTAGGAGGTTGATGTAGAACTACACCATGCACTTGACACTGGTGACAACGACGTGCAATGGACATACAGTCGTCAATCATTGAAGGCCAGTAATATCCCAGTCTCTTGATTTTCATCTTCATTTTGGGGCCAGATTGGTGGGCACCACACAATCCGGCATGTACCTCGGTCACGATCCTTTGAGCTTCTTGTTTACTAAGACAACGTAGCCATAATTGATCGAAAGACCGGCGGTACAAAATGCCATTCATCAGTGTGTAAGAAAGAGCCCTTCTCTTAATTTGATCTGCGGCAGATTTCTCTCGAGGGAGTTTGTTTTCTTGCAAATAGTCAATGAAAGGTTGTCTCCAGTCAACCGTATCATCATCAATGGCAAGAACAATCTCGCCCTCGGAAGGGAAACTTTTTATTGATGTATTCCAAGTCTATAGGAGACAAGATCTTACGACCTTGAACTTCTATGGAAATGGACTCTTCTTCTATACAGGCTAATTCCATTGCGAGCTTTGCTAGGGCATCCGCCGTAGAATTTCTTCCACGGGGTATCTTATATAAGGTTACGCTCAGAATTTGCTCAAGAAGTTTCATAGTGTACTGATGGTACGGAAGAAGTTTAGGTTTCAAGACTTTGTAAATACCAGCAACTTGATTGATGATAAGTTGTGAATCTCCAAAGATCTTGATTTCTTTGATTTCCATTGATATTGCTAATTCTATACCAGTTATTAGAGCTTCGTATTCGGCCTCGTTATTAGTGCAAGGCTCTAATAAATGGTAAGAATAATGCAATAATCCCTTTTCAGGGGTTATGAAAACCAACCCGATACCGGCTTTCCCTGGGATTACCTCCTGAGGTTCCCCGATCTTTTGTGAAGATGCGGCACCATCAAAATATAATTCCCAAGTATTTCCTTCCTGCTCCTCTAAACACATAATTTGTTCATCAGGGAAATCATCATTCAGAGGGGACTCAGCAGGGATCGGGTGTGCTGCTAAGAAGTCATCCACAGCTTGACCTTTGATAGCACGTAATGGTATAAACGTGATATCAAATTGGAGTAGAAACATTGACCACTTTGCTAAACGCCCTGACAACGTCGGACGAGTCATCAGGTATTGGAGTGGATTAACTCTAGAGATGAGATTGATTTTATGAGCTAACATGTAATGCCTTAATTTTTGGGCAGCAAAAATCAAAGCTAAACAATGTTTCTCAATAGGAGGATAATTAGCTTCAGTTGGTAGAAGTCTCCTACTCAAGTAGTAAAGTGCATTCTCTTTTCCTTCCTCATTAGTTTGGGCTAACAAGGCGCCAAGAGAATTGTCTAGGGCTGCGGTGTAAAGTATTAAGGGTTTTCCAGGGATAGGAGCTGCTAGAACTGGTGGCGTTAACAAATACTGCTTTATGCTTTCAAATGCATTTTGGCACTTTTCATCCCAATGAAATCGAGCATCTTTCTTACACAAAGCAGCGAATGGTTGACATCTACCAGACAAGTTGGAAATGAATCTTCGTAGGTATGCCAACCTACCTTGAAGAGATCTTAACTGGGTAAGACTTTTAGGAGGTGGCATATCTAAGATGGCTTTTATTTTGGAAGGATCAATTTCTATGCCTCGGTGTCTCACTACGAATCCTAAGAATTTCCCTGAAGTAACCCCAAAAGCACATTTCAAGGGATTCATCTTTAGATCGTAGCGGCGTAACCTTTCAAAAACGATTCTCAGATCATGAAGGTGGTCTTCCCTTTGACGACTTTTGACTACCAAATCATCGATATAACATTCCACCTGTTGGTGTATTAGATCATCGAAGATTCGGGTCATAGCCCGCTGGTAGGTTGCACCAGCGTTCTTAAGTCCAAAGGGCATGACTTTGTAACAGAAGACCCCTATAGGTGTTCTGAAGGCAGTGAATTTTTCATCTTCAGGAGCCATCTTGATTTGATTATATCCAGATGAACCATCCATAAAAGAGAAAATTGCATGCTCAGAGGCGACGTCTACCATGAGTTGCGGTATAGGTAACGGGAACTCATCTTTTGGACAAGCCTTATTCAGATCCCTATAATCGATGCATACGCGAATTTGACCATTCTTTTTCTTTACTGGGACGATGCTAGCCAACCAAGAGGGATATTTTTCCTCTCGAATAAAGCCTGCATCGATTAGTTTTTTTACTTCAGTCACCACTTGTTGTTCAATTTCTAAGCGCATGCGTCGTGGGGCTTGCTTGATAGGGATCATGTCAGGTTGAATTTCAAGTTTATGGACTGCTATTTCTGGAGATAATCCAGGCATCTCATTATAGCTCCAAGCGAAGCAATCCTTAAACTCTGAAAGCAACTTGACTAAGTTAGTTGACTCATCCTCGTTCAATAAGGCACTTATGAACGTCGGACGTGGATTTTCTTAATTACCAAGGTTAATTTCTTTCAGTTCATCAACAGTTGATTGGATCTCCTCCTCAAGTTCGGGAGGTGCCTCCTTAACTTGAAAGTCATCCGAATCATCTGAAGTTTCTAGATAAAATTCATTTAGAATCTCAATGTCCTTCATAAAGAGATGATCAGATCCTAGATTGTTAGTTATCACCAAGCAGTAATCATCATCATCAAATGGACAAACAGTATTAAAACCCAATCCTGCCCTTGAATTTGGTTTATAATATTCAGTATTCCAAAGGTTTTCAAAGGACTGAGCTTGACGTTTAGTCCAAGTAGATGGGGTTAGACCTTGCTTAATTAAATTTTTAACACCATAAGGATACCAATCAAAAGGGAGTTCCACTATTTCATTCATCAAAGGATCATCAATGTGTACATCAGTTTCAACATTCTTGCTAGAAGAAGGAATAAACTTAGCAGTTTTACAATCATCGCTCAAAGTAGGTGAAACCTTAACTGCCAACCCGGCTATACTATCTTGAGATAGTGGGGTTAGAGCTAAAGTCTTCACATATCCTTTAAGCTTTTCATAGGTAGACAAATCTGAATCATCCTCTATTTTTGCCTTCATTTTATCATCGTCACTGTCATGTTCCAAGGAGATCTCAAATTTCGGCCTCTTGTTACTATTTTCATCCTTAGATACACATGATTCATCCTCTGAGTCAGATTCTAAATCAATATGCATCGTAGGAGTTTGCTTTTGTATGATTTCATACGTTGCACTTTCATAATTTTGCCATCCTCTGCCTCTACCTCGCCCCCATTGGGTAATCCTACCACCTCTTTGTGAGGGAGGAGCAGGATGCCAACGGATGCTATCTTCGAGGCAGGGATATTCTTCATCTCTTTTTTCTTCTTTTTCTTTTTCTTTTTTATTTTTCTTTTCAAGTGCAATTTCACTTTTGGCCAATTTGAGATCCTTAGGGACAGTTTGCTTTTTAGGCAAATAATAGGCGGCATCTTCATAAATTCCTACTTCATGAATTGAGAATGGTTGCAAATCTCCCTTAATACAGTGTTCAACACCATTTCTGATGTATTTAATGCACTGATGTAGGGAGGAAGGAACCATCCTATATTCATGAAGCCACGGTCTACCTAGAAGAGCATTAAAAGATGTTGGAGAGTCTATAATATGAAACTTTGCTTCAGTTTTAAATTCTTCAATCTCCAACAACAGATTAACTGAACCCAAAGCCCTCTCGCCATTTTCGTTAAACCCTCATAAGATCATTTTGTATGAACTGAGCTTACGAACGTCTATTCTCAAATAAGCGAGAGTTCTGAGAGTCATAATATTAACTGATGCACCAGGATCAACCAGGATACGTGACAATCTGAAGTTGTCTATGTTTACTGTTATGTATAGTGGATGGTTGTGATCAGCCGTCCCTAAACATAGATCTTCATCAGAAAAAGAAATTTCAGGAACTCCTTTGGAACAAAAAGCTTCATCAGGCTGTACAACTGCTAACTGGGCCATGCAAATATCTGGATCTAGCAGAGCTTTGATTAACGCTTCCCTCATTTCTTTGGAAAGGATCAGAGCATCATAAATGCTCAGTTTGGCAGGCAGCTTCCTGAGGTGAGCTAGGACATTGTAATCGACCTTGGGTATTCCACTCTCAACTGGACCCTGAAAGGGAACAGACTGAGGTGGAAGAGAAGATTCTGGTTCGTCAACAACTTGCTTCCCTTTATCTCCAGAAGAAGCTTGAGGTGGTAGCACTTTGTCGCTACGAAGTTTGATTTGCACTATCTCTTCAGAAGAAGCGACATGTGGATTATCTACTTTGACCTCAGCTAACTCTGATTGTACTTCTGTTAAATTCTCGGAATCCGACATCTCTGCTTCAATACAGATAGGCGTACCCTGCAAATCAAGAGCAGGGGCATCACTATCTGAATAATAGCCAAGAGAATGTTTTAATTCTTCCAAATTAAATTGATTGTTAAGAGAATCATTTTCAGGTAAGTTTTTCAAGTCATCCGTAACATCGCTATCAGAAATAGACAAGATATACAAAGAATCCTTTTTCATTGATTTGACATCATCACATGGAATAAAATAAAAGTCATCTAAGATAAGAGGATTGAGGATAACAGTCTCCCCATCCGCAAAAAACACAACTCTACTGGATACATCACAATCAACACTACTAAAAGCAACAAAACAATCTCTGGTATCCTCCTTCTCCTGAACTGTAGGACCTTGGCTGATTTGGGCTCCCTTAAGCTCTGAAGGTAGAGTCATCTCTACAACACCTTCCGGAACTATCAGATCAACCTGGAGAGGCTTCTGAGCTCCCAAAGACTCCTGAAGAGAAGAAAAATAGAGTTTGTTCAGAAATTTCTTTGAGGAACGGGATAAAGCTATATCCCAAGTTGAGTCAGAATTTAAAGAAGAAGCAGGAACAATAGGCTCACCAGTCACACACTTAGCTGATCCCTACCCCGGATCCACTAAGTATTCTTTGGGAATCACTACAGCTCCTGATCTGATGTTCCTATCAAGCCATTCTTTAAAAGTAACACAGTCTTCAAGCTGATGACCCAACATCTGATGGTAAGGGCAATAATTAAGCTGATCAGACTTACCCACTTCCTCTGGCCTCCTAGGGGCAGGCAATTTAAAGTCTGGCTTTTTCAGAAGATTTTTTAATATCCTCTTTAAAGCCTCCTTTTTAAAGGGGTAAGTCTTGCCAATCAATGCATTAAATTTCTCCCAATTCTCCCTTCTTTCCTTCGAAGTAAGGTAAGGTCGTTGTTGATTAAACTGTGGCTGAGCTTGCGGTGGCGAATACTATTTCTGATACTGTGGTGACATATATTGAGGCCTCTGATACTGTTGATTATAAAACTGAGAAGGTGGGTTCTCTACCTGAATTTTCATTGGCTGCTTTCCCTTATCCACAGCTGACACCGTCCCAGATTTCTTCTCAAAGACCTTCTGGGGTTTCAGCTTTTTAGGATCTGAAGAGGACTGATCAGTAAGGAAGGTAAACTGCGAAGCTTCTTCTTGTAGGCTGGAGGCTTTATTGAGCAGTTTTTCAAATGTCTTGATGGTAAATCCTTTCAAAAGAAAGGCTACCGGTCCATGAATGTTCTTAAGCAGAATCTCAATCGCGTGTTGCTCTTGCAATTGAGGTTTGCACTTCATGCTCAAATTCCTCCACCTTAGTATATAATCAACCAGCTTCTCCCCAGGCTTCTGCTTTTCTATAACAAGATCCCCAACTGTAACGTGATGCTGACTGCCTGCAAACCTCTTGACAAACATGTTTTCCAGCTCTGTAAAACTGTGCACTGAACCATTAGGTAAATCTGCATACCAGTCAAAAGCCACCCCTGACAGACTACTAACAAACTGCCTGAAGAGTAAAGCATCACTTCCTCCAGCGTTGCAATAACTGGCTCGGAAGTACGCTATGTGCTGTCTAGGGTTTTCGGTACCATCAAAAATCTTGAATGAGGGGGGCACAAATCCCTTTGGATAGGGAACTGCATCAAACTCCTCTTGGTAGGGCCTACCCTTTGGGGTATACGACGCACTCTGTGACTCAGCTAATGCCTCCCTCACTTGTCTTTCCACCATCTATTTTAGCTCTTTTGATTGAGAGGCTTTGATTTCTGGATCTAATTGGTGTTCTTCTACAGCCTCAATTATCTGTTTCTTCCCTACCACCTGAACAGACTCGGGTTGAGAAGACTCAACCTGTGCTCGTGGTGGTAAAGGACCCTGGCACTGGAATGATGCCATAGTGGCCATCATTTCCTCTATCTTCTTCTCCATACTTGAGATCTGCTCATCTTTTTGTTTTAGCTGTTGTATAAGACGTTGAGTTAAGTCCAGCGCAATGCCTTCCTCAACTACGATGTCCTGTATTCCAGCATCTTCAGCTTGATCATCATGAGCTGATCCCCTTGTTTCCACCATAAGGACATCGGCTACTGCATCATCTAACATGTCATCTTGATCTAAATCAAAGTTCAATGCATCTTCATCCTCCAGATCTTTAATGCTATTTTTCAGTTCACCTAGCATCTCCTCTATAGACCTTCCGGAAACATAGTGGGGATCAACGGGAACATATCTTTCATAGTCCATATGATCTGAAAGGTTAATTTCACGTGTCTCCTCTACTTCGAGTTTTTCTTCTATCATCTTTTCAGGTGAAGCCACTACCAGAGAAGCAACTTCCTCCTTAGGTCTCCAGATCTTCTTCTCAACTGATGTTGGAGAGAGTTGGCTTGATGATTCCAACCGCCCTACATCCGGATGAGAAGATGAAGAAGGACCCGTAGAGGGGTGCCTATCTATCTGGGGAGAAGAGTGGACACGAGAGAACCGCTGAACCTTTCTAACTTCTTGAGGTGTCATGGAGGAAGGAGACAGCTGGCGACTAGTTTTCTGGACAACATACTGAGTACTCTTGGATTTTCTCGACACATCAGTCAAAACAATACTGTCTATCTTTCTGTCAGATTTCCTCGGTTCCCTAGGGTATCCATCAGTGAGTGCAGAGATTGCAACAGGTTTGAACTTTCTTTTGCTATCTCTTGCCCTCGACTGACTCACTACCCGGGCTCCAGTATTCTTCTGACTCGATGCTTCTTCTTCTATCTTTTCATTAATAATCCTTTTCATATTCCTCAAAAACCTTTCCTTGGTTTGGAAATGATTATCTGCACACTCTTGGACTATTGCCCTTACCATATTCTGAATGTGTGTTTCCTTATCTTTTACTGGCTCAGTGGCAGACTTTCCAACAGCAGTAGGAACTGAACGAGCAATCTTCCTCACATCTTCCTCTCCATCAGCAGCGGAGAGAAGATGGAACCTACTACCACTAAGATGTGGAGAGGTAGGAGGAGTTTGCTCATTCTTAATTGACAGCCCCAATTTTTCCATTCTTCTCTTTGTACGACGATTTTTATTTCTCCTCTGAGTTTTAGTCATAATCGTCGACATGTTGGAAGAGGAACCTATTTCAAACTTGCTCGGAGCACTGAAAGGAGTAACGCTGTCTGCTACGACAACTGATTTGAGTTTCTGATCCTGGCTAGGCTGTTCAATTCTAGAAAACACTGAGGGCCTAGGGGCTACAGGGGCAGTCTGAGACCCACATCCCAAAGTGAACTCTAGAATAGGCTTCTGGTTTGCAATTTCAGCAGGTGGGACAATAGTGAACTCAGGTCCACTAACAGACAACTGCAAATCCTCAAATCTTTTTCCAAATTTGATTATACTTCCGTCAGCAAAAGGATTGTAGGCCAAGTTCATATTATCCGACAAGAAAAAGATTAGTTTACCCATCATTTTTCCTGAAATTCAAGAAAAATTTTGAATTAGTCTTTTGAATAAATTATTTTAATTGCAAAAGCTTAATTGACCCAACCAAATAATTCAAGTCTTATCTCATCGCATATATATCGAGTTATATTAAAATATAACTGCAACATATAATGTTGAGATAAGAATGAATATTATTTAGTGTTTCAATTTTCACTCTAAGAATTTGGACCCAGTGCTAAGTCAAACATCAAGCTACAATAAAAATGTAACTGCAACGTTCAAGTTAGCACATAGGGATTTTATTTTCTGATTATTTAGACAAAAAAGTCATTAAAGGAACTTCCCGTCGATATTTTGACGGGGGTCCAAAATAAGACCTCTACAATTTCTTTTAGATACCGACCAAATTATTCAAGAATGAAATGAATAATATGACCGGCGGAAGAAAGGTAGTTACAACCCATGCCAAGCACAAGTATACTACTGATGTAAGAGTATGAATCACTGCTAAAGATGGAGAGAGGATAGATCCCCAGCGGAGTCGCCAGAAAAACCTTGGTGGGAAAATTTATGTCACCATGCAGATTTTGAATTCTCCTATTTTGTAATCGAATACTGCATTAAGAATAAAGTACAGTCTCGGGAGACTGACACAATATTCTATAATGGATTCAATATCAAAACAGGGTTTTAGAAAATAATATTTCTATAGTCAAACACAATTCTATGAATAACGTATCATCTTGAGAGATGAACACGAAATTCTGTAGAATGTGTTTAGAAATAGAAATATAGTTTTGAAAAGTTCATCCATCCCTTTATTTAGGTGTAATAAGGAGAATATTGTATCATCTGAAAAGACGAACATAACATTCTTCAAAAACACCCAAAAGAAAGAATGGGTTTTATAAAAGTCATCATTTCTAAAATTGAATATAATAAATAGAATATTATATTACCTGCAAAGATAATAATAATATTCTATAAATATATTTAAAGTTAGAAATGAGGTTTTAAAACATGTCTGCATTCCCAAAGATTTTTCCCTTGTTTTATAAAAATAAAACAAGGTTTATTTTAATTTGGGGTTCTCAAATCCCTATAGGGGCTAATTACATCCTAGAAGGGGTACTCCTAAGAAAACTCTCGATTAAAGCAGTGATTTTGTACCCTCTGATTACAAAGTAGAAGACAAGGAAAGAAGTAGGGATTTTCAAGGAGAAAACTCAATATTGAACAGTTATTAATGAGTCAAAGGAAGAAAAGTATGAGGTACCGGATTCTGAGAAGCTCAGAGGCAACCTCAGTCTACCCTATGTTGGGTTTTACATTTTAAGAGAGAAATTTTTTTTTTAGGTTTGAATTGACATTTTATTAGAAATTTGGGATTTTATTCCCGAAGGGTGAGGACTTAAGATTCACAAATCTGCCTCAGAACCTAAATCTAAATTGGGTACTACAAAGTAGTGACCCGAACCTAGCTAATGCAATGTAAATCTGGACTTACCCCGGCCTGGATTGGGGAGCCAGCTAACCACCTAGGCGCTTCAAATCCATGTGTCCAGTCTCTTATGAAAGATGGGTAGGGATGTTATTTAAGTTTTGAGGAATCGGGGCCGACATCTAAAACAAATCCTAATTGGCCCCTTTACTTATGTAGGGTAAATGATGCCTAGGAGCATAATGCAATTAAAATTTTAGACTCTTTTAATTTGTATCTAATGCAATGCATGCTAATTGACTCAAATGCATAAAATAATTTATGAAGCAGTTTTAAAATCAGGCTTAGAAAATAAATTTTTCCCTAGAGATTGCACAACATCCCCTTGACAGAACTGCACCCTAATAGGTCAGGTGGTCCGCCAGAACCCGCAGGCGGGGAGGTGCCTAACAAGGAAGAGAAAGTAATAATATGCTTATGCTGACTCTCGGCGGTCCGAGCTTACTTCTTAGATTCATTAGAGTTTCTATGTGAGCCTAAAAAATTTTATTTTAAATTTCAAGTAGAACAAGTTTATCGTGATCTTTACCAAAAAAACACTCCGATACGTATCCAGGCTAAAACAAAACACGACATGTAAGAATCCTAAAAAAAAGCTAGTGCACAAACAATGTAAACACTCAAATTAAATTATCCAAAAATATAATGTCCAATGTCCAGTTTATTTACAACCCAGGGTCTACTGAAAAAGTAAAGTGGCCGGGCACCACTGACAACAAACCCGAATTCTAATCCTAAGACTGACGCAAGTGATTTCAAAATGGGATATACTTTTCTTCTTATCTTCATTTCTTCGTCTTCTTCTATTCGTCACTTCTTTGTCTTCTTTCCTTTACGAGCTTCATAGATCCGCTACGAGCTCCTTGGGTCCGCTACGAGCTCCTTAGATCTGCCAGGTCTGGATATCCAAATGAAAAGAAACTCATCCCCGAAGGGGTATTTTCTTTTCTCTTTGGATATTAGAACCACCCTAACTTGGCTTTCCAAATAAAAGAGAATACTCCCTTAAGGGACATTCTTTTCTCTTTGGATTCCGAGTTGGGTGTGATATCCCACTTTTGAATCACTTTCACAACATTTGACTTTAACAAATAATTACATTTACATTACATTCCAGAAAGAAAAAGAAAATCTAGACACACCTGCAAGGTTATCCTAGACATTTATAATAAAATCATTCCCAAGCAGTTATATATTCATATTAAATTTATCAGCCACACTTGGCCATGCTCTTTTAATTTTAAGGGGGCTTAGCATTTTCTGAAGCACCTGCAGAAATTTTATGTTAATTCAAATTTTTAATTTGCCCCCTTTTTATTTAGCCCTGCACGAGCATGGCCACCTGCATAAGATTCTGTGAGCATCTAGATCGTTCCTAACCTAGGGGTAATCTATCGCCCATCACATCATATCACAGAGAGCAATAAAAGTAAACAAACACTCAATATCAATCATACAAGCATGCAATAAAAAACTGAGAAAGCCCGTCACATAACAGCAAGAAAGTAAACACCGGCCTAACCTAGAGCTAAAGTTGGTTGTCCTAGCAAACAAATCTAAGTGTGTGTGGTAGGCTGTGTGGTTTGAAGATATTCTGAGTTTACTATTAGTTATAATTATCTAATTGATTGAAATTGATTTGTTGAAGGGTCAAAGGGAATTTTAGTTCAGATTTAAGTTTTCGTGTCTTTACTGTTTTGGAATTTATTTTAGATTGAATTTTGATTGTTAAAGTTGATTAATAGGGTTTTGTTATTTAGTCATTTGAGTTAACCATTTTTTTTAGATTATTTTAATTAATGATTTATTGAATTTTTAATAATTTATTAAACATTTTAAAATTTTGTTAATCTTAAATCATTTATTGGAATTTTAATTGACTTATTAAAGTGTTAGTGTTTTATTAAAAATTTAATGATTTTATTTGATTTGTTAATGATTTATTAAATTGTTGATGATTTATTAAAGTTTAAAAAAAATTTTATTTAGTTATAATTTGATTATAAGATGATTAACATATTAATTAGATTCAAATTTTATTTTTTATGTTCAAATTTAATCTCCTAGTGGTTATGTGTGTTAATTATGATTTAGTTATTAGAGGTTATGTGATTTTCATATATTTTTATTTGGATTATCATTAGTGTATTTGAAATTCTCCTTAATTAATTATTCAAGTTTAATTAGAGTTGATTAAGGTTGTATTAATAACATACAATAACCCTAAGGGGAATGTCACTAAGTTTTCTATGTTATGTATTTCTACCCTAAAGTGTGCAGGCATCCTAAGTCTAAGTTCTCTACGACTCAATCCTTAATTTTTGTCCTTAGATGTCACTAATGTTATATAGAATGAAAAGAATTTTGTTATCACTAACCCTTAGGACTTTGCGCACGTGTAAAGAGGTTTAAGGATCTAAAATAAAATAAATAATCCTAATAAAATTGAAGTTGCTACGGGGACCTAGAAGGGAGGAGTTCGCACAAAACACACCACGGCCTCCTAGGGGCTTTCTAAGTTTTAAGAAAACTTACAACACCGGGGGCTACGACCCGGTGGATTACGCCCGTAGCACCTCTACCCGGTTGGATAGAGACGACTGACGCCTTTAATCTGCTTCTTCTTGTTCACTTGATCGGTACCGTTCCTCGCAGTTCATGCAAATAAAGATAATAAAATATGGAAGGATTAGAAGCACATTTAATAATTACTAATGAAATAATTGAAATTACTAAAAATAAAAACGTACCTTTCTTCAGGCTTGAAGACCGGCACAAGCTGTCAACCTTTTAAAGTGTTCCCTTTTGAGAGCATACTATTTATTTTTCCAACATTCACCTCGAGGCACAAGGGAAAGTAGTAGAAGAAGGAGAAAGAGAGGGATAGAGAGAGAGAGAGAAAGAGGGGGGCATTGCTTTCTTTAACTATCACCCAAACCATTTATTCTCCAACACAAACATTTTTACTTCTCAACATAAACACTTTCACTATTCATAATATCAAACACTTTATCTTTCAAAACTTGCACCTTTTAAATTTACAAAATTATACACACATCACTTTCTAAAATCACAATTTGTTTTCAAAATATACACACACTCTACCTTTCCAAAAATACACACACAAATTCCACCTTTCAACACACACAATTCCAAATACATCTCCACCTTTACATATTCCGCTTTTTAACACATACATGCACTTCTCAACAAACACAAATTCATCAAACAATTTATCTTTCAAAAATGCACAATTCTCTTTTCAAAGCATTTCACCTTTTAAAACACACATGTTACTCTCCAAAAACACACAATGCAAGTCACTTCCCCTTCCAAAATCAAACACTTTACTTTTCAACTTTTCATACACATATCATTTTTTTTTTAAACACATCATTTCACTTTTCAAAAGACACACATACGTCTTATTTTTCCACAATTCATGGATTTCACTTTCATTTTCCAAACATACAATTTACATTTCTCAATTCTCAAGATATATACAAACTCCACCATTACACTTTTCAAACATTCGTACATATTTCCCATAAAATCACACACTTCATCTCTTAAAACACACACACTTCTCAATCACAAAACACTTTCTAATACACACACAATTCACTTTCACATACACAAGTTCACCTTTCAATACATTTCTCGCCTCTCCCACATAACACTTTTCTCACCTACACTTTCACCTCTAAGACATACAACTTTCACTTCCCACTTCTCACACACCTACTATTCCAAATACTTATAGAAACTTCACATCACAACCTTCTAAAACACACAAATCCACTTCTCAAATATACACCTCTCACTTTCCAAAGAACACACAATCACCCTTTAAAACAAACACTTCTCACCTTTCCAAAATTGTACAAATCGCTTTTCAAAACTATACACATTTTACCTTTCTAAAGCATACATACACACTTTCACAATCCGTATATTTCACTAGTTAAAGCTCACACACATACTCTTTATTTTTTCAAAACATAGACATGCTACTCCTAAAAACACAAACACATTTCAAGACATACACACAACACAACCCACTTTCCCAAATTCACATATTTACACTTTTCATCTTTCAATACACACACTTTACTTCTCCCAAAATTCCTAACTTTCTTCCTTCCAAAGACAACTTTCTTCTAGTCATGAAAGCAAAGCAAAATTCTGACGTTTTTTTCCTTTCCCAAGACACTACATAAATAGTGTTGTACAGGTTTTCATCATCATGGATTATAATTGAATATGAGAAGAGGGGTTCATGCAAATTTCATGTAATTCGTCTTTCAAATGCCATGCTTTATCCACACTAATTACCCATATAAAATTCTTTCATGAAAGTTAGAGTATGCATCACATAAAGGTAAGAACTATACATAGACGTGAAATTAATATGGATATCCCCAAAAAATGATTCTCTAAACCGCGAATATCATCTTCATCTTATGATTTCAATACTCGACCAAAGAAGTTACATACAACTTATGTCATATCTATTATTTAATTCATTTCATATGGTTGATTGAAAAACAAAAATCTATCAGAGAACTTTAACACAATATGCATTGTTGACCACTAACCACAATGGTATAAGAATTTTTACACAAGTTACATAGCTTTGTAATTTTCTATCTCACATATCTTGAACTCAAGAACTGCAAGAGGAGGGAAACCATTACATGCGTAGCGAAGAGATGGCTCGTCGATGAGAAGGACAGCCACCGATTCAGGCAAGGTTGGGGTCGAGAGGTCGAACACCCAGGAGAACAGAGTCAAGTTAGCGAATGTCTGCGGAGGCAGAACAAGGGCCTCAGTCCGGTCGAGAGAGGGAGTGGGAGCCTTGGGGATTTCCGACTTAGAGAAGAGAGGGAACCTAGGGGATTTGCGAACTGGGAACCCCACCGTGAGGGGGCTGTTGTCGCCTGGGGGTTTTCCACGCGAGCGAGAGAGGAGACGGAGGGGCTGTTCGCGAACTGGGAGCCGAAGTTTCGCCTAGGGCTTTTCCGAACTGGGAGGAGGTGAAGTGCTGAGGGGGAAGGCCTTGCAAAGGAACCGAGAGAGGGAGAGCGACGGAGAGGGGAGAGCCTGGGTCGTTTCTCGCGAATGAGAAGGGGCTTGGGGAGGATTTCGCGAACTGCTTGCGAATAACGTGGGAGACCTCCTCTTGGTAGTTTGCGAATGGAATAGAAATAGAGGCGAACGTGGGTCTCAAACCGGTCCAACTCCTCCCTATTTAATCGCTCGAACAGGTGTCAAAATCGTCAAGGCTTTAATTAAAATTCAAATAAAATTATAGATTATATATATTTTTTATTAATTTAAAGAGATATAGAAAAATGATTTTATATACTAATTAGATGAATTTAATAAAAAAAAAATAAACAAATTTTAATTATATATATATATAAGGATTGTTTGAATTAACATAATTAAATTGATTAACATGGATCCGATTTTAATTTGAACTTGTGATAATTTAATTTAGAATAATCGGAGCTGTCAATATTAAATTGAACTCGAATCGAGTGAGTTGGGCTCAATGTCGAGTTGATTTATATTAAAGAGCTCCGATTGATGCCGATTTTAATCCAATTAGATTCGATTAAATTTGAACTTAATAATTTTGATTTTTATTAATTTCAAATGATTTTAATTTGATTTGAGTCGAGTTATCAAGTCGAGTCGACTCTACACCACTAGGTATCCACCTAAAGGGATCTTAAGGATGACATCTACACTAGGCTACGAGGACCTAGGTGCTAGAGATTGATTTGGGGAAATTGACCTCGAATATTGAGGTCAACACTAGTCGCCTCTCATGTGGAAGGGGAGTTTGATATTCACAATCCTCAACTGGCCCAGTATTGTAACATTGTGAAGCTACTTTTAGCCCGCATAAGGGAGTATCGTATCATACATATTCCCCGAGAGCAAAATACAAGAGCGGATGCTCTTTCAAAACTTGCTACATCAGCAACAGGGGACATCTATAAGAGAAGATGTATCGAGGAGATCCACTTTCCAAGCATTCAGGGTCCATGGGTCATACAGTCAATTGACGAGCCAAGAGAGATGTCTTGGATCGAACCCATCTTGTCTTTTTTGATAGATGGGGTGCTACCTGAAGAACTCATTGCTACATTAAGACTTCGGAGATAAGCCACAAATTTCACCATTATTAGCAACGAGTTATATAATCTCTCCTTCACCGGGCCGTACCTCAAGTGTCTCCCACCATCAGAAGCTGATTATGTACTGCGAGAAGTTCATTCAGGAGTATGTGGAGAACATTTGGGAGGAAGAGCGTTGGCTTACAAGATTATGAGACAAGGATTCTATTGGCCTACAATGAAACATGACGCACTTGTGTTTACATAAAAGTGCGAAAACTGTCAACTGCATTCCAACCTCACTCATACACCCGCTCTGGAGCTTGCATCACTTCAAAGCCCCTGGCCTTTTGCCCAATGGGGAATTGATATAATGAGACCTTTTCCTATAGCCACTGGACAGCGAAAATTCATTATTCTGGCTGTAGATTACTTCACCAAATAGATAGAGGCAGAACCTTTGGCGAAGATTACTGAAGCAAATGCCAAGCAATTCTTATGGAAGAACATAATATGTCACTTTGGCATTCCTGTGAAAATCGTCACTGATAACGGAACACAGTTCACCGGGAAGATCTTTACATCATTTTGTAAGGATTTTCATATTCAGCTCGTTCACACAGCTCTTGCCCATCCTCAAGCTAATGGGCAAACAGAGGTTACAAATCGAATAATTCTGAAAGGGCTGAAGACCCGCCTGGGAAGGCTGGGGGGCAATGGGCCGAAGAACTCTCCAATGTCATCTGGGCTTATCGGACCACCGCCAGAACTCCTACAGAGGAAACCCCATATAACCTTTGCTTTGGTATAGAATCAGTCATACCGGTTGATATAAGAGTTCCTATCTACAGAGTTCAGACTTTTGATTTCAATAACAATGAGGAGAGGCTTAGAGCAAATTTGGATCTCCTCCCAGAAGTAAGAGATGAAGCCTCACTCAGAACCGCTGCATACCACCAAAGAATCGCCCGTCATTACAATCGAAGGGTGAAACCTCGCCCTATCACCATTGGAGACTTAGTACTACGAAGCATTGAAGCCGCTGGAAAAGGCCCTCAGCGTAATAAGCTCTCCCCCCTCTGGGAGGGTCCTTATTTGGTAGCGGCTATGGTAAAGCCTGGAAACTTCAAACTGAAGGATGCTAGTGGAAAAATGCTTCCCCGAACATGGAACGTGGGCAACCTTCGCAAATACTATCAGTAGGAGTTGATACTACTATCTGTCTATGTGTTATATTTGTCTTGCATTTTATCTTCTCCTGTAGTCGTGTTATGTGTCTTTTAAGTTTTTTGTACATCCCTTATGTGTTGATTATAGAAGAACTTTTTTCTTGTATCCCTAAGTTGTTCTAGGGAACTGCTATCTTATATTACGAAGCAATATGATATTCACTTTATCGTACTATTGTCTCTTCTCTCCAAACTCTTTTTCTGTGATTCGAGAAATATATAATATATATTGTATCTCAACCACTGAATGATCAATCCCAGAGGGATTTAATCCGACCTCTTCCACACAGGATAATGTCATCAAGCAAAGGCTTTGACTAACAACCTCGGATAGGTCGAATATCCTAGGAGGATATCTTGGATATCGAAATCATTTGATGATCAATCCCAAAGGGACTTGATCTGACCTTTTCCAGACAGGTTAATGTCACCAAGCAAATGCTTTCACTAATAACCTTGGATAGGTTAAAACCTTTAAAAAAAGAATATCTCACATTTGCTCAAGTCAAAAAGAGCTCACTAAAATACTCTCATCCAAACTGAAGTAAAACTAAGTGAATTTCATTTGTATGTGAGAAAAGAACATCAACAACTTCTTTATATATCACTGAACATCGAGTACACCAAATAAAAACATCAACATCGAGCATACATACAATCACTAGAAAGAAAGCAAAGTGATACAAAATAACATCAAAGACATCCTACAGAATCTCAACATCATCCTCGTCCTCCTCCAAGGTAAAAGCTCACTGCAACTCACTCTCCAGCTCTTCACCACCAGAGTCTGAAGAAGCATCACCAGAAGCCTGGCTAGGAGTCAACCCCTCGATCTCCGCTCCAGTCTTACGATGTACTGTACGTACGCCCTTCATGAAGCCCCTGATAAAGCTATCCTATACGCACTCTACCTCCAAGGCCTTCACCTCCACATCATAAATATGATTGCGAGCTTCCTGAATGTGATCCTCAATGATGATCTTGAAAGCATAAGATTTCTTGAACTCTTCAATAACTGTAGATGGCAACTGCTGGGCCTCCTTCTCCGACAGCACACTCTGAAGCCTCTCATTCTCAGCCTCAAGTATTTGCTGAGTCTTTTCTTGCTGCTTGATTGTCGCCTTTGCCTCCACCAACTCTATATGCAAATGATCCATCCATTCATTCTGAGAAGAGGCTGAAGTGATCTTGTTGGCCAACTCTGCTCTACACCCCTCAAGCTGATCCTCCACCACCTTTATCTCCTTTACTTTGCGGTCATATTTCTTCTTGTACTCTCCCTGAAGGTATTTAACCTTCACAAACTCTTTGTTCCAATCATTCAGAGTCTTGGTCATCTCGAGCTTGAAATCAGAATACTGAGACAAGAGTATATCAGAAATATATTCCTTAAGAAATATAAAAAAAGAGAGGAAGAAGTAAAGGAGAACTCACCAACTCATCAGCCCACCGGCGGCCAATGCACTGATGGTTCAACACATCTTCTGGAATGTATGACTTGGATGGAGAAACTCGAGGACCTTTGCTAAAAACTGTCAAAACCTCATCTGCCTTCTTCTTCCTCGGTGCCTACAAACCTTCCCAACTCCCTGGTCGCTTGGAGTGGTTCTTTTGGGGAACCACTTCTGGAACTCTAGCATACTTCTTCAACATTTGAGCATGTAACCTCCCTGCTTGAGTAGATAATCCAACCTTGAATAAGTACTCTTCATCTATGTATCTACTCAAGTAACGCACCTCATAGTGAAGAGCGTCTAAATCAGGGAGCTTGAGTATCCTCAACAAATCTTCTGCTCCAAATATGAAGGGGGACAGGTAGCTCTTTCAACTTCCCCCATTTCTCCTGAAGACCCCAATCATTCTGCTCATAAAAAAAATTGCTGATCCAATCTTTCGAGGGGTCTCGAGTGCGGATGTCCAACCACTTGGACCTGAAAGAAATACGTCCCTGCGCGTCGCTAAAGAGACGCCCCATCTGAGAAAGGCACTCTGAGGAAAGTACCACCCCATTGTCTCTAAAAAGTACGATCAGGCCCATCACGATCGACATGACTCTGTAGGAAAACTGGGATAAGCACACCCCACAAATAATCAGAATATCGATCAGTTCAGAAGCAGGAGGAAACTGCAGCCCCGCTCGCAAACTAACTCGTACACCGTCACATATCCCAGGGGAGGGAAGCAGGCACCTTCATCACCAAATCATTAGGAAAATGAAATTTTTTTCCTTAACGAGATGAAAGAGTCCTCAGTGATGGTGGAAATCACATCATCAGCTTTCGGCGCCTTTTGAATCCTCTTTGAAACTTCAGATCGTTGCGCAGGATGATCTTTCGAAGGATTTTTTGAGGATACAGGATCACCCATTTCGCTTCCTTTACTAAAGAGGGGCGTAAATCTAAATAAGAAAAATCACCTACGAAAGACTGTAAAAAGCCTCCAAAGTAGGAAGAAAAAGGGGGGAAAATGGAGAGAGGTAGGGAGGAAGCCGCTAACTTCTGCGCAAAAGGAGGGGGGCCGAATCAAGTAGGGAAAGTCACCTACTTAAAAATGGCGGAAGGCCTCAGAATGCCAAAAGCTAGAAAGCCAGAGGGAGAGGGAGATGTGGTGCAATTTTTTATTATCCCAAGGGGGGTATTTATAGGATGAAAAAGGGGAGAAAAAGAGAGGGAAATATTGAAAAAAGAGGGGGAAAAAGTTTGAAAATTTGAGGGAGAAAGCTTCTAGAAAAATCTTTGAATTTTTCTAAATTTTTCAGAATTTTTTCGGAATTTTTTGGGCCAAAAAACAGTTATTTACGATTTTTTTTAAAAAAGGGTTGTGGGGCCCACAAAAAATAAATAAATAAAGGGGGTAGCAACTGCCAGCGGCCGGTTTGACCGCCTATGCGTTACTGGGCTCCGATTTTGGGCCCGGACGGTCCAAATCGGACGTTTTTCAGATCCCCGGACACGTTTTTCGACGTTCCGGATTCAATTTTGACACTTTCGGAGCTCAACGAGGCCTCTACAATCAAGTTTGAGCAAAATAATATCTTTTTGAATGCCATTTTTTGCAATTCGGCCAATGCAACATGTCAGAACAAGTATTTTCAGACTGCTGGAGCTTCGACGTCCGAAAATGGGGGGTCAACTGATATGTCATCGAAAAATTATCTTAATTGGGCACGAATCTCGAAGCAAAAACACAAGTTGGAAACTTCAAAAATGAATTCAGACACCATTTAAACTTTGATTTTAGCAAGCTTATAGTCGAACTGAGCGTCTCAAAAATACGAACCCAACGACACAAAATTCGACTCAATCCGAGCCCAAATGAGTCCAAATCAAGTACCCGAAGCACTGTTGGAAATCTCAAACAGCAATTTGAGTTACCAAACGGTATCCAATTTTGACGAGCTTATAGTCGAATCGAGCGGCTCGACGAGATGAATCCAACGAGCCCAAGATCACAGAATTTTGATACCACTAAGACCTTAAAATGCTCAATAAACGGTTCACGATCAAGGGATTCAATATCAGTCGTTCATCTGGATCACTCCTTATTTGCCCCTGATCCCACATCTATTTATGGGCTATGCCACTCCAAAAAAACTATAAATAGCCCCTCATTTCTCTTAAGGAGGGACCTAAGCTAAGAAGAGAAGAAGAGAAGAGAAGTCTAGGAGGAAATAGCTCCTCCTCGACCACCGCCGGAACACCACCGGGACCCCGCCGGAACATCAACGGAACACCGCTGGGAGCCCAAAGTACACCGGAGCTCGGCCCAACGCCAGAGTAACGTTGTAATTCTGTCCAACTTCCAAGTGACGCCGGAATTCTGCCGGACACCAGAGTGACGTCGGAACTCTGTTTGGCCTTGTAATCAACTTTCAATACTCAATGTAATCTGATCTTCCTGAATTTCAAGGATGAATCAGTCTCCTGTATTTCAAACAACGCTAGTGGAACTCTTTCAACTGGGTGTGGCCCCGTAGTTTTTTCCCTTTCCAGGGTTTTCCACATAAAAATCCTCGTGTTACTATTTCAATTCTGTTTATGTGCTGGATATACGTATAACGTTGAGATGAAAAATTAAACTCTATCGCCGCATATATTTGAGTCCGCAACAGGTATAATGAATAATAAGCATAACATCAACTTCAATCCAAATATTGTGAAATCTTAACTTTACGCAAAGGTTAATACCATAATGAAGAGCATGAAGTTCATCTATAAAAGCAGTAGAAATATAAACAAGACTAGCAATACCCCTAACCACCTTTCCATGATGACCTCTTATAATACCCCCCACAACCAGCCACATTCCTATCAAAAGACCAATCCGTATTGAGCTTAAACCACCATTGTAAAGGTTTCTTCCAATAAAAAACCCTCTCCATCCTTCTAATGGAAGAATTAAGCTTATGTATACCAAATTGAACAGCAACTAAATTGAAACCTTTAAAACCATGAAACTTAATAAGATTAGTGGCATGGAGATACATGATTTTATCTTTAATGTTAGAAATGATATGCTTGGCATTCATATTGATCCCCTCAAGTTTGGACTCATTCATACTTTTCCAAAGGTACCAAATGATAATATTGGGAAGTATATTTCAAATATGACCTTTAATATTAATAAACCAAGCTTTCATAACATCAATAATATTGTTAAAAGCATGAGAAAAACTCATGTTAAAAAGATCTTCAAAATAAAGCCAAACTTTAATTGCATAGGCCCACTAACCAAAACATGATTGAGAGTTTTCACATGATAGAAACATTGACATTTAGAAATAACATTAAACCCTCTTTTAATAAGAATGTTGTCAATGGGGATGAGTTTACGAATCACTCTCCAAGTTAAGATAGAATAAGAAGTAGGAATAGATCTATGCCAAATAGCAGAAAAAATAGGAATAATAGGCCTATCTTCTCAAATAAATTCCAAGCTTCTTTAAAATTAAAATTACCATTATTAGTCTTGTTAAAGAGAATATAATCATCTTTATCAAGCTACAGTGGAATTTTAATAATACGATTAAGAATAGTATCAAGAACAACATCTTTTAACATATTCACATTCCAGCTGCCATTAGAAATAAATCTTTGAACTAAAACAATGGATATAGATTTGGTATTTAATAATTTATCAATGGAATAGTTGCCCACCCACTGATCTTGCTAGAAGAAAACATCACCCATACCAATACCCATTGGATATAATTCTCCATCTCCCAATTAATGCTACAGAGTCTTTTCCATATAAAAGAATCCCCTTTTTGGAAACATAATTAAGAGGATGATTATTACCACAATATTTGATGTATAAAAACTTGGCCCATAAGCTCTTATTAGATCTAAAAGAGAACCATAGTTTATAGGAAAAAGGTTTAGCCATGTTATATAATATCTTACACCCTAACCCACCTTCACTAAGAACTCCACAACACCTCTTCCAAAAGGCCCAAAGAATGGTAGATTTACCATTTTTAGCCCCCCCAAAAAATTTGTTGATCAAACTCTCAATTCTAGTACATGCATTAAGAGTGGGATTTAAAGTGTGCAATAAATAAATAGGCAAAGTAGAGAGAACACTTCTAATTAAAATAAGCCTCCCACCAAAAGATAAGAAATTGAAAGCCCAAGTGGTAAGCTTTTTATGCATAGACATAATGATCCCATCAAATAGGTGAGACCTTCTCTTACCTTTGTAAGAGGCGTACCCAAGTAAGTGATATGAAGAGTCTTATAGGGAATACCAAACTTATCATGAATCTTACTAATTCTTTGAGAAGTAATAAACTTATCAGTAATAAGACCACTTTTATTATTGTTAATCTGTAAACCGTTGGATTGCTGAAACTGATAGAAAAATTTAAAAAGAATGTTCAGCTTTTTAATGGAACCATTAGTAAAAATAATAAAAACATCAGCAAAACTCAAATGAGAGACAGGAAAACCCCCATAAGTACAAAATTGAAGGTTAGGATGTAAAACAAAAAGTTTCTACAAACCTCTAGAAAGATATTCTATAGCAATAATAAAAAGGGATGGATAAAGGGGGTCCCCTTATCTAATACCCTGATTAGAATTAAAGAAACCATGGCTTTTCCCATTAATAATAGCAAAAAAAATATCAATAATATTCTTCACCAATAGTAAAAATAGCTGGTGGTGGAATCCAATTGTGCAAGAAAAGATAAAAAATAAGAAGATTTGTTATAAAAATTAATTTATATGTAAAAATTCTGATAATTGGGAAAGATATAAAGAGGCATGTAAGGATTCTAAGAAAGCAATATGTGATGCAAAGATCTTAGCTTTTAATGATTTATATAATAGATTAGATACTAAGGAGGGAGAAAGATATATGTATAAGCTAGCCAAACAAAGAGACAGGAGTAGTAAGGATTTAATTCAAGTGAAGTGTATTAAGGATGAAGATCAAAAAGTATTTTTTTTAGAAGATGATATTCAACAAAGGTGGATGAGATATTTTGATAAACTTTTTAATGAATATTGTAAGAATACAATTGACTTTAGTGACCTTATCACCCTAAATGAAAATAAAGATTTCTATTTTTATCGGCGTATTAGTAAAATCGAAGTTAGTGAGGCTTTAAAGAAAATGAAGTGTGGAAAAGCTGTTGGACCTGATGATATCCCGATAGAGATGTGGAAATGCTTAGGAGATGAAGGAATTTCTTGGCTAACTAAACTTTTTAATAATATTTTGAAGACTAAAAAGATGCCAGATGCATGGAGAATGAGTGTATTGATTCCTATTTATAAGAATAAAGGTGATGCACAAGATTGTGCGAATTATAGAGGAATTAAGTTAATGTGTCTCACTTTAAAACTATGGGAGCGAGTTATGGAGCGTAGGCTTCGGCGTGATACTAATGTTTCTCAAAATCAATTTGGATTCATGCCTGGTAGGTCTACTATGGAAGCCATACATTTATTGAGAGGTTTGATGGAAAAATATAGGGAGAATAAGAAGGATCTACATATGATATTTATTGATTTAGAGAAAGCATATGATAAAGTTCCAAGAGAAGTGCTATGGAGAGTTCTTGAAAAGAAAGGAGTTAATAATGCTTATATTCAAATCATTAAAGATATGTATGAAGGAGCTATTACTTGTGTTCAAACACAAGGTGGTTTGACCAAGTATTTTCCTATTTCGGTTGGATTACATCAAGGATCAGCTTTAAGCCCATATCTTTTCGCGTTATTCATGGATGTTCTCACTAGACATTTACAAGAGGATGTACCCTGGTGTATGCTTTTTGCTAATGATATTCTTCTTGTTGACAAGACTAGAGAGGGAGTTGAAGGTAAACTTGAAGTCTGGAGATCAACCTTAGAGTCTAAAGATTTTTGCTTGAGTAGATCTAAAACTGAATATATGGAGTGTAATTTTAGCAATAATAGACCTAGTGAGGGGATTGTGACTTTGGGCGATCGAGTCATTAATAAGAGTACACGTTTTAGATATCTTGGATCTATTGTTCAGAGTGATGGTGAAATAGATGGGGATGTTATCAGTAGAATTCAAGTTGGATGGTTGAAGTGGAGGAATGCATCGGGCTTGTTGTGTGATAGAAAAGTCCCCCTCAAACTTAAGGGAAAATTCTATAAGATGGTGGTGAGACCTGTAATGCTTTATGGTGCAGAATGTTGGCCATTAAAAGAGAAGCACAATACTAAGTTATGTGTTGCGGAGATGAGGATGTTCAGGTGGATGAGTGGATTTACTCTTAGAGACAGAATACGAAATGAGCATATACGTGAAAAGGTTGGAGTAGCTCCAGTGGAGGATAAGATTAGAGAGAGTCGCCTTAGATGGTTTGGTCACATAAAACGGCGGCCTTCCGATGACCCAGTTAGGAAAGTAGAGGTATTAGATCTGACTTATGTTAAGATAGGTAGAGGTAGACCTAAAAAGACTTGGTTAGAAAATATTAGAAATGACCTTTCTTTATTAGATTTAAATGAGAATTTGACTTTGAACCGGACACAATGGAGAAAAAGGATTCATGTTGCCGACCCCACGTAGTGGGATAAAGGCTTGATGTTATTGTTGTTGTTGAATATTCTTCACCAGATCAATAAGCTCATCATTAAAGCCAAACTGAGCAAGAATACTATAGAGAAAGTTCCAATTTAAATTGGCATAAGCTTTGGTAATATCAATCTTAATAATCATGTTTCCACCAGACACAGGCTTATGAATATCATGAATCAACTCTTGAGCAGGAAGAATATTATTAAAAATAGACTGTCTTTTAACAAAACCAATTTTCCCAAGAGAGATAATTTTAGGAAGCATTAAAGCTAATCACTACAGCAAAATCACATATTATCGGCTACCTTTTTTGACGAAAATTGATCATTTTCTGACTGTCTTAGAATTTACCAACGATTTTTCGGCGGCAAAATTTCTGTCAGTAAAACCTGCGTAGGAAAATTTTTTCTGGCTATAAATAATTTCGGTAGAATTATGCCGCCAGAAAATAAAAAAATTAATTAAAAAAATTTGCTCTACCCCGTTGCCCGCCTTCCCGCGCTGCCCGGAGGCACTCCCGCACTACTCGCCTGCCCGAAGCCCCCGCCCAGCTGCCCGCATGCCCGAAGCCCTGCTTGCTCTTCCCGCATTGCCCGCCCAGCTACCCGCCTGCCAAAACCCCCGCCCGAGCATGCCCGCTTGCCCCAACCCAACTGCCTGCATGCCCGAAAAGCTATCTCATTATCTTCCGTCAAAAAATCACTGAAATTTTGACCGCCGGAAAGCCGCCGAAAAATTCTGCCAGTAATTGATGATTTTCCTATAGTGAATCTCCTTATAATAATTTTAGATACCAACTTATTAAAAAATGAGCACAGGATAATAGGCTTGAAATCATCCTAGTAATTAATAGCTTCTCTTTTGGGCACAAGGACAATAAATGTATTAGAAAAATATTTGGGGTAAGGGCTACACTTAAAAAAGTCTAAGACAACCTCAACCAAATCCTTTTTAATAACGGTCCAAGCCTTTTGAAAAAATTTGGCAGTAAAACCATCAGGACCAATCACAAAATCAGATTTCATATTATTAATAGTATGCCAAATTTCCTCCTCAAAAGGAGTGGAAGTTAAAACAATATTATCATTATCATCTATCAGCTGAGGAATGAAAGACCTATCAAGATCCAACTGAGGATTAAACACCTTGTTGAAAGTGTTATGAAAATAATCAACACCAGATGCACAAATCATGTCAGGAGAATTTAACACCATGCCATTGGGATGAGTAATTTTGTGAATATAATTAGTAACTTTCTTATGGTTAGCAGTACTGTGAAAAAATTTAATATTCCTGTGACCTTTAACCAAGAATTTAGAAGTAGCCTCTTCCCTTGGAGTTTAAAAAGATCCTTTTTAGCTTCATTAAGATTGGCAAGATTATCAATAGAAGCATCAAGCATATAAAGAGTTAACCTTATTCTCATCATCCACAATGTTAGAAAAAATATTTTTGAAATAGTCTTATTCCACCACTTAAGCTTTTGTTTGAGTCTTTTGAGTTTCAGACATAATCTAGACATCCCTCTAATATTATCATTCGGATTTAAAGGAGCAGACCAATTACCATCCAAAACTTTGAAAAAATTCTCATCCAGCAACCACGTATTTTGAAAATGAAAATTAGGCTTAGTTTGAGGATTAGCTAAATTGACGCTCATCAGTTAAAGAGAATGATCCAAAAGGGTCTTACTAAGATGCTCAATATGAGTTAAAGGAAACTTAGAAAGCCACTCATCATTAAAAAGAATTCTATAAAGTGTTGCAAATCTGGTTTTGATGATGACAAACATGTTTCCAGTGTGTTTTGTTTGGCTAATCTGTTTCAGGCACAAAAGATCACGAGCCACTCAAGCCAACTCAAGATCGGGTCCAAGTGTGTCAAATGTATGATTTTTCCTTTTATTGAGTCAATTGTAATGTAACCGATTCCCTAGCTAAGTAACCTTACACACACACACTCAGGGGGAGAGCTTGAGTGAATTAGAGTTTCTGTTCATTTTTTGTTCAGATCGTCCTGGATGATTTTTACATTGTCCTGGACGATCCAGCCAAAACAGAAACTTTAATTAGGGCGACTAAGTTAAGAGGGTCTGATAAAACAGATCGTCCTGGATGATCTCCGGATCGTACGGGACGATATGCCCAAATCAGAAATTCTCAGCCGCCAGATCAAGTTAGGCAAGTTCTTATTTTTAGATACTTGGTCTGATCGTCCCGGACGATACGTGTATCGTCCCGGACGATTCAGTACAATCATGTCTAATTTAATCTGGTAATTAAGGAAAGCAATTTATTTTTGGTTGATACGATCATATCATCCTGGACAATCGCAGGATCGTCCCGGACGATCTTGATCGTTTAGTGCATTTAAGCTGTACGTCCAGAACTATGTACAGGATGATTTGGGGCCTTTTTGAACTAATCGTCCAGGACGATGTCCCCATCGTACTGGACGATCAAGTCATTTTTTGGTCGTCCAGCACAGATTTCTCTGGACGACCCGAACTGTCTTCTGGACGATTTTCCTCGATTTGTACTAATCGTCCCGGACGATCGCAGGATCGTACGGGACGATATGAACAATTTTTTTCTACTGATCGTCCAGAAGAGCCAGATCGTCCAGGCTGAAATAGCTGAATTTGAACTGATCGTAAAGGACGATCTACCGATCGTCCTGGACGATCTTGGCCGACCAGTTGAGATTTAGGGCAAATTTTAAGCCCTCCTATAAAAGAACTTTTTCTAAAAACTAGAAAAATCTTTTGCTGCCTTCCTTCCCTGAGAAACCCTAGAGAGAGAGAGTGTTGGGAGAGAGAGAGAAGATCTTGTGAGGGGGAGTTGGTGAGGGATTCACTAAGGTTGCTCCAAGCACGGATCAGAGTCGTCTTCTCCGCTCGTCATCTTTCATCTAGTCGGTGTTCGTCGTGGGAGGATCATTCGCAAGAAGATCTGGGGTTCTCTGCCCGCTTCAGGTGGAAGCAAAAGGAGTTCGAAGGTTCTCTGCCTGCTTCAGGAGGAAGCGAAAGGAGGTCGGGTTCTCTGCCTCACCATGTGGTGAAAAGGAGGTATTTGTACAGGCTTCTCCGCCTTACTGTGGGAACAAAAGGAGAGACACTTTTTGTTTAGTGCAATACCCGGAGGGGAGGCTCCGGGGAGTGGACGTAGGTCAAGTTGATCGAAGCACTATAAAATCTTGTGTTGCTTTTCGATTCAGTTTTGCACTTTACTTTTCTGATATTAACTGCTTGGGTGAATATCTGTGGTTGATCTTTTCGTTCTTGTTTATGTGTTTCCGCTGCTGCGTATCGAAAAAATTTTCATTATTATTGTGAAATTTTTAAATAACCAATTCACCCCCCCTCTTGGTTAGCCTCGGGACTAGTTCACTAGGGCTTAACATCCCTATCAAACTTTCAAGTGGTATCAGAGCGGGATTCAAAATTTAGGTTTAAAAACTTTTGAATTTGATCCATGGCTAACTATAACAATCGTAATACTGCTGAAGGATATTCTATTACAAGACCACCGTTATTTGATAATATTCCTTTTGATTTTTGGAAAACACGCATGTCTACTTTTCTGCAATCTATTGATTATCACATGTGGATGTTAGTTAAGGACGGATATGGACCACCTTTTAGACTGATTAAAAATGTGAAAACTGAATTGCCTTGTGCTGATTGGATGTTTGATGATCGTGATTTAGCACAGTTAAATGCAAAATGCTTGAACTGCTTCTTTTGTGCTTTAAAATCTGAAGACTATATGCGTGTTTCTACTTGTACAACGGGAAAGGAAATCTAGGATAGATTATGTATAGCATACGAAGGTACAACTGAAGTCAAACAGTCTAGGTTAAACATCTTGTTACATGATTATGAACTTTTTCGCATGAAACCTAGTGAGACTATTTCAGAAATGTACACAAGGTTCACTCAGATTGTTACCTCTTTGCATGCTCTATGTAGAGAACATACTAACTACGAAAGAGTGAACAAAATTCTTAGATGTTTGTCTGCTTCTTATGATGCTAAGATTACTGCTATTACTGAATCTAAAGATTTAAATACTTACTCTATTAACAGCTTACTTGGATCACTCATTGCTTACGAGCAAGGGGTGAACCAAAGGCAACTTGATGCAGGTGAACGCAAGAAAGAGAAGACAGTGGCACTAAAGGCCAAAGATTCAGATGCTAGCACTTCCGGGTCTGATAGCGATGATGTTGCCTTAATCACAAGGCAATTCAAAAGCTTTCTAAGGAAGAAACATAAGAACTATCAGAAGTGGAACAAGGGTAAGTCAAATAAAAATTTTAAGGGTTCATCTGAATCTGTTTGTTTTGAATGCAGGAAGCCTGGACACATTAAGGCTGATTGTCCTACACTTAAAGCTCACCCAAGCAAGGAGAAGGGTGAGGAGAAACCAAAGTTCAGAAAGGACAAGAAGCGGATTCAGAAGGCGTTCTGGGCAGACTCTGCATCCGACTCTTCTGAGACTGAAGCTGAAGAGGAGGAAACAAACTTATGTCTGATGGCTGATGATCACCCTGGTCAGTCGGACCAGGAAGAGGTATGTGAGCTGACTTACGATCAATTATTTGAAGTTTCTGAAAGAATTCATACATCATATAGGAAGCTTAAGAAAACTCATGCTAGTTTGAAATTAGATTACTTAACTTTGCAAAAAGAGCATGATTCTGTAGTTAAAGATCATTCCACACTTGATTCCAATCACATGTCTTTGCTTGATGAATTCGATGAGTTGAATAAAAAATATTCTGATTTAGTTTCTGCGCATGATTCATTGAAAACTACGCATGTGGACTTAGAAAGAGCTTTTAAAGAGTTAGATACAATGGCATGTGAAGTAGAAAGTAGCAATGGAACCTTAAAATTTGAAATTACAAGTTTAAAGAAAGAAAATGAGTTTTGGAAAGTGAAAATCAGTGCTTTTGAAAAGAACAAAACACCGCCTACTTTTGAACAGTTTTATGCACCGCCACCTTTTGAAAAATCTGTTGCAAGTTCTTCAAAGCAAGTTTCATATATATCTAGGAAGAGGCATTATCATCCACGTAGATTAGTTAACCCTTTTCCTGGTGTTAGATGTTTTTCATGTGGCATGTTAGGACATATTTCCCACACCTGCACTGTTCACCGTAGTACACATTGGGTGTGGAAACCCAAACTGCCTGTTTCACAGCACAGCACACATGCATTGCATTCTTCTTTTCATAAGAAGGAACCCAAACCTGTTTGGGTTCCTAAGATTGACGTTTGATACTTTTGTAGGTGTGCTCTCACACAAGACCTCGTGAGAGCATGTAGTACCTGAACAGCGGATGTTCGAGACATATGACTGGAGATGCAAATCAGTTCATTTCGCTGGAGGCCAGAGCTGGAGGCAAGGTTACACTTGGAGATAACACCACCAGGAAGGTGGTAGGCTCAGGTATAATTGGTGATTCAAAGAATTTTATGATTGATAATATTTTGCTTGTAGATGGACTGAAACAAAACTTGCTGAGCATCAGTCAACTCTGTGACAAGGGATACAGCATCAAATTCCTGCCCACTAGCTGCATTTTAAGCTTAAATAATGAAGTTGTTTTGCAGGGGCAAATGATCAATAACGTCTACAAGCTGGATGTAAGTAGCATTAAAACTGATAATTCAATTTGCTTAAAAACTGCTGCTGATGAGTCTTGGCTATGGCATAGGAGATTGTGTCATGCCAATATGAAAACCCTTAGGAGAGTCACCCAAAAGGACTTAGTTAGAGGTGTGCCCAAGCTTAAGTTCACTAAGGATCACCTGTGTGATGCCTGTCAGTTGGGGAAGCAAGTCCAGTCCTCTTTTCACTCTGTTAAGGACATTAGCACCTCTAGACCTTTAGAAGTTCTTCACATGGACCTCTTTGGACCCATTAGCACTGCCAGCTTAGGGGGGAGAGTCTATGGTTTTGTGATTGTAGATGATTATTCGAGGTTAACTTGGGTTAAGTTTTTGTCACATAAATCTGAGTCATTTGATGAGTTTAGATCCATCTCTACTTGGATTCAGAAGAAGTTAGGATGTGAGATTATTACCATCCATAGTGATCACGGAGGGGAGTTTGAAAATGAAAGATTTGGAAGTTTTTGTGAGAATCATGGGATTAGTCACAATTTTTCAGCTCCTAGGACCCCTCAGCAGAACGGGGTAGCTGAAAGGAAGAACAGGACCTTAGTGGAAGCCGTTAGAGCCATGCTTGCCGAGTATTCACTTCCAAAATACTTTTGGGCTGAAGCGGTGAACACTTCCTGTTATGTGCTGAATAGGGTGAATGTGAGAGTCAAATTGAACAAGACACCTTATGAGATCATTAAGGGTAGAACTCCAAATCTATCCCACCTCCATGTCTTTGGCTGTAAGGTTTTCATTCTGAACAACGGGAAGTCACCCTTAGGAAAATTTGACCCCAAATCTGATGAAGGAGTGTTCTTAGGATATTCAAGTGTGGGGAAATCCTTTAGGGTGTTCAATAGGAGGACTTTGGTGGTGGAAGAAACAACCCATGTAGTGTTTGATGAATCTGATCCTAAGGAGTCTAGATCTGAAGTTGAAGATGAAGAGATTATTGAGATTACCCAAGGAGTTGGAAATATAAATTTGGAGGAAAGGGTAGAACCTCAAACCGAGTTGCCTAGAGATTGGAGATATTCTTCGAGTCATCCTAAAGAACTGATCTTAGGAGACCCTTCTAAAGGTGTTAGGACTAGGCATGGACTTAGGAAGGAAGTAAACCATTCTGCCTTTATCTCAATGAATGAACCCACCAATATCAATTAAGCCTTGTCGGATGAATTTTGGATTTTAGCTATGCAAGAAGAATTGAATCAATTTGTAAGGAATGATGTTTGGGAGTTAGTAGAAAGACCTAAAAATCAAAGTATTGTGGGAACCAAGTAGGTCTTTAAGAATAAGATGAATGATTCTGGTGTGGTGGTGAGAAATAAGGTAAGATTGGTGGCTAAGGGGTATAATCAGATAGAAGGGATTGATTTTGAGGAGACTTTTGCCCCTGTAGCTAGATTGGAAGCCATTAGAGTGCTACTAGCCTTTGCCTGTTATAAGGGATTTAAGCTGTTTTAAATGGATGTCAAGAGTGCCTTTTTAAATGGGGTAATTAAAGAAGATGTTTTTGTAGAACAACCCCCAGGTTTTGAGAGTTCCCAATATCCAAGTCATGTCTATAAATTAAAAAAGGCCTTATATGGATTGAAACAGGCACCCAGAGCTTGGTATGAGAGGCTTAGCACATTCCTGTTAGAAAGGGAGTTTGTTAAGGGGTGCGTAGACACCACCCTTTTTCTGAGGAGATTAGGAGATGACTTACTCATTGTCCAGATCTATGTTGATGATATAATTTTTAGATCTTCTAATAAATATTTATGTGAAGAGTTTTCTAAAATAATGAGTAAGGAGTTTGAGATGAGTATGATGGGAGAATTGTCCTACTTTTTGGGGTTTAGCATAAGGCAAACGGATGATGGAACCTTTCTCAATCAATCAAAATACACTAAGGATATTTTGAAGAAATATGAAATGGACAAAGCCAAGCCAATCAATACTCCCATGCCCTCCTCAGTTCAGTTAGATAAGGATTCAAATGGAAAATCTATTGATTAGAAGAAGTATAGAGGGATAATAGGTTCACTACTTTACCTGACTGCTAGCCAACCTGATATCATGTTTAGTGTCTGTCTTTATGCTAGGTTTCAGGCTGATCCTAAAGAGTCCCACCTGACTGCTGTTAAGAGAATTCTTAGATATATTTTAGGAACCCCAAACCTAGGAATTTGGTACCCTAAGCACAGCACCTCTTTTGAGATCATTGGATATTCTGATTTTGATTTTGCAGGGTGTAGGGTGGATAGGAAGAGTACTTCTGAGACTTGTCAATTTATAGGACAGTCGTTAGTCTCCTGGTCCAGTAGAAAATAGAACTCAGTTGCACTTTCCACTGCTGAAGCTGAGTACATTGCCTTAGGGAGTTGTGTGGCCCAAGTTCTTTGGTTGAAGCAACAAGTCTTGGATTTAGGAGTACCTGTTGGCACAATTTCTGTTCTGTGTGATAATACTAGTGTCATCTGTATCTCTAAGAATCCCATCCAACATTCTAGGACCAAACACATTGATATTAGGCATCACTTTATTAGGGACCATGTTACAAAAGGGGATATTGAGCTACATCACGTAGCAACTGAAAATCAGCTGGCTGACATATTCACTAAACCACTGGCCTTTGACTCATTCAGCATTTTGAGAACCAGATTAGGAGTGATTGATATAAATGCTTAATTCTGATGACTGCTGATTTATGATTGTTCTGATTGGTATTCTGATTTCTGTTAGTTAGTTTTGGTGTTATGATTTCTGATTTCTGTTAGTTAGTTTTGGTATTATGATTTCTGATTTCTGTTAATTAGTTTTAGTATTTTGATTTCTGATTTCTGTTAGTTAGTTTTGGTTTGATTATTTGCTTTCAGTTGATTTTATTTCTTCTGCTGATTTCTGTGTTAACGTTACTATTAGTTTGATTTGAGTATTTACTTTACTGTGATTTTCTACCTATTTTTATTTATTTACTGGTTCATATCTTGCACTTTCTATTTTATGCTTTTCAAGATCTGATCACCGCTCACTACTTCTGATGATCTGAATTTTTGACTGGGAGTTTTTACCTTGTTTTGGTTTGGAAGCTGGTACGTAGTGATTGACTTCGCTGAATTTGTTAAAGGGAAGAAACATTGATAATTGTTTCTCTTCCTCTAACTCCTTTACTGGTGTATAGTTTCTTTTGAATAAAATCCTCTTCAAAATTAAAATGTTAGTTTTTGAAATAGAGATTATTTTATCTTCCTACAGTAATCTGCCTCATATCAATAGTGGTTTTCAAAGTCTTGAGTCATTAGTTTGATTTTCTAAACCAAGTGATTGCATTTATCATATGTTGTATGGCTTTTGTTTTGTGAATCATTCTTCCTTACTGTGGAGAGTCATCTCCTATGTCTGGAAGATAATCTCATAGCTGAGACTCTTTAATGATTATGAAAAGGAGAAAGCTTATAAAAGATGCGCAGTGCGCCAGATAATTTGAAAAAGAGGCATAAAATGAGCCCAAAATTGAAAAGATGCGAAATTGCCAAATTGGATACACAAAGTGTATCAAAAATTAAAAGATGCGCAAAGCGCCAATCAATTTGAAAAAGAGGCACAAAATAAGCCCAAACAAAGCTTTCTTCCCTTTCAGATTGTTAAATGTCTTAGAGAAATCTGTGCACCACTTAATATTTTCAAAAGCTTGAGGTTTGAAAATCCCGATTTCTGATTTTTTACTTTGTAACACTATTATATCAGATATTTTTCTGGAACGAGGCTTGAAAGTATCTCTTTTCAAATCTAATGTCTTTTCTTCTGAATCGAATTTTTGTTTTGAAAGAGGTTTGCATCGATAAGGTGCCCGGGGTCGGAGTTACGAAAGTTGATTATTTCCAACCTTTTCTGGATTTCAGCGCTGTCAATCATCCTGTCATTGGTTTTTGAATCTAAAATCAAGGAAAAAATTCTGATTTTCTTGAGCATCTTGATAAAAAAATGCTTTTATATATTTTTTGTGGTAAATTTTATTCATTTTTTGTGTTATTTTGATTTCATGGTTGTGTTTTTGGGATCCTGATCGATCATTTTCATCCTTCATCTTTTTCTATTTTCTTCACATCGTCCTGGACGATACCACTATCGTCCTGGATGATCCACTTCGTCCTGGACGATCCAAATATCATCCTAGACGATTCGTTCAAAATCGTCCCCACACTGCTCCTACTGCTGAAAAATTCCAATTATTGGTGATCGTCCTGGACGATCCTTATATCATCCTGGACGATATGATCCATATCTTCCTGATCTAATCAAACGGCTGACATTGCACCAATTATTGCCCATCATCCTGGACGATCCACCTCATCGTCCTGGACGATCCATGTGTCAGCCGCTGGACGATTGGAATTCGGCCCGTTTGACATATTTATTGCATATCGTCCCGGACGATCCACCTAATCGTCATGGACGATACTTTTCGTCAACGGTCGTCCACCCTGACTCCTCGGGACGATCGCTTGTGTCTAATCGTCCTGGATGATATCTGATCGTTCTGGACGATCGGACCGCCTTTTTGACCAATCGTCCAGGACGTCATAAATGACCAAATCATCCCGGACGATCCCGCGATCGTACGGGACGATCAGTCTGTTTTCTATAAAAATAGCAGTTTTCTTCATCTTTTTCACACCATTTTTCTTCTACTCTCCTTCTACTTTCTTACTCCTTGGGTTCCTAATGGCTGGTGGCAAAAGGTCTCGTCAAAAGGGTGCCAGTTCGTCCCGGGGACATGTCGATCCTCGCTTCCCGAATACCGCCGATCAGGCGGCTTTCGAATACTATCGTAATGTGGGGATCACGCACTCTAAGATTGTCAATCCTCGCACTCTCACTTATCCCATTTTAGATTTGTTCGCACACACCTCCCTTACCTTCATTCTGACCTTAGCCTTTCCCTTCAATCTGGAACTCCTTCAAATCTTCTTTGCCAACTTGCGCATTTCCGCAGACTATTCCACTCTTCGATCCTACGTAAATCAACGCCCCGTGGAACTCACGACCCACGATTTTCACAATATTCTCAACTTGTCTGTCACTGGCGACAAAATTCACACGCTTATCACCGATCCTGACTATGATTGGAGTGTCGCCAATCACTTCCTTCGCAATACCAACGCACCCTATCACGACAATGCTTGCACTTTCCTTCTCAAGGACGCCCGGACCATTCAGCACGTCCTTCGTTCCTCCGTCATTCCAAAGGCGGGGGATCGAATTCACATTACCCCGCTCCTGTCCTTGACCACCTACTACATCATGGCCCGTCGAGAATTTAATGCCTCTGATCT
The DNA here is from genome assembly GCA_019925795.1 of Dendrobium chrysotoxum. Classification (NCBI taxonomy): domain Eukaryota; kingdom Viridiplantae; phylum Streptophyta; class Magnoliopsida; order Asparagales; family Orchidaceae; genus Dendrobium; species Dendrobium chrysotoxum. The sequence goes on from CM034313.1 coordinate 63,084,136, forward strand.
GATCATCCGATACATAGAACACCTCACCACCATTAGAGATCCGGGCCACAGGCGTCGCCCAAATCTAGCTTTAGGTCATCTTATTCACTATGCCTTAGAGACAAAATATGACCTTCAGTATCATGTCCCTCCTGATGTCCCTCCTTCCTTCTTCACAAATAACTCATTCCACGTCCTACACAGCACCCGACTACATCCGGAGCCTTCCCCGGATGTTGAGGAAGAAGAGGAAGAGGCTGTTCCAGTTCCTGCTGCACCAAAGGCACCTACACCCCTTCGCATTGCCTCTCCCTTTGACCACCTGGTGCAGCGCTTCGATCGGTGGGAGGCCAGATTTGACTCCTATGTGGTTGCCCAAGAGCAGCGGCACTCCAAGGACATCCAGCGCTTCACTGACTATGCTGCGGAGCAGCAACAGCAGCATGACCAGGACATCGCCTGGATTGGAGCCCACTTTCAGGCCATTCACCATTACTTCAACCCTCCACTGCCACCTCCTCCTTCCGATCAGGATCCGCCACAATTTTAGTTTTCTGTTGTGTAGTTGTTCTATTTATGTTTTCTTTCCGTGTTCTATTTTTCCTCCTCCTTTTTGTGATGTCAAAAGGGGGAGTCAGTTATAGTCATGTCTGTTTCTGTTTTATGAGTCATGTTTCTTGTATTGTTTTAGTTGTTAAATGAAAATTTGAAAAAATATTTGTGTTTTGATCTCCTAGTTTACTTTTATTTTCAAACTACTTTACAAATATTTGCCATCATCAAAAAGGGGGAGATTGTTACAAATCTGGTTTTGATGATGACAAACATGTTTCCAGTGTGTTTTGTTTGGCTAATCTGTTTCAGGCACAAAACACCACGAGCCACTCAAGCCAACTCAAGATCGGGTCTAAGTGTGTCAAATGTATTATTTTTCCTTTTATTGAGTCAATTGTAATGTAACTGATTCCCTAGCTAAGTAACCTTGCACACACACTCAGGGGGAGAGCTTGAGTGAATTAGAGTTTCTGTTCATTTTTTGTTCAGATCGTCCTAGACGATCCAGCCAAAACAGAAACCCTAATTAGGGCGACTAAGATAAGAGGGTCTGATTAAGCAGATCATCCTGGATGATCTCCAGATCGTACGGGACGATATGCCCAAATCAGAAATTCTCAACCGCCTTATCAAGTTAGGCAAGTTCTTATTTTTAGATACTTGGTATGATCGTCCCGGACGATACGTGTATCGTCCCGGACGATTCAGTACAATCATGCCTAATTTAATCTGGTAATTAAGGAAAGCAATTTATTTTTGGTTGATACGATCATATCATCCTGGACGATCGCAGGATCGTCCCGGACGATCTTGATCATTTAGTGCATTTAAGCTGTACGTCCAAAACTATGTATAGGACGATTTGGGGCCTTTTTGAACTAATCGTCCAGGACGATGTCCCCATCGTACTGGACGATCAAGTCATTTTTTGGTCGTCCAGCACAGATTTCTCTGGACGACCTGAACTATCTTTTGGACGATTTTCCTCGATTTGCACTAATCGTCCCGGACGATCGCAGGATCGTACGGGACGATATGAATAATTTTTTCTACTGATCGTCTAGAAGAGCCAGATCGTCCAGGCTGAAACAGCTAAATTTGAACTGATCGTACAGAACGATCTACCGATCGTCCTGGACGATCTTGGCCGACCAGTTGAGATTTAGGGCAAATTTTAAGCCCTCCTATAAAAGAACTTTTTCTAAAAACTAGAAAAATCTTTTGCTGCCTTCCTTCCCTGAGAAACCCTAGAGAGAGAGAGAGTTGGGAGAGAGAGAGAAGATCTTGTGAGGGGGAGTTAGTGAGGGATTCACTAAGGTTGCTCCAAGCACGGAACAGAGTCGTCTTCTCCGCTCATCATCTTTCGTCTAGTTAGTGTTCGTCGTGGGAGGATCGTTTGCAAGAAGATCCGGGGTTCTCTGCCCGCTTCAGGTGGAAGTAAAAGGAGTTCGAAGGTTCTCTGCCTGCTTCAGGAGGAAGCGAAAGGAGGTCGGGTTCTCTGCCTCACCGTGTGGTGAAAAGGAGGTGTTTGTACAGGCTTCTCCGCCTTGCTGCGGGAGCAAAAGGAGAGACACTTTTTGTTTAGTGCAATACCCAGAGGGGAGGCTCTGGGGAGTGGACGTAGGTCAAGTTGACCGAACCACTATAAAATCTGGTTTGCTTTTCGATTCAGTTTTGCACTTTACTTTTCTGATATTAACTGCTTGGGTGAATATCTGTGGTTGATCTTTTCGTTCTTGTTTATGTGTTTCCGCTGCTGCGTATCGAAAAGATTTTCATTGTTATCGTGAAATTTTTAAATAACCAATTCACCCCCCCCCCCCCTCTTGGTTAGCCTCGGGACTAGTTCACTAGGGCTTAACATCCCTATCGAACTTTCATAAAGTCCCTGCAATATGGTACCTCTATTCCACATGAAAGCATTACCAGAAAAACTAATATTATGCAAATTACAATCTAATATCATGCTATTGAAATCATCCATGGCCAAAGCATTGGGCATACTACCTCTAATCTTTTCAGCCACATTAAAAATCACATTAAAGTCCCCACCAACCAACCAAGGTTTATCAATAACCATAGAAAAATCACGAAGATGATCCCAAAGGGAAATCCTGCCTTATCTAGTACAAGAAGCATGAAAATTTAAATAAATGATCTGAGGGATAATTATGGTTTTATTTGTTATCTTTTTTTATTTACATTAATTTTATTTGAATCTTAAAGGATCTTATTTGATTAGGCGCAAATTTGATGTAATTATTTAATATGGAGATAACACAATAGTTGAATTGTGTTTGATTTACACACACACAAAAATAGAGTTAAAAAAAGTTTGGAGTGATGTAGAATCCCCACAAAAAGATTCGAGTAGGTGTGCTTAGTATGACAATGTTAGAATCATTTAACTCAATGAAGATAATTTTTTCAGGTAAAAAATATCCGTCATTGTCATTATTTTTCATCGTTGACCTCAAATTGAAGACAATCAACCTTTTCAAATATATTCTAAAAACATTGATTGCCAAACTTTTGATTTGAAATCACCGATGTGCCGATGATATTGATATTACACTTCTGGTAGATTTTCATTGAAAAAGATACTGAATAATCCACAAGAGCCTTATTATAATTTATCCTAAAATCAGATCCCCCTTCTCCCATTTTCACTCCACATGGTTTTCTCTATGCCACCGCCATCCTTCATCTCGATTTGCCCGATGAGGTTAGATCAATACTTATTGATATAGGACATCTTAGTTATAATAGAGCTTAGGCATAATATATCTTTAATTTCTAAAATGTTCTATTTACTTTATAAATAGCTAAGGTTAGGTGTAGGGGGTGATGAATAATATTATATCATTTTAAGCCATGAGCATGTATTTTGTTCCCTAATTTTGTGTGTTTCTTTTAGCAGATGATTTCTTCTATCGATCCACTACATCAATTGGTATTAGAGGTTGGAGCTCATGAAGAATGATGAACTGCTAAAGAAGATGGGCAATAAACAATGATCGAAGCTGAATAAGATGGGTTGTTGATGATGATCAACGCCGAAGAAGTTGGATTATCAATGGTAATTGAAGCCATGAAGCCTTTTGGGCAGCTCAAGTGAATGCATCAATTGATCGATTATATGATTTATGTTCTAATTTCATTTATTCCATAGAGAGAATACACCGTCGATAACCATACCAGCACTTCGCTCCTCTACCCCTTCGGTGCGCGTCCGCGATGAACCCTGCTCTTGCGCGATTTCACCCCCACCCCCACTACACTCTCGCTCCTGCTCCCACACCCACTCCGCTTATGTGATCCGTCTCCAAACCTTGAGCTCATGCATTATCTGCGCCTGCACTTTTCCACTATTGAGGAAGAAGTTAAGGGAGAGAAGAAATATTCACCAAATCAACAATCCGTGCGGTTCATCCTCAGCCTGCCTCCCACATCACCTCCTCTCTTTAACAACCTAGCATTGAGTTATCCCCATTGACACTTCAGAGATTGCCTACCTCAAATTGAAGCTCATCATTAAAACCTTCGAGCTCCTCCAGTTTGATATATGCCTCTTCTTGATCCGCAGTTCAAAGAGTCGAAGAAGACAATTCTACATAGAGAAAGTTTGGATCATGGATGCATATAGTTATGCATGTAATTACATCACAAAATCCATCTGTTTCCAATTCAATCAAATTAAGGCCAGGTTACCCACTAGAGGAAAGCATGTAAAGATACTAGCCAAGCAAAAGATGGGTCTCTTGTTCAATCTCTAAGGAAACTAGTATTAGGTGGGGATGCTAATGGTTCAAGGCTAGGCATGAGTGTAGACATCTGCTATAAAAAGTAGGCTCAGTTAGTTTTTGAGATTATGGAATATATCTTTAATGGCATAGTAACTATACTTATCCCTGATAATTGAGGATAGACTAAGGTAGTGTGTGTTATGTTAACTAGCTTAGAAGAGGATAAGAAGGTTCTATTAACATAACTTCATAATCTTAAAGATGAGCAGAATCTCAAACTCTAGGGATTTCATCAAGTCATTGATTTAATCTCAAGTTCTCACAAAATAATTATTTCCCACAACTGGCTCCATGATTTTACATTCATTCATGAGAAGTCGCTCGGTCTATTACCTGAAATGGTGTCAGAAACATGTGCTCATTGAGGTTGTTATTCTACATTATGATTTATCTTAATCATTTGTTGAAGAAGTTTGGACCTTTAAGGAAAGCAAAAAAATATCCCTAGTGCCTTCAGTTATTTAAAAAGGCAGTATTTTGTGCCAATAGAACTTGAAGTTCTTGATCAAGTTGAAGATGGGAACAATAGCCATGGAAACAATGTTGTTAAGTTAACATTTTTATTTGCTAAGCTGAATATGTTGTTGAAGAATGCTCCTTCAAGCCGATCTGCACTCTAGCACACTAGATCAATTGAAGATTATGCAAAAATTTTCAATCCAGCATACTTAACACTTCATAGACCTGGTGATAATGATGGGACTGGTTGGAAGATTTATACTACTAGGAGAGCAAGCATTAAGAACATATTCTTCCTATGGGGGCTTTGGTGGTGCAACGTCTATTATAGAGCTAAAATATTGTCTCTTGCAAATTCAATCAATTTTTGCATATGATTTTGATGTTCACTTTGTCAATAAGACCTATGTTGTTGTTGTTTTTGAGGGGTCAAGTTCTAGTACGATGTTACTTAAAGGCAAGAGTTCAGTTGACACCGTTTCTGATGATTTAAGAGACATGATTTTGGAAGGGTTGAGGGTAGCTTGATATGATGCCTATGAGAAGGTCTATAGGTTTGGCCTTTGTGAGGGAGATTTAGCTAATTCATTAGAAATTGCATTGACTAAGGCATTGAAAACCTATACTCATCTGAAAAAGCTTGCAGACATGCATCAAATACATAAAATGTTTGATTTAGGAGAATTGCTTATGATTCCTACACTTACCTCATTCCTGAAACATGCTAACTTCTACCATCTCGATTGAGTCAAGCTCTTCTAACTCAATGGGAGTATGGTGTAGAACAAATTAGTCATGATAGATATACCTTTAATTTCTAGAATATTCTATTTTTTTTATAAATAGTTAAGGTTAGGTGTAAGGGGGACATGAAGAATATTATATCCTTTTAAGCCTTAAGCTTGTGTTTTGTTCCCCAATTTTGTGTGTTCCTTCTAGCAGATCCTTTCTTCCACTAATCCATTACATCACTTATCCAAAACAACATTATAGAAAATGGTTGGATTAATCTAAGACAACTAGTCATGCATCTCAAATTGATAATAACCTTCATTACTTAATTGCAAATGAAAATAATATGTCAATACCGATTTTGATATGATAAGTTTTTATTTTAGGTAAAATTGTGGATCAACAAAATAAGCCAATATTGTATCTATTAAATCACATAATACATCTTGTTAACTATGTGCAAGCACTTATGTTCAAAATAAAAAATACTACTTAAAATGATAATAGCTTTACTTCTTTGCTTAAATGAATTTGGAAGTGCATAATTTTCAAAACATGATATTGTTAGTTTTTATTTTAGATCAAGTTTGAGGATCAATAGATTGCTAAACCCGATTATGAAAAAAATGCAATAGCTTGCCTGAGAGCACCAGTTCAACAGAATTGACATTACAGTTTTGTGTAATATAGAGAAATGGGGGGATTGGGAAAGTAATAGCCATAGATCAAAAGATGAAGAGGGTAGAGAGGAGATAAAGTTGCTTTTGATGTTGTCTTCAACTGGGAAAGATTGATCAACAAAGGGAGGGAGAATTAGATAGGTAAAGCTACCATCAATGCCGCATTAGATAGAGGGAGAAAAGAGAACCAGAAAGAAAGAAGGAGAGAAGAGTATACGTGCGATGACAAGAAGACTTATGGTTGTGGGAATGCATATGCATGAGTAATGAGTTCGAATGCCTAATTAAGTGTGATGATGGTGGGAATTGGAAACTAGGGTTTTATTCTTTTTTGCTCTTCAAACTAGATGTAAGTCTCTATCTAAAATTTTTATAATTTATGAACCCTATATTTAGTTTTATTTATGAAGAAATATTTTAAGGTATTGATTTTGGAAGAGACCATCTAAATTAACACCTCATTTAGAGAAAGACCAAGTGCAACCTCTCGACAATAGTCAAGTTGAAGCAAGGTAATTCTAACTTCGATTTTTATACGAGATAAAATTAAGGAACTTTACATATATTTATTAAAATGAACATTTTATCTTCCTTGCTAAAATTTTTCATAACAATAGAATGAAATATTGATGAACTTATATATGCCACTAATGAAACTTTTTGTCAAATGATCGTTCTTTTTTTTTTTTAAGAAATTTTATTTCACCAAAGTAAAAGGTACATAGTCCTTAAAGGGACCAAAACCTACTAATGCTAAGTAAGCTACATCAAAAAGAAAGAAAATCAAAAGAGTAATAGTTCAAGCCTAAGAGCCTAAAAAGGATCAATAGCTTAATAAGGCTCAAAGAGCTACAAGCAAAATAAAAGAAAACCTAAAGAGCCAAAAATCCCAACCTAGAAATAAAAGAAAAGCAAAAGAGGTCGGCTAGAAGCCAAGACCCAAAAAACTCTTGAAGTCCAGAGCTCAAATAAGCTTGAAGGTCAATCAAGTAGCATATAAGATACCTACAAAAAACATTAAATGGTGCAAAAGATAGCCACCTACCATAAAGCACCAAACAACATACTCAACAAAATAGTAGCCTAAAAGCAGCAACTCTCCCTTGAAAAATATCCACCAGTAAATCCGAGAGTCACTGTCAGCAAGCAGAATTAGATTAGACCAACTGGGCACCATCAGCAGCTACAAAAAGAACAACCACAAGAGAAGAAAAGGAGCACAAAATAGAAGCTATAAAAAAATATTTGGCCTTCTTCATAATTTATAAATATGCATTCCAAGTGACAGCCAAACTCTTCAACAATGAAGAAACTACCCGCATTTTTCAGAGCCACATAAAGAAATCAGATGGGCCCATGCCAGTTGAATCAACCAACCTAGAATTTAAAAGGAAAATAACAACAAGCAAGGGCCAACAACAGTAAAGAGGAACCAACCTCTAAACCCACCAATAACAATAAAGGAAAAATAAAGCCCAAGGAACCCAAACCTAACACAGACCATCAACCAACACATCAAAACCACCACTCCACATAAAACATCACCGATAAACAATAAAAGCACACCAAACCCAAACTCGGGGAAGAAGATACAAGGGCTAGATGACACAGACCAAAACCACCACAAGAAAATGAAACCAATAAGCCAAATGTAATAGATGGATAGGAGGCATAAATTAGCTTAGGAAAGTGCAACATCTAAAATGCACAAACCATTGAAAAATAGGAATCAAAGAAATACAACAGCTACCATATAACAATATGGCCCCAATATAAATTACATAGGCTGAGATACACATTATCCTAAAAAATCATGTTGTCTAAGCAAAGAATAGTGGAAGAGATGTACAAAATATAGCTCAGGAATATGTAGTATCTGATCTTATTCAACCTTTGAAAAAAAACTATACCAACTGCTCAAATTGATCCAAATCCCAAAATAGGTACTATCAATATTGTGATGAGTCTTAATATTATCGAAGACAATGAAGGAAGCCACATCAGACCATGCAATGTAGAAATTATCCCAAATTAAAAGGATATACTTCAATGCGAACCAGTATATAGATTCCAAGAGAAAGAATTCCAACCCTTGAAAACCCTAATGAACAAAATCATACTATAATTACCAAAAGATGAAGTAATCAAATAAAAAAATGAGCTGTAGCACAGCAGCTTACATAATCGTTAGATAAATTGTATAAAATCATGGCTAATATAATCCATCTTAAACCACTCAACAAAAAAAGAGGGGTCAGACATCTCCACACCAGAAGAAGCCAAGACCCAGAAGACCAGCAGCTCCAAACCACCCAGCATGATATTTCTAAGCATTAGAAATCAGTTTAAGAGAAGCAATAGATCTAGTGCTTCTAACTTCAGAAGAAATGTTATTCATGCTTCTCTTTTTATTTTTCCTCTTTTTCTTATTAGAAACTAGAAAGCCATCATCTTTGGTAACATGTATAACATTTAAATCAACATCATTATGGAAGACACCATCTTTAGTAGAATTAATCTCTCCCTCTTCCCAAATAAAATTAGAATGGACATAAGTGCAAAATTTAGTAGAGGGACCATCACGATCCACATCAGATTGTATATCTTCCTAAGGCAAACCCTCCAAATAAGTTTGAGGCACACTAGCAGAAGGGGGAGAAATAGGAATGGAAATTATGGGAAGTATATTGGAGACGTCAATACTGCTAGAAGAAGGAATAGAACCTGCAAAATGGGCCATTTGAGTACAGATTTGCACTTCAGGGTCAATATTGGCAATATTATAGACAAGTTTTGGGGAAACAACAATATAAGATGAAGGTTCAACAAATTTAATATTTTTAATATATAAATCACCATTCCTAGCAGAAGGGGGAAGCTCAGGAGATGGTTTAAAGGAAGCATTCAGCACCGATTCCTCAATATTCTCCATAATGCAATCTAATTTACCCAAATTAGAGAAATCCTCATTCATAGATAGAAAATCCTTTTGATTAAGAAACTTATTCACATAAAAATTATGAGATTTATTTTGATCTGAATTAATAGGCTCATCAGTTATAATATTAATTGAGGGATCCAAATTACCATTGTTCTGATCACTAACAACAACAAGAGAGCACACAAGATTAGGCAAAACAACCTCCTTAGATATGGATGTAAAATAAAACACTCATTTATAACATGCCCATGAAGTTTACAATGATTACAAAATAAAGGGACATTTTTAAATTCTACTTTATGAAGATACCCCAAATTTTTTGGGCCAATCCAAACTTTATTAGGGTGTTTTTTAATTATATCAAGTTCAACTAAAACACACATTAAAGATGGCCTGGATCGAGTAGTAGTTGCTTTATAATTTTGCAAAGGCCTTGCAAAAATTATAGCTAAGACATGTAAAACAAGATGGTAAAAAAAATGCAAATGTAAATTAGGGAAAGAAATCCACACATGTACAATAGGCCATTCTTCTTTAACATCAAAAAATGACGTCCACTTCAACAAACACATATGATAGTTATTAATATAATAAGATCTCCTTGCAAAAATGCTGCTAAAGTCTAATTTGTTTGCAAGCTTATATATGATATCACATAATAAGTATTATTGTAGAGAGAGAAATGATAAATTTTATATATTGAGAATTTTTTATCGCTTATATTATTCACATATAAAAAAATGTAACAATTTTTATAATTTTAATTATTAATTCAAAAAATGTTGCTTACAGATAACATTTTATATTGTGAGATGACAATATAAATAATTGTCTAAGTTAAACTTTAGTAGTTATTATGTCTTTTTTTTTTTTGGGGGGGGGGGTGGTGAATTAGGGGTAATCATGCCTAATTTTCATTGAAATAATAAAAAATACAAATAAAAGATTACAAGAATTGTAAGAAAAATAAGAAAAACTAATAAATCTTGTATACAAAACTCTAACCTAAAAAGCTAAAACAAAATACTACTCGCTTAGATCCGCCCAAGTTAAAATAAATTTAAGTAGAAATGAAGACTGAAAACCAGTCTCCAAAGTCATCAAGAATATATGTCTCCATGTTCCAATATAGCCACCAAGCAATGAATAACAATGATATCCATCCAGCCCATAAAGAATCAGAATCACCACAGACTATATATCTTGAGACCAGTCTTCAAAGGAACCAATAAATAGATATCTAAGATGATCTTGTATAATCAACAAGCTGTAGAACAGAACAATCTACCAAAAATCCCAAGGAGTTCAAAAATAACTCCAACAAAATAACCTATTCCAATATATGTCTATATGCACCAAGCAATGAACATCAATGATAACCAACCAACCCATTAAGAACCAAAATCACCATAGACTATATATTTTGAGACCAGTCTTCAAAAGCACCAGCAAACCAATATCCAAGCTCATTCAGTAATTATAACAATCAGTATGTTATAGAACAAAACAATCCACCAAAAAGCCCCAGGAGTTCAAACAACTCCAGCAAAATAACCTATTCCAATATCTAAATAGCATTCCAAATTAAGAAAAACCACCATAACACAAAAACAATAACAAAGTAAAATATAGAACTAGAAGAAAATAAGAAAAACACCCCTAAAACTAACCCCCGAAATAAGGAGTCAGGAAGGTCAAATTTCCATATGAAGCCTTAAAGAAAATAACCAACAACCTCAATTTGTAAGAACCGACTATCCAATTCCAAACTGGTTGCCAATCAAATAAAATTAAGGGTAAAAAATCTTAAAATCTTAATTTCTAGAATCGACCATCCAGATCAAAAACGGTTGTCAAAACTATCCAAAGGTCCAAGATTAAAAATTAACCAAAACATCACAGTCCTAAAACCACAGTAAACCAAAATAACAAAAACAAAACATCAAAAATAACCCACCTAACAAGAAAACCCAATAAAACTAAACAAAATAAAGACCAACCTAGAGCAAAAACTCAACCTAACCAAAAAAGCAAAAGAGGAACCCCTCACAGAAGAACAAACAAAACCAAAACACCAAAAAACCAAAGCCAAACCAAAAGCCCAAACCAACCCTAAAACAGCACAACACAAAACTCATGACATAAAAAGCTTAACCTTTTGAAAGGATTTTCATAAGGAAATTTTAGCAAAAATAAACTGCTTAATTAGCCTACTAATTGAAATATAACTATTGAAATTTCCCGCTAACTTACTTTCATTCCTTTCTCACTACAAAAAAATATGAAGTGCAACAAGTAGTAAAAAAGAATAGATTTTTAACATCCTTAGGCGCATCTAAATTAGAAATGAAGTCAAAGACTTGAAAAAGAGTAGGCCTAAGGATGAAGTTCTTCAAACTAGGAATCAAATTTGAAATTATTAAAAAGGAAACTCACATTCCAAAAATAGATGATTATGAGTTTTGTGGGCTCCGAAAATTCCATTGGATGCGTTCCCGGCCTCTCCGCGCCATTGATCTATTTTTCTTGTTTGTTTGAGTGACATGATGACGGAGAGTTTTAACGAGATTATGTTTCACTTTCAGTTACAGGTCAACAAATACCCCCCCCCCCCCCCCCCCCCCAAAAAAAAATATGATATGTGCCCTATAGCATATCATGTTTGTTGAAAGCTATTTGACCCTATGAATCATAGATGTCACGTAGAGGGTCTTTTAGATTTCCCTGGTTTATCTTCTCAATTTGTCAAGCATAGAACATATCATCTGCCATAGCTTTGTGCTTTCTTAGGCCTGATGAAGAATCTATGTCAGTGACCTAAACTCTTTAGATTGATGTTAGATCGGTGGCAAATAGTCATCTGTCCAGGGCTTTATGCATGGCAGACTTTGATGATGACAACATTCTGCCTATGGCTTTATAAGAACTGTGGGATGACTTCTTCAATCCTAAGCTTTATACTTTATTGGACATACTGGAGAAGAGAAGTTCCTTCGATCTTAGCTTTGTGCTTTACAGATTTATTGAAGGATCATGCCTCTAAATTGATGACAATTTTCAATGTGGCTTGGTGCCTTTGAGTTGATTGAGAATCTTCTTCTGGATTTTGCCTCAATTCACTTGTTGGTTGAGAAAATCTTTTGAATCTGAATTGCTTTGATTTGTTAAATTTAACAAATATCAAGCTTGGTAGTGTTTTTCATCGAGCTAACAAAATAGGTGCTTTCCTACTACGACCTCTTTTAATGGCTTATGAGTAGGTAAGCTGTCAGTAGCTCGACCGCAAATGGGCTTGTTGAGACTGATATTATACTTGTTTGAGCAATGGACTTGAACTTTAATAGATCATATTTATCAAATTTGATTTATTGAAGTTGTCAGATCAAAAGTCCTCGCAATCTAAACTTCAAGATTTTGGCAACTTTGAAGATTAATCTTCACTTTTTGTAATGATCGCATATTTATTTGCTGAAGGTACTACCTTTTGCCCGGTATTCATGTAGTAATTGCCTTCTGAGTGACTTTAAATATTTATTTGGGGATTGATGTTAACCCAAATAAATATTTAAAATGTCCCCTGTCTTAAATGAAACTTTCAACTGTCATCAAATTTTTGGCATTTTTAAATTTAAAAATGCCCCCTATCTTGTGGGAGAATTTCTAAGACATTTTAGAAATATTTTATTTCTTTGTAAGGGAATGATCTTCAACTTGCTCTCTTAAGAATGATATTTCTTCAGATATCTCCCATTGATCGGGGGCATAGGTCATCGACCTTCTATATCGATGAGTTGATATGCTCCTCCTTGGTACACCTTCTCGATGATAAAAGGGCCTTCCCAGTTTGGTTCAAATTTACCACCCCTTCTTCGGTGTGGGATAATTGGTCTTCTCAGCACCAGGACCAATTCTCCTTCTTGAAATGATCGAGGGCATACCATACGGTCGAAAGATTTTATCATTCTTGCTCGATAGATTTCTAAATTTTGTTAAGCTTAGAGCTTGACTTCATCCAGTGCATCCAGCTCTTCCATTCGTAGGTGAGCATTTTGTTCTTCCGTGAGGTCGTACTGAACGGCTACTCGAAGTGACGATAATTTAACTTCAAGAGGAAGTATTTCTTCAGCTCCAAACACCAACGCATAAGGAGTTACTTTTGTTGGTGCCTTGTATGTAGTATGATATGCCCATAATGCTTCAGCCATCTTAGTATGCCACTCTCTTTTATTTTTAGTGAGAATTTTCTTGATCAGCTTTACGAGCGTCTTATTGAAGATTTTGCTAATCCATTTTCTCTTGGATTATAGATCTTTGAATATCACCAATCGATTTTATGTCGCTCAATGAATTTATATATCTTAGTACTTTTGAAAGCTAGACCATTGTCTGAAATCATGCGGCGTGGTACACCAAATCTGTAGATAATATTATGAGTAAAGAAATTGATCACATGATGAGTAGTGACTTCTCTAAAAGGAACTGCTTCAGCCCATTTAGAAAAATAGTCTGTTGCAGCTAATATAAAGTGGTGTCCAACAGATGATGGTGGATCAATTGGCCTTATTATATCAGTCCCCCAACATTTAAAAGGCCAGGAGGCTATAGTGGGATGTAAAGGATTTAGAGGTTGATGTATAATATTGCTATGAATTTGACATTCATGACATATCTCTGCATGATTTGTGCAATCCTTTACCATTGATGGCCAATAATAGCCCATTCTTTTAATTTTAATGGTCATTTTAGGACCCGGTTGATGTGCACCATATAATCTTTTGTGAACTTCAGAAATAACTTTATCAGTTTCTTCTTTCCCGAGACATCATAGCCACATTTAATTAAATGATCTTTGATATAGCGTGTTGTTGACAGACGCATATCGCAATGCTCTCTTTTGGATCTGCGTAGCGAATGATTTATCTGTAGGGAGTTTGTTTTCTTTGAAGTAGTCTATGAAAGGTTGCCTCCATTCATTTTGTTCTTCAACCTCTGGGCATTCCAGCCAGGATTCAGATGCTCTACCAAATTTTCTTCTTGTAACCATCTGAGGTTTATCTTGTTGATTTTCAGGGATAATTTATTGGGGAGATTGAGGAATAATCGAAGTTGTATCCTACTGGCTTGAACTTGGTGACCCCTCTGCCTGCAGTGAACACAAAATTGCTGGTTCTAGTACTCGATGAGTATTGACACTGATTAACACCAGCTCGTCATTCATGCTCACCATTTCTTTAGCAAGTTTTGCTAAAGAATCTGCCTTACTATTATGAGCTCAAGATACTTGAATCAATGTAATATTTGTAATTTGCTTCAAGAGTTCTAGGACTCGTCTATGATAGTAAATCAACCCGACTCTGCCGATTTTATAGATACCCAGTACTTAATTTATAATGGGCTGAGAATCACCAAAAATTCTGAGGTTTTGAATTTCCATAGAAATAGCAATCTCGAGACCCGCTATCAAAGCTTCATATTCTGCTTCATTGTTGGTTTTGGGTTTAGTTAAATCGAATGAATATCTCATTATCCCTCCATTCGGTGCTATGAAGATAAGACTGACACCAGCTCGAGCTTTAGGGAGGTTTGGAGGTTAGGTGGGCTTAATTGATGATGCACCGTTAAAATACATTTCCCATATTTATGATTCTTCTCCTTCTAGAACAAATAGGATTTGTTCATCAGGCAGATCGTCATTGAGTGGCGAGTCTGTAGGAAAGGGATGTACGACAAGAAAATCTACTAAGACTTGCCCTTTCACTGCCTTTTATGAAACATATGTGATATCAAACTGCAGGAGTATCACTACCCACCTGGCTAGGCAACCTGTTAACGCTGGTCTTGTCATCAAGAACTTTAGCGGATCGATCTTTGATATCAATATTATTTTATGAGACAGCAAGTAGTGGCAGAGCTTTTGGACAGCAAAAATCAATGCCAGACAATGCTTCTCAATTGGAGAGTAACATATTTCTACTCCAATCAATCTTCGACTGATATAATATAGTGCATTTTCCTTGCCTTCTTCGCTGTACTGAGCTAGCAATGCCCCAAGGGACTCTTTTAACGCCGCTGTATATAGGATAAGAGGCTTCCCTGGAATTGGTGCTGCAATAATATGCGGGCTTAACATATATCTCTTAATACTGTCAAAAGCTTATTGGCATTTGTCATCCCATTTAAAATGAACATCTTTCTTCATCAGCTTTGTAAATGGTTGACATCTACCTGACAGATTTGAGATGAACCGCCATATGAATGCAAGTTATCCTTGTAAAGAATGAAGTTGACGGAGACTTTTTAGAGGAGGCATTTCTATGATTGCCTTGACTTTGTTATCATTTGACACAATTCCCGGAGGAGGTTTGCTCAATAGATGCTAGGAGATTGTATTCTTGTTTGTAGGAGGATCACCTTGCTCGCTATAAGTTCCCCTATTCTATCCTATAGGTAGACTGATTTGTTTGATACAAGATCATTGTCCTTGCTTGTAGACTAGTTATTGTGCGTACTACAAATTCTCTATTCCTACAAACAGGTGAATTGTAGCATGTTGTATTTTAGCTTTAGGTTATATAAATAGTGATTTTATCCTTCCTAGAAATCATGTAGATTTATAGATGTAGCTCAAGTGTAAGCTTTATCTAGTCGACATAGAAGTTGAAGCAATGTTCATTCAACTATCATTAATGATGATAAGTTTATAAAATTTGTCAGTAACTTAGAGTTAAGTGGGAAGTTGTAGATGCATTTGCAATCAGATTTCAAATTGCAAGGTAATTGGCACACATCACACCATGACTAAGTGTGAGTTCTTCCTCTACGTCGCTGATATCATCGCAAGGGTAACACTAAATCATGTCATCCCTTTAGTTATCTCACTCTCATTATCATAGGTCCGAGATTTAGAAGCCTTAGAAGCAGTTTGTACTTAGGTTGATTGGATAGTAGAAAAAAACATTTATTTGATACTCTTTTGATTTTATGTTTTATTTTGATTTAATTATTTGTATTAATTATTAAGTTGATTTATTAAAGTGTTGAATTTTAATTAAAATTTAATTTGTTCAAATTTTCAAGTGTATTTTAAAAATATATATATAAAAAATTGTTCAATTAAATTAAGTTTAAAATTTCATTTAATTAATTAAAGGTATCAAATTTTGAATTAAAATTGAAATTTGGATTTTATTAAATTTTGCATTATCTTAATTTTTTATTATTGAATTCAATTAATAATTAATGTTTCAAATTAAGTTTTAAATTACTTTAGATTTTCTGATTTAACCTCTTGTTGTTCAAACTTTAATTTTGAATAGTTAGCTAAATTAAGTTTTAATTAAGTTAAATTTTATTAGATAATGTTTAATTAAACTATTTACTTAATTATTTAAATGTTTGAGTTGGTTAATAGGTGATATATTTCATTTTAAGAATTCCATCTTTTATTGGTTTTGAGATTTAGACTTTTGTGGTATTTTTTTTTTTTAAGTTTTCTGTTGAATTGATGAATTTTGCTTTAGAAAAGATGTATTTTGGCATTTCAAATAATTTTGTCTTTTTTTTGTTTTTTTTTTCTTTTTTTATTATTATTATTTTTTAAGTTTTCTATTGAATTCACCTTAGCTGATAGAGGGCTTTGGTATTTAATTAATATTCAACAAATTAAATTATCTAATTTAAACAAAATTATATTATTAATTAATTGATATTCTAATTAAAAAAACTTTATTAAAATCAAAATCACAAAACAAAAATTTAATTGATTACTTTAAACTAAATTTTAAAATTAATAAAATAATATTAAAAAAATAAAATAAAATAATATGAAAACTTTGATTCATTAAAATTGAATAACTAATCTAAATAATAATAATAATAATAATAATAATAATAAAATTTAAATCAAAGCCTTGATTAAATTAAAATCAATCAAATTTTAATTAAAATTTTAAGCCAAACTAATTAATATCACCTTAATCCATTAAATCAATTTAAATAACTAAATAATTTAAATCAATAAATTGAATTTAATTAAAATGACTAATCTAAAACTTAATAAGATCAAACTTGAATTTAATTAAATCAACTCAATTTGAATAATTGAATGTAACATACTTATAATTTCAAAATACATAAACAAATTAAAATCAAATTGAACAAATTAAATTTTAATTTAAAATTCAACATTTTAATTAATTAATCTAATTAATTAATGCACATAAAATAAAATAAATGCAAGAAATCAATGTTGCCACTATCCAATTGAGCAAAATCATATCGATATCTCCAATTTTATGGGAAACAAGTTGATGCAGATGAAATGAAGTAAGAAACAGACATATTAATGATTGATTTTATAAGGTTATATACATTCGATAAGCATTTTGAAGCCTTGGCAAAAGCGTTCATGTACTTTGGATGAACCAAATAATGCCTCTCCCACAATGATTTCACCCAAGAAGTGTAAGAAGCATTTTAGGAAAGCAATTACTCCTAATAAATTACACCCAGTTCTTAATAAAGACAGCAAATGAAATGCTTAAAAATTATGTTGGTGGTATAGCGCCTTCGGCTTGTTTTCCAGTTAATCATGAAATACGAAAGTTTAGTGATATATACATCATTAGAGTGTTTTTCATAACGCCAATTTGCTTTTCGAAGCTACTGTCATTGTCACCTCGATCCTATCCTTAAAATAGTTTTGTGTTCAATTGATAAATTTTCCAATTGGAAGTAAGCATCAAAAGAACCAATGTCGTGTCAAGGAGAAGGTAAGCTTTATCCATCTCTTATTAAATGAATATATTAATGAACATTGTAATATAAAAGAGATGAAATTTTGCATTTACCAAGTTAATAGGGAGAGGTCTTCCAACTAAAATTAGATTATTGTTGACGAAGGCTGCATCCTGGATAAAAATGAGCATTTGAAGAAGAATGAAATGGGTGGAGATGTCAAAAGTGATTGAACTATTGGTAATCATGTTGATGTAACAATGACAATCGAGAAGAGCACTTCAGTCTCTAATGATCAAACTATAAGTAGCAATTATAAAAAATGGTGAAACTAATAATCATGATGTGATATCTATGATGATGAAACCCTAAAAGGGGAAAGATTTAGATCTGATGATGAAAATATTGGGCGTCTTTATAAGACTTCTAATGATAATAATAATGAAATGATTTAGCTCCCAAATGAAAACTTGATGATGCTGAGTTATGTATATTTACATCTAAAACAAAATCCCTGTATGTGCTCTAACAAACATATTAAAGTTACCAATATAAATGTCTGAGAATGCTGCACAGGGTCAAACGCTACGCTTGCATGTGCTCTGATCGTTATATATAATTCCTAAATCTAATTATTCGAGAATGTTGCACGGGCCAAATACTCAAGTTCCATCCTCCTCCTCAAAAGGACTGGAGTCGACATGACTTGAATTATAAAATGCCTCCCAAATTCCTACGAAAATACTAGTAACTTTAACGTCACCCCGATGATGGCTGCCTTGATAGAAAATCTCAACCGGAGGGGTCAAATCTCAAATTCAAATAAAAGACAAAATTCTTAAAATGAAATACATCAACAGAAAACTTAAAACTAAAACTCATCCACCTTCTGCAACTGTTTGTCGGGGGTGATAAATTTGAAATTAATCTCAGCTCATAAAGAGCGAATGTGTGTTGGGTGTGTCGCTACGATTCATCCTCAAATAGTCTATTGCTAGCAGGGATGTGGCATGTGCCCTCTGATCGGGTGGTTTTACCACAAAATGGCACCATTATATTACGATCACGGCCAAAGCCTATATGTTCCCTAATGGTGTCAAACCCTTGAGCAATAAATCATAGGGTATATTCGATAGGCATAAAGCCCTCTGTCAGCTAAGATGGATTTAGATATATCCCCTTAGACAAATACCAACCTAGGTCTACAAGGTATTCTTGGACGAAGTAACCCATGGCTGTCGATAAGGTACCTTCTGTCAGGTTGGGTCGACTACCTCCTCTGACTAAGTATACTAGGGATCATGACAGCCCGGGATGATGGAACCATGGGATCTTGATCAGGCTCATCTTCATTCTCCCCACTTTAGATTTGTATTAGGTCGGTGGCAAATAGTCAACTGTCCAGGGCTTTATGTATGGTGGACTTTAATGATGACAACATTCCTTTAGTTCAGCCTATGGCTCTATAAGAATGTGGGATAACTTCTTCGATCCTAAGCTTTGTGCTTTATCAGACATGTTCAAGAAGAGAAGTTCCTTCGATCTTAGCTTTGTGCTTAACAGATTTATTGAAGGAAATGCCTCTAACTTGATAACAATTTTCGTTGTAGTTGAGTGCCTTTGAGTTAGTTGAGAATCTTCTTTTGGATTTTGCCTCAATCCACTAGTTAGTTGAGAAAATCTTTTGAATCTAAACTGCTTTGACTTGTTAAACTTGATAAATACTGAACTTAATAGTATTTGTCATGGGGCTAACAAAATAGGTGCTTTCCTACTACGGCCTCTTATCATGGCTTGTTGAGCAGGCAAAGCTGCCAGTGGAGTCGCCAGAAATCTGTGGGCTCCAAAAATTTTATTGGATGCATTCCCGGCCTCTCCGTGCCATCGGTCACTTTTATTGCTTGTTTGTTATATGACGACGGAGGAGAGTTTTAACTAGATTAGGTTCCGGGTGAATTTTCAGAAGGCAGATTGGGTTTTAGATAAGACACTACCCAGAGATTTCACCCTCATTTTATGAGGACTTTTTTATCTGAGTTCTGGTTTCCTATAGGTGCAAGCTCCTATAGTTAATTACCCCTCCCGATAACAGGAGAGAACTTTTGATTAAGGCTAGTCGTTAAAGAGATCACATAGATCTTAAATCCAATATATGATAGCAATAAATTTATGGTTTGAATTTGATTTTATGATTTGGAATTTATCACCATAAACTTAAAACTAGTGGTGGGGGGAATGAAGACGAGCCCGATCAAGATCCCATGGTTTCATCATCCCGGGCTATCATGATCTCTGGTCTACTTAATCAGAGGAGGTAGTCGACCCAACCTGACAGAAGGCACCTTATCGGCAGTCATGGGTTTCTTCGTCCAAGAATACCTTATAGACCTGGGTTGGTGTTTGTCTAAGGGGATAGATCTGAATCCACCTTAACTGACAGAGGGCTTGATGTTTATCGAATATACCCTATGATTCATAACTCAAAGGTTTGATGCCTTTAGGAAATATACGGGCTTTGGCCGTGATCGTAATATAATGGTGTCATTTTGCGGTGAAACCACCCGATCAGAGGGCACATGCCACATCCCTGCTAGCAAGAGATTATTTGAGGATAAATCATAGCGATACACCCGACATGCATTTGCTCTTTGTGAGCTGAGGTTAATTTCAAATTTATCATCCCAGATAAATGGTTGCGGGAAGTGGATGATTTTTAGTTTTAGGTTTTTATGTGATATATTTCTTTTTTTGAGAATTTAGATTTTTGTGATATTTGAGATTTAACCCATCCAGTTGAGATTTTCTGTCAACACGGCCATCATCGGGGTGACATTAAAGTCAGTAGTATTTTCGTAGGAATTTGGGAGGCATTTTGTAATTCAAGTATAGTCAACTTCGGTTCTTTCATGGAGGAGGATGAAACTTGACTATTTGACCCGCGTAGTATTCTCGAATCATTGGATTTGGGACTCAGACGTGACAATCAGAGCACATGCGGGGGATAGCATTTGACCTTACGCAGCATTCTCGGACGTTAGCATTTGTAGCTTTAACACGTTCGTTGGAGCACATGAAGGGTTATGTTTGTACTTCAGTTTAAGGAGTCATATTAATATAGAAAAAGAAATTTTAAAATATTTAAATATGATCCATTTGTGCAAATGATTTCATTTAGAAATGCCCAAGATTTCATTTAAGGGCCTACGAACACCTTCTGTCCGCTTGTACACATGTTACGGATTCGGTGGCATTGCTATCGATGAATTTTGCTTTAGAAAAGATGTATTTTGGCATTTCAAATAATTTTATCTTCTTCATTATCATTTGACACAATTCCTGGAGGAGGTTTGCTCAATAGATGCTAGGAGATTGTATTCTTGTTTGTATGAGGATCACCTTGCTCGCTACAAGTTCCCCTATTCTATCCTATAGGTAGACTGATTTGTTTGATACAAGCTCCTTGTCTTTGCTTGTCGACTAGTTGTTGTGGGTACTACAAATTCTCTATTCCTACAAATAGGTGAATTGTAGCATGTTGTATTTTAGCTTTAGGTTATATAAATAGTGATTTTATCCTTCCCAGAAATCATGTAGATTTATAGATGTAGCTCAAGGGTAAGCTTTATCTAGTTAACATAGAAGTTGAAGCAATGTTCATTCAACTATCATTAATGATGATAAGTTTATAAAATTTGTTAGTAACTTAGAGTTAAGTGGGAAGTTGTAGATGCATTTGCAATCAGATTTTAATTTGCAAGGTAATTGGTACACATCACACCATGACTAAGTGTGAGTTCTTCCTCTACGTCGTTGATATCATCGCAAGGGTTACACTAAATCATGTCATCCCTTTAGTTATCTCACTCTCATTATCATAGGTCCGAGATTTAGAAGCCTTAGAAGCAGTTTGTACTTAGGTTGATTGGATAGTAAAAAAATATTGATTTGATACTCTTTTGATTTTATGTTTTATTTTGATTTAATTATTTGTATTAATTAATTAAGTTGATTTATTAAAGTGTTGAATTTTAATTAAAATTTAATTTGTTCAATTTATTAATTCAAATTTTCAAGTGTATTTTAAAAATATATAAAAAATTGTTCAATCAAATTAAGTTTAAAATTTCATTTAATTAATTAAAGGTTTCAAACTAATAAATTAAATTAATTTTAAATTTTCATTTTTTTAGAAATCTGTGGGCTCCGAAAATTCCATTGGATGCATTCCCGGCCTCTCCACGCCATTGATCTATTTTTCTTGTTTGTTTGAGTGACGTGACGACGGAGAGTTTTAATAAGATTAGGTTCCACTCTCAGTTACATGTCAAGAAATGCCCCCCAACAAATATGATATGCGCCCTATAGCATATCATGTTTGTTGAAAGCTATTTGACCCTACAAATCTCTAAAACTTGATTTTAGATGTCACATAGAGGGTCTTTTAGATGTCCATGATTTATCCTCTCAATTTGTCAGGCATATAACATATCTTCTGCCCTAGCTTTGTGCTTTCTTAGGCCTGATGAAGAATCTATGTCGGTGACCTAAACTCTTTAGATTGATGTTAGATCGGTGGAAAATAGTCACTGTCCAGGGCTTTATGCATGGTGGACTTTGATGATGACAACATTCCCTTGATTCAACCTATGCCTTTATGAGAACTGTGGGATGACTTCTTCGGTCCTAAGCTATGTGCTTTATCGGACATAATGGAGGAGAGAAGCTCCTTCGATCTTAGTTTTATGCTTTACAGATTTATTGAAGGATCATGTCTCTAAATTAACGATAATTTTCATTATGGCTTGGTGCCTTTGAGTTGATTGAGAATC
Source organism: Dendrobium chrysotoxum (assembly GCA_019925795.1). Classification (NCBI taxonomy): domain Eukaryota; kingdom Viridiplantae; phylum Streptophyta; class Magnoliopsida; order Asparagales; family Orchidaceae; genus Dendrobium; species Dendrobium chrysotoxum. The sequence continues at coordinate 63,106,853 of CM034313.1, forward strand.
TTTAAGATTTTGCCTCAATCCACTTATTGGTTGAGAAAATCTTTTGAATCTAAATAAATTTGATTCATTAAATTTGACAAATATCAAGCTTGGTAGTATTTGTCATCGGGCTAACAAAACAGGTGCTTTCTTACTACGGCCTCTTTTTATAGCTTGTTGAGTAGGTTAGCTATCAGTAGCTCGGTCGCATATGGGCTTGTTGAGACTGATATTATACCTGTTTGAGCACTAAACTTGTACTATAATAGATCATATTTATCAAATTTGACTTGTTGAAGTTCTCAGATCAATAGTCCTCGCAATCTGAACTTCAAGATTTTGGCAACTTCGAAGATTAATATTCACTTTTTGTAATGATCGCATATTTATTTGCTTGAAGGTACTACCTTCTGCCATGTATTCATGCAGTAATAGCCTTCTGAGTGACTTTAAATATTTATTTGGGGATCGATATTAACCCAAATAAATATTTAAAATACCCCTTGTCTTAAAAGAAACGTTCAACTGTCATCAAATTTTTGGCATTTTTAAATTTAAAAATGCCCCCTATCTTGTGGGAGAATTTCTAAGACATTTTAGAAATATTTTCTTTCTTTGTAAGGGAACGATCTTCAACTTGCTCTCTTATGAATGATATTTCTTCAGATATCTCCCATTGATCAGGGGCATAGGTCGTCAACCTTCTATATCGATGAGTTGATATGCTCCTCCTTGGTACACCTTCTCGATGACAAAAGGATCTTCCCAGTTTGGTTCAAATTTACCACCCCTTCTTTGTTGTGGGATAATTGGTCTTCTCAGCACCATGACCAAGTCTCCTTCTTGAAATGATCGACGGCGTACCATACAGTCGAAAGATTTTATCATTCTTGCTTGATAGATTTTTAAATTTTGTTGAGCTTGGAGCCTAACTTCATCCAGTGCATCGAGCTCTTTCATTCGTAGGCGAGCATTTTGTTCTTCCGTGAGGTCGTACTGAACGGCTACTCAAAGTGACAGTAATTCAACTTCAAGAGGAAGCACTGCTTCAACTCCAAACACCAACGCATAAGGAGTTGCATTTATTAGTGTCTTGTACATAGTACGATATGGCCATAATGCTTCAGCCATCTTAGTATGCCACTCTCTTTTATTTTTAGTGAAAATTTTCTTGATCAGCTTTACGAGCATCTTATTGAATGCTTCTGATAATCCATTTGCTCTTAGATTATAGATCGATGGATATCTTCAATCAATTTTATGCCGCTCAATGAATTTGTATATCTTAGTACTTTTGAAAGCTGGACCGTTGTCTGAAATTATGCGGTGTGGTACACCAAATCTATAGATAACATTATGAGTAAATACGTTGATCACATAATGAGTAGTGACTTCTCTAAAAGGAGCTGCTTCAGCCCATTTAGAAAAATAGTCTGTTGCAGCTAATATAAAGGGGAACCCATCCGACAAAACCCCACGACTGACCCACGATCGGCTCCCATGATCACCCACGATCGTAAGTAACTACCCCACAACCTCCTCTCTACGACACAAAATAAGGGAAATCTCTCCCATTCGGCTCTCACACGGACAGAAACTCTGGGAACCAGAAGAAATCGCAAGCAAATCAAGGAAACTTACCTCTCGACCTTGGACGTCTGCTTCCTCCTGCAAAGCCACGCCGACCGAATCACCTCCCTCTCCGACCTTCAACGTCTAACACCGCCGTGCCCTAGATGATCGAACATAAGCCGTCGGCCTCCAAGCCTTCGAAGCCCAACACTGACTCCGGCCTGCCGCCTCTGCCGACTACCGAGCCTGCCGCCGTCTCCCACCCGAGCTCCCCAGCGAAGTCGCCAGAAATCTGTGGGCTCCAAAAATTCTATGGATGCGCTATGGCCCCTCCGCATCATCGGTCTTTTTTTCTTGTTTTTTTAATGGTGATGACGATGGCAGAGATTTTTAACGAGATTAGGTTCTTGGTGAATTTTCAAAAGGCAAATTAGGTTTTAGATAAAACACTACCCAGAGATTTTGACCTCATTTTGTGAGGACTTTTAGATCTGAGTTCTAGTTTCCAATAGGCGCAAGCCCTTATAGTTAATTACCCCTCCCAATTAACAGGAGAGAACTTTCGATTAAGGCTAGTCGTTAAGGAGGTCACATAGGTTATGAACCTATCGTATGATCGTAATAATTTTAGGGTTTGAATTTGAGATATGAATTTTGCAGTTTATCACCATAAACTTTAAATTGGTGGTGGGGGGAATGAAGACAAGCCCGATCAAGATCCCATGGTTCTGGCGTCCAAGGCTATCATAATCCCTAGTCTATTTAGTCAGACAAGGTAGTCGACCCAACCTGACAGAAGGCACCTTATTGGCAGCCATGCGTTGCTTCGTCCAAGAATACCTTGTAGACCTGTGTTGGTATTTATCTAAGGGGATATATCTGAATCCACCTTAGCTGACAGAGGGCTTTATGCCCATTGAATATACCCTATGATTCATCGCTCAAGGGTTGACGCCTTTAGGGAACATACGGGCTTTGGTCGTGATCATAATATAATGGTGCCATTTTACGGCAAAACCACCCGATCAGAGGGCACGAGTCACATCCTTGTTGGTAAGAGACTATTTGAGGATAAACCTTAGTGATACATCCGACACGCATTCGCTCTTTGTGAGCTGAGATTAATTTCAATTTTATCACCCCCGACAAACGGTTACGGGAGGTGGATGGGTTTTAGTTTAAAGTTTTTAAATGATAGATTTCAGTTTAGAGATTTGAGCTTTTGTTTGATTTGAGATTTGACCCCTCCGGTTGAGATTTTCTGTCAACATGGCTATCATCGGGGTGACATTGAAATCACTTGTATTTTTTTATGAAAATTTGGGGAGGCATTTTATACTTCAAGTCAGGTCGACTCCAATCCTTTCGAGGAGGATCGGACTTGAATATTTAGCCTGCACAGCATTCTCGAATCATTAGATTTAGGAATCACATATGATAATCGGAGCACATGCAGGGTCATAGCATTTGACCCTGCGCAGCATTCTCGGACGTTAGTGTTTGTAGATTTAACACATTTGTCGGAGCACATGCAGGGGTGTGTTTAGTGGGATCATATTTAATACATGAAAGGGGGGATTCTAAAATATTTAAATATGATCCATTGAGTCAGTGGTTTCATTTAGAAAAATGCTTGAGATTTCATTTTAAGGGCCTACGAACGCCTTCTGTCTGCTTATACACATGTTGCGGATCCGGTGACGTTAAATGTATTAAATTTTACTTGTCACTTTAAGCATCTTATCCTTCAAATCTTGAGCCTCTATATTCATGCTCATGCTATCATATGATCTTATCTTTGTGATGAAGATCGCATAATAAAAGTTATATCTATTTCCTTCAAGAGCAAGACAATTATTTCATCACATTCATATTTCTAACTCACACACATGTCTTGATTACATTGTTAAGGAGCATAAAGAACAACACTTGTTTAATGTCTTATTTATATGCTCTTATTTGACCTATCCATTAACATGCACACATTTAAATAGTGGAGCTTGGTTTGACACATCATTAATGCTCTATAACATCAACAATAACATGATGGCCTTCACTTATTGATACTATGATCAATTGCCCTGGAAGTTACTTCATATTTGTAGGAAGTTGGCTCAACCTAACACAATAATTTATCAATTGATCTTGAACGTTCACAAGTAACATAAGATGTCTTGGTAACTCAAAACATAGTGAAAATCATCTATCAAATGAATATTTATTTTATAGATATTGACTCATTTACTAGCCTTAATTATCAATCTCACAATTAACGTGTTGCAAATCTAGTTTTGATGATGACAAACATGTTTCCAGTGTGTTTTGCTTGGCTAACCCGTTTCAGGCACAAAAGATCACGAGCAAATCAAGCCAACTCAAGATCGGGTCCAAGTATGTCCAATGTACTATTTTTCATTTTATTGAGTCAATTGTAATGTAACTGATCCCCTAGCTAAGTAACCTTGCACACACACACTCAGGGGAAGAGCTTGAGTGAATTAAAGTTTCTGTTCAGTTTTTGTTCAGATCATCCTGGACGATATTCACATCATCTTGGACGATAGGGTAAAAACAGAAACCATAATTAGGGCGACTAAGTTAAGAGGGTCTGATTAAGCAGATCGTCCTGGACGATCTTTGGATAGTACGGGATGATATGCCCAAATCAGAAATTCTCAGTCGCCAGATCAAGTTAGGCAAGTTCTTATTTTTAGTTATTTGGTCTGATCGTCCCGGACGATACGTGTATCGTCCTGGACGATTCAGTACAATCATGCCTAATTTAATCTAGTAATTAAGGAAAGGAATTTATTTTTGATTGATACGATCATATCATCCTGGACGATCGTAGGATCGTCCCGGACGATCCTGATCGTCTAGTGCATTTCAGCTGTACGTCCTGAACTGTGTTCAGGACAATTTGGGCACTTTTTGAACTAATCGTACAGGACGATATCCCTATCATCCTGGATGATCAAGTCATTTTTTGGGCGTCCAGCACAGATTTCTCTAGACGACCCGAACTGTCTTCTGGACGATATTCCTCGATTTACACTAATCGTCCCGGATGATCGCAGGATCGTATGGGACGATATGATCAATTTTTTCTACTGATCATCCAGAAGAGCCAGATCGTCCAGGCTGAAACAGCTGAATTTGAACGGATCGTACAGGACGATATACCTATCGTGCTGGACGATCTTGGCCGACCAGTTGAGATTTAGGGCAAATTTTAAGCCCTCCTATAAAAGAACTTTTTCTTAAAACAAGAAAAATCTTTTGCCACCTTCCTTCCCTGAGAAACCCTAGAGAGAGAGAGAGAGAGTTGGGAGAGAGAGAGAAGATCTTGTGAGGGGGAGTTAGTGAGGGATTCACTAAGGTTGCTCCAAGCACGGATCAGAGTCGTCTTCTCCGCTCGTCGTCTTTCGTCTAGTCGGTGTTCGTCGTGGGAGGATCATTCGCAAGAAGATCCGGGGTTCTCTGCCCGCTTCAGGTGGAAGCAAAAGGAGTTCGAAGATTCTATGCCTACTTCAGGAGGAAGCAAAAGGAGGTCGGGTTCTCTGCCTCACCGTGTGGTGAAAAGGAGGTGTTTGTACAGGCTTCGCCGCCTTGCTGTGAGAGCAAAAGGAGAGACACTTTTTGTTTAGTGCAATACCCGGAGGGGAGGCTCCGGGGAGTTGACGTAGGTCAAGTTGACCGAACTACTATAAAATCTAGTTTACTTTTCTGATTCAGTTTTGCACTTTACTTTTTCGATATTAACTACTTGGGTGAATATCTGTGACTGATCTTTTCGTTCTTGTTTACTTGTTTCTGCTGCTAAGTATCGAAAAGATTTTCATTGTTATCATGAAATTTTTAAATAACCAATTCACCCCCCCTCTTGGTTAGCCTTGGGACTAGTTCACTAGGGCTTAACATCCCTATCGAACTTTCAAGTGGTATCAGAGCGGGATTCAAAATTTAGGTTTAATAACTTTTGAATTTGATCCATAGCTAACTGTAATAATCATAATACTGCTGAAGGTTATTCTATTACAAGACCACCGTTGTTTGATAATATTCCTTTTAATTTTTGAAAAATACGCATGTCTACTTTTCTGAAATCTATTGATTATCGCATGTGGATGTTAGTGAAGGACGGATACGAACCACCTTTTAGATTGATTAATAATATGAAAACTGAATTGCCTTTTACTGATTGGATGTTTGATGATCGTGATTTAACACAGTTAAATGCAAAATGCTTGAACTGTTTCTTTTGTGCTTTAAAATCTGAGGACTATATGCGTGTTTCTACTTGTACAACGGGAAAGGAAATCTGGGATAGATTATGTATAACACACGAAGGTACAAGTGAAGTCAAATAATCTAGGTTAAACATCGTGTTACATGATTATGAACTTTTTCGCATGAAACTTAGTGAGACTATTTCAGAAATGTACACAAGGTTCACTCAGATTGTTACCTCTTTGCATGCTTTAGGGAGACAACTTACTAACTACGAAAGAGTGAACAAAATTCTTAGATGTTTACCTGCTTCTTATGATGCTAAGATTACTGCTATTACTGAATCCAAAGATTTAAATACTTACTCTATTGACAGCTTACTTGGATCACTCATTGCTTACGAGCAAGGGGTAAACCAAAGGCAACTTGATGTAGGTGAACGCAAGAAAGAGAAGACAGTGGCACTAAAGGCCAAAGATTCAGATTCTAGCACTTCTGGGTCTGATAGCGATGATGTTGCCTTAATCACAAGGCAATTCAAAAGCTTTCTAAGGAAGAAACATAAAAACTATCAGAAGTGGAACAAGCATAAGTCCAGTAAAAATTTTAAGGGTTCATCTGAATCTGTTTGTTTTGAATGCAGGAAGCCTGGACACATTAAGGCTGACTGTCCTACACTTAAAGCTGACCCAAGCAAGGAGAAGGGTGAGGAGAAACTAAAGCTAAGAAAGGACAAGAAGCGGATTCAGAAGGCGTTCTGGGCAGACTCTGCATCCGACTCTTCTGAGACTAAAGCTGAAGCGGAGGAAACAAACTTGTGTCTGATGGCTGATGATCACCCTGGTCAGTCGGACCAGGAAGAGGTATGTGAGCTTACTTACGATCAATTATTTAAAGTTTCTGAAAGAATTCATACATCTTATAGGAAACTTAAGAAAACTCATGCTAGTTTGAAATTAGATTATTTGACTTTGCAAAAAGAGCATGATTCTGTAGTTAAAGATCATTCCACACTTGATTCCAATCACATGTCTTTGCTTGATGAATTCGATGAATTGAACAAAAAATATTCTGATTTAACTATTGAGCATGATTTGTTAAAAATATCGCATGTTGAATTAGAAGTTGCTTTTAAGAAAGTGAATGATATGGCATGTGATTTAGAAAGTAATGAAAGTGCAAGAACCTTTGAAATTGCAAGTTTAAATAAACATATTGAGTTTTTGAAAGTGAAAATCAGTGCTTTTGAAAAGAACAAAACACCGCCTACTTTTGAACAGTTTTATGCACCGCCACCTTTTGAAAAATCTGTTACAAGTTCATCAAAGCATATTTCATATACATCTAGGAAGAGGCACTATCACCCACGTAGATTAGTTAACCCTTTTCCTGGTGTTAGATGTTTTTCATGTGGCATGTTAGGACACATTTTCCACACCTGCACTATTAACCGTAGTACACATTGGGTGTGGAAACCCAAACTGCCTATTTCACAGCACAGCACGCATGCATTGCATTCTTCTTTTCATAAGAAGGAACCCAAACCTATTTGGGTTCTTAAGACTGACGTTTGATATTTTTGTAGGTGTGCTCTCACACAAGACCTCGTGAGAGCATGTGGTACCTGGACAGCGGATGTTCTAGACACATGACTGGAGATGCAAATCAGTTCATTTCGCTGGAGGCCAGAGCTGGAGGTAAGGTTACACTTGGAGATAACACCACCAGGAAGGTGGTAGGCTCAGGTATAATTGGTGATTCAAAGAATTTTATGATTGATAATGTTTTGCTTGTTGATAGACTGAAACACAACTTGCTGAGCATCAGTCAACTCTGTGACAAGGGATACAGCATCAAATTCATGCCCACTGGCTACATTTTAAGCTTAAATGATGAAGTTGTTTTGCAGGGGCAAAGGATCAACAAAGTCTACAAGCTGGATGTAAGTTGCATTAAATCTGATAATTCAATTTGCTTAAAAACTACTACTGATAAGTCTTGGTTATGGCATAGGAGATTGTGTCATGCCAGTATGAAAACCCTTAGGAGAGTCACCCAAAAGGACTTAGTTAGAGGTGTGCCCAAGCTTAAGTTCACTAAGGATCACCTGTGTGATGCCTGTCAGTTGGGGAAGCAAGTCCAGTCCTCTTTTCACTCTGTTAAGGACATTAGCACCTCCAGACCTTTAGAAGTTCTTCACATGGACCTCTTTGGACCCATTAACACTGCCAGCTTAGAGGGGAGAGTCTATGGGTTTGTGATTGTAGATGATTATTCGAGATTCACTTGGGTTAAGTTTTTGTCACATAAATCTGAGTCATTTGATGAGTTTAGATCTTTCTCTACTTGGATTCAGAAGAAGTTAAGATGTGAGATTATTACCATCCATAGTGATCATGGAGGGGAGTTTGAAAATGAAAGATTTGAAAGTTTTTGTGAGGATCATGGGATTAGTCACAATTTTTCAGCTCCTAGGACCCCTCAGCAGAACGGGGTAGCTGAAAGGAAGAACAGGACCTTAGTGGAAGCCGCTAGAGTCATGCTTGCCGAGTATTCACTTCCAAAATACTTTTAGGCTGAAGCGGTGAACACTTCCTGTTATGTGCTGAATAGGGTGAATGTGAGAGTCAAACTGAACAATACACCTTATGAGATCATTAAGGGTAGAACTCCAAATCTGTCCCACCTTCATGTCTTTGGCTGTAAGGTTTTCATTCTGAACAACGGGAAGTCACCCTTAAGAAAATTTGACCCCAAATCTGATGAAGGGGTGTTCTTAGGATATTCAAGTGTGGGAAAATTCTTTAGGGTGTTCAATAGAAGGACTTTGGTGGTGGAAGAAACAACCCATGTAGTGTTTGATGAATCTAATCCTAAGGAGTCTAGATCTGAAGTAGAAGATGAAGAGATTGCTGAGGTTACCCAAGGAGTTGAAAATATAAATTTGGAGGAAAGGGTAGAACCTCAAACCACGTTGCCTAGAGATTGGAGATATTCTTCGAGTCATCCTAAAGAACTGATCTTAGAAGACCCTTCTGAAGGTGTTAGGACTAGGCATGGACTTAGGAAGGAAGTAAACCATTCTGCCTTTATCTCAATGACTGAACCCACCAACATCAATCAAGCCTTGTCAGATGAATTTTGGATTTTAGCTATGCAGGAAGAATTGAATCAATTTGTAAGGAATGATGTTTGGGAGTTACTAGAAAGACCTAAAAATCAAAGTATTATGGGAACCAAGTGGGTCTTTAAGAATAAGATGAATGATTCTGGTGTGGTGGTGAGAAATAAGGCAAGATTGGTGGCTAAGGGGTATAATCAGATAGAAGGGATTGATTTTGAGGAGACTTTTGCCCCTGTAGCTAGATTGGAAGCCATTAGAGTGCTACTAATCTTTGCCTGTTATAAGAGATTTAAGCTGTTTCAAATGGATGTCAAGAGTGCCTTTTTAAATGGGGTAATTAAAGAAGATATTTTTGTAGAACAACCCCCAGGTTTTGAGAGTTTCCAATATCTAAGTCATGTCTATAAACTAAAAAAGACCTTATATGGATTGAAACAGGCACCCAGAGCTTGGTATGAGAGGCTTAGCATATTCCTGTTAGAAAGAGAGTTTGTTAAGGGGAGCATAGACATCACCCTTTTTATGAGGAGATTAGGGGATGACTTACTCATTGTCCAGATCTATGTTGATGATATAATTTTTGGATCTTCTGATAAATATTTATGTGATGAGTTTTCTAAAACAATGAGTAAGGAGTTTGAGATGAGTATGATGGGAGAATTGTCCTACTTTTTGGGGTTTAGCATAAGGCAAACGGATGATGGAATATTTCTCAATCAATCAAAATACACTAAGGACATTTTGAAGAAATATGAAATGGACAAAGCCAAGCCAATCAATACTCCCATGCCCTCCTCAGTTTAGTTAGATAAGGATTCAAATGGAAAATCTGTTGATCAGAAGAAGTATAGAGGGATAATAGGTTCACTGCTTTACCTGACTGCTAGCCGACCTGATATCATGTTTAGTGTCTGTCTTTGTGCTAGGTTTCAGGCTGATCCTAAAGAGTCCCACCTGACTGCTGTTAAGAGAATTCTTAGATATCTTTTAGGGATCCCAAACCTAGGAATTTGGTACCCTAGGCACAGCACCTCTTTTGAGATCATTGGATATTCTGATTCTGACTTTGCGGAGTGTAGGGTGGATAGAAAGAGCACTTCTGGGACTTATCAATTCATAGGACAGTCGTTAGTCTCCTGGTCCAGTAAAAAATAGAACTTAGTTGCACTTTCCACTGCTGAAGCTGAGTACATTGCCTTAGGGAGTTGTGTGGCCCAAGTTCTTTGGTTGAAGCAACAAGTGTTGGATTTAGGGGTACCTGTTGGCACAATTTCTATTCTGTGTGATAATACTAATGCCATCTGTATCTCTAAGAATCCAATCCAACATTCTAGGACCAAACACATTGATATAAGGCATCACTTCATTAGGGACCATGTTACAAAAGGGGACATTGAGCTACATCATGTAGCAACTGAAAATTAGCTGGTTGACATATTCACTAAACCACTGGCCTTTGACTCATTCAGCATTTTGAGAACCAGATTAGGAGTGATTGATATAAATGCTTGATTCTGATGACTGCTGATTTCTGATTGTTCGGATTGGTATTCTATTTTTCGTTAGTTAGTTTTTGTTTTTATTATTTGCTTTCAGTTGATTTTACTTCCTCTGCTGATTTCTGTTTTAGCCTTACTGTTAATTTGATTTGAGTATTTACTTTGCTGTGATTTTCTACATGTTTGTATTCACTGGTTCATATCTTGCACTTACTGTTTTATGCTTTTCAAAATCTGATCACCACTCACTAGTTCTGATAATCTGAATTTTTGACTGAGAGTTTTTACCTTATTTTGGTTTTGAAGCTGGTAAGCAGTGATTGATTCCACTGAATCTGTTAAAGGGGAGAAACATTGATGATTGTTTCTCTTCCTCTAACTCCTTTACTGGTGTATAGTTTCTTTTGGATAAAAATTCTCTTCAAAATTAAAATGTTAGTTTTTGAAATAGAGATTATTTTATCTTTCTATAGTAATCTACCTCATATCAATAGTATTTTTCAGAGTCTTGAGTCATTAGTTTGATTTTCTAAACCAAGTGATTGCATTTATCATATGTTGTATGGCTTTTGTTTTGTGAATCATTCTTCCTTACTGTGGAGAGTCATCTCCTATGTTTGGAAGATCATCTCACAACTGAGACTCTTTAATGATTATGAAAAGGAGAAAGCTTATAAAAGATGCGCAGTGCGCCAGATAATTTGAAAAGGAGGCATAAAATGAGCCCAAAACTGAAAAGATGCGAAATTGTCAAATTGGACACACAAAGTGTATCAAAAATCAAAAGATACGCAAAGCGCCAACCAATTTGAAAAAGAGGCACAAAATGAGCCCAAACCAAGCTTTCTTCCCTTTCAGATTATTAAATGTCTTAGAAAAATTCGTGCGCCACTTAATATTTTCAAAAGCTTGAGTTTGAAAATCCTGATTTCTGATTTTTTTACTTTGTAACACTATTATATCAGATATTTTTCTGGAACGAGGCTTGAAAGGATCTCTTTTCAAATCTAATGTCTTTTCTTCTGAATCAGATTTTTGTTTTGAAAGAGGTTTGCATCGATAAGGTGCCCGACATCGGAGTTACAAAAGTTGATTTTTCCAACCTTTTCTGGATTTCAGCACTGTCAATCGTCCTCTTATTATTTTTTGAATCTAAAATCAAGGAAAAATTCTGATTTACTCGAGCAGCTTGATCAAAAAAAATGTTGCTTTTATGTGTTTTTGCTGTAAGCTTTATTCGTGTTTGTTTTGTTTTAATTTCGTGATTGTAGTTTTGGGTTCTAGTTGTCTATTTTGTAGTTTTTTTCTTTTATGTTCTGTCCTTATGTTTTTAGGTTTTCTGTTTACCCTCCTCCTTTTTGTGATGTCAAAAGGGGGAGTCAGTTGTAGTCGTTTCTATTTTTGTTATGAGTTATGTTTCCTGTATTGATTTAGTTGTTAAATGAAAATTTGAAAAAAAATATTTGTGTTTTGATCTCCTAGTTATTTTTTATTTTCAAACTACTGTACAAATATTTGCCATCATCAAAAAGGGGGAGATTCAGTTGCAGTCGTTTCTGTTTTTGTTATGCGTTATGTTTCCTGTATTGACTTAGTTGTTAAATGAAAATTTTAAAAAAAAATATTTGTGTTTTGATCTCCTAGTTATTTTTTATTTTCAAACTACTGTACAAATATTTGCCATCATCAAAAAGGGGAAGATTGTTGCAAATCTGGTTTTGATGATGACAAACATGTTTCCAGTGTGTTTTGCTTGGCTAACCCGTTTCAGGCACAAAAGATCATGAGCAAATCAAGCAAACTCAAGATCGGGTCCAAGTGTGTCCAATGTACTAATTTTCATTTTATTGAGTCAATTGTAATGTAACTGATCCCCTAGCTAAGTAACCTTGCACACACACACTCAGGGGGAGAGCTTGAGTGAATTAGAGTTTCTATTCAATTTTTGTTCAGATCATCCTGGATGATATTCACATCGTCCTGGATGATAGGGTAAAAACAGAAACCCTAATTAGGGTGACTAAGTTAAGAGGGTCTGATTAAGCAGATCGTCCTGGACGATCTTTGGATCGTACGGGATGATATGCCCAAATCAGAAATTCTCAGCCGCCAGATCAAGTTAGGCAAGTTTTTATTTTTAGTTATTTGGTCTGATCGTCCCGGACGATACGTGTATCATCCTGGACGATTCAGTACAATCATGCCTAATTTAATCTGGTAATTAAGGAAAGCAATTTATTTTTGATTGATACGATCATATCGTCCTGGACGATCGCAGGTTCGTCCTGGACGATCGCAGGTTCATCCTGGACGATCGCAGGATCGTCCTGGACGATCGCAGGATCGTCCCGGACGATCCTGATCGTCTAGTGCATTTCAGTTGTACGTCCCGAACTGTGTTCAGGATGATTTTGGCACTTTTTGAACTAATCATACAGGATGATATCCCTATCGTCCTGGACGATCAAGTCATTTTTTGGGCGTCCAGCACAGATTTCTCTGGAAGACCCGAACTGTTTTCTGGACGATATTCCTCGATTTACACTAATCATCTCGGACAATCGCAGGATCGTACTGGACGATATGATCAATTTTTTCTACTGATCGTCCAAAAGAGCTAGATCGTCCAGGCTGAAATAGCTGAATTTGAACGGATCATACAGGACGATATACCTATCATCCTGGACGATCTTGGCCGACCAGTTGAGATTTAGGGCAAATTTTAAGCCCTCCTATAAAAGAACTTTTTCTTAAAATAAGAAAAATCTTTTGCCACCTTCCTTCCCTGAGAAACCCTAGAGAAAGAGAGAGTTGGGAGAGAGAGAGAAGATCTTGTGAGGGGGAGTTAGTGAGGGATTCACTAAGGTTGCTCCAAGCACAGATCAGAGTCGTCTTCTTCGCTCGTCGTCTTTCGTCTAGTCGGTGTTCGTCGTTGGAGGATCGTTCGCAAGAAGATCCGGGGTTCTCTGCCCGCTTCAGGTGGAAGCAAAAGGAGTTCGAAGGTTCTCTACCTGCTTCAAGAGAAAGCAAAAGGAGGTCGGGTTCTCTGCCTCACCGTGTGGTGAAAAGGAGGTGTTTGTACAGGCTTCTCCGCCTTGTTGTGGGAGCAAAAGGAGAGACACTTTTTGTTTAGTGCAATACCCGGAGGGGAGGCTCCGGAGAGTGGACGTAGGTCAAGTTGACCGAACCACTATAAAATCTGGTTTGCTTTTCTGATTCAGTTTTGCACTTTACTTTTCCGATATTAACTGCTTGGGTGAATATCTGTGACTGATCTTTTCGTTCTTGTTTACTTGTTTCCGCTGCTAAGTATCGAAAAGATTTTCATTGTTTTCATGAAATTTTTAAATAACCAATTCACCCCCCCCCCCCCTCTTGGTTAGCCTCGGGACTAGTTCACTAGGGCTTAACATCCCTATTGAACTTTCATAACGTTGATACTGCAAATTATGTGCAGAGAATGTTGTTATCACCAAATCTCCTTCCATACATAAGTCACTGATGTCTTGGGTCATTTCTTTCATTATGTAACTCTTCCACCAACAAATCTTAATAACTTGACAATTTATAATGTCTAGATCTTCCTCAATTGAAAGCCTACTTGAGCATTTTCTTGAATTACATTTTAATTTGATTTGAAGATCAAATTTATATACTTAGTATGTAATATTTCATGCAACTATATTCACATACTGTCATTAGGTTTGTCAATTTCATATTTAATTTTATTTATCATTGACATCATAATTCCCCTAGGCTTTATTATTGGAAAGCTTCCTAGATCTTTGACCTCCCAAAAATTTGGCTAAGTCTTTGATTTTTGAGAAATTTTTGGTAGCCTCCTGGCGTCCCCTCCCCTCGCGGGGAGGTAGGGAGGGCACTTGCCCTTTTGGCTCGACTCACCCGAAGCGAATCAATGGCGAGGAGATTGGAAGAGCGAATCAATCCCATAAAGAGTCTTCAATCCCTCGGTCAGACCAGATCGACGACCGAGGGCTTCGGGGGACCGTATCAACCCCAGGACTTCCTTCAAAATCTTCAATTTGTTGTGGAATTTATTTGATTACATCATTTAATTTAATTTAAAAATATTTTTGATTCCCTTCAAAAATTTGGCAGCCTTCCGGCGCCCCCTCCCCTTGCGGGGAGGTTGGGGAGGGCACTTGTCCTTTTGGCTCAACTCGGCCGGAGCGAATCAACGGCGAGGAGATTGGGAGAGTAGTGTCTGCGCTCCCTCTATCGGATTAGCTCGACGACTAAGGGCTTCGGGGGACCGAATCAAACCCCAAAACTTCCCTCAAAATCTTCAACTGGTTGCCATGACTATTTTATAATAAATATTATATAATAATATAACATATATTATCTACTATTTATATATATATATATATATATATATATATATATATATATATATATATATATATATATATATATATATATATATATATATATATATATATATATATATAACAGATAAGTGAGAAGGGGATCGGGAGAAGCCCGATCGGGCAGTGAGGTGGAGCCGGATTCACGCATGGGAGGTAGGTCGTCAGCGTCGGTGCGGCTAGGGCACGGGATCGGGTCGGCAAATCCGGCCGGCGACAGCTTAGGGCAAGGCGGCGGGATTCGGCTATTGGAGTCAATGGAGGCTGGTGGGAGCAAGAGCAACGGATGGAGTTGGGTTGGAGGCGACTGGCTTAATGAGTGCAGGTGGCTGGAGTTGGCCGACGAGGTTGGACTCAGCGTCGTGGGTTCGACCGGTGAGGAGGTGGCCGGAGGTTGAGATAGTGAAAGGATAGGAAGCAAGCTTCGATTTTACCTCTGTAAGTTTCCAAAATATCTTCTCTCTTGTTTCTGTATGCATATCTTTCCAGTTCTGAGAGCGTGAGAGAGGGAATGAGAGGGTTTGATTGGTTTTGAGTTGTGAGAGGCGGTTGTATGAGATCGTGGGGAGCAGTTGTCCTAGAATCGTGGGCTTGCATGGCTCCTCCATGGGGGCTGGTCGACAGTTAGAGTCAACAAGTTTTTTCAATTTTAGCACAAAAAATAGAAACCATAGGCACATTTAAATTTCTCTTGAAGAGAATGTCCACAGTTTTTAACCCTTTTAATAAGGCCATCTAGGCATAGAAAGAAAAATGCAAAGCAAATCTCTTATGCCAAATATAAGAACACCATTCTACTCTAGTAAAACCATTATAAAAAGCAGAATGAAAACTTTTAAAAGTCGATAAAAGCAACCCATTTCAAGAAATACAGGAACTAGAAGATTCCTGTATAGAAATATTATCAACATTTAAAGAAACCAAGTCGTCTAAAGTATCTGGCAATGACCACCTGCCACCAAAAATAACATTCTTAACTAAAACTGAATGCCAAGAAGTGCTTATATTAGAATCTAATTCATGCAAAGACTGGCCACCACACCAAGGGTCCCAATAAAAAGATGGAGAACTATTATAATTAATAATAAAAGAAATCTTATCCTTAACAAACCCAACAATAGAGCAAAGGTATTTCTAATAAAAAGAAGCCTTATGAGTAGGGGGCTTCCAAAAAGAAGTGTACTTATGTTTAACCTAACCCGACAAAAGACAATTCCCATATAAAATCCTCCAAATAACAAAGTAACTGAAAGCATAATATAAGGCATTAAGATCTGAAATACCCCAACCCCCAAAACACTTTGGCTTACACACATCCTTCCATGCAATAATATGCATTTTATTAGCTTTAACAATACCATGAAAAAGAAAGTTAGAGCAAACTTTTCTTATAAATTTAAGGCAAAATTTAGGAATAATAAGACCCCTGATCCAATAAGAAATGTACTTGGTAATAGTAATTTTTAAGAAATTAAATTCTGCCCCCAAATGAGAGCACCAGGATTGGAAAAAAATAGCCAAATTTTTATTATGATTTACAAAAAGACCAGAACAAAGAGAGAAATAATCCAAAATATCCTTTAATTTTTCTGCATTAGGAACCAAGGCTTTTCCACAAACCAAAACATCATCAGCATAAAATAAACGAGAAATGTAATTATCACCAGGTGCCATTCCCTCAAAATGAGTATAAAAAGATATATCATCTATCAAATTAGATAATGCATCCATCACTATACAAAATAAGTAAGGAGATAGAGGGCAGCCTTGACAAAAACTAAAAGAGGAGCAAAAGAACCCTTCTAAGAAACCATTAAGAGCAATAGAAAAGAAAATTTTCTCAATACAACCTTTAATCCAAGAAATAAAGTAATCAGAAAAATCTTCTTGAGCCAGTCTGTATAAAATAAAATATCTAGACACGGTGTTGAAAGCCTTAAGAATATCAAGTTTAGCATAGAAATGCTTTACATTAGCCAAATAATTAAAGTCCTTCAATAAATATGAAGCTAATAAAATATTATTGATAGAAATCCTCTTTTTGATAAACCCGTATTGACTAGGGTGAATAATATAAGGCATAACAAGTTGCATTCTATTAGCCAAAATTTTAGCCACCATTTTATAAAAAAATATTACATAAAGAAATAGGCCTAAAATCAGTAATCAGAGAAGCATCAGCACTTTTAGGAATAAGAACAATAATAGAAGCTTTAGCAGTCCTAGACATTTTATAAGAAGAGAAATAATGCAAAATAGATTTATAAAAAATAGGTTTTAAAATGTCCTAGGAATTTTTAAAAAATTCAAACATAAAACCATCTAGCCTAGGAGCTGAGAAGACAACCTTCTTAATTTCTTCCACAGTGATAGAAGCCATAAGACTAGGATTTAGTGTATCTGGAATAGTCTTACCAACCAGAATAGTATTATGAGAAGCTAAAGGAGGTTTTGGAGAATTAAAAAACCTTTTTAAATGTTGAATAAAAGCATCAGAAGTAGCATTAAAATCAGAAATCAAATCATCAATAATAGAAATAAATTTAATATTATTTCTATTATGTCTACCACGAATCTTGGAATATAAAACACCCAAATCATCCTCACCACAAGAAAGCCACTGAGCTTTAGATCTCTGAATTAGCCAAGAAGCCCATAAAGATTGATAATGATTAAGAAGTGAATTTACCTTATTTAAAGAAATATTCAGCTGAATATCCAGAGCATTACTTTGAATTTCCAGCAAAAGCCTACTTTGCTTCATCTGAAGATCAACAATATTACCAGAATATACTTAGAAGAAACCCAGGACTGAGATTTAATATAAGCTTTAAGCTTATACAACCTATTGTAAAGATAAAAAAAGTTGACTCCTAACAGAAGATAAAGCAAAAGAATCAATAAGTCCTAAACTTCTGGTTTAAAACACTAAAAATTTTTAACAATGAAACAATGCTTAAAATTAGTCATTTTATTATTATAAAGAATCAGAGAAGAATGATCAGAGCACCTAGGCTAATCCACATGATAATAAGATGAAGGATACACTTCTAACCAAAACTCATTAACCAAAATCCTATCAAGCTTGATATGAATAGGACAATCATATCTTTGATTAAACCAAGTGTAAAAATACCCAATAGAAGAAAGATTTTGAACACCAATATTAAAAATGAGATTATTAAAATCTCATAATTTACTATTAGGAAGAATATTCCCCACTGATTTATCACTAGTGAACTGACAATAATTAAAGTCTCCCAGCAGAACCTAAGGAGAAGAAATATTAGTGCACAAATTAAGAATATCATTCGACAAAGCTAACCTTTCATCCAGATTATTAGAAGCATACAAAATAGTAATAAGATAGGATTAAGCATAACCCACTTTCAAAGAAACATGAATCAATTGACTACTTGAAAAAAAACTGGAGAAAAAGAACAAGAAACATTCCATTTAATCCAAATTCTCCTAAGATCAGAAGAATTGAAATTATTGCAACTAGCTTCATTTTGAAATACCCTATACTTAGTAGAGAACCAGGAATCCTCCATTGAGGCAAAATTAACTTTTGCTTCAAGAATACAAATCAAATCCACATAAAAACAACGCACTAGATCCTTACAAGAGTTAACTTTTTTAAGATTGCTAAAGTCACTAACATTCTTGGAAGCAATATTTGGAAAAAAAACATAATTATTTTAGAGAAGAATTAGATGCCTTCTTGGTAGTTTTAGCTCTAGTCAACTTGCCCGAAACTAGGGGCAACATTAAATCCATATGATTAATAGAGTCAGACCCTTTTAAATCTTTATTCAAGTTATCTTTCAAGCAAGAAAGCTGAGATTCATCACCTTGATTCACAGGAACTGAAAAATCCTTTGACTACAAAACATGAAGCTTATTTCTATTTTGCACATTTAAATTAGAACTACTTATAGAATTAACAAAAATAGGAAAATTTATAGGCATATCCTCAGAAGGTGAAGCATTTTAAAGAGAATTCAAGTTAGGAAACACAACATTCTTAGCCTCAGTGACAAAAATAGGAGCCACCGAAATGGCTGAAATAGCATCCTACTTATTTAAAAGATTATTATCCAAAGAAGGAATAGAAGAACCCAGAAGACTAGAAGAAGCCTTCCTTGCCACCCAACTCCTACTCTAACCCCTATAAGGATTTTCCTCAATAAGGAGACTAGAAGAGGTCTTCCGAGAAATTTGACTTCTACTTTGACTCCTTGGAGGATCTTTTTCTACAGAGGAAACCTTAGGACTAGAGGGACAAAGAGAAGGAGGATGAACAATCGAATTATAGCTAGAGCAAGGGACCATTTTCCAATCATAAATAACCTTTAAACTAAAAATAATACTGGAAATAGAAACATTAATCTCATCAAGAAAATGAGATTCCTTATTAACCAAAATACAAACCCGAGCAAAAGTAAGATGCAATTACTTAGCCGTAAGAGAATCAACTACAATCTGAACCCCCACTAAACTAGCAATTTTTCAAATACCTTTAGGAGTTCAACAAACCAAAGGGTGATCCAAACTCTTAATCTAGAGAGGCATCAAGACAAATTCCTCTCTATTGGGATTAAAAAGAGGAGACCATTTTAAAAAAAAATAAAAAGTCTTCCAAAGAAGAACCACGGCCCCCCTGTCCAAATAAGATCGAAATCTTCCAAACAAGAAAATTTTATCAAAAAGAAGCAGGGGTGTACCTTTAAGCTTCCAAGCTTTTAATATCATAGAACGTAAAGCCTCAAAGAAAGGCCTCTTACCTAAGGAATAACCAACCAAAGTTAAACCCCAAGATTTTGACGCAGTTTGAACATCATCATCCGAAAAAGAGCTAAGTTATCTTTTGGAGGAACAAAAGAAATGAAAAAAATTTTAGAAGAGGAACGACAAGAAGTCAATCGCCCCATCCAACTTTGCGGATATGCGGAAGTCATCACAGGTGAGATACCCATATGAGAAGAAAACTTCGATGGAGAAAAATTCTCAGCAAGCACTATAGGAAAATCATGTATTACCGGTGGATTTTTCGGCAGAAATTTTTTCACTAGTAAAACGAGCGTCGGAAAAAATTTCCATTAAAAAAAAGCCCCGGAAAACTTTCCGGCGGCTGTTCGGTGGAAAAAAAAGTCACGGGAGTAATTAAAAAAATGAAAAAGAGATAAGCCCGCCCGCGATTGCTGCCCGGGATTCGAACACACAACCTTGTGCAAATATTTCAAAGAGTCTACTGCTTTGCTATAGAGCAAAAATATGCTACAAAATATACTCTTTTATATTTAAATAATAATACTAATATTAACATTTAAAATAAATTAAAATAAAATATTAAAATTAATAAATAATTAAAATAAGCTATTAAATTAATAATTAATTTAAAAAGTTATTATTTTAATAATTAATTAATTAGTAATTTAATAGCTTATTTTAATTATTTTAGAATAAATTAAAATTTATTATTTTAATTAATAATTAAGATAAGTTATTAAAAATTCGTCGATAATGAGCGATTTTCCTGTAGTGAAGATCCATATAGAGATGAAGATAGGAGGAGAAAAGCCGGAAGAGCAGCGTTTCGACAGGAGGATGAGGGAAGAACTGCTAATCGATAAGGGTTTATAAGAAAACCCTAGTAAAGCAACTTCATGTCCCGTGTCTCTCTTCTTTGAGTTTTTTTTTAGGGGCAGTTACTATGTCTCAAATAAGTCCAATTTATATCGTTGTAATCAATAAATAATATATCATTGAAATAAATGAATTCCCGTAATAGGGAATAAAGTAGATCAATTTGGAATGGAAGTCTTATTAAGGCTTCATTTGGGATAGCTTTTATACTACTTTCTAGAGCAAATTTTTAGTACAAAAATATCTATAAGAAATTTTTGTGCTAGAAAGCTGCTTTAGAAAGCATTAAGAAAGCTGCCCTAAATAAAGCCTAAGTCTCCAATGAGTTTTTTTTCATTATTGATAAATGTTCAAATCTTATTTACAAAAAATAAAAGATAAATATCATTTTCAATAGTAACTAATTAGTCAATATTGATAAATTCTTTTAATGATAAATTATAATCATTATCACAAAATTTTCAAAGTAGATATATAAAATGTAAACATTTCAATGAACACTGTAACCTTCATTAATGTCTGCCAAATGGAACTTTTGAATTGAGAAAAACATGAAAGAAACACAGCATTATTGTATTTCACCAACTTATTCAAATGTATTGGTCTCACATTTCATACTTTTCAACATATCTTAAGTAATTATATATATATATATATTTTGTAGCTCTTTCGAGCAGTAGGGAGCTTGAGTCTTCTTTAAGGACTTTGTACTTTTTCCCGAATTAACACGTAGGCCCCCACCGTCAGGGTTTCCCAAATATATATATATATATATATATATATATATATATATATATATATATATATATATATATATATATATATATATATATATATATATATTAGCGTTGACTTTTAACCCAACTGATTCAGGAACTGTCCAAATGATCAAAATTATGCTTTTCAAATAGGGTTTGGATTTTGTAAAAAATTATGTTATTTCAAGGTTACAAATATGCACCCACAAACATCATAAATGAAAAAGAGATAGAGATTAAATTGGTTTACCTATGATTAGAACAAGATAAACTATCTTAGTGAAAACTTCTTGATTAAGTAATTTAAGACTTATACTAATTCTTTAATTATAATAATAAATTAGTGACCAAATTAATTATTTCTAATTAATTAGTTATAAACTTTTCCACTAATTATGCTACATACAAGGTATTTGATTAGGCGGGTTACAAGGCTACACATGAGAGAAATATGTTAGCAATTAAAAATAGTTATAAGAAAGTTAATTAGTGTATATTAAACAAACTAATATTTGATTCATTATGTAACAATCTCCACCTTTGACCAAATATTAGATAAGCCAAGCCACCTCTTTCTCCTAATGCCTCCTTAACTAGGAGGCCTATCTACCTAAGGCAGAACTAAGTAGTATTGAAATTTGGTTCCAAACACCACCTTAGTGATCGTGTTAGTAGGATTCTCGTCTATATGAACTTTATGAATCTCCACAGTGCTTTAAGCCAAAACATCTCTGATAAAATGTAGTATGATATCAACGTACTTTGTCCTTCAATAAAATACTTGATTGTTCATTAGCTAAATTGCACTCGAACTATCACACCAAATAACTGATTTCATTTCTATATTCTCAAGCTCCTTAAGAAACCCTTTTATCCAAATGCCTTCCTTATTTCCTTATTACATATCAGCCATGTATTCTACCTCTACGGTTGATAAAGCCATAACTAACTAAAGATTAGATTTCCAACTTATTGTGCTGTCGTAAACTTGAAAGATATACCCTGTCAAAGACCTGCACTTGTCCATATCTCCTGCATAATCAGATTCCACAAAACTTGAAATCTACTCTTTGCTCCAATTTCTTTCTAAAAGTCAACCTAACATCAACAGATCCTCTGAGATATTTGAAGATCCACTTAATAACCCTCCAATGCTCTTTTCTCATATCTATAAATTATACTCGTGGCATAAACAATATTAGGCTTGGTGTAAACCATAGATTACATAAGACTTCTAATTACACTATATACCTCTAACCTTCCTCTATTATTGGAGATTGTGACATAAAAAGTATGAACTATGAACCCAATGACAATGAAATTGATTTAGATGTGTCCATTCCTAATTTTCTGAGAACTTTTCAAATATATTTTTGTTGAGGCAATTGTAATAAGCATTTATTTTTTCCCTTATTATATCTATCACAATTATATAGCTGGCTTGACTCAAATCTTTCATCTCAAAAAAGTTGTCTAGTAACTTCTTTAATTAATCTACCTTGATAATGCTATCACTAGTTATAAGCATATCATCAACATACATAAGCAAATATATCACACTATTCTCTTAGAAACTTTTGTAGTAAACATACATGTCAAATGAGCTTCTTTTGAAAAAATCTTAAATCATAAATGAATCAAACTTCTTGTACCATTGTTGCAGAGATTGTTTTAACCCATAAAAAAATTTCTAAGAAGATAAACTTTATATTCTTGACTAGCTTTGAAAAATCCTTCTGATTGGTTCATATAAATAACCTCTTAAGTTCTCCATGTAAAGAAGCTATTTTCACATCCATATATTCAAGCTCAGGATCATATCTAGCTACTAGCAATAAAATCACTCTGATTGAAATATGTTTGACAACTGGCAAAAAAAACTCATTAAAATCTATTCTTTTTTTTTTTTTTTTGAGTGAATCCCTTTGCCACTAACCTTGCTTCCTTAACATCTAGAATACTATCTTTTTTGTATATCCACTTGCAGCCCAAGATCTGCTTGTTAGGTGATTTATTCACAAGTTCTCAAGTATAGTTTTCCTAATGATTTTATTTCTTCATTCATAGCCTATTTCTAAGTTGGATGGTTGAAGTGGAGGAATGCATCGGGCTTATTGTGTGATAGAAAAGTACCCCTCAAACTTAAGGGAAAATTCTATAAGATGGTGGTGAGACTTGCAATGCTTTATGGTGCCGAATGTTGGCCATTAAAAGAGAAGCATAATTCTAAGTTAAGTGTTGCAGAGATGAGGATGCTCAGGTGAATGAGTGGCTTTACCCTTAGAGATAGGATACGAAATGAGCATATTCATGAAAAGGTTGGAGTAGCTCCAGTGGAAGATAAGATTAGAGAGAGTCGCCTTAGATGGTTTGGTCACATAAAACGGCAGCCTCCCGATGACTCGGTTAGAAAAGTAGAGGTCTTAGATTTGACTTATGTTAAGAAAGGTAGAGGTAGACCTAAAAAGACTTGGTTAGAAAATATTAGAAATGATCTTTCTTTATTAGATTTAAACGAGAATTTGACTTTTAACAGGACACAATGGAGAAAAATGATTCATGTAGTCGACCCCACGTAGTGGGATAAAGGCTTGATGCTGTTGTTGTTGTTGTATTCATAGCCTATTTCTAAAAACTATTTTCATCACTATTTATTGCTTCCTTGTATAATCTCGACTCATATTTCAATAAATTTTTAGCAGCTATGAGAGCATATATAGTTAAATCAGCATAGAATAAATATTCAGGTGCTTTATGTTTCTCCTTATTTGATCTTTGGCTAAAGTGTAATTCTCCAAAACTTGTCTGATCTTGTTGAGTAACACCCTCTTCCTAATGATCTTAACCACTGACATCTATTATTATTAGCTCCACCTACAATTAATCCGCATCATTGCGCTCTTATAATTTCAGTACATTATCAATAGCCTTTATGGTTTCCTTATTTCTTTCAGTGACTAATCATCATTTCCTACTTATTGAAGATGACATCTATACTAATGATACATTTGGATTCATCTATAAGCAAACATCTGTACCCTATCACTCTCTCTCTCTGAATATCTTAAGAATATAACTTTGTTTTATCTTAGTTCTAGCTTTCTCTTATTCATGTGCATATACAACGGACATCCAGATATTCTTATATTGTTGTAATATGCCTTTTTACCTATCCAAACTCTCTCACAAGTTTTAAGTATAAGAGTTGTAAACAAACTTCTATTCAATAAATAGTAATAAATATTAATTAGTTTTCCTTCGAAATGTGAGTCTGCATGTATTTCATTTTGGGTCTTAGTGGTTTGTTTGCATGTTTAAAAATCTTAAATTTTTTCCTTAAGGTACCCAACATTGGATTGGTAGCGCTTCGACGTTCTCTTGGGAAAAATTGGAAATTACTCCAGCACGGTGACACTAGAGTGGCATTGCGCGCGGCTATATGGGTTTTTTGAATTAGCGTCATGTTTGGTGCCACGATGTTAGGCCAATTTTAATATTTAAAATATCAAAATCTACTATTCAATTTGATTCATTCATTTGGTAGCCACCTAGTGAGAGAGAGAGTGTGAGAGCCCATAATTTTCTTTTAAGAATTTTTGCCTAGAACAGTCTATAATTATTTTAGGAGTCATTATAACTCTAAATTATAAACCGTCTTCACCAAAACATTTATAGTATTGTGTTTTATCTTCCCTAATTTTATTATAATTTTTTGGCATTATTGAAATTTCTTAAGAAATCAGCACATGTCGGTACAAGTGGGGTTTTTGGGACTGTCAGGTGTCCGTTTTGCAAATTAATTTCATCATAATTTTTTAAATAAAATTAGTCAATTTATGAATATTTTTTTATAATTTTTTGAATATTTGAATTTAAAGTTATAAAAGAATTTGAATAAAATTAATATTTTAATATTAAATAATTAGAATAATTAATATTTTAATATAATATCCTAATCCACTAATCTATTATAAAGCATTATAATTTCATTTCCTTTAATAGAGAAGGAAGAATTGGGTTTGGGAAAAAATATAAGAGAAAGAGAAGTGAGAGAAAGATAAAATCTAGATTTTGGGCAACTTCAGGCCGTTTTTGTCCATCGGCTCAGTTGGAAAATTTGTTCGTCTCAAGATAAGTCACATTATGCCCATCTCAATTTTCAAAAATACATAATTTTTGGTGAATTTTTTGATTAAAATTTTATATCCATTAGCGAAAAATGGAGATAATTTTGCACAGGTAAAACTTTTACCGTGTAACTTTCTATATATTATAGAGATTATGATTATGCACATTTTGAATATTTTCTAGAAAATTTTCAATTAGGGTTTTGAAATTTATGGAGTTTTTATTAATATAAAATTATCTTAATGTTAAAAAATAGTAGTGTAGTACAATAAAAGTCTTAAAACATCGTTTTAGACAATCCTTAATAATTTGGTAATTTTATGAAAATGTACATTTTTGCTTAGTTAGATTTTCTATTGTCTACTATTATACAACCTTATGAAATTTTGATATATGCTCAATTACTCTTTAATTGTTATAATGTGATGATATATGTGCATATATAATTAAATTATATCTGTTGAGAGCCATAAGGGGCCAAAATCCTCTGAGATTCTGCCTATGTCAGGGAATTGCTATGAGTTATAAAGGGCTAGAATTCTTTGAGATTCTATCTGAGATAGGGATATGTGACATATTCTGGTGCTGTAAGCACAAACCAAAAGGGAGTCATAAAAGGTCAAAATCCTTTGAGGTTCTATCTAGGTCCAGGAAATATGATTTGAACTACTCTATGATATGAATTTTAATTATTACTTGTTCAGTATTGTTATGTAAATCAGGGAATAACTGTTATGCATTTATTTCATTGCTCAGTATAGTAATTTATTTGAACTACGTTTAACTGCTTTTAAAGATTCAGCAAAATATTTGATAAAAGAATATTTAAAAATTTAGATTAGTTTGTGTGGCTTGCCGAGTTGTTATAGCTCACTATGATTTTGTTTCTGATTTTTAAGATTTGGGAAGGAGAAAGAGATTGTGGACTAACAGTTCAGGATCAGATCTGAAGTCATAGGTATTTTGCTATTTTGATTTTTGTATAGTCATGACTAGTTAAATTTTTAGTTCTATAGCTCTTGCCTGTAGCCATGTATTGTAGTATAAATATTTATTTTGATGAAATGAAAGAAACCTAATGAATGAGTTTATTTTCAGTATTTAGACATTTTAGTAGCTCTGTAGTCTGTAGTTTATTTCAATGAATATTGGCAGAAAATTTAAAATAATTCTAAAAATAGATCTTGGAATTTATCTGTTACAACTCAACACTATAAGACCTATATTGGTCGGGTCGTGTTGTGACAGAGAGAGGGTTTTCTAGTGAGAGAAAGTTTGTTTTAGGCTACTTCGGATCATTTTCAGCTGACGGTCCAATTCAAAAAGTTACTAGGGTTAAAATAGGTTACATTTTTGCCTATCTCAATTTTCATTCATTCAGAGTTTTTGAGATTTTTCATATTGAATTTATAATTTAGTTTTACATAAATATTATTTTATCATATTCTGGTGAATTTCATTCACATAACTTTTGATATATTATCGATATGATTATTCTGGTCATTTTGAGTATTTATTCGATATTTTTTGCTAGGTGATTTTGAAAAGCTGTGATTTTTATCAATTCAAATTTTTTTTTACATCTAAAAATAGTGCCTTAGTTCACTTAATGCTTCAAAATACTATTATATGTAATCTCTGATAGTATGATAAAATTCTAAAAACTATAATTTTGGCAAACTGTAGAACACTGGTGGAAAATTTATTCTAACAGCCGTTAGAGTATTTTTGTAGAATTATATAATCACATTGTAATCACTTTAGTAGTGTAGAATGCACTTGATTTTTAAAATCTGTGTTTAAAATAATTGAATTTTGTGAAAGGAAGGGATTATGTTATTTATCATGTGTTGGATATTCTATAGCCTGAGGACTATTCTGATATTTACTAAGAAAGGATTTATGTTAGCGACGAGAAGAGATTCTGTTGGTGGCGAGAAGGGATTTTGTTGTTTATTATGTATTGGAAGTTTGGCCCTGATGGCCATTCCAATATTTTATATGAGGTGTTTGTTTATATTTCAATTAGTTTCAATACAATTGTAATAGTTTATTTAAATGCTTACTTCAATTAAATATTAGTATATGTTTCAGTTTCAGCTTTCTATATAGTACTTCAGTTTATTAATTCACCATTTTTTAGCTCTTTTGGGTTAAGTTATTGATTCCTAT
Source organism: Dendrobium chrysotoxum (assembly GCA_019925795.1). NCBI lineage: Eukaryota > Viridiplantae > Streptophyta > Magnoliopsida > Asparagales > Orchidaceae > Dendrobium > Dendrobium chrysotoxum. The sequence goes on from CM034313.1 coordinate 63,134,352, forward strand.
TTTAGACTGTTGTAGTCTATTGAGCTATGTTAGCTCACTCCTATTTTTGCTTTTATTTTTAGGTCGAGAAAAGTGTAAGATGCAAGTTGAGTAGTTTCTGATATCATGTTCTAATCTACGTTGTAGGTATACATTTTAGATAGTTTTCTTTAGACAGGCTTGGCTTTTATTTTTATTGTACTTTCATATTGCCAATCATTGTTATAGATATACCTTAGATTATATTTTTATTTTTGGATTATATATAGAAAAGGAATTATTTATAATATTCAGTAGTCTTTTACTTTACATTTATATTCAGTAGTGGCTCTTTGTTGTACATGATTTGGATGTTTCAATTTAGCAGCATTTCTTCAACTAGATCTTAGGGACAATCTCTACTCTTGCCACGATCGAGCACAGTATGACCTGTGTAGTGGCATGGATCATATCGAGTAGGGTTGTGACACCTCCATCGAAAGTTAAAACAGAAGAAAGTCCTCAAAGAATAAGAACACAAGGGGTTGACGTGATTCAATATATTTGTGCATGCATCCATAGGAAGCAAGAGATGACATCTTTTCATTAACTTATCAGCGACTTCAATATGTAAGAGAAATAGTAATTCAACACCATTGAAATAGTATTTATCGCCTCATAATATCATATGAAATCATCGGTAAGTGAATTCATCCGAACGCTAATTTGAAATTTTCGCCTTTTTGCCATTTTACGGAGAGATGAGTTATTTCACGTATATATATATTACCTAATATTTGTTATCTTCAACAGTTCTATTATTGATGCCATTATAACAGTATATTACCACGCTAATAAAGCTTCTATATTGCACATGCTTTCAACACTTGAGTTTGACGATCTATTCAAATGAGCCAACACAGCTTGAATTTATAATACAATAGAACTAATTCATGTAAATCTGACTAATTTAGGGGTTGTTTGGTTGCCTTATAAATGAATGCAGTATAAAAGAAATGCACTATAAAATAAATGTTGTCGTGAAAAACGAATGTTGTATAAATTATAAGAAGGTTGTGACCAGGGCAGCTGGTGGCCAGTGGTGGGCAACAGTGGCAAACAGATGGCGGTGACGGTGGCTGCGGCGACCGTTGACCTGGGTCGAGAGCGGACGATGGCGGCAGGTGACAGGCGTGGAGACAGTGACCACCGTGGACGGTCAAGGAAGCACTTGAGCTGTGTAAAGCGTTCTCGCTCAAATTAGGTGAGAACGCCTTACCTCAAAAATTAACTAAAATAGAATGCACTGTATTTACTTTACCTTGGATTTGATTTTTATCAAACCAAAAACCAAAAAGAGAAAAAGTAATGCATTTACTTTACTTTGATTCATTTTTCTTCCAACCAAACAGTCTTTTTGAATTTTGAATTATTATTTCAAAAAATATTGCTTGCTAATAACACTTTCTTTAGTGAGACAGCAATATGCATTAATATATAAAGTTTGCTTGAGATAGCTTTCTTATTATTTTATTTTTCGGACTACAACCATATTTAATGTTTGGCCACTATTTATTTATGCTTTCAAAAAAATTTTGAGTTAGCAAAATTGCTTTCTATACCAAGTTTAAAAAAAGTTTCTTTCTTCACAAGAGCTTTAGACCCACCTTCATAAAAAGCTGTAGCCGTCTCAAATGTGCTGTAAGTCAAACTTTAGAAACTACTATATGTCCCAAATGAGTCCAATTTAATTAGTCAATATTGACAAGATCATTCAACAATAATGCAGAAGTCTTCGGCCTTTTAAATAGTCAATCTTCATAATATTAATAAGCGAATTCATTGAAATGCTATATATCTCTTTATCATTCATTCATCAATGTTATCATCTTCAACCTTCTACTTCTTCAGAGTTAGTTCCAAGTCCTTCGAGCATTCATCCATATGTTATTCACGTACGTTTTGTCAAATATGTATAATATTCCTTTAAGTACATTATTCAAATATGATGAAATGGTTGACTTACTGAAATTATCTTTTTATTATATAAATATAGATAGATAGATGGATAAAAATCTATGGCTATTAGTTGGGTTTCCAAGGAGAGGGCACGAAAGCAATCATTTTTGTGGTCCGACTGCACTATGGGAGATGATAAGCCTTGTTGTCGTGGTGATTGTTAAAAAGCCTACAAATGGAGATTTCCAGTCCAAATAAGTTGCACTATTTGCGGAACATAGGGGATCATTTTTAAAAACATTCTTCTGACTGTTATCAAACGCATTAGAACTAATACATATAGATTTAGAAAATGGTTAAATTACAACAAATTCCACTAGGGCTCTCAAGATGGATGGTCGGTAAAGAATAGTGGTAGATCGGTAGGCACATCAGTACAACAACAATAATAATAGCAACATCAAGCCCTTATCCCACTATATATGTCGGATCGGATAGATGAATCTTTTTTCTCCATTGTGCCATGTTAAGAGTCAAATATTGTTGGGGGTGGGAAGTAAAACACAGAAGCGAAACAAACAAGAAAGGTAAAAGCAGCGGAAATAAAAAAGAACACCATAATTTAATGTGGAAAAACTTGAAATCGGAAAAAAAAAATCACAGAGCTAAACCACACCAAGAAATCCACTATGAAATTTTGGTAGAATTAGTACAGATTTCTCTTCTCTCTTACTCTCTCCTTGCCTCTCTTCTCTTTTCCACCATTCTTACACAAGAACAAACAAAGAGATATAATACAAACCACCAAGGAACACCAACCTTAATGAAAAAAGACAGAAAACTGCCAGCCCATCCCGCAGCTCTACAGTGCTAGTTTGGAGCGCTGCAGCACTCTAACATGTATCATTCAGTCCATCTGACAGCACTATGACGCCGAATATAGAGCGTTATAGCGCTCTGCCCTTTGTTGATTTTGTATAAAATTGTCCAACGCTTAGGTGCTCGGTTACATAATATTGAGGCTCTCGGGCATACATCGTCAGGATGCTTGGACACTCAGCACCGAGTAATACCTGATTGATCAACACAATCAGATTCCACATAGAACTAACAACCTCCCACTTGAAAAGTGATTGCAATCAATCATTCTCTCGATCTGTAACACCAATCATAGTACATGTAGTGTGATTCACTCTTGCTCTCATCCTCTATGAAGACCAACTACAGCTATAGATAGCTTCAGTTATCAACTATCACGGTCTTCATCAGCATGTTTGTAGGATTCATAGTCGTGGGTATCTTCTCCAAAGATAATTGATCATCTTTTAGAAGTGGTCTGATGAAATGATGTCAAAATTGGATGTGCTTCATCTTGGCATGGAATGCAGTATTCTTAGTTAGATGAATAGAACTCATGATATATCTATGCAACTTTTCATTCGTCTACCCCTTGCCAAGTTCTACCAAGAAACTTTACAACCATATCATCTCCTTGCTAGCCTTAGTGATAGAAATGTACTCAACTTCTATGGTTGAGATTGTAATAATCTTCTATAACTTGGAACCCCAACTTATTGCAATCTTTCTCAAAGTGAAGATATAACCTATTCTACTCCTCCTACCATCAAGATCTCCAACAAGATCAAAATCAATATACCCCTTTAGATCAATTCCTACACATGCAAAGCAAAGATCATTGTCAACTAATCATCTCAAGCAGCTGAGAATTCACTTAATCACCTCCCAATAAAGTTTGCTTGGTTTACTCATAAATCTACTGATTACTCCCACTATATATGTTATATTAGATCTTGTACAAATCATAATATGCATCATATTTCTAACTATTGAAGCATATGAAGTCCCCTCTATTTTTTCTTTGTTTGCTTTAGATTTAGGTGATTGTTTCTTGGATAGCTAAAAATGACTACCAAAAAAAGTGCAAACTAGCTTTATCTCACTCATGTTGAATCTCTGCAGCACCTTTTCAACATAATCAGCCTAAGACAACTTCAGTATACATACACTTCTATCCCTACTAATTCTCATGCTGAGAACTTTTCTTGTTGGACCTAGATCTTTTATTACAAACTCTTTTGATAATTATTCCTTTAGATATCTTATCTTCTCCATATTTGACCCTACAGCTAGCATGCTATCAACATACAAAAGCAAAATGAAATAAGAACTATCAAAATATTTGAAATAATAATAGTGATCTATCTGACACTTTGTGTACCCATTATCTGACATAAACCTATCAAATCTTATGTACAACTATCTTGGTGCCTGCCTTGGCTCATATAAGCTCTTCCTGAGGCTTCACACTAGATCTTTATTATATGTTATCATATATTCCTGAGGTTACATCATGTACAACTCTTCTTCAAGGACACTATGATGAAATATTGTGTTTACATCCATCTGCTCTAGATGTAAATCCTCCATTGCCATCATGCTCAATATAACTCTGATTATAGTCATCTTTACCACTTGAGAGAATTTTAGCGAAGTCCACTCCTTCCTTTTGCTAAAAACCTTTAACTACAAGCCTTGCATTATAATTCTTATTATCATCATGTTCTTCTTTTAACCTGTAAACCCACTTATTCTACAGTGCTCTCTTACCATCTGGTTGCTGTGACAAATCCCAAATCTGATTCAACTCAAGTAAAATAATCTCATCATCCATGGCTTGCTCCCACTTCTTTGAATCATCAACTTGAATGGCCTCATTATAACACTCTACTTCACCACAATCTGTCAATAATATATAGTATAAGGAAGCAGAATACCTTTGCACTAGCTTTGAGATTCTATTAGATCTTCTAACTTTAGTAGCAGGTGTCTAAGGTACTATCTATGCTTGATCAACTTTATCTTCTTGATCATCATCATCTTCTATCACAACATATTTGAAAGAATTTTTTAGGAGTCTTATTTTTATCCTTGTATATTTCATTTTCATTGAATTTAACAACCATGCTCCTGATGAATTTTCTATTCTGATAATCTTAGAATTTGTAGCCAAATATATCTTAGCCATATCTAATAAATATGCACTTGATAGATTTTGGATCAAACTTACTCCTAGATCCTACATCAATATGAACATATGTTGAATAATCAAAAACTTTGATGTGAGGTAAACTTATCTCCTTGTAACTCTAGGCTTCCTAAGCTAACCCCCCATTCAGAAGAACTGACGAATTATGATTGATCAGATAAACAGCAGTATTCACTTCCTCAACCTAGAATTATATGGGTATATTTGCACGTGGCCTCATGCTCCTGGAATGCTCAGTGATAGTTATATTCATACTTTCTATAACACCATTTTACTATGGTATTCTTGGAATAGTAAACTCGTGTATGATCCCATTCAAAGTATAACACTTCTTAAACTTCTTATCATGATACTCGCCATCATTATCTGATCTGAAACACTTGATCTTTAAATATGTCTCATTCTTAACCATGGCCTTCCACTTCTTAAAAATGTCAAGCACATCTGACTTGTGTTTTAAGAAGAATACCCATACCTTTTACTGTGATTATAAATAGAAAACATAAAAATATAAAGATCCTCCTATAGAAGAAATTGGAGTAAGACCTCATACATTAGTGTGCACTAACTCAAGTTCTTTGACTTTACCTTTGAACCAATTTTTGAAAAGCTCATCTTTTGTTTCTTGCCATATACACAGTCTCCACAAAAAAATCTAAATTTATAGATTTTAACTTAGGAGGCTTTCCTCTAGTAAGAAGTGAAATTCTTGCTCATATGATCAAGCCTTCGATGCCAAAGACCTCCATCAATATCTCAATCAGCTACTCCAATAGAATCTGATCTTTTTTTTTTATAACATACATGGTGCCTTTAATACTGCCATGAGTTAATTATAACAATAGGCCATTTTGTTACCTTCTATGAATCTTCTGTGAATTATATCACATGACCTAATTTTATAAGCTAACTCACAAAAACTAAACTCCTCTTTAGAAATGGAATGAGCCTAACATCCTTGAGTCTCCAAGTTAACCCTATCTAGCATTCTGATATCAATGTCTCCCTATCCAATAATGTTGTAGGGCTTATTATCTCCCATATACACTTACCCAAATCACCTTGAGTGTAGTTTTTGAATGTCTCCTTGTTAGGACTTGCATGAAATGAAGCACTTGAATTTATAATGAAGGATTCAGAATTATCTTGAGATAAAATCTAAGAATTGACTAAAACTCTTTTGTAGATAAATTTATAGAATGATTTTTATCTTGACCTCCACCACTAGCTTATTTGGAACTGTACAAACCTTATTCAAGTGGCCCTTCTTTCCATAGCTTGAGCATATAACTTTTCCTCTACCTAAAGTAGACTTTTTTCTCTTGGATTTAGATCTTTATCTACTTGAATTTCTCTATAAAACCCTTCCTCTTATTTGAACATTCAGAGCAGAATTTGAAGATTCACCATTCGCCCTCTTGTAAACCTCTTCATTAAGCACTAACCCTACAATATTCTCAAAGTTCATCTTTGAACTTTCTGAAGAGTTACTCACAGCAGCAGCAAGCTCATCCTAGCTTTCTAGCAATAAAGATAACAGTAATAATTCTCTCACCTCATCATTAAACTTGATACCAACTAAACACAATTAACCTCATAGCGTTCAGATTATTCATGTGCTTTATCATTGAAGTGTTGTCCAACATTATCATATTAAATAACTTCTTCATCAAGAATAATTTATTTGTGGCTGAAGGCTTCTCATACATCTTAGTTAGTACGGCTATGTGATCGACTGTAGTTTCTCATTTATAATGTTGAATGCAACATGTGCAAAAAATAAAAGTTGTATCAAACCTGGGGCAGTCCAATCAAGAACCCCCCACTCCTTTATAGCCATAGAATTTTACTTCTTAGTGATTCATTCCAATGGTAAATATAACTTCTTCTGATACAACAAAACCACGTAGCCAAACCACACTAATAAATCCATTATGAAAATTTGGGAGAATTAGTATAGATCTCTCTTCTCTCTTACTCTCTCCTTGCTTATATTTTCTCTTCTACAATTCTTACATAAGAATAAACAAAGTGATATAATACAAACCACCAAGGGATGTCACCCTTAACGAAAAAAGAGAAAGAAAACTGTCAGCTCATCCTGCAGTGTTGCGGTGCTAGTTTGGAGTATTATGGTGCTCTAACCTCTGTCATTCAATCTATCTGATAACACTGTAGTGCCGAATATAGAGTGCTGTGGCGCTCCTCCCTCTGTTGATTTTACAAAAAAAATATCCAGTGTCTAGGTGCTTGGGTATACAACATTAAGGTGCTCAGGCATATAGTATCGGAGTGCTCCAAAACTCAACATTGGGGTGCTCAGACACACAGCAACAAGTAACACCTAATTGAACAACACAGTTAGATTCCACACAGAACTAACAAATACTCATTTAAATTTAATAAAAAAAAGTCATTTCTATCTGGGTCTTCAAAAGGTCAACATTTTATGTGTCCAAGCCATCTAAGATGATTCTCTCTAATTAACTGCCACTGGAGTTATTCCAATGTTTTCATGTATATACTCATTTCACATTTTGTCTTTAAAGTGAAGCCACTTATCCACTTGAGCATACTCATCTTTGTAACACTAAACTTAATTTTATGCTTCTCTTTTAATGGCCAACATCTTGTGCCATAAAGCATTATAGGTCTCACCACCATCCTATAGAATTTTCCCTTAAGTTTGAGAAGTACTTTTCTATAACACAATAGGCCCTATTCATTCCTCCACTTCAACCATCCAACTTGAATTCTACTAATAATATCCCACATTTATTTTACCCTTTCTTTGAATAATAGACCCAAAATATCTAGAATGTGTACTCTTATGTAATGATTTGATTGTTCAAAGTCACAATCCCCCCACTAGATCTATTACTACTAAAATTACACTTCATGTATATGATTTTGGATCTAATCAAATAAAAACCTTTAGACTCTAAAGTTGACCTCCATAATTCAAGTTTCCCTTCAACTCCATCTCTAGTCTTATTAACAAGAAGATTATCATCAACAAAAAGCATACACCATGGCATATCATCTAATAAATGTTTAGTAATAACATTCATGGCTAAAAATGAAATGGGCTTTAAGCTAATCTTGGATGTAATCTAATTGAAATAGGAAAATACTTGGTCAAACCACCTTACATTTGAACACAAGTAATAACACCTGCATACATAAACTTGATGACTTGCATATAAATATTATTATCTAATTTTTTTCTAGAACTCTCCAGAGTACTTTTCTTGGAACTTTATCATATGATTTATCTAAATAAAAAAATATCATGTGTAGATCCGCTTTATTCTCTCTATAATTCTCTGACAAACATCTCAATAATTCTTCTTATAGGTTCTTGTTATCTTATCATATGTCAAATATACACAATGTATTTCATGTATCTTCTCTAAGGAAGTGGATATCTGATTGTGGAAAGAGATTATCTACTGATGATGTAGAGGTTCATCCGAGCCTGCACTACAGAGAAGAGCCAGATAGCATTCTGGCGTACGATATTGAGAAATTGAGTAAACAAATTTCGATGGTTAAGGTGCAGTGGAAGTGCATGACTGCCAAAGAGACTACTTGGGAGAAAGAATATGAGATGAGATAGTTATATCCATGTTTATTCAGACTTATTTTGGTCTAGGAATGTCCAGGATGGCATTTATTTTAGGTGGGTGGATTGTTATACTCAAAATTTTGAAAACTATATATTTACCTACAACAGTCAATAATTTATTCGAGTCATTATAAGCCCAAATAATAAATCATATTTTCTATAACATCTCTATTATTGTGTTTTAATTTTCCTAAATTTTTTATAATTTTTGGGCATTGGTGAATTTCTTAAGAAATTAGTATTTAACGATACAAGTAGGGGTTTTAGGACCGTCAGGTAACCATTTTGCAAACTGATTTTATAAGAATTTTTTAAATAAAATGATCTATTTTATGAATACTTTTCTATAATTTTTGTAGTCCTTAAAAAAATTAAGAGTTTTATACTAAAAATATATTATAATATTATTATAATGTTATTATTATATTATTATTTTATATAAAAATCTAAAAGCCCTCATTTAAACATTTATTATTAACTTTAAACATAATATATTAATTTATTTTTATATTATTAAATATTTTAAACATTATTTTTATTTTTTTAATATTTAAATTTAATAAATAAAATAAATTTATTTTAAAAATATTAACGATTATGCGAACCGGATCACGAGCTGAGCCTCATCAAGCTCGAACTCGAGCTCGTTTACTGAACAAACTCAAGGTCGAGCGCAAGCTCGACAAGTGAACACGATAAGCTCGGCTCATGAGCCCATAAACGAGTCGAGTTTGAGCCAGCTCGACTCACATAGGATTGGATGGTGCAGGTAGTTTTGAGCTCTCCAAAGGACAGTTGCATAATAATTCTTATTTTAAAAACTTATTTTGGCATAAATTTTTTAAGTAAAAAATGGTTAAAACTTTTTAAGTAAAATAAAAATAAAAAATAAAGAAATAAAAAATAAGACAAATTAAAAAACAAAAACGAATATATACTGAAAAGAATAGTTGGGATGAATAAAAAATGAAAAATAAAAATAACAAAAGAATTTTTAAAAAATGGAAAAAAATAAAAGATGAATAAACGAAAAAAAAAACAAATAAAAAAAGTAATAAATGAAAAAAAATGTTCAAAATAAAAAACACAAAAGAAAACAGAAATAACAAAAATAAAAAATATTAGAATAAATAAAAAAGTAAAAAACGAAAAAAAAAAAGTTCAAAATAAAAACGCAAAAAAAAAAAAGAAAAAAAGAAAAAAAAAGAAATGACCGGTAGTTAACTCAATGAACGACTGCCACTTTTTTTAATTTCTCCATTTTTTTTTTTTTTTTCTTTTATTGTATTTTTTTATTTTTGTTTTTTTATTCTTTATTTTTTTTTTTTTGAGGTTTGGGTATTGCACTATTTTTATTTTTATCTTTTTTTCCATTTTTTTGTTTATTTCTTTTTTTTTTCCTTTTGTATTCATCCCATTTGTTTTTTCCATTATATATTCGTTTTCGTTTTTTAATTTGTCCTATTTTTTTAATTTCTTTATTTTTTAATTTATATTTTACTTTAAAAAAATTAACCATTTTTACTTTAAAATTTTATGCCAAAATAAGTTTTTAAAATAAAAATTATTTTGCGCATGTCATTTGGAGAGTAGACGACTACCTGCAAGCACTCCTTACCAGCTGGATTCCACCTCACCCCGCCAGCTCAATTGCGCATGGCCTCACCAGAGCCAATCGGCTAAAATATTTTTAAAAAAAAATTATTTTAAAATTTTGTACTTTTAGTAAGTAGTCAAACTTCAGTAATTATTGTATCTCAACTCTCAAATGAGTCTAATTTAAATCGTTAATATAAATAAATAATATACCGTTGAACAAATGTGACGTGGATATCAATCTGGAATGGAAGGCTTAATAACGTTTCTTTTGTGACAGAATTATTTAATTAAAAAATTATTTTAAGCAGCAGTAAAAAAATCTTCCCAAATAAAACCTGCAAATTATTTTTTGTTTTTCATTATTGACATGTTCAAATTTTAAATCCTTATATAAAAAATAATAGATAATATCATTTTCGCTGTTAGCTAACTAGCCTTTTTTGATCATTTCTTTCAACAATAAATTATGATCATCATCATGATTTTGAAAAAAATAATCATTTCTTCGCATTTTTTTCTGCCAAATGGAACTTTTGACTGAGAAAAACATGAAAGAAACACTGCATTATCGATTTCCATCAACATATCAACATGTATTGGTCTCATATATCTTGCTTTTGAAACCATGTTAATTAATTATATCTATTAGTTTTAAGTATTTTTAACCAATTGATTCATGATCTATTCAAACAATCAAAACTATGGCTTCATTTATGACAGCCTGCTCAGATCGTAATCATAATTTTTATTTAATCATTATTTTTTTACTGCTTTCGAAAAATTTTTATGTTAGGAAGATGCTTTCTACAACAATTTTAAAAAAAAAAAAAGTTGATTTCTTCTCAACAGCTTTATAACTATCTTTACAAAAAGATGCAACCGTTCCAAACAAACTCTATGCTTTTCAAATAAGGTTTCGATTGTGTAAAAGAATATGTTATTTCAAAGTTAGAAATACACACTTGCAAGCCACATAAATGAAAGAATTAGAGATTAAAGCTTCATTTGGGATAACTTTCTTATTGTTTTGCTTTCAGTCTTCAACCATAATTTTTGTTTGACCACAATTTTTTCGTTTTTTTCAAAAAGATATTTTAACTTGAAAGCTGGTTTCTACAACAATTTTAAAAAGTAACTTTCTCTACAATAATTTTACAAAGCAATAAAAAAGTTGTCCTAACATGAGCCTAAATTGGTTTGCCGGTTACTTCAATATATAAGAGGAAAATAATAGTTCAACATCATTGAAATATTATTCATCTTATCAAATGAAATCATCCATAAATGAATTCATCAAAATGCTAATTAAAAATTCCGGCCTTTACATCATTCTACTAAGGGAGAGCATTCTTTCATCTTGAGATTGTAGAAGTAAAATAAAATATCAATATTTTGCTCATAATAAATATTTATAAATCAATGAGATATTCAAAAGTTATATATATTTTTATTATTATTTGTTTAACCAGGTCCACGTCACCGGCCGCTGGCCTGTTCCAGATCATCCGTTTTTAAAATTTTTTTTAATAAGCGTGTTTAAGCTTTTATTTAATTAGCTATGATAACGTTTTTTAAAATTAGGTGGAACTCAAGAAGGGCTCTTTTAGATAATGGCATATTATAAATAGCTCTCTTTATTCTTCATTCATCAAAGTTATCATCTTCAACCTTTTGCTTTTTCAGAGTTAGTTTTCAGTCCTCCTTTGAGCATTCATCCATGGCTGCAATGGCAACTTTGTCTCAAAAGAAAGGTTTTTTTTTTATTTATTTATTAGATTTAGATTTTATTTCGTACAACACAACAAATAATATATATATAGTTTGTCTTATTTAACAAAAATAAATTTAAATAATTTTAATAAAATGATATATTTATGATTTTGAAAAGATAGTTGTTAAGTGATTGATTAACGTTGCAGGTGCTGGTTCTAAGGATATTGAGAGATCGCAAAATGAATTACCTGCATTAGAGGTCTCTGTAGCATTTCCTCAGGCTACACCTGCATCAATATTCCCTCCCATGAGTAAGTCCCATAAAAAAAATATAAAAAAAAATTTGCACAGTGCATAATAATTTTGCATAGATTGTTTTCTTTTGACCTTTAATGGTCATGTTCAAGTTATGTCATTACAAATAGACTCATCACTGCAAAAGTGGTCATTGCACAACTAAAGGAATGCATAGTCAGATGACAGTGGACAAAGAACTATTGACAAGCAACGATGATCGAGGATCTCCGTCTAACGATGGTGGTTAAAGGATTGAAATCAAATAATGAAAGTTAGAAAATTGCAACCAAGTAACAATCAGGTGAAGGTGTTCGAAAGATTGTAGTTGGTGATAGTGTAGGATTTAATGGAGACGAAAAATAATTTCATCGACTCCGAAATATATGTCAAATCATCGAGAAAATTATTGGAAGCGTACCTGAATCCATTGAAATGCAGAATTCATGTTTTCGGTCTTTCACGTTTGAAGCGACGTTCTCCAAAAGAGCGAGAGACGCTTTCTTTTCACTCATAATAGAAAATGAAGGAAATGAGAACTTCACCACTTAAACTGGGGACCACGACCCTTTTATACTTTAAATGTATTTATTTTATTTCAACCCGTCATTAAAATAAATAACTACTTGGCCTCTACACAATATTTAATTCCATATAAATTTAATTGAGATGCCATATAAACTAAATAATAATTTAATTCTTAAATAGATCATGAATTTTAATTGGCTTATTTTTTTAGATAGCTACTAATGTATAATATCTTATTTATATGTATATATTTAATGGGCACACATATAGAAATATCCTAACAGATAGTGGTTGAAGGGCCATAGTCGAGCCATGGAGATCAGACTACCATGATCGGGAGATAGTATTTGGAGGATCATAATCAAGAGACGGTGGTCAAAGAACTATAATTGAGCTGCAGTGGACTAGTGGAAGTCATCCAACGATAACGATTAAGTTATTCATTCGATGGTGGCATTAGGTGGTTATTCGACGATGACAATTCGGGAATGGTCTGATAGTGGTGGTCGGGTGGTAATGCAATCACCATAGTGCTCAGTTGAGCTCTAAGATTCTTCATACTACCTAGCTCACCCAATTATATAGTCTAGGTTCAAGCTCCCCTTCATATAGAGAACAGGAGCCTATTTATAGATTTTTAAGAGTAACATTTCTCGTAAATGTAGCCAAAATCTAAAACACTCTATCAAACTGTTTGTATTTAATTCCTCAATAATAGACTATACTTTTAGCATTTAAATGTCTTAATAATATTAGAATTGGAGGATTTTAAGCTCGTTGTATTCGTCTAGTCGATACACTCAATTTGATTATAAACATGTGAGATTTGGAAATAGTTTGGTCTTCCAATTGATGTCAAAATGTTTTTTAATTAAGCTTCAAGTGCTAGATCTAGACACATTCGAACTCGGATTGGATGACTTTTGTGTCATTGGTTTCAGCTTATTGCGATGTTAGTTCAACTATAAGTTTTTAGAAAGAATTAAACTATGCATCGAATTTGTACCCAATATTGAACTCCATTTTTTTACTCTGTATCAAACCAAACACCATATCTAACTGATCTCAACCATGTATAAGGGTGAAGTGGAATAATAGTAAAAAATACATGACCCCAAAACACCAGATTGTGACTTCTTGTTCTTTTTTGGCATCTAGTTGCAGCACCTTGATTGGAACAAATTTTAAAAACCGGTCTCGTAAGTAATTAAATTAGTTAAAACCAGCTTAAAATTTTTTAAAAACAGAAAGCTGTTTTAAGAGGCAGCGAGAAAGTTGTCCCAAACGAAATTTTAGTTGCTCTAGCAACTGGTCTATGACGTTTTTTCAATGACGTTTTTTTTTTAAATCTCAATTGCAGCATCTGATTATTATGAGTTTGACGATTTGCTAAGCTCGGAGGAGAAGGTTTTGAGAAAGAAAGTTAGACAAGTGATGGAAAAAGTGGTTGCTCCAATAATGGCAGAGGTAAAATTTATTTTTTCTGCACATTTATTTTGATGAAAGACGATTACCTTCTTCATCATCTGTTTCAGTACTGTGAGAAAGCTGAGTTCCCCTTCCATGTCATGCCAAAGCTTGCTGAAGTATGTTGTGTAGGAGGAACAATAAAGGTGCCTGCATCAATTATAATTACTTCTTCCTTCTTATAAAACTTATAAGAACTATGATAATTTATAGAAACAAAATGGGATATTGCAGGGTTATGGTTGTCCTGGAATTTCAATCACTGGTAGTGCTATCGCTATGACAGAAATTGCAAGAGTTGATGCCAGCTGCTCCTCTGCAATTCTAGTTCATTCTTCATTAGCCATGCTGTCAATTGGTAAACTACAAATTTTGTATTCCTTGTACAATATCTTATCATGTAGCTTTATAGAATAAGTAATCAACAAAATAAAAAAACAAAGAACCAACTTTCTTAATTTCCCTGCACATGTATATAGCATTTTATGGAACGGAGAACCAGAAAGAGAAGTACCTTCCATCACTGGCCCAATTGAATACTTTTGCTTGTTGGGTAAGTTGTGAAATACATATAATCTTATTCAATATTTTGTTAACTCTATTGATGTTTACAGAGGAATTTTACATGTTTCAGGCTTTAACTGAGCCCGATCATGGAAGCGATGCGAGCTCTTTGACAACCACTGCAACGAAGGTCCATTCATTAATTTTTTAAATTTTTCAAATAAAAAGATACTTGATAGAAAAATGTAAATGTAGGGTCCTTAGTCTCAAAGGGAAAAAACAAGAAAACATAAAAATAAATAAATCAAAACTGTACACAAAAATATAAGCCCAGGTTCGCAGCAAAGAAAAAATTGTCAGTCATTATTTTCTCATTTAGGTGGTTGTTAACTCGTCTATGGTCAGAATCAGACTTCAGTTAACTCGTCTATGGTCAGAATCAGACTTCATTTGGAACGGCTTTCTTATTGTTTTTTAAAACAGTTTTTTAATTAAAAAATTAAAATTTTTATATTAAAAAACTACTTTAAGAAGTAGTAAAAAAATCATCCCAAACGAAATTTGAGACAGCTCACTTTTCTTATTGTTTCTAAAGCAACTCTCTAGTACAAAAATTTAGGTGATTGTTGAGTAACATCTTGTTATTTCAGAACTTTCATGATACTTCGTCTTGAAGAGTAACAGTAGGCACATCTATGCGATGCAGCTTGTTAAATAATGAAGCCGATGTATATATTATTACATAATGGTTTTGGAAATTCGGGTGAAATAAATTTATTTATGAAGATTAAATGAGGCTTAAACTGTATTGCATGCTTAGTATAGTTTTAATATTAGAATAATTAATTATGCTAATCTAATGATAGTTGTATTAAACAGGTGAATGGAGGTTGGATATTGAATGGCCAAAAACGTTGGACAGGAAATTGCACTTTTGCAGATGTATTCATTGTTTGTGCCACAAACACTCATACAAACAAAATAAACGGGTGGGTAAATTTCTTTGTTTTTTCTTCAGGAACTAAATGTCAAATTTAATCTGTCTAGCCATATATATCACCATTGAAAATCATCGAATTCAAGCATTTTATCAATTAATTTCGTCTGTTGCAGGTTTATTGTGAAGAAGGATGCTCCAGGTTTAATGGCCACCAAGATACAAAATAAAATTGGATTAAGAATTATGCAAAATGGAGATACCCTCTTAAAGGGAGTGTTTGTTCCAGAAGAAGATCGTTTACCCGGTATCAATTCTTTTCAGGATGTAAACAAGGTATTTTTGTTTTCTTATTAAACTTACAAAACAAAACCCTACTTATGCGTCAGAAATTGTAAGGCAGAAATCGAAATTTGTGTCCACTGATGAGTTTGAAATGCATGCAGATGCTTCTTGTTGCACGTCTTATGGCTTCATGGCAAGCAATTGGCATATCAATGGGCGTATTTGACTTGTGTCACAGGTAAATCTGGATCTTATTGTGTTACCATATTGGTATGGATTTCATAAACTACACAGATATATGCTTTACATAAGGTAATTTATATTCAAGAAAATGCATAGGTATCTAAATGAAAGGAAGCAATTTGGAGTTCCACTTGCATCATTTCAGATAACGCAAGAAAAAATGGTTCGGATGTTGGGTAACATACAAGCAATGTTTCTTCTTGGTTGGCGTTTATGCAAGTTATATGAATCAGAAAAAATAACTATCGGCCAAGCCAGCTTAGCAAAGGTTATGAAGTATAGCTTTTCATATGTTTTATGACAATTATACATTAATTTGTCTATATAGTCATCATAAGCATGCTTTGTCTCTACAGGCATGGACCACCAAGAATGCAAGGGAAACAGTTTCCATAGGTCGAGAATTACTTGGAGGAAATGGACTTTTGGCTGATTTTCTTGTGGGAAAGGTTAGTGCTCTTGATCAAGTAAATTAAGCGTCTATTAATTCCTTGCTCCCTGAAAAAGAAAGACAAGATTTAAACAAATGATTTGAAACTTGCTGTAAGGAGGTAAACCAAATGAGAATTAAAGTTGGATGGCTTGATCAATACAAATTTAATGAAACTTACATTCATCAGCCCAAAAATTTATTTCTACAAGGAATGGATGGCTAATCAATTCATATTCTTAAACCAATATAATTTTCAATTTTTCGATGTGGGACTAAACTCCATGCCTTCATGACCTTCTTATTAAATGCAAACTCTTATATTGGTCATAGCTCTCATTCAAATAGACGTATTAAATATGATGGGCAAAGACTTCACACAGCTGTACGAATTGCGCTAGTGATTTTCTCCCAACCACCATGGAAATGCGAAGACTCATGTGAGCCAAAAATTCCCCATTTCATTTTTTTCAAAATATTAACTCTGATACAACTTATCAGAGAATGTGAAACAAAATAAAATCGAAGTTGAGCCAAATACGCCAGTAAGTCAGCCCTATTTTCGACCCAAAAACTTGCCTAAAATCATAGGTGCCTTAACTCTTGGTAAACTATTGCTACAACTCTACATCTACTATTAACCTTCGCAATAATTATAACAGCTTATTCTTGCTATAAAAATGAATGTAGGAGAAGACTTAGGTTTCATTTGGGTCAGCTTTTGAACACAATTTTTTCGCTACTTTCAAGAAATTTAAAAAAAAACTATTTAAGAAAGCTATCCTAAACGAAGTCTTAGTTTGTCACTCTAATCCTTATCATATTTGAGGTATGTACGATTGGAAGGAAATATATGTGAAGTGAAACAAACTTTATTGTTTACATCATTCAATATGCCTATATTTTCCATTTTAATTTCTTTTTATATTGTCTTATCAGGCATTTTGTGATTTGGAGGCCATATTTACATATGATGGAACTTATGACATCACTAGCATGGTGACTGGAAGAGAAATCACTGGATTTGCAAGTTTTAAGCCTGTTTTATTGGCTAAAGCTAGCCGGCTCTAGGTTTTATAAAATGGTGGACTGTGGACTGTGGACTGTGGACAGTGGAGCTGGATATAAAGAACCGTTCAAGTTATGCTTATTTAGGTTATTATAGTACCTTATTTTCTTATGATGTAATAGATAGTGTTGATTAGAACCATTTTCATCAAATGTATATTTGTTCTATCTCAATAATTTATGGTTTGCTTCAATGAATTCCCTTTTGTCATTCACATTTATTTAAGCATTGTTAACCTCAAACGACACTGATCCAATAGAACAGTTGAACTTAAGCGTGACTAAATTCTAGGGACGCATCCAGATTATAATATATTTAGATTATATTTACATATAAATTATAATAACTCAAATATGTGAAATAAATTTATTTGAAAAATATAAAAATTCTGAAATAGAACTCTTTGGCGCTGATCTGGTGAGCGCTGTGACACTAGGCCATAAACAGTATATATATATATATATATATATATATATATATATATATATATGGAGAGAGAGAGAGAGAGAGAGAGCACTTTGGCGCTGATCTGATGAGCGCTGCGGCGCTAGGCCATGAACAGTATTTATCATGGCCTAGCACCGCAACGCTCACCAGATCAGCGCCAAAGCGCTCTATTTTAGAATTTTAATATTCTTCAAATAAATTTATTTCACATATTTGAGTTATTACATAAAGTGTCAGTGTAAATTAGGTCTTATAGTAGAAAGGAGTTTCATAAGACTATAAGACATCACCCTGGATAGTGTTTAAAAAATACTTGAACACTAATTCTTTTCTACAAGACTCTACTTATGATCGAGAAACCTATGAAACCATTCTGCTTCATCTACAGTGCGTTGAAATTCGTCATCATTATGATGATCGAAAAAATTTTACTTACAGTCGAGGCAATATTCTCACAATCATCCATCCTAAAGATTGGGGTCTAACACCTTTCCAGGTGCAACGATTTGAAATTTCGAATCCTAATGGCACCATAAAAACTTGTGCGTTCAATTATTGGACTTATATCCAGGCTATGACAAAGGCCTTTTATATTTTAAATCCAACTAAAAATCATTCCTGGATGTTTATCCTAAACCCGGATATTTTAGAAAATCCACTACCATCATGGTTTTTCAAATGGTGGGAATCCAAAGGAGCCACCATAACTATTTTGCCTTCTGAATTACAAAATAATTATAATTAATGGGTTGAATCATCCCCCCATCTCCAGTAAGTCAAATCTGATGATTTTATTGATGGAATGAGCGAGTTCTTCTTTGCCCAAGCCCAAATTCCATGGATATGGACATGGAATATTGAAATCAATCGAAATAACTTAAATCTCAAATGTCTGGTAAGAAATTTTTCAATAAAATGATGGTCTGCAATCATTATTGCAGAGAAAAATAAGCAAATTGACAAAGTTATTCAGAACAATCTTATCAAACAGCAAAGGCAGCCACACCCTACTGAATTTTCTTTAACCAAAATCCATAAAACCTTATCTCAGCGCTATCCCCATGAGTCACCCAACCAAATTAAAGCTCGACTGCATATGAGCAGATGATTAATCTCTTCTCCGACGATGAAGAAATGACGTCGCAATGATCTTATGACACCGTCCCAGACAAGTGGGACCACCAGAGCATGAAGTCACAAGAAGCGGGTCCCAATCACCGTCCCGGAAAAGCTCCACTCCCTGAAGAATCTGACGACTTTATGTAAAAGGCAATATTAGTGGAGTTTGATGACCCACTCAGGTCTATTATTAGTACGTTGGTGCGTCTCTTTAGACAGCAACCAGTCCTTTGGGTAGGAATAGGTACCTACCTTTACTTTTCCTAGTGCGAACTTCAAAAATTGTTTTGAAATCCGCCTGTTTTCTAGGCTATTTATGTGTGCGTGCTGCCCTGGTTTAGGGGGACTAAGTTGTACTACTTTGGAAGTGGTTTATT
The DNA here is from genome assembly GCA_019925795.1 of Dendrobium chrysotoxum. Taxonomy (NCBI): domain Eukaryota; kingdom Viridiplantae; phylum Streptophyta; class Magnoliopsida; order Asparagales; family Orchidaceae; genus Dendrobium; species Dendrobium chrysotoxum. Next base: position 63,153,976 of record CM034313.1, read on the forward strand.
TCAATAAACTTTGCTGGTTTGGCTTTCTTTCAAGTAAGTTCTCTTTTAAATTTTGATTACTGCTCTACTTCTCGCTTCTCTTGAATAATTGGGAAGTGGTTTATTTCTATAAACTTTGCTGGTTTGGCTTTCTTTCAAGTAAGTTCTCTTTTAAATTTTGATTACTGCTCTAGTATAGTAATAGTATAGTATAATTATAGTTAAGTATCAATGGTTCGTTGTCAAATGGGGGTAAGGGATCATCACTGCAGATGATCTTCAAGGAGGATGCTGGGTCAGATTGGCTGTTATAGACAAATCAAGATTTGCAAAATTCAAATGATGTGAAGGCGGGAAATCCAAAATTGGCTATGGAGGTTGGTTTGACTCATTAGGTTGTGAGGAAAGGAAGGAGAATCCTGTTCTTGAACAGATGAACCTTGATGCTGATGGAGGAAGACTATTACAGCAAGTTGCTGATGTTGACAGTGTCAGGATGAATGGTAAATGGAGTCAGGTATGTGATGATCTGATGGATGAGAAGATATGCATAGACAATCCTATTTTTCAAGAGAATGATTCTGTTATGGAAGAATAAAATCTAGGTGTTAGATTCAATCGAGTAGATGCAAGTTCTGATCCAATTGCAGATGTGGAAAACCCGGTTCTGGATGGTGCTGTATTGAAGAAACTTGGGGATAGCAAACAAGGTGTTTGGAATTATGATTGTAAAGAAGCTGAGAGCAGTAATAGAGTGGATCCCAATCCAATTTTTGGGTTTAAAGGTAGTCGGTTTGCTGAGCATAGTCAAAATGTGTCGAAGAGACCGGAACATGTAAAGGTGGATCATCTTGAAGATGTGGCTGATTATTTTAGAGATGAAATTGTTGTCCAACTTAATGTTGAAGTTGCCCAGGAAAATGTTAAGCTTCGTGAGAATGCCATTGTGGGGAAGATTATAGGTAAAAGGCTACCATTCTACGTTCTATATGCTTAACTTAAAAGGTTATGGGGGAAAATATGGAGAATTTAAACTTTCTACAGTTGGAGAAGATTGTTTTGTATGCCTATTCTCATCATATGAGGCTAGAGAAGCTGTTCTATGGTGAGGACCATGGTTTTTATGGAGATGTGTTGGTCTTGACAGATGGACCACTTCTTTCTCTCCTAAATCAATGAAAGGTTTGTCTTCTCCTGTTTGGCTTAGACTACCGCATCTCCCTTTGCATTATTGGGATACACGAAACATTCTTAGAATTGCTAGTATGGTGGGACAGCCCATTTGGGTTGATGCTCAAACTAATTGTTGGGGAAGAAGGGAGTATGCTAGGTTATGTGTTAGAATTGACTTGGGGAAGAAACTCCAATCTGGAGTTTGGGTAATTGGATTGGAAGGCAAATTTTTCCAGGCAGTATCATATGAAGGAATTTCTGTGCTGGCCACAAAATGGAAAATTGCCCTGTTCAGGGGCATTATAAATTGAAAATTGGGATAGTTGAAGATTCCGATAAGAGAAAGAATGTTATTCCTCAAATGGAGTTGAATAGTCCTGTTGAAAGAGATAAATCAGCCAGTTATAGGAAGGAGGGGGAAAATTCTGAAGCTGTTTGGAGAGTTAAGCATCAAGTTGTAGTGTTGCAAAATCAGATAGCAATTTGACAGCTCAAGAAACTTCCAAGCAAAATACACAACAAGTGGATGCTGGATTAAAACAAGGTGTACAGCAGGTTGCTGAGAAAAAAAGTGATGAAGAGGACTATGGTGCTTGACCAATAGTCACTTTCAGGAGGAATAAAGGCAGATTTAATAACAGCTGCAGATGGAAAGGAGAAGATGCAGGTGGGTGTTGCTGTATCAGCCAACGTGGACAACATCAGAAGTAGAAGGGAAAATCTAATTAAGGAAAAACTAAGGGATATAAGGAGAGGGCTATTTAATGCAGTTGCTGAACACCCTAAGAAGCAGAATTCTAAGGGTAAGATTCCAAAAGTTCGGTTTGAGAAACAACTTTTGCAACCTTGGGTCTATAGAAGATAAGCCAAGGAAGAGAAAAAAGTAGCAGAAAGAAGAAGATGGTGGCGGGTACCCCTCTCCTATGGTTGATCAATGAATTCTATGTTGATTTGGAATTGTAGAGGAGCCCGCAAAAAGGAGGCAAGCAACTATTTGAGGCATCTTATTGAGGCGAGCACCCTTTTTTGAATGATTTGAATCAGAAATCTTTATCGAAGATTTCTCTGAATTAAGAATATAATAATTTGAGGCATCTTATTGGTGACAAGGGGATTAATTTGATTGGTTTGCTTAAAACCAAAGTTGAAGTGATTACTCAAAGAGATGTTGACAAACTTCTTGGGTACAACTGGGAGTTTGTTCATCAGCCGGAAGGTCAATCTGGTGGGCTCATGATTTTATGAAAGAAGGATGTTACTTTTCAAGTCAACTTGATGACAAATCAGTGTATTATGGGGCAAGTGATATTTCCTCAAGGTGATTGTTGGAACATGATAATTATTATCATGCTAGAAGAAGTCTTTGGAATGATACTGTTGCTTCTTTGTGTAAAGATGTTCCTACTTTTATAGGTGGAGATTTCAATTGTACTTTGTTTTGTCTTAGGAGGAGAAGAAAGGTGGTAAGAAGTTTAAATGTTACCCTGGATCTAATGAAATGGCTGAATTTATGATTCAAAATGATCTTCATGATCTTGGGTTTATTGGTCCTAAATACATATGGTGTAATAACAAAAGTGGTATCCACAAAATGTGGGTCAGATTGGACAGGATCTGGGTGAATTCTATTGCTCAACAGATCAGTTATGGTTCATCACTTGGTTAGACTAGCTTCAGATCAGTCTTATTCACTAATTCAGCACTTTTAACATCCCTAAATGAAGGCATATTTGATTTAGATAAAATCGACGATGACGTCGAAGAAGAAGCCATATAAAGACAAACGGTATTTATGCATGGGTGTTAATAAAATAACTGGGTTATAAAGGTTCTTTGAATAAGATGAAATCATTTTTCAAATTATCTCAACTAGCTTTAGACATAACCGTAGAACACCTGGTCTTACTACCCAACCCTAAGGTTTTACTGCCATCTACTATATCTTCTACTAGTCTTGTACAAAAAGAAAAAAGATCTTGAAATATCAAGAGTATAATTCAAGTAATCTGAGTCAGTCAAAGTATAATCAGAAAATCAGAGTACATGGCATTGTCACGAAAGGTTTCATCCCCAATCAAATTCCCTCTTGCATGGCCGGCCCTCCCTCCCTCCCTCTCCAATCCAATTAACCCACATTAATTCCTCCTATTAATTCCCCAATCAAGGGCTGTTGCCCCCCGCTCCCTTCCTCTCTACTATCTAATTAATTCTCCCCCAATTAAACTCTCCAATCAATCCCCTAATTCCCCTCCAAGCCCAGCCGCCCCTCCTCTCTCTTTTCTAATTCAATTACTCCACTACACTTCCAAATCCCTTCCCCCTTAACCACTCTCAGCCCTAGCCACCTCCACCCAAACCTCCTCCACACAATTTTCTTCCTTTTTCTGGAGTTCCTGAGTGCTATCCAGAAAATTTCAGCAAGAATTGCTTGTTGTCCTGCATCCCTGAAGGCCACTACTTGCTGTCCGAGAGCTTCCAACCTCCTTACAATTGCTGTTCCGACTTATGGCCATCTCCAGGCCTGCTGTCATGGACCTTTCAGCAAGAAGTTTTGTTGTCCAGCCCTCCGAAACGACACTGTTCGCTGTCCAGACACACTGGCACATTAAAGTTTATTGTTCCCTCATGTATGGCGGATCCAGAACGTGACCACGGGTTCGTCTACAATGAACAAGGGCAAGTGGACATACTCAATTCTCCGTTCTTCGACGTCACCCTGGAGATTGATCAAACCGTAGAGGAATACGTAGAAAGGATCGTCTTCACCCTCACCGCCGCCATCGACAAACAACTCTCTTCCATCCAGTGGCAGATTATTTCCAAATCTTGAGCAAGGTGAATCTCTCCTCCAAATCTTTTCCTTTTTAAGCCTTACCTTAACTTGTGATTTTAATTGATTCATAAAGGTTGTGTTAACTCCCTTCATTAAGCCTAGTAATTTAAAGAGTTAAGTGAAGGATCTATTTTCATAATGACTAGTCTCATTGTTAACTTAGAGCTTTATTGTTGAAAATCTTCCACGTATGCTATGCTTGAGTAATTAATTATTTTATTATCTTAACCTTTAATTGTGTGACTTGGCCTAAGCTAGTTCCACCCCCTTTTCATTTTATTTCATCGATTAAATCACTACAAATTTACTAGTTAATATTGCTCTCTAAATTAAAGCGTGCAAAATTCTTATTTAACATCGCCTAATCATTTAAGTCCTGCATCATATACTCTATTTCCATGCTCGACTTTACTCAAATTTTCGAAGATACTAAGGCATAGCCCCCCTTCTTTATTATCATCCAAACATAAATACCATTCAGAGGGGGTTACACTCTCATGGCTTTGGTAACATAATGTGTGATGGCCATCCATCTGAAGTCAATAACCTGAAAATATGGGATAAATCTTTCATGAAAAGCATCTAGCATCTTGTAAGTAAAATGTATTTCTTTTTCAAAATAATTACAAATTAAGAGTCCTACTGATCAAAGTGTTTCAATTTGGGAACCAAAAGCATACCATAGGAAAATTCTGAAGTCAATGTAATGAATTCCAATTGCAGTCACCTGACTTGGTAAACACTATACATTAGAACAAAATAACAAGTGGGATTGTGCTTCATAGGGGAGCATTAGCAAGTTTCAGATTTATCAAGAGTTCTAATCATGCATTGAGGAACTTATCTAAGTCGACTACAAAGAAATCAATTGATGGAATTTAAGGAATAGAAAAAAAATCCAAAAAAAAAAGTATATCATATAGACTGAAAACCGTTGAATTTTATAAAATGTGATCTACTAAGCTTTATTTAAGCTTTTAATCTCACTGCAGTTCCATGTGTTTTTGAAATGGTTAAGATAACTTCCCATATCCACTACTTGGAATAATTGACAGAGTTCATTTTGAGATGATTACCACATAAAGGTATGCCCCTTGTTTTATTTCAATGATTGGTGAGATTGAGCAAATGGTTACGGGCAGTGTTCTGCTGTAAATATTTGTGAGATTAAATAAATCATTTTCCAATGTATGTCCATGGAAGGCATTGTGATGTAGGCAAGGGGGGGTCAAATCAAGATGAGAATTTTGGGTGGTTGCTGTTTCTCAGGTTGGGCCTTCGTTGCTTGTATATTGGAGCTTGGCATGAAAGTTCTACTTGGAGAAAGCTCATTTATGTTTGAGCTAAAGTTAGCTCATTAATGGTTGGAGTATTTCACTTCCTAGATCATTAATTCTAAAAGGAATGCTTCTAGATTGAGGTGTTGTGATAGCTCATTATGGTGGCTTTTCTTTTCCCCTTGCTGCCTTCTCGTTTTTCCCCTTGCTGCCTTCTCGGTTTCTGGTGGCTTTTGCCCTTCCCATGAAGCTTGGCTGGTTTCCCCTTGTTGCCTCTTCGGGTCCCTCATCTGGCTGGTTTTCCCGAGTGGTGTTGGCTGGTTTTCTGTGCTGGCTGTATTGTTTTTGGTGCTGCCTCTTTGGGTTCTTGGCTGGGAGGTTTTCCCATGGCTGTTTGGGGGAGGTTTGCCGTGGCTTTTGTGGTGATGTCTCTTGGGTTCCTGTACCAGATTTTGGGCTGCTGTTTGGTGGCTTTTGGGCTGCTGTTTGGTGGCTTTTTGGCTGCTGTTTGGAGGGTCTTTTGGCCTTCCATTTCCTTATTTTAATTAGGATTAAATATAGGTTTTAGGGGGCTGTTTGGCTGCCCTCTTTTAGCTATATATATGTGGTGTTTTGTAATAGAAAAGAGGTTGATTATGATGTTATTTTTGGACAAAACCTGAGGATTTTTCTTCCTTCTTTGGAAAAGCTTGCGAGCTTGTTCCGTGCTTCTCTTCTCCTTCTTCTAGGATGGCTTGCGAGCTACTCCTCTTTCGTCTGAGCTTCTAACCTATTTCTTCTCTACGCAAGGTCCACTCCACTTGTATCCTTCTTCTAAATCAAAGAATGCAACTTTAGGTTTATTTTATATCATGTTTGAATGTGTTTTGTTTATTTATCTATAAAAGTGGGTCTTTTATTTGTGTTTTGTAGTAGTTTTTATATGTATGTGAGAGAGGTCTAAATTTTGTAATTTGTGGGCTTTTCTTGCCTACATCACATTGTCAAACAATAACCATTGGAAAGTAAAAGCAGCAATTGAATAATTACATGTTATCAGCCATTGATAATTTTAAATTAAGTAGAAGAAACATTACTTACAAATATATCAACCAAGTATCCGCTTCAAACGATCAAAAAACTGCACAAATTGTTAAAAGGGGAGGGGAACATAAATATGTTTCCAGCAGAATATAAGTATTACATTCAAGTAAAAGACAGCTGCTAACCAGAAATGGATATTGAAGAAGCCACCCTAATACTGGAATCTGGTAAAGGAAAACCTTCGCTGATGACCAATAACCACTGCAAGAGAGAGAATTAAAATAACTTATGTTCACGACTTAGAGAACCAACCTTACTGAATCCAGGTTCAAAGCATGTAGAGCAACGAACCTGAAGAGAAGCACTGAACCATAAATTTCAAAGATGATACCAATAACAGGCCAACCAACAAAAATGAGAAAAAGACCCAAAAGGAAGGGTATAGAACCCTACAAGAAAATCAATAAAGATCAGCATACAACAGAAGTAAAGCCTCTCTTCATAAATCAAACAAAAAATCTCAATATGGCTATCTGCAAACAATAATAGATGATAAAAGCGTTTACAATAATGCTTATTAGAGTTATAGTATTGTTTAGGCTAGAAGTAACTGATCTATGGAGTACCATGAATGGAAAGATGCTATGTGCATGCTTGTAGGTTGAAGTTCTGTATAAATGCCACTCTTATATCTTACTTTAATAGCTTCACGAAAATAAGTCAAGCAATTCAGAAATTAAAATTATAAATGATTCAACATGTATGCAGGATTGTAATGAACAAAATCTTGAAAGATAAACGAAAGATGCAAACATAATGCATAACTTCTTAAACACAAAGGACAAATTTCGCAGCATTGTTAATGTACAAGCAATTCACAACATGGTACAGTATTTGCTTAAAATAGATCACCATGTAAATGATAATTAAACTCCAAAGAAAAAATAAACATGCACAACACCTTATAGTTTACTTTCTTGGAGAAGAGTTGCCACATAGATTGCCAACCAATTAGCAAGGCCACCCCAAACAAGAAAAATATCTATTTAGGAAAAAAATAAGAGTAACAGATCAATAACAATAAATAGTTAAAAAAAAAAAAAAGGAAACCCATATCAAGCAAGCCAAAAATGAAAAGGGCATAGGATATGCCTTACATTGCCCAAAGCCAACAAACCCCTATCAAAGAACAGAAGAACACCCAAAAGAGTAAAGAAGAAGCCAAAACATAATAAGCCTATGCCAACCTCTGCATTATTTTATATAATATACAATATCAGTCAAGTGCAAAAATCAGAATCAAGCAGAAACTAAAAAACAATTACAAAAGAAACAAGCATAGAACTCATAGAAAAGAGGAAGAGAACTTTACTTTTCAGTTCACTTGGTTCATAAGACATTATATCACCAAGGGAAGTGTCTAAAAGCAGCACAAATCTTTATTAAAGCTGAAAACCTGCAATACATAAGAAGCAAATCTTACCTAGTATAAACAGTAGATAAGATTTTCACAATTTACTTTCAAAAATTATGAAGATTGCAAGTGTAATGGGTGAACCAAAAATAAATATCTTAAAGAAATTGAAGAGGGGAGGGGGCAGTGTCCGAGGAGGAATATAAAACCCAAACAACAGTGATTGAATAGAGCGTCTATGAAACAAAAAAGTTATAGTACATCAAACAAATCAGCAAATGAAAAAACTACAAAGCACTTTCTCCAGTTCCGTTAAAGGACTACTGATGAGGACATCTAACCATAAAAAGTATATCAGAGACGTGGCCGACGATCTATGGCCACGATGGCACCTCTTTATTTTTGATTATATGTGTTGTATTTATTTATTTTCTGCATTTTTTCATTTATGCCCTTATTTGAGGGATTAGTTATTTATAAAAGCAGCACAAATCTTTATTAAAGCTGAAAACCTGCAATACATAAGAAGCAAATCTTACCTAGTATAAACAGTAGATAAGATTTTCACAATTTACTTTCAAAAATTATGAAGATTGCAAGTGTAATGGGTGAACCAAAAATAAATATCTTAAAGAAATTGAAGAGGGGAGGGGGCAGTGTCCGAGGAGGAATATAAAACCCAAACAACAGTGATTGAATAGAGCGTCTATGAAACAAAAAAGTTATAGTACATCAAACAAATCAGCAAATGAAAAAACTACAAAGCACTTTCTCCAGTTCCGTTAAAGGACTACTGATGAGGACATCCAACCATAAAAAGTATATCAGAGACGTGGCCGACGATCTATGGCCACGATGGCACCTCTTTATTTTTGATTATATGTGTTGTATTTATTTATTTTCTGCATTTTTTCATTTATGCCCTTATTTGAGGGATTAGTTATTTATAAGCCCTAAGGGCAATGATGTCTTTTGTTTTTTCCTTCATGTATTGGACTATTTAAAGTCCCTCTTCTTTGAGAGGGCTAATGAATTATTAAGATGAAAAATTCTGCATCCATGAGTTTTGTGAAAGCTTTAAAGCTTCAGAGAGAAATCCCTAAGTGAGGGAATCGAACCACCCACCAACCGCAGGAAGCGTCCGGACTCGTGATTACTTCTTCTTTTCTCCCCTCCTCTTTCTCCCTTGACCCGCCGGCTTCCTCACCAACAAACCCCTAGCCGCTGGTTGCCCTCCCAAAGCAACACCCCTCCAAAACCACCGGCCAACATCAACCCTATCACTCCTCTTGGTCGCCCCCCCCCCCCCCCCCCCCCCCATCAAGTCCAAACCCTAACCTAGCTGCCAACCATAGCTCTTCCCCTTTGCCTCCAAATACTCAAGTCCCTAATTACTCGCTTTCCAAATCTAGTGTTCTCAATTTGGGAATGAAATTCTTTCCTAAATTAGCCACGTTACATTTGGAAAGTTCTTTAAATAGAGTCAATCTATTTTGAATTTAAATTAAAAGGGATATGAACAATAACTCTCTTTTAATTTAATCAACTTTAATTTAGGAAACTATTTGAAGCTCCCCTAACCCCACCTCCCTCCCAATGCCGCCGGCCCTAGCTCCCTCATCCCCTCTTTTCTTGAGTCAATCTCCTCCTTACCTTCCCTAACTGATTTCCCTAGCCCACTAAAAGATATTTTCTCTTCCCCTTAGCAGTCCACATCAAGCCCTAGCATCCTAGATCTGCTAACAACTGCTGCCCAGAATTCTGGGATAAGGAATTGCTGTCCAGAACTTCCAAATCAGCAACATTGCTGTCCAAAATAGCTCGAGGTTGCTGTCCAGTAATAAATCAGGCACTGTTCAGAAAATTCTGGCATTCCTCCTTGTTGTCCAGGCGATTGAAGAGGTCTCCGATTGCTGTCCAAAGACTCCAGCACCATCTATTTTTCTGTTCACCATCCAGAAGTTTCCCAAGTGTTGTCCAAAGGCAGCTAGGGCGTTCGAGTTGCTGTCCACTCTTTCTCAACACCCCAAACGACCACACCGGAGCTTCGTATCCTTTGTCCTTTGGGTAAACTCTTCCTCCCACTCTTTAACCTTCCTAGTTGCTTTCAAATGTGGTTTTAATTAATTCATTAAGGTCGTGTTGATTATTTCCGCTGAACCTAGTATTCTAAAAAGTGAGTGGATCTTTCATAGTAACTTATCTCATTGTTAACTAAGGAATTTTTGTTGAAGCTCTTCTATGTATAGTATGCTTGATCTAATTGCTACTTAAATGATCTTAGCTTTCATGTGTGTAACTTGGCCTAAACTAAATTCGCCCCACTCTTGCTTTATTTGATCATTTAAATCTCTACAAGTTTAATTAATATTATTGCTAACAATTCAAGCGTGCAAAATTCCTATCTAAACATTGCCTAAGTACTTAACCCTGCATCAACTACTTTTATGGCCATTTTGTTTGGGAAAATTACTGAATGGTCTAGCAGTCAAGATAAAGTTAAAAACACAACTTATAGACCTACTATCATTACAGCCAACATTTAAATAAACATAATGAAGGCATATGAAATCTTAAAAAATGATCTTCAAAGTGAATTAACCTAAAATACATGTGTCTGCTATAATTCAAATAAAAGGAAATTGTTATTAATGTTGTCATTTCGAAATAGCACATAATATCTTAACACCAAGCAAGTCCTAACCCCTCAAACATCATAGGCTAAACAACAAGAAGATAGACTAAAACAACAAGTACAGCTTACTATATTGTCCAGTAAACTATGTTTGCCTCAATAAATCAAATTGACACAAGGTGACAGGAGCTTCGGAAACAAGTTATCATTCTCATCATTATCCCTCATTATCCCTATTCTAATTATTTTGAATTGGTTTTATGAATCCACCTCTATTCATTTCTATTGAGTGTTAAAAGATGCACTGACTAAATTTTGCATAACTTCTAGCAATGCTATATTTACACTATCCCTTTCCTTTCTAATCATTCCATATCAAAGCATCTACATGTCTTATCAATGCATTTGCAGCCTAATATTTCATATGTCAAATCAACTTAGTCTATTTTCTTAAAATATCTTTAATGGATGAAAATTCCAATGTATATGCTATAATATTTCCACACATCCATCATGCATCCACCTTAAAATTCTTGTTTAAACGATGCTTGATTTGTTCACTAGACACTTCTTTGCTACGTTGCCCTCAATTTCATATGGCATACCAAGTTTATTGAAGTTTTAACAATCAACCTATATGCCTATCATATTATCTTGTGGCACAGTACTCCAAACATTCCTCTACAATTTAACTACTCATCTTTTACTCTAGACAATTTATACTTATCCAAATCCCAATTGTTTCTCATAATAGATTAAAATTACCTGAACCAAATTCCATTGTCATCTGGGCCAAACCACACACTTTAGTGTGTAGAATAGTATGAAACCATACTGAACAGCTATGAAGAACCAAAACGCACATTTTTGAGCCAAATGGGTGGCATAATGAATGTAAACAAGTCCAAAAAACATGAGGCTTGAAGCAACCAGTGGCCACATCTTCTCTGGAAAAATAAAACATGAAATAATGTGATATAATACCTTCTCATTCTTTGCAGTAGATCTTTCTTTACCATAGTAGTTTATAAAGCATTTGAGAAAATAACAAATCTAGCCAATCATGCCATTATATAATCATTCACTATTTTAGCAGACGTACATCAACCTCTTCAAATTCCACGCTAATGAGTTTGGTTTTACTTTTAAGGTCCAAACATATTTTATCATTTGAACCTAACAAATTTATTTATTTTATAGAAAAATAAACCACAACAAACCATTGCATGCACTTTTCTAGAATTAGTTACAATTTTGGCGAGAAGACAGATGCATATATTACTAATAATCAAGGAGACGACCTTTTCATTATTTTTAGGGGGCTGTTTGGTAGGGTGTTTTAAGCAGGGTTTAGACAGAATTTATCGCATTTCCTGCCAAATAGTGAATGCACCAAATATATCCTATGAGATTGTAATTCTTGTTTTAACTTTGTTTCATCATAGAATCGGAATTTACGAAATAATGCCATTCAGGTGATTTAACATAATTTATAGGACTACGGAATACTCTCCTGCGTCCTTGTCGACGAGCAGCCACAAATTTCATTATTTCTATAGCTTGGCGATACCTTATATCCAGACCTTTTCATCTTCCTTCACAGCAACGCTTGCATTTGCCTCTTCCGCCCAGCTGGCATGCTTCCTCCAAATAGTTTTGTCCTAGCAGTTATCCAATCTAACCACAATATTTTTTGCAAGTTCTGCCTTCTCCTCTTTGGGTAGAAAACCCTATGCTCCTTTGTGAGGCTAACCCTAGGAACGACACCAAAGGTTTCTGAAATATATTAGATTTAGCAAGTACTATGGCGTCTATGTTGTGGCAGCTTTCCAAATCATCCATGGGGAGACAGGGAGGTGAACCGTTGATCTCCTTTTGGCCGCTGGTCTCCGTATGTTGTCAGTTGGGAAAAATAATGTCCTTCTTTTAAATTATTTCTGATTTTATTTAACTCTTACAAACAATCTCTTAGGCTAATATCATGCATTTCCTTAATTAAGCGACTGCCAAATTTTTTACATTGTCATTTTCATTTATGTTCATTTAGATGATTAGTTAGTGACTGCATTCAGATTTACTATAAGATTATTGGGACCTTACCATTACTAACAGCACATGACTTTTGATTCATGCACTTTCTTCTATGTATAAGTTTGACTTCATATGGCATTATTTTATAATGTCCGCTTCCTCATCTTGAAATAGTAGAAATAGTTATAAGCTTGTTTGGGAAAAATAATTATGTCCATTTTGTCAAACTCTGCAATCATTTTCACTTTGAACAACTGAGATTATGATAACTTCATTTCTACAAAATTACTTTGTTTTTTTGTACATATTCAATCTGCCACAATTAGTTTGTTTGGTCACCTAGACATTCCTTACTGTTCTTCATTACTTAAGATGATGGGCTTCAGCACAAACATATAACTCGTATGTATATTTATCGTTGTGGGTTCTATCCTCTTTGAAAATAATAATGAATAAAATAATGAAAACTTATGTGCTCTAGAAAAAATTTACAATATCGAGTTCTAAGATTATTTTTATCTTTAGACTTGATGTCATGCAATTGCAACTCCTACAGAAACTATTTTAAGATTAACCTAGTTTTAAAATTTAGGGAAAGTAGAATATGAACAATTTAGAAGCTACACAAAGCACTAGCAATTCAACTGAAGATGGTAAACTTAATAGCTATCTTGGGCAGAGACAAACAACTGAAATAGGAAATTATTAACATGGCAATGCTTTGAGGTTTTAAACTCTGTGTGATCATGAATTATCGAATCTCCTCTAACTACATGGAAGCTCGTATAAATGTCAATGTAGGAAATGTGAAAAAAAGCTCAAGTATAATTCCTATACTATTTTACAAAACTTTATAAGGCGAAGTTGGCAGTACATCCGAATTCTTAATGTAATTTACTTCTTGTGGAACAGGTATGAAGCGATTTCTCAAAGGGAAGTCTTTGCAACGTGGAAGTTCTAGCGTGTACCTGCAAGTTAATGAAGAGAACTCAATCTATACTAATCAACCAAAGAGCACTACCCAATCTCCTCAATGGCCTGAGAAGCATAACATAATCCTAGGCGAGGTTTTACTAAAGCAATACCTGTATGAAAATATATTGAATAGTGCAGTAAAAGAAGAGTTATGTTGCGACATGGTGACTAACATGAATCGATGTCTTGGAAATGCATTTGCTATGTCAAGATTCAAGAACATGAAGTCAGATTTTACAATACTATGCCAACTCTCAAATCGAAGAGGTTGGACATGGGATGAACAACTTCCTATCCCAATCATAACTGATGATTATTCGACAAGTTTTATGCTGACTATCGACTACCTAACACAACCCTCCATTTTTCTCATCCAGAACTTGAGACCTGACAACGGCAGTATTTATCTCGTGGATTGTTGAATGATACAAAAAATATGATCACACCAAAACAACAAGGAATATTCCCCAGAGGGGTCCCTCATACTCATAGCGAGAGTTCTTTCAGCATTCCTTGGAAACTGCTAGTGCATAATTTAATCAAGTATTGTGAGCTATTATGTCATTGTCAGAAGAGTTCATTAATTTGTCACCAATTGAAGTAAAATGTAATTCATTCATCCTCAAAAAATGTAATTAGTGCAATAGATGATACACATGTTCCTATGGTGGTCAATAGTCATCTATAAAATTGATGTCGTAGTAGTAAAAGCTTCATAATTTAGAATGTGATGACGACGGTGCCCGTCGAATAATAATTTTGTGGGCTCAAAAAATTCGTGCCCAGGCCTCTTCAGGCCATTCTTCTGTTGTTTGACGATGAGAGTTTTAACAAGTTTAGGTTCCAGGTAAATTTTCAAAAGACAAATTAGATTTTAAATAAGACACTACCCAGATATTTCACCCTCATTTTGTGAGGACGTTAAGATCTGAGTTCTAGTTTCCAAAAGGCGCAAGCCCCTATGGTTAATTACACATTCCGATAACAAGAGAGAACTTTCGATTAAGGCTAGTCGTGAGATAGGCACTGAGTGCTCAATGTATAGTAGTAACAATTTTAGGGTTTAAAATTTAATTTTGGATTTTAGAGTTCATGATTTTAAATTTGTCACTAGATACTTAGAACAGGCGATAGGGGAAATGAAAACAACCCGATCAAGATCCCATAGTTCCATCGTCCTGGGTTGTCATGGTCCCTGGTCTACTTAATCAAAGTAGGTAATCGACCTAACCTAACAGAAGGAACATTGTTGGCAACCATGGGTTGCTTCGTCCAAAGATACCTTGTAGACCTGGGGTGCTATTTGTCTAAGGGGATACATTTGAATCCACCTTAGCTGACAAAAAGGGCATTATGCCTATCGAGTATACCCTATGATTCATTACTCAAGAGTTTAAAACCAATATGAAATATACGGGCTTTGGCCGTGATCGTAATATAGTGGTGTCATTTTGCGGCAAAATCACCCAATCAGAGGGCACGTACCACTACCCTGCTGGCAAGAGACTATTTGAGAATTAATCTTAGTGATACACCCGACAAGATATTCGTTCTTTGTGAGCTAAAATTAATTTCAAATTTATCACCCCTGATAAACGGTTGCGGAAGTGGATGATTTTAATTTTAAGTTTTTATGTGATATACTTCATTTTAAGAATTCAGACTTTTTGATTTAATTTTGAATTTTGGAATTTTAATAGGATTTGAATATTGACTCCTCTGATTAATATTTCTATCAACACGACCATCATCAGGGTGGCATGATTGTCATTTGAAAATTTTCTATATTTTGTAGAAATTTAGGAGGCATCTTGTAATTCAAGCCAGGTTAACTACAGTCCTTTCAAGGAGGATGAAACTTGAATATTTAACCCGCACAGCATTCTCGGACCGTTGGATTTAAGAATCAAATATGATAGTCAGAACATATGCGGGATATGTTCTCAACAATAGATTGGGACTATTATAGAAGTATCATCTTCTGTCAGCTTGTATAAATGTTGTGAATCCAAGGCGTGGTTCTTTCTATGATTGGCCTTTTAGAGTAATTATCTTTTATTTATTATCCCCCTTTTCATGTCTGGATTTTAAATTTTTGTAATATCACTCCATTAACTATGATTTCACTTTTCAATTTAAGCATCTTATCTTTCAACTCTCTGGCCTCTGTATCCATGCTCATGCTGTTGTATGATTTTATCATTGTGGTGAAGATGATATAATCAAACTGCATTTATTTTCCTTCATGAGTAAGAACATTTCTTTCATTACATCTATATCTCTAACTTTCCCATATGCACTGATTACATTGTTAAAGAAAGGAGTATCCATAACAACACCAATTTACTATTTTCTATTTCTTTAATGAAGAAAGGAATCTTATCTACAAACTCTTCTTTGGCGTATCCACTAACAAGTGTACAGTAAGTAAAGGAGTTTGATTTTGACACATAATCAATGCTCTATAGCATCAACAATAATATAATGGCTTGCATTTTTCAGTATTGTGACCAATTGCCTTGGAAGTTAGTTAACATTTGTAAGAAATCAGCTCAATATAATATAATCATTTATTCATTGATCTTGGCCTTTCACAAGCAACATAAGCACGATCCTTGGTAACTCAAAACATAGTGAATCTTCCATCAAACGAATAGTTATTTCATAGATGTTGACTCATTTACTAGCCTTAGTTACAAATCTCATAGTTAAAGTTGGTACTATAAATATTTGTACAGAGAAAGTTGCTAGCATCAAATCTCCCACTATGTATGAGTCACTGGAGTCTTTGATCATTTCTTTCATAATATTAGGGCAGTATTGTATGAAAATCTTTGTAAAGTGCAGTTTAACGATAGTTCCCATTTAATAAACAAAGCTCATAATAACTAAGAGAGTGGTGAAACTCTTACATTTGCATATAATTTAGAGTCAGATATGACATCTTGTGTCGAGTTGTTGCTATAAAATTATTATTATCGCTAGAATTCAAGAAAGCAGTAGTACTACTAACTACTGAGTTTGTATCCATATGAAATATTGATACGCCATCATGTCCATACTTCTCTGACTCAAATATCAGGTTATTGTAGAATTTGCGACAGTCGTTAATTCATGATATAGGACTTATTATTTTAAATTTATTTTTTTTAACTATGTGGGTTCTTTTGTCAATTTTAATTTCGGCAACCTCCCAGCATCTCCACCCCGTGAGGAGAGGTTGGGAGGCACTTTCCTTTGGTTCTTCTCGCCCGGATCTAAGATATAATGACGCGGGGTCTTCAAATTGACAATCATCCTGCCCAGATCAAAAATCAATGGCGCGGGATCTTCGGATTAGAAATCTTCCCACCTATATCAAAGATCAATGGCGTAAGATCTTGAAATACCTATCATTTAAGCAAACGGGAAAATAAATTTAATTTATGCATATTTATACATTTTAAGTGATTGAGTGCTGGTGGGCTGAGTCGGGCACAAGAAATCGGGGTTGGGTGATCGGAGTGGGTTGGTCTAGGTTGGATGCGAGTGGATCTAGATCGACAAGAATCGATTTGAGAAGGAAATCGGGCTCGGCAAAAGGAGAAGCGTGCGAAAGATGGGCTAAGGGTTCGTGCGGGCGTCAACATGGGTCGTCGAGTGGGCTGGTAATCAGGTCGGAGGCTGATCGGGCTGCGATCATGGAAGGAGAGCAGCTAAGTAGGTGGATCAGGCCAAGGAGGTCGGACGGGCTGGTGGTGATCGGGAGATTGGGATCTGAGTTGCGGCAGGCATAAGGAGGCGAGATCAAACATGCTAGGCTCGGATCGTGTGCAGGTGATGAGCGCATGCAGGTCGCACTGGGCTACGGTTGGGATCGAGCGTCGGATCGAAGGTAACAGACACGGTTGCGTGCGAACGATGGGGTTTGGTCGCGTAGGAGCAGAGGCAGGCTGTTGGTGCGGACAGCGGGGTCGGATCAGTTGTGAGACCGGAGGCATAATCAGGCATTGGGCTGGGCTCTCACTTGTGGTAGATAAGAATCGAGCGGGATAGCGTGCCTTCCGTCTATGAGAGTTCAAATGTATATATCCCTCGCAGTTGCTTTGCTTGCGATTGAGGAACGACCGAGTGCGTCGTTTGGCGAACGTGAATCATCTGTGGGGACGAGCTAGTGTTTAGAAGTCAACAAATTTTTTTATGTTGCCCCTTATTGGGAGGGTTTTGTTGTTGATTTGTGCATCCTACAATGGACATTAGAGAAGATATTATTAAGAGTACCACATGATAAATATTTTTGTTTGACTACAGGTATGTCAACACCAATAAACTCATCGCTCCCTTCTAGGGTTACCGATATTACCTAAGTGATTATCGTGGAGGCACTTCTTAACGATACGTAGTTGAGCATGAGTTATTTAATCACCGGCACACCTAATTATGCAACATAGTAGAGATACTATTTGGAATTTGAAATGTTCAAATGCTAACTCACATGTAATAATTTCCTTTTAATTGTGCAAGAGGGCAATATATATATTTCAATATGTCGCAAACTAAAATGTAACATAATACTCAAATCGGCACGGTAGAAGTAAATGATGAAGATCCTAACTACATGCATCTGTAAGGAAAAGAACTCAAGGAAAAGCGATGAGACATGCAATTGCCTCGAATTTGTGAGAGGCTCGTGTAGAATTTTATATCAGTTAATAAAATTTCATTTAAATTTCAAACAATAATCCACTAACATGTTTTTTTAATTAAAGGCCATATTTATGGCGCAAAATGTTGGCCAGTAAAAGAGAAGTATAATATTAAGTTAAGTGTTGTAGAGATGAGGATGCTCAAATGGATGAGTGACTTTGCTCTTAAAGACAGAATACGAAACGAGCATATATGTTAAAAGGTTGGATTAGTGTTGCCTTAGATGATTTGGTCACATAAAACGGCGACCTTCCGATGACCCAATTAGGAGAGTAGATGTATTAGATTTGGCTTATATTAAGAAAGAGGTACACCTAAAAGACTTGATTAGAAAATATTATAAATGACATTTCTTTATTAGATTTAAATGAGAATTTAACTCTTAATAGTGTAAACACCGATTCAATTGAACATGTTCTATTTGATTCAGCGGACAACCCAGAGAAGCGGAGCGAGTAGAAACACAGCCAAGCGGATCGCGCACGAGCACAGACCAAAGCTGGAGGGTTCGATTCGCGATTTTGAGCGAATATTTGCATATGGGAATGAAAAGTAATGACTCCTTGTGAGTCATAACTTCTGTTCGCTCTTTCTGGTAGGAGTAAATCGTGTGTGAAGCCATGTGTTGAGAGAAGACTATGCAGAGAGGAAGAAGAAGAAAGAAGAAAGTAAGTGGTCAATTTTATGCATATTCTTCTGTGATGTAAGCTTAGGAAGGAATAAATGTTTCTTTTGAGTGCAGTGGAAGGAATTTTAAAGAGAAAGAGGAAGAAATTTGAGAGAGAAGAAAAAGAAGGAAATAAGAGGAATGTCACTAAGGAAATCTCTTTCAAAATTTGGAAAAAGTTGAATGCAATAACGAGGAAGAGAAAGAAAACAATTTTGGAAATTTGAAATTTCTTCTATTTTAACGACGAAGGAAGAATTTAAAAAAAAAATTTTAAAAAAGTTATCTAGCTTATTTATATATGTTAATTTAGATGAGAAGTTTATATATTTTCATTTCTCTAATCTAAGGAGAAAAATAATACTGTGGTTAGGAAGAATTCAAGCGACATAAACTTGGTTGCAACGGTGAAGGAAGAGAACTTGAAAGAGAAAGAAGGATTGTGTGTCGACAAGTTTTCCTTGTAAGTAATTTCAATCACATATTTTGTTTAATATTTGAAGAATAGAATATATATATAATTGTTTTAATGGCAAGCAATAATGTATAATTTTAAAAAGAAAGAAATCAAATTGGAGTTCGATTTAGCAAGAAACAAATTTGAGGTAAGATTTCATCAAGGAAATAATTATGCAAAATTAAAAAAAGTTAAAATAATGATAGTTATGTGAATTTTCTTTCATGTTAAACTTTAGGCTACATTTCAGAAGATTATTCCCAAACATCGAAGATTTGAAGGAATCAAAGTGGGTAATTTCTATTATTTTTATAAACATTACATGATTCTATTTCTATTTTATACAGTCTCTTGAATATTCATTCAATTTCAAATGATTGAGAGATTATTATATTCATATGGTATATAATAAAAGATATTCATTTAAAAGGACAAGATCATATTGATATATATATATATATTTTATGCATTATATATCTGTGGATTGAAAATATATGTAAAGAAAAAAAAAAGAAAATTTAAAATGTACATATATGAAACAGATGTAAATAAATGAAATGGAAAAGATATATGCATGCAAATTACATGAGTTTACCCCCGTATGGTATTAACTGGGGAAGCAACGTATTACGTATCCGTGCACGTTAAATGGAAATGAAAATAGTTGTACCTTTATTGATACATTTTGACAATGCTCCCATACAAATTGAAAGGAAAAGAAACAAATGTCAATATAAATGAAAGAATGGAAAAGAAAAAGGTATGAAATACATAAGTATGCTAAATGTGTATACTAAATATTATAAGGATATATAATATACAATTGCAATGTATATTTTAATTTTATATAAGAAATGAGAAAAAAAAATGTGTCATTGTATTTTATATATGTTTAAATGTTATATATTAATGATGATTATCCACTGAGTTTATTTTGTAAACCCACTCTATTAAACTAACAATTTTAGGTAAGTCTCCTGATAAATGAAAATAGCTGAAAAAGATGAGTACGTCTACAGAAGACAGCGCTTAAATAAAAGCAGGTAAAATGTGTTTATGTTTAAATGCATATTCAATGTATAAGTAGTGTTAGTGGCTCTTCGGTATTTAAGGAATATTAGTCATTAATGGTATGTGTAATTGTGGAAAAATGTGTTAAACGTTCGACTGTTCGTTCCCGCCTCGTTAATTCAAGTTTCCTGATCGGGTGTTGACAAACAGAACACAATGGAGAAAAATGAATCATATAGCCGACTCCACATAGTGGGATAAAAGCTTGATGTTGTTGTTGTTGTAGACATTGAGTCAATGACATCAGTCAACATGATCAGATTGTTCTCAATTGTTAGTTATACAAATAGCTCATATTATTAAAGCAATTTTCTATATCTATTTAGATCATATGTATTTCAATGTTGCACCTACTTTAAAGATTGTTTATCATTTTAATTATTCTATGTACTCATTCGAACTATCCTTGTTTTATCGTAATAATTTAAGCTAGTTTGTTATTTATATTTGTATGTGAGAATCTCTGTTTTTTTAGACTTATCTTTTTATTTTCTTTAATTAGGTGATATCATTGCACATGGATTGCTACATGAAGCTATGGGATAATGAACAGTTTTTTTTTTTCTTTTTGTTTTCATTCTATGCGTCCGGAAGGATTTCATTTGATTACTTGAAAATGCCAAAAAACTTATTTGATACGTACTATTTTTTTTCTTTTTTTTCTTTTTTTTTTCCTGATCGTTTGTTTCTCATGCGTTCATTCTGCATAGTCACAAATATACATCCTGAAGTTAACTGACATAAATCCTGAGATGCATAACCAAACAATTTATTAGGATTTATCAAGACTTGTCAATTATCATACCAAAAAATTTTTGGGATTTAATAGCCTCCGTATATGATAAATTAAGATTTACAGGATTTACTAAATCCTCGTGCAGCCAAAGCTGCTCCGCACCAATGTCTAATAAAATCGGACAAATGCGGGTAGGTGGGTTGCGGGTATTGGAAGTAGAACATGCTTGAAACCCTAATCTCCGACAGTGGACATGAAATAAAAAGATCCTTTACATTTAAATCTCCGCGAAGACAAACAAGGCTATTTGGTAACGTATTCAGACCGGACTTATGCGTAAACACTGCCAAAAGTATTCACGCCAAAGTGAAATCCTAAAGTCCCGTAAATCTCGTTTCTCGCCCGTTTCGTGGTAAATCCCCGCAAATCCTAGTATTACTAAATCGTGTCATGCCGCGTATTTAACAGATTTAGGGCGGGCAGAAGCCTGCGCCAAAGGGGAGAAAGATTGCGGTTTACCAGCGAGTTTCCGTCGCTTCTCTAATCGCAGCGGATCAGAAAAAAAGCGAGGCGGCGAAGAAGAGGTGGATCCGATCCGACAATCACTCCGGCAACCGGCGAGTAAGAAGCTTCTCAGCGTGTTTCGCTGCAGCTAAGAGGAAGAGTAGAAGCTGTCGACGGAGGAGGAGGTGAAATAGGTGAAGAAACAACTAACGGGGCTTCCATTACGGTGCCTTTGGACCCGATAGTTGATCAGTACGGATCACTGTGTATTGCCTTCTAACAGTTGGTTTAGGGTTAGGGTTTGGATTATTTTACAAAACCATTTTAACTATGTTGTGATTTGAGATAATAAATATTTTTAATAAAAATTAGTCATTAATTAAATTAATCTTAATCATTAATATTAACTAATCATAACTACTAATTAAATAATGATTTTATTTAATATTTAACAATTACATAGAAGTTACAAATTTAAAAAAGAATTTAATTCTTAACAGAATAATGGAGAAAAATAACTCATGTAGTCGATTCCACATTATGAGATAAAAGCTTGATGAGTTGTAATTTGTTGTTGTTGATTACCTAGAAGTTATCATATTAAATTAATTTAATAATTTACATATTTTTAATTATCAATAATTATTAATAAAATCTTATTTGAGTTAATATACTTAAATTCTAACTAAATAGTCAAACAATTCATTAAGATTTAATTTGGTTTAATCAATGTCCCGTCATAGTTTTTAGGGTCAAACTAACTCACAAATTACTAATATCATATTTATAAAATTTATTAAATCCTACTTGAGTTAAATCCCACCTCTTACCAAACAAACCTAAAATTATAAAGGATAATTTGATTTGGACATTTATTGATTGTTTCACTAGATTTCGGGCACATATGATGATGAAAATAATTCGATATTGTGTACTTTGAAATTTTAGTGAGTGGGATTCGGAATGATTTGGTGATCATGGCAATGCTTGGTTTGCCTTAAAAAGTTAGTTTTCCAAGGAATAATGATAAATACTATCATCTTAATATATATATATATATATATATATATATATATATATATATATATATATATATATATATATATATATATAATGTGATAAAAATTATTTGATTAAATGAGATGAAAAAGTTTTAAATATTTTTAAAATTTTTATAATTAATCTATAACAATAAGGATAAAATAATGTTTTGAGTAGATTATTTGTAAAATTTATATGTATTGCTAATGATACAATGAGCTGAATAGTGAGTATGATATTAAATATTTACTATGTTATAATCATGTGAAATATGTATATGCAAGAAATCCTAGCTATTATATGATTCAAGATGGTGAAGATATGATACCCAGCATAGGAGAGTGGGCTAGTGGCCTTTTCTTTAAATATAAGTTAGCTGTGTTAACCCAATATAGGATAGGTGATATCAGGGAAATATGATATAACTATGAGTGATGAGGGGCTTGGGATGACTACTCTTATGTACTATGCCACTATTATATATATATATGATATTTAATTATTCAAATTTTAAGCTTTTTAACATGATATTTATAAATAAAGTTATTAATTACAAACTTATATCATATACAATAAGTTTACAATAAAGTTCATCATTTTGACTATTCTTTGAAAAATATCTATATGATCAAGATAAGAAATTATGAAATTAAAATTGATTATTCTTGCCTTTTGTAAGACTTAATGATAATTTAAGTAAAAAAATAAGAAGGATAGATTTTCTCTATGGCCTAGTGGATAAGAGCTAGTCTATAGAACTATGGATTTTGGGTTCAAACCCAGTCGAAGTTAGTTTTTTTTATTTTTAAATATTTGAAATAAATTAGGTTTTCGTTGATGGGATAGTGAGAGCCTATTCATCAAGGACCCATATTGTATCTTTGTGGTTCTGATAGATGTGTGTGCGTTAAATGATGACTTATTGTTTATTACTGTATATTAATGATTTAATGATTATGAGTTGTAAATTTATATGATAGAAAGAAATTATTTTCAAATAGATCTTAGGCAAAATTTTTGTCTCATGCTCGACCTAATATAACATGTTTTTTTTTTTTTTTGAAAGATGTTTTATTTATTTCAATAGAAGAAAAAAAGCTTACAAAGCGAGGCCAAAACAAGAAAAAAGCCACAGCAAAAAAAAAACTACAATAAACGACAGATTGCAAAGCAACCTGAAATAAAAAGGAACATTAAAGCCCCGAAGGCTTCTAGACTCAGACACACCACCTAGTTGCCAGGCTTGTACCATCCTTGGAGATAGAGAAGGCAACAGCCATAAATCTCAAATACACAAAGGCCACCAAAAATCGAGCAAAAGTCCACCAAAAAACTAGTACATAAGTTATGTTGGATTAGGTCATGACATTAACTCATTACATATTATAGGTAAAGTAATTTTAGCCCTACTTTCACAAAAATCTTAGCATTCTCCATTATTATCCACATTAGGGGTGTCAATATTTGACACGACACAAAAACCTAACTCGAACCCGACCCGAAAATTTCGGGTTTGACCTGACATGATTTCAAAACGGGCCAGGTTCGGGTTCCCAAAATCGACCCGTTTGAAAAACGGGTCGGGTTTGGGTTGACCCGACGAGTTGTCGGGTTGACCCGAAAACCCATTTGAAATGAGCTACCTTGGCTGCCCGCGTACCTGCCCTGGCTGCATGCGCCCTACTCGGCTGCCCGTGCCCTACCCGCGCGCCCTCCGAAGCTGCCCGCACCCAACCCCGCCGCCCGTGCTGCTGCCTGCTCCCTGCCTGGCCGCCCGTGCTGCTGCCCCTGCGCCCGAGAATGCTCTCGTGCCTGCCCGCTCGCGGATGCGGCTGCTCGCTCGCGTCCGCCCGCCGTCCAAGCTCCATCACGTTTCGGGTCGGGTCGGGTCAACCCGCCTACCCGACAGGTCGGGTCCGAATTTCCAACCAGTTTACATACCCGGGTCGGGTTAGGGTTGACCCATTTGAACCCCGGGTCAGTTCGGATTCGACCCGAACCCAACCCGAAATCCAATTTTGACACCCCTAATCCACACTAATGTTTTAGAATCTCACCCCCATTGCAACAAGGTATACTTGTCATCATTTATATCCTTATACTATATAAATACCTCCAATTTCAAAAATTAATGATCAATCATAAACTTAAATTTAAAATAATAAAAATTGATTGATTGGTTCAAATCCCTTAATTTTGTTTTTTTTTTTTTAGAGATCTTTCAAAAAAAATGATGTTCTATCTTCCTTATATTATGAGAGAGCTGTCACCTAAAATTAAGGCTTTTTTTTTGGGCTTTTTTTGGGCAAATTAAGAAATTCGAGCCTGAATGAGATCGGGAGGAATTCTAAATTAAGGCACTAAATGTCTTCTTCTATATCGCATTATCGCTGCGATCACTTGTACGGAACAATCAAGAGAATAAAGTCTCACAAAAAGTAGTCAGACAGTAAAGAGTAAGAACTCTAGAAGGGAAATAATAAGAACACAGTAAATTTCAAATAAAACACTAAAATTATAAACTCGCATTTATGTGTATTTATTTATTTATTATTTTTATTTTTATTTTTATAAGTCTCGGTCAATGATTCCTAAGAGCATGTTCTTCTTCGAAGTTTACTTATGCGCCTAATTGGAGGCTTTTTATGCATCGCTTGGCTTTGTAGTTCTTCATGTCCTTCTAGGAAAACCATGTCCCAAGAAGAAAAAAAAAAAGAGTCTAATGGAGATATATCTTTTTTTAGACTCTTTTTTTTAAAATAAATTACTATTATATTTTTATTTGATTATATTTTCTTAGTATTTTTATAAATTTTTATATTATGAGTTTCTTATGTTCAAATTTATTAAAACGTGATAGTTATAAAAAATTTATTATATGATATTATTCAAGATAAAAATTCTATAATATTTATAATAGTTTTTTAAAATTTTATTTTTTTAATAATAATTTCAAAATTAATTTTATTTTTTTAATAATAGTTTTTTAATGAAATTGTGAGTCAATAATAATTCAAAATTTAATTGATGTGTATGACATGTATGATCACATAAAAAAGATTTAAAAATTTGCTTGCTCCACAGAATTTGGAGGCAATGTTTGAATTGAAAACTTTAAGAATTAACTTCAAGACTAGCTGAACTTTGA
Organism: Dendrobium chrysotoxum; assembly: GCA_019925795.1. Lineage (NCBI taxonomy): Eukaryota > Viridiplantae > Streptophyta > Magnoliopsida > Asparagales > Orchidaceae > Dendrobium > Dendrobium chrysotoxum. Next base: position 63,179,626 of record CM034313.1, read on the forward strand.
TTTTAACAAAATTATTGTTGAACTAAACTTCTCGATGAGGCAAACTCATAGACCCCACAAATGATTTGATCTGACTCAAAATGAGATTCAATCAAGTACATGAAACATATTTAAAAACTTCCAAGCATTAATTAAGGTCCAAACAATCTGGATATTGCATGTTTATAGTCAAATTGAGCAGCTCGACGAGACGAATCGAACGAGTCTAAGATCATTCGATTCTTACATCATTAAGGCATTTAAATATTTGATAACTATTCTATAATCAAAGGGATAAATATAGACCATATAATGAAGTGTTTTAGATTTAGGCCAAATTTATCAAATTGTTTCTCTAAAAAATGGTATAAATAGTACCTCATTCTCTACATAAATTGAAGGGTTAAGACCTAAGAAGCTAAAGAACTATCTAACAGTTTTCAATTATCGCCATCGATGACTACCTTTAGCAATCATTAAATCATCTGATTATCATTGTTTACCTATTAACATACAACTCTGTCGTTAAGTTCTAACTGTCCACTTATGGATAACTAATTTGTGTAATCCCTAATGAGAATTAGATAATGGTACTCAACTGTATATAATCTCATCTTCTATCATCATGAGGAAGAGAGAATTCATATAACTTCTAATATATGATAGATTATTACAGTTGAGGCAAGCCCTATGATTTTTCCCCTTTTTGATTTTCACATAAAAAATATTTTGTCTTTCATAATATCTATTTGTAAATGTTGAATTTTTGTATAAAGTAAGATAATAAACACACATTTTCTCACCATAAATTTTCTAGCATGTAACAAAACTGAATAAGATTGACTTATTCAACAGACTTAACATAGAACCAACAAATTGTCCTATAATATGTAACAAATTAAATGAGTCGCTTATGATTATAATAGCAACTTAGTCGATTGGATAAGTGGATAGAAATGACAAGTAGCTAGTGGTATTTGTTTGAAGAAATGTAATTAAGACAATTAAATTTATTTATAGATAAATAATATTTGTGATAATAATTAGTACAAAGAACAAATTTATATAGCAATAAAAAAAAAGAGCATGATGAATTTTAAGACCATTGAATTTACTTGTTTATTTATGTTACGTGCTAAAAAATTTATAGTAGTAGAGAGAAAGTATTTAATATATTAGCTTTGTATAAGATCTAGCACACATGACACAAATAGTAGTTCAAAAGACATCAAAATTTTTAACATGGACAATCTAAGATGGGGAAAAACCATGTCGCATTGCTCAATTGCAACAATCCACTACATAACTGAAGATACAAGTGTCTAATCTTCTCCACAATTAAAAAAGTTGAGACTACACAAATGACAGCAATTATCTAATTCTCGTTATAGAGATTACAAATGAAGTGATAGAATATGAAGATAATTATACAATATTATTTGATCAACGATAATTTAATAGCGACCAAATTTCTACCTTTGGACAACTGAAGTCAAACGACAATGTTCGGTGTTTGCAGTCAAGCGATGGTAATCATGGTTGTCAATGATGGTCATTAACAGTGATCGTCAGGCAATGCAATAAAATTATTGAGATCGCTTAGCTCTTGAACCTCCTCCCAGTGAAAAAATGGAGCCTTATTAATAGCTTTTTTGTTAGGAGTATTTTCATAAATTTGGTTGAACCAAAACACTTCATCGAACTACCTATATTGATTTACTTAATCATAAATTATTTATGTATTATTTGAGTACCTTAATGACCCCATAATTGCATGAATTTGGGCTTGTGGGATTCATCACATTGATTCGCTCAATTAGGCTATAAGCAAGCAAGATTTGGAGATCTGATCATTAATAAATGTCCTAAAACTTCTAAGCATGCTTTCAATGCTGTATTTGGACTTTTTATTAGAGTTCATCTGAATTCAGATCGGATTACTTTTGACATCTTAGGTTCATCTATTATTAATGTTTATCTTGACTATAAGTTAATTGAGATCGGAATTTAGATGATCCAAAATTTAATTTCAAAAATTTTCGATTCAAATATTGCATTCAAATTCATGCTAATCAGATATATTTTTTTGAAAACGTATAATTTGAATATATACTTGCATAATTATTATAATAATAATAATAATTATTATTATTATTATTATATATATATATATGTTTTATTTGATATGCCATCAAAAATTATCTTGATCGGGCACGAATCTTGAGGTATACTTAAGTTGAAAACTTCTGAAATTAAATTAAGGTCCAACCAGACTCCGATCTCAACAAAATTATAGTCAAATTGAACGTCTCGACGAGACAAACCCCAAGACACTGAAATCGGTCCAATCCGAACCAAAATGGGTCTAAATCAAGGGCTAGAAACATATTTAGAAGCTTCAAAGTATTAATTGGATAACCAAATGATTTCCAAATATGGCATGCTTATAGTCGAATCGAGTGGCTTGACGAGACAAATCTAATGAGCCCAAGATTGTTTAATTATAACATCATCAAAGAACTTAAATACTTGAAGAATATTCTATGATCGAGGGAATCAATATGGGTCGTTCAATGGAGCACTATGAGTTTGTTGTAGATATCCATATTTATAGATCATGTCACTCTCGATCAAAATCTATAAATAAAACCCCTCTCCCTGTATAAAGGTAATTTTCGGATGAGGCATGGACCATGAGCTAGAGATTCAAGAGAGCTATGAAGCTTGAAGAATCCCAAAACACCACTATCGGTGAACCCTGATCTCCCGGCCGACGCTATTAGACCTCTGTCCGACCATCTCCATCTGACCTTCATCCAGCCTCCACTGTCGAGCCTCCGCCCAACCTTCGTTGCTTGCTGACTAAGGTCCCTTCGACCTCTATCGCTCACCAACTACGATGACCTTCGTCGACCGACAACAATCCCTATGACCTCTCTCGCTCAACTACGATGTCATACCCCGAGATCTAAAGTGAAATAATTTCTTTTATTCTTATTCATTTTTGTATTATTATCTTTTCAATCTCATTCTATTCATTCATCAACCAGATCGATAAACATCCAGAGAAGATTAATTACATTTCATAAAATAAATAAATAGTAGAAAATATAATTCACATTACTATAGTAGTCAATATTTATATTCTGTCAGACAGTCAAAAATAATATATATAATAGCCTTCATATGCTATAAAACAATATATATAAATCAGAAGAATCGAAAGCAAATTAAAATATCATTACAGCTAAGCTTCAATGCACATGCTCCTTACTTTTATCTGAAATCATATAAAATCATGTAATGAACATAAAAGCCCAGAAAGTAACTAAATCTTACAACTAAAATCAATGCAATAAGAAGAGAAACAATATGTTGTAAATCATATAAAAAAATCTATGCATTAATATCTATGCCAGTTTACTATACCAATTACTCACTTTATAACACATTAAATCTTAGTCTATTATATCATTAGCACAATATCAGTAATAGTAAATATTATTAGTCATAGTAAATAATACTCAGTAATAGTAAGAGATGTTAAGATTCCATATGAATATCCATATCAGTATCAGTAATTAGCAACAACATGTATCAATGTCAATTACAGTATTAGTATTAGTGTTAGTATCTAGTAATCATATTAGTAATAAGTAATCAATAATAATATTTAGATATTTAGAATAGGGTATCTTGCTCCTGCCCTTATGACTAATAATAAGTGTGCTTCTTATAACTCCCTTAAATCACATTAATTATTCATCGTGCCTCCTTATAACTCCATCAGTCTCCAGCTTCTTATGACTCACATCAGTGAATCTTGAGGTTATCACGTGAGGGTTATCATTTTATATATATCTAATATCAATTAGTATCTCATTTTCTATAAGAGAAATATTAGTATAGTGTATTCTTTAGTCAAATTAGTCTTACATTTTAGTATTATATCGCAGTATTACATTCTAGTTCATATCAATCCCATCAATCATTGTAGCACATACATTTCAGTATTATATCAAATTATCGTACATCACTTTTAACCCATTTTTAATATACCTTTTTTTTTTTCATTTTACCCAAAAATTTCTATACACATATTTAATTGGTCAAAATACAATAAAATTATATCATATTGTTCATAATGATCAAATATATAACATATCAAAAGTTACATTGTGAAAGCTTACAAAATTAGGAGATGATGTATTTTTGGTAGATTTAGGGGAGAAAATCTGTAGAAATCAAAGTCATCGAAAATAAAGGTTAGAGGATAATTTTACAACAAATAAAATAATATTCATTGAAAAAACAGTGGGCAAAAATCACTCGAAGACCCTTCTCTCTCTCTTTTCTGCCCCCCCCCCCCCCCCTCCCTCCCCTTTTACTTTAGTTTCTTTCCGGCCAAGTAATGTTTAATGGAGGGAGAGAGAGGGACGGCAGGGATATTTATAATAATAATAATATTATTATTATTATATACTATTAGTTGCCTAGTCCCATAGCGCTCAGACCAAGCATCACAGAGCTGCATGTCAAATCAAGAATTACTATAAAACAAAGACTCAAATATCGCAACGATAATTTTTGGTGCCACTGTGCTCTCAACCCTAGCGCCGCAGCACTCACAAGCATAGTTCTGAAGCGCTCTAATTCAAACAGAAATTATAAAATTCATATATTTTAATATACTTTCCATTTTTGAGTTGTTACATATGATTCCTTAGACCATCGTCACACAATAACAGTTCATCCATCCTCTGTCGCTCGCCGACTATGGTCCCTCCGACCTTCATTACCTCACAACGGTCCCTCCAACCTATGTCACCCGAGTACGAGCCCTCTGACCTCCGTTGCCCATCGACTATGGTCCCTCTAACCATCATTACATGACAATGGTCCCTCAAACCTCCGTCACTCGACAATAGTCCCTCTAACTTCTTCACCCAACTATAGTCCCTTTGACCTCTGTCATCGACTACCGTCCTTATGATCTCTTTCGCCCAACAATAGTCCCTTCGACCTCCATCTCCCAGCAATGGTCCATTCGACCTCAGTCGCTAAACTATGGTCCCTCTGACTTCCATCGCTCGACTACAGTCACTTTGGCTTTTGTTACCCGCGGACTATAGCTCCTCTACCCTCCGTCGTCTAATAATGGTCCCTTCGGCCTCAGTCAACCAACTATGGTCCCTCCAACCCCAGTCGCCCGACTATGCTCCCTTCGGCATGCATTGCTAGACTACTGCCCTTCCAACCTCCTTCGCCTACCAACTACAGTCCCTCTGACCTCCATCACTTGACAATGATCCATTCAATCTTAATCGCCCGACTATGATCCTTCCAATCATGTCATACGACAATAGTCCCTCCAACCTCCATCTCTACTATAGTCCTTCTGACCACCGTTAACTGCCAATTATGGTCCCTGTGGCCTCTATTGCCTAACTACGGTCCCTCTGACCTCTGTCGCCTAACTACAGTCCCTTCAACCTTCGTCACCAGCCGACTACAATCCTTATGGCCTCTGCTGCTCACTCACTATAATCCTTCTGACCTCAGTCACCCAAATGTAGTCCCTGACCTCCTTCGCTTGACTACAATCATACCGACCAAATGAGTAGGCTAATGCTCTCTTAAGAACAACCCTCATGTCATTGAATTGTTCCAACCATATAATATGCTCTATACGATGTATATTTGCTACACTGAGCCAACATCAACCCTTGAGGAAGGGCGCCATTTATAATCAACAAAAGATACTAGTAGAATTATTCTAATTGGGCAAGGCCCCATGGTTTTCCCTTTTTTTTCTAAGTAAAAGTTATGATGCCTCTTATGATTATTGCATTCATCTCTCTTATCTGTGGGTTGAATCTTCTTACAAAACTAAAACGCTAAACTCTATATCTCTCCACCACCATAAATATTTTGGGGCGCACACACTATATATTTATATATTTTTATTTATTAATAATTTATATAAAATTTGATAAATTAACAAGTTAAATTTGAGCCCGTCAAATAATATTTAAGCTTGCTTAAACACGCTATTTACTCACTCGAATCAATCTCAAACCTACATAGGTAAAAGCAGGCGAGCCAATCCATATGCAATTGGTTTAAGCAGTAAAAAATAATAAAAAATCTCATCCATTGTTATCTTTAGATATTTTAGGGTTTAGGGAGTTTAGTGTTGTTGGCAATGTATTGCATTTATATAAAGTATTGTGCTGTTATGAACACAGTTTGAACGAGAAAAAGATAACTCAGATTTTAATAATATGAATTTCATTAACAATTAATTCGTCAATAGAAAAATTCTCTCAAAATATTCTCACATAATTATTATTTTTTTAAATTATATAGATCTTATCAATTCTACAATTGCAAAATGGCAGTATAGGGTGACATAGACTAATTGGTCAAAAAAAGTTTTAGGCTTTGTTTGGAATAATTTTTCATCACTGTTTAAATTTTGATATTAAAAAAAAAATTATCTCAAAAAAAGAATTAATTTAATTAATTAACAAGCCATTAATTTCATGTAGAAGATATGCTTTCTTCTGGAATTACATGCTAATAGCAGCTATTAATTCTAATTAAACTTGATTAATTGCCATCTGTTAATTAGATTTTGTTTGGGGAGTTAAATTTTTTTTTTAATTTCCCTTTTTTAGCTATTGCTTCAAAAATATTTTTCCAACAAAAAATTAAAATAAAGATAAATAAATTATCTTTTAAATACACATTATTTTTAACTAATTATTCTCTTATTATAAAAACAATCGAAAAAATTATTCCAAACAAAATAAAGACAAATTCCTGTAAATCAATAAACAATTTATTATCTATTCAAAATGGAATTTTTTTTTATAAATTAAGTGTAATTAAAGAAAGGCGAATTGACTCATTATTACATCGAAACAAAATGAAAAAGAGATTACAGAGTTTTCTTCCAAAATGTTTTAAATAAGTTAACAATAAAATTAAAAAAAATGGTAATGAGATTATCTTTTAATGAAAGTTTGCTTGGAGTTCGTTGGTGCAGAGTGGGCCCAGCCGTCCAATCAGATATCGACAAAGTAGCATCGTTGTGCTTGTCAAGCCCTCCTCATTTGCATGAGGAAAAAATATTCGATCGAGATATTTTTATCAAAATTTAATTAAGAATTTTTTTTTTAAATTTAAATAAAATATGAAATATATATATTTATTTGGAAGTATTTGAAATAGAATATACTTTATTTTTTATTTTTGTTTTGTTCTATTTAGTATTCTTTTACTTAAATTAACAAATATTAAAAACAAGTATATTTAATTAATGTAGTTTTGCTTGTCCTTAAAAATTCAAAATAAAACAAAAATAGTAGCTTACGATGTTCATGACATTATTTAATCCATAATTATTCAAATATAAAAACTAATTATGCAAATTAATTATCCGGTAAGCCTTACTTAAACAAGTGTATCATTATTATTAGTAATTAACAATTATTATTATTTAGTTAATCAATAAATCAGTTATTTAATATATATTTGATTAACAAAAAGAAATTTAATCAATATTTTAAATCATCATAATTAACTTAATAAGATTAATTAACTAACAAGCTTTGATTGTATTTCGGTACTTTACGATCCCAAATGAATCTAATTAACCTCACTAATTGACTAGTTTCTAATAAATCTGATAATTCATGAATTATTTAGAATTTCAATCTTGATCATCATAACTAAATATTGATTTCATATGAATAATTTTAATTAAAATTAGTATTATCTTCTAATTAGTCTAAATATCTTGTTAATTATCAATACTTCCTGACAAAAAAAAGTATTAATTGACTATCTTCTACTTAATTATTGTAATTAAATACTAGAAATCTTAATGATCTTAATTAAAATCTAATTAATCTCTATTTAAAAACTATTTTATTGTGTCAATTATTACAAATTAATTAATTAGTTATATATGCCAGATTAATTTGATTAAATAATGATTAAAATATAATGGTCATAAATGAAGTTCCAACTAATCTCTAGTTGGCATCAATAAGTAAATCATTAGAATTGATAATCACCGCAAAATCCATATGATCAAACACGAATCTCAATGCATTTTGGGGTTACAAGATTCCAAAATTAAATTAGACCCATATGAACTTGAATTACAACAAATTTATACTTGAGCTAAATATCTCGCTGAGATTAACACAATGACTCCAAAGTGATCCAACATAAGTCTAAATTAGCCTAGATCATTCACTTTTTTTTTCTTTTTCTTTTTTTTTTTTTTAAATAGCGAAGGTTGGTGAAAAAAGGGGTGCAACACGAGGACTTCTCAGGAGGTCACCCATCCTAGTACTACTCTCGTCCAAACACGCTTAACTATGGAGTTCTGATGTGATTCGGTGCACTGGTGCTGGTATGGTTGCACCCAAAAAAAACCTAGATCATTCACTTGAATCATAATTGAAACAGTAATTGGAGGACTAAATGATCTTCAAATATCGCATACTTAGAGTAAAATGATGCTTCTCAACCAAAAAAATCCAAGCCTAGGGTTGCATAGTTCCCTCAAACATTCAAAAAAAATATTATATTCAAGGGGGTCACTTCAAACCATCCAATGAAATGTCATTGGTTTTATCTATATTTACATAAAATTTCTCGCTAAGAAAATGTAAATAGACTACCACTATCTAAATGAAGGGGGATAAATCTTAATAATATATTGGAGAGAGCCTATAGGTTTGAAGATTCTCAAAGCTTTACCTAACCCCCGCCGTTGGACCAATATCATCAAACCTCTATCATCATACCACTAGTGTTCGACCATTGTCGTCAAACCTCAGCTACCTGAACATCACTATAGAACTGTCACAGTGGCGCCCCAAGAGCCAAATTAGAAGAATTGTCTATTTTCTATTTATCATCTACCAAAGTCACTAATTTCATTTTAATTTCAATTTAACATAGCGAAAGCATCCAAGATTGACAGTGGCTTGACAAGGTAGGATATCCGGCTTTAATGTGGTGTTTTCAACATATATCTATCATTCATCTTTCAATTAAATTGCCACTATCAATCAATCTCATCTTTTATCTTTTTCTATCAATTATTTATTTTAATATGTGGCTTTTAATAAATCAATAAAGAGTCGTCACTCTCTGCCCGTCGGCGTGATCGATTAATTAGTTACAAGCTAACATCCAAGATTACATTGTAAACTTTTAATTTAAGGAAAGTCTGTCAGCTCATGCATCCTCCTGTACACTGTATTATATTTTACTAATCAACCCGTATTAATTATTGTGCTTATGGCCAGCCATGCTTGCTCACATATAAATGAAAATGCCTTATTCATCGTACATCAGTTGTATTATTTCCTCTATGCAGGGGCAGAACTATCTACAACTTTTAGGGTGAGCAAATTTATCATATAAATAAAATAATATTTAAAAAAACCAAATGGATAATACAAAATTCAAAGCAAAAACTCATAACACAAACTAAAAAAATTACATTTTCAGCATCAATTTTATGATTTGTATCATGAACTTGGTGAAGTTTTCTTCATTCTTGTTGTGAGTTGAGAAATTCACGATGGTAGAGTGGAAAATTTTTATGTCTTAGCAATGCAAGACATTTTAGCACCCAAGCAGATAATTGAAATGATAAAGAAATACAAAAATTTTTATGTGGAAAACTCTGAAAATGGACAAAAGCACGGGGCCTTGCCCAATTGAAATGATTCCAATAATTTTTGAACATGTTATAAAAGTCGACTCGTCCTTCAACTCAAAGATAGTGAGAATACAAAGTATTGAAAAATAGACCAAATTTTAGATGGGTACTCCTAATCTTGATTGAACGCAGATACTAAAAATCTAACAACAATACTTTGGAGAATATTTAGCAGAGGTCCGGAGATGGTAAGGGATCTAATGATAATTAGCTGATGGATGGAAGTCCGGAGATAGTTGACGGTTGGGAAGAGATCTGGCAACGGCCAACGAACAGGCGGAAGTCAGAAGCAGATCTGGCGGTGGTCAACGAATTAACAGTATTGTTTGGTTGAGTGTAAAATAAATGCATGAGATTATTTTTTTATGTTTGGTTAGACATAAAAAATGAATTAAGTGTAAAGCTTGGGCATGGTGGTCAATGGGCCAACGGTAGTGAACAACAACCATTGGCAAGGGCCTATAATGGCGACCATTGGTGCATGTTGGTGGGCTAGGATGTGACCAACGATCGATGGCGGCAATTGGTCGGGGCGAAGGTGATGGCTAGTGGCGATGACAAACAACAATGAGTGGCTGCAACTGAATGGTGAAAAATTTACAATATATTTGAAAATCGGTCAAATCAACCGATCCCAAATACATAGAAATGAACATGATGATGTATTTCAAATTCACCAATAAATTCATAGCATTTGAAATGCACTGTACCCAACGGTTGAATTTTGAAAATTCATATATTTTATTTACATCACATAAATAATGTAGCAAATAAGATAGCCACTTAGGCATATTTCAAAATATAACCTTATGACTGTTTTCACAATATCGAAAAAAATAAACGTCTTATTTCCAATGATTTTTAAAAAAATGTGGTTAGGATTTTCTTACTTAAATATCTATTAAAAAATGGAGATGAAATTATTAGCCAAAGATGGCTGATATAATCATTATAAGCCAACGAGAGAAATTCATAGGTGAATTAAGTAGGAAAAAAAAAACATAAGCGGTGAATTCACTATGTGAAGAAAGAGACAATTTGGTTAAAACTTTACTGAAATGAATTATAGTTTTATTCTTTTTATTTTGTTATAAACATTGTTTGGAACAAAAATTTTCTATTTATTTATGTTGCAATAAGTTTCTTTTATCTATCGGTCATTATTTTTTAATTACTTTATTAGTACTATCATAAACAAAAATAAATTTTAATTTAATATTATTTTGTTATTAGAAGAAAAAAAACTTTGATGATGACTTAGGATCTATTTGAGATGATTGTAATTTTTTATAAAGGTGGTTATAAAACTGTTACACAGAAAATGATTTTTTTGAAATTTGCTGCAAAAAATTGCTTCTTACGACAAAAATTTTGTGGAAGCAGAAAAAAAAATAGTAGCTAAATAGAAATTGCAGTTATGGTCGAAAAACAAAGCAGTGAGAGCGCTATCTCAAACAGACCCTTAAGCTTTATTCGAGGTAGTCTAAGGCTTCGTTTGGGACAACTTTTTTACTGCTTTTTAAAGTTGTTGTACATAAATTACTTTTTAAAACTGTTGTAGAAAACAATTTTTAGTACCATTTTTTTTAAAAGCCGTGGGCAAACAAAATTTGTAATTGCGACATGAAACCTTGTTTTTCTAATTTTGCTTTTAGAAACTCCTTTTTCAACCACAATTTCAAAAATGACTCTTCAAAAATAATTTTTTGAAGACAAAAATTTGAAATTACGGTGAAAAATCTATTTTTCAAATACAAATTATTTTTTACTACTATTTTTCTTACCCCAAAAAATAATAGAAGAACTATTTCAAACAAAGTCCTATTAAAGCTTCGTTTGGGACAACTTTCTTACTGATTTCTGAAAAAGCTTTCTACTACAAGAATTTCTAGTTAAAAAAAAAAATTTATTAAAAAATTATTTTATAAAGCATTAAGAAATTTATCTCAAACGAAGTCTTAACTCTCCGAATGGAACTCAGTTCTTGCTTTCTACGATGAGTTTTGAGAACAAGAACTTAATTCCACTGAATTTCAATCAAATAATATGTAAACAAGCTTCAAAAAATGAGTTCCCAAAACTTCCAATTATTTTCATCAAAACGGGCTCTTACAGGATGCTTTTAACAGCTATATTTCTAACAAATACAAATGTCAAAATTTAAGTTAGACATTTATTAATTTAATTATATAAAAGAAATTTTTTTGATAATTATGAAAAAAAAAGACTGGTCAATCCCACATTATATAATTGTTTTAAGTATTCCGGTCGCCTATATAAATATTGAAACAATTCAGAAAAAGAAAGCCAAAAAATCTCCCTCTCCTTCTTCCTCCTGTGAAGAACTAAACAAAGTGAGCCGGAGCCACCAAAATCTCCGGCCTCCTATGAGAATTCCGGCCGGTGACCCCAAAAGGGGTCATTTATGGCCAACCATGGCTTTAGCTCTAACTTTTCTCTTCTCCATAAATAACTTTGCTTTTGCCTCTAAAGAGCCACAATTTAACTATTCTTCATCTCCACCAATTACACATAATTATAAATCTCCCCCTCCATCTTCACCCTCCTACTACCACTACAAATCTCCACCACCAGCATATTACCAACAATCCCCTCCATCTCTATCGCCACCGCCGCCCTCACCATCACCATACAACTATAAATCTCCTCCTCCACCATCTTCATCACCACCACCACCTTATTACTACAAATCTCCACCACCACCATCTCCGTCTCCATACTACCATCAACCTCCTCCTCCATCATCTCTATCGCCACCACCACCCTTCCAAGACACGTTTTCACCGCCACCTTCTCCATCGCCACCATCATCTTATTACTATAAATCTCCACCCCCGCCATCAGCATCACCGCCACCAACTTATTACTATAAGTCTCCACCTCCTCCTTCACCATCATCACCGCCATATAATTATTACTACAACCCACCACCACCGCCGGAAGTTTCATCGCCCCCACCTCTCCCTCCACCTCATCAACATGAGCTCTTAGTTAAGGTGGTTGGCACTGTTTATTGCTACAAGTGTTATGATTGGAAACAACCTGTGGATTCTCACATCAAAAAACTCTTCAAAGGTAAGCAATCTTGGATTTTCTATTTTGGAAGGAAGGAAAACATAATTCGCTTTGTTAATTACAAAAATACCTTCATCGCTTTTTTTTTTTTATTTAATTTGGATTTTTGTAAGGATTCACAATTTGGATTTTTACTTTAGGGATCAATCTTTTAGAATAAATTTTTTATTTCTGTAATTCTTTTATATAAGAACAAAAATCATTTCTTATTTGCAAATCAAACTATATCGAATGTCGAAACAGCAAAAATGACAAAACAAATCGTCTTTAAAGGACAACAAAAAAAAAAAAAGAATTACTTTCATAAGATGCGATGAAAAATTTATTTATTTTTAAATCTTGACTTTAATTTAATTAGTATTATATATTTATTTCATTAAAGCGGTAATGCCGGCAGGGGGGGGGGGGGGGGGGGGGGGGGGGGGGTGAGGAAATAAAAAATTCCCCTTTTTTAATATTTTAAGGAAGCAATTGTTTATGTATATTTGTGCAAATGTTTTCTTCAGAGCAAGGTTGTTTTTTCGACTTAGTATATCCCGGTCTTATCCAAGTTGACCCGATCCAAATATACTTGATTCAAATTCAAACCTATTTATTAAAAAAGTCAAAATGATTGAACCAAATATGACTCGACCCAGATCGATCTAACTCAATCCTGACCCATTTGACTTGTTTATTATATAGATCGTGTAACTTTTTATATCAATATAACGCTTTTAACCAAAATACAACTTATTTAACTAGAAAATAATCGGTTTAACCCAAATTAAATCTGTTTCACCCGAACTAAAATGATAATCAAGTAAATTTTAAATTTTCAGATCAACCTGAATCCAATCATAAAATTAATCTGATCAACATTTCAATCAAAACTTAGGATTTTTTGAGTTGTTTATTGATATGTATGCTTGGGTAAATAAGAATAAAGATAGTTGACATGACAAAAAAGAACTTTACAAAATAATATTAGGATTCTTTATAAAAAAAATAGTATTAGGCTTTCTTTTAATTGAATGATAATTGTTGTTAGAATTAGTTGAAAAAAAAATAGTTCCTTATTTCCCAGCCCAATCTCTTTATTTATGTAAGAAATTTAATTTTTCGAATAAATAAAAACTTTGGACAAATAACCCCCAGGTTGGTAGAGAACAATCCTCTAACTTATAAATTTAATCTTTAGATTAAGGCTTCATTTGGGATAATTTTCTCCAAAAATTTTTGAAAGCAGCGGCCAAAAGCTATCTCAAACGAAACTTGGGACAGTTTTCTTATTACTTTCTAAAACAATTTTTTAGTACAAAAATTTCTTCAAAAAAGTTTAAAAAATAGTGACAAAAATTGTCGCAAATGAAACCTAAATAAAAAAATTCAAATGTACTTGCAACATACCTAATCTTGAGCAAGGCTTTTACCTCTACAAAATTAATACATATTCAATATATTTGCATGGCTAGGATTTAAAAATCACATCTTCTCATAATAAAATTTTTAAAAATAATGTTCAAAGTTTATTGATTTGAGCGAGTAAAAAAATTATTTCTCAAATAACCCTATGACTTTTTCTTAATGATTAACATGTAATCTTTCCAACTGTTGGGAGCAGATGCCGTTGTTAAGGTGACTTGTGAGGCTGGAGACAATACTTATGTTGCTTATGGGAAGACCAAAAACTTTGGAAAATACAGCGTTACTGTGAAAGGATTCCCTTACTGGAAGTATGGAGCAAAGGCTTGCAAGGTCGAACTACACGCTGCACCAAAGGGCTCAAAGTGCAATTTTCCCACCGACCTCAATAAGGACTCCCCACTCAAAGTAATAGTCAAATCACATGAGCTCATTGTGCTTAAGGCCAAGTCTCTTGCATTTGCTCCAAGGACTCCTTATGAGGAGTGTGACAAACCTAAACCTTCTCCATACAATTATATTTCTCCCCCACCACCAACTCCGACCTATTATTATAAGTCTCCACCTCCCCCGTCATCTCCTTCATACTACAACTCCCCTCCACCTTCATTCCCATCACCCCCTTATTACTACAAATCTCCACCCCCACCCTCACCGTCACCTCCTCCTCCATACGACTATAGCTCACCACCACCTCCATCTCCTTCTCCACCGCCTCCTTACTATTATAAATCTCCACCACCACCACCCTCTTCATCTCCTCCTCCTCCTCCAACATACGACTACAACTCCCCGCCATCTCAACATTCATCTCCATCACCTCCTTATCACTATAAATCTCCACCACCACCTTCTCCATCTCCGCCACCTCCTTATCATTACAAATCTCCACCGCCATCCTTACCATCACCTCCTCCTCCAATATACTATAACTCCCCTTCACCTCCATCACCATCACCACCCTACCACTATAGCTCCCGACCTCCACCATCCCCATCCCCTCCTCCTCCATATTATTATAACTCCCCACCATCTCCCCCTCCTCCATACTATTATAGCTCCCACCCACCACCCATATCTTCACATCCTCCTTCATCAACGCTGCAATCCCCTTCTAGACGCGATAAAAAATCTCCACCATCGCCAGCATTGTCTCCTACTTTTTTCTTCCACCTTGCACCACCTCCATCTCATAACTATTAATTTTACTAGATTTCCCCCGCCTTCCCATCACAAACTTATCATCTTCGAAGGGCCGTCTTAATAATCTTGATGACACTTACCTAATTGAAACTATCATGAGCTATTCTGATGTCTTAGCTGTGCTGAACAACTTGGTTGCATGCAGTTGAGAAATAATATTATGCACATTATGTTGAAGGCCTTTTTTTTTTGTTTTCGCTTTGTTATAAAGCATATTAATCTCTTGCATTTTGTGTACATCTCTACTGTTTTGTCCGTCCTTCTCTTTTTTTTTTTTATTAATCATTTGATGTGTACGAAATAAATTACAGCATTTGGTGATTCAACTAATTACCAATTAGCAAAAATAATATCTATTAATCTAAAACTTAGGGACGTTTTATATCGCTTGATTTTTTTTCTATTTTATTTATATTCTTAATTGGAATTAAAAACATATAAATTTGCTTTTCAAATATGTACTAATATTTTCAAAATTTTAAAACAAAACTACATAATTATAAGAAAATAAACGTGCCACTAAAAATGAGTTATTTCAGCATTTGATAAACCGTTGCAATGTATTTTGTTACGGTGAAAACCGCCACGAAAGTCTTTTTTGTTTTTTTTTTTTGTCGTGATGCAATTCAGCATAAACATATTAGGAGTTTAGTTTTAATTTTGATTATTTATTTATTTTTGAAATTTTAATAAAAAATATTATAATATTTCATTACTTACATGATTCTTTATATTGATAAAACTCATAATATTAAAAATATTGATATATTGTTATTATGATTAATCATATAAATGAATGACTATAATATTTCACATATTTAAATGAAATATTCTTGTAGTGGACCGGAATATTCATGGCAATAGAGAAATATAAAGTTTAACGTTCTTGTTTTATATAAAGATCCAGTGCACAAATAGATAAATAGTTGGGGGTAGTGTTCATAAGAGACATAAAAGTTTTTATGTGAAAATCCATGAAAAGGAGAAAAACCCACAGGGCCTTGCCCAGTTTAAATGAATCAACTAGTATTTGCATTTGATTATAAATGAGATCCTTCCTTGGGGGGAAGGCCTTGGCTCGATGTAGAAAATATACATTATATAGATTGTATTACGTGGTGGGAGTTGGAAGAATTAGTGTTGATATGTTCGTTTGGTCGGCATGACCATAGTTGACGAGCGACGTAGGTCGGAAGGATCGTAGTGGGGCGACGATGGTTAGAAGGACCGCAGTCAAGAAATGGAGGTCGGAAAGACCTAAGCCAGGTGATGGTGGTCAGGGAAATCATAGTCTGTAGATGGTAGTCAAAGAGACCGTAGTCTTGAGATGGTACTCAAAGAGACCATAGTTGGCATGTGATGGAAGTCGGAGAGACTATAGTCGACGGGAGACAGAGGTCAAAATGACCGTAGTCAGGAGAAGGTGGTCAGAAGGACCATAGTGGGGTGATGGAGGTTAAAGAGAAAGTAGTCGGGGCGACAGAGGTCGAAAAGATCATAGTCGAGGGGCGACGACTAGGGAGACTGCAGTATGGAGATGGTAGACGAAGAGAGCGTAGTCGGTGGGTGATAGAGGTCGGAGAGACCATAGTCGGCGGGCGACGAAGGTCAGAAAGATCGTAGTTAGGTGAAGGTGGTCGAAAGGACCGTAGTTAGGCGATGAAGGTTGGAGAGACCGTAGATGGCAGGCGACGAAGGTCGAAACAACTATAGTGTGGCGGAGGTGGTCGGAAGGACCGAAGTCGGGCGATGAAGGTCGAAAAGACCTTAGTTGGGAGAAAGTTGGCAGAAAGATCGTAATTGGGCGATGGGGGTCGGAAGGATCGTAGTCGGCGAGCAATTATGGTTAGAAAGACCGTTGTTAGGCGACGGAGGTCGGAAGAACCATAGTCGGCGAGCGATGGTGGTCAAAAAAATTATTGTCTGGTGATGGAGATCGAAAAGATCTTAGTCAGGTGACGACCATCAGAAGGACCATAGTCGAATGATGGTGGTTGGGAGGAAATTTAGTGATAATTGGTGGGCGACCATAAGTCCGACGACAATTGGTGGCCAGGAAAAAGTCTGGCGACAATCGGTGGTCGAGCATAAGTCCGATGACAATTGGTGGCTGGGCGAAGTTCGACGAAAGTCCAACGATTGTCGGTGGACGAGCATAAATCCGACGTTAGTTGGTGGCCGGGCAGAAGTCCGGTGACGGTCTATGGCCGGGCGGAAATCCGACGATGGTTAGTGGTCAAGCTGTGATTGACGAGGAGTCTGGTGGCAATAGAACTCTGGTTTCTCTTCCTTTCCTCTCTTCCTTCTCTTCCTTGCTTCCTCCTTTTTCCTCGCCCTCAATAAAGAATGAGTGGCCTATTTATAATTTTTTGTGAGTGATATGGCCAGTAAATAAAGAGAATATCAAGGGCATGTTGGGAGTGTTTTGAATGGACGATTGATATCAACTTCTTAGATTATGGATCATTTATTGAGCATTTGAGTGCCTTAATGATGTCAGAATTTGGTGATCTTACGCTCGTTGGATTCTTCTTATCGAGCCGCTCAATTCAACTGTAAGCATGTCACATTTGGATGTAATTTGGTTATCCAATTTATGGTTTGAATCTTTTATATATATGTTTCACGTTCTCGATTTGGACCTATTTGAGCTCAGATTGGATTGAATTTGGTGTCGTTGGATTCGTCTTTACGAGACATTCAGTTCGACTATTAGTTTGCTGAAATCAAAGTTCGGATGGTCCCGTATTTAATTTTAGAAGTTTCCAATTCAGATTTGCCTTGAGATTCGTGCCTGATCATAAAAATTATTTGATGATATATCAATTCTAATATTATTTTCTTGATTTAGTTTATATAAATTTATTGATCCTAAATAATGTAACATGTTAATCTGCTTAACAATTAAGGTTTTATTTGAGCGCTTTCTAGTTACTTTGCTTTTCAGATAACAACCATAATTTTTTTTTACTATTATTTTCTTACAATTTTCTCACTATTTTTATAGAAATTTTTAAGATGGAAAGCTGTTTTTTTTACAACCATAGTAGCTAAGTTATTTTTTCCACAGTAACTTTACAATCAACTTTATAAAACGCTATAGTAATCCCAAACATACCCTACAATAATCCCCAACAAACCCTAGTAGTTTATATGCATCTCATGTGATAGAAGTCTTATTGCCTTCTTTTGTAATTGCATTTTTATAACGTTTTTAATTGCATTTAAAAGCCTTAAAACAGACTTCTAATCATGATTGATATTAAATTATATATTTTATGTGCAATGTAATAGGAAAAACTTGAAAGACTTTCCTCATAGAGGACCTGATGGGTCTTTCCATTAAAATTCTATTGGAATTCCCCTTTATTTCACTCTCCATCAATTTGATAGCTGAGCAAATGAATTTGAGTGTATAATTACTAGTGAGATGAATTTGATGCTTTTTTGCTTTGTCTTTACCTTTTTTTGGTGAGATGATTCATATTTTTTTGTCATGTTTTATTTTAGAAGAGTTCAGAAATTGGTGGCTCCTTATGGTAATCAATGGTGAGATCTAACTTTTTTTAAAGCATTTAGTAGAAATTTAAGTACATTAAGATTTGTTTGGGATAACTTTTTTACTATTTTTTTATGAAGCTTTCTAATACAATTTTTTTTTTACTTTAAAAATTTTTTACTAAAAAGCTGCTTCAAAAAGCAATAAAAAAACCGTCTCAAATGAATCTTAACTTAAGAATTTAGCTCAAGTGAAGTGCACTAAAAATGAAAATTTAAAAATATTTTTCTTAGAAGAGAATATTCAACAAAGATGAATAAGATATTTCAATAAACTTTTTTAATAAAAATTACGAGAATACAATTGATTTTAGTAACTTTAACATCCTAAATATAAATAAAGATTTTTATTTTTATCATATTAGTAAAGACGAAATTAGAGAGATTTAAAAAAAATAAAATGAGTAATATGATGATATTTCAATAGAAGTGTGAAAATGATCAGAAGATTAAATTTTTTTTTGGTTTACTAACCTTTTAAATATTGTTTTAAAGACCACAAAGATGTCAAATATAAAGAAAATGAGGGTTTTGGTTCCTATTTGTAACACTAAAGATGATGCACAAGAGTGTGAATTATAAAAGAATCAAAGTTAATATATTGGATATTGCTACTTATAAAAATAAAGCAACCTTTCATCCAAATTCTCCAGGGTATTGCAATCATTATGTCTCTTAAAGGTCTGAAATAATCCTTCTAATTACCCAATTAAGGAAGCCTGATTCAAGCGGCAAAACAACAACAAATCTATAGTAAATATCTGAAGGGTATATTGTTACAGATGTTGATAAATGTTTAATTCCTACTAAAAATCAGAAAATTGAGAATTGAAATGAAATGTCACAAAAAAATAAGCAAGCAGACATGAATAATTTACTCAAAACTGCTTGTAAGCTCTCCTCCTGGCAACATAAATATGTGGGATGGGATGTCCCAATTCAGTTGTTTGAGTCATCCCCATTCCTGATAAGAGAGTAGTAAGGAAGCTTCCCTACTACAAAAATAGAATTTTATTATCAAGAACGTCCTCATCCTTCTTGGCAGCCCATTTGGCTGCAAAGAACCTATTTAGGTTTAGCAGCAGAAGTAGAGGAATGTTAATGTTTACCATCTCCAAATCCTTGGCTCCCAGATGATGGCCCAGGAAGCATATCACCATTTGCAGACTCTTCATCCCTACATTTGACTTCTTCATGATCCACATCTGCTGTCTCGGATGTTTTTTCCTCTTCTTCTGAGCCCCTGTATTCAAATATATTGGCTAATGATTTGTTCTTACAATAGGATTTATTTTACTTAAATTTTGAAGAACTTTACCATGAGTATATGATAAGTCCAATAGTAACTGCAAAAAATGCTATAAAATACATCCAATCAACCTGCAAAAGAAATGAAAAGTTAGCATTTTGCTTATAACATTTGGTTAGACATGAGAATATGTAATTCTAATTAGTCGTGGTTAAGAACCTTCTCATGATAAGCAAAGATGCGTATGAGAACTGCCCACATATCTGAAGTGAGCAGAGAAAGGTTTAACATGGCAGAGCCACTTATCTGCAAGATAAAAGAAAGAGAAGATGATCCAAATCAAACATGACTCATAAATTAGTTCCATATTTTTATTTTTATACTAATGTGCAATTTATTGCAGTAGCCTATGCAACGAAAAACAAAAACGTATTTTCCATAAGCAACATTACATCTAAGCAGACAACAAAATATTTCAATGAACAAGACTGACAAAAAAAATGCTCTTGACGTGTTCTGGCAGAAAGTTATGACACAATCGCTTTTCTTCTCTCTACTTTTTTTTTTTAATTTGGCACCAATTTGGTAGCATGTGATTGTCTAAATTAATAAGGATCTAAAAAATCATAAAAAATGATCTGATTTAGCTCCTTCATAGTTTGTTTTGATTTATGATTGTCTTTTGAGAAACGAGACTTCTGTGAACTAATTTAGTTAAATAACTAGCCAACACAGACGATGCTGCATCAACTCTCCCTGAGCACCAAAAACTCTCCTACAGATAGCTAACAACAATGCAATACATGAAGAGATCAGCTGCAAGCTTTTGCAATACTTCTGTTTTCGTTCATATGTCAGCTGAGGAAGCTTATATTTCTATCCAATCAAATAGTTTGTGCTTCAGTACATTTTTCAAATATAACTTCATTTCAAATGATGCGCTCAACATCAAAGCAAGAAGATGCAGGAAGAATGATGTGATGGCTTCAAAAATTCACACTAGCAATGCTGAGAGAGTTTTGATATCCCGGATCAAATTTTAGAAGGCAGATTATTTTGAAGATACAACCCAAATATTTCACTCTCATTTTATGAGAGCTTTATGATCTAATTTCAGGGTTCCCATAAGTACACCTATGATTAATTACCTTTTTCGATTACTTGAGAGAATTTTTATTAAGGCTAGTCATTAGAAACTAAGTGCTTAGTGGTGCTTAGTGTATAGAAGCATTGGTATAGAGTTGAAAATTGACCACTTAAAACTTAAGCAAATTGTGGGGTGAATAATGACGAACTTGATCAAGATCTCAGAGTTCCTTCATCTAGGATTATTATGGACCTTGATCTACTTAATAAGACAAAATAGTTGACACCCAACCTGATTGAAGGATTTTTGTCAGCAGTCATGAGTTAATTCGTCCAAGGGAACTTTATAACTTTGAGATGAATATTTATCTAAGAGAAAATATTTAAGTCGACCTTACCTAATAGAGGACTTAATGACATATCAAATACACCATATGATTCATTACTCAAACATTTTAGCTATTGGAAACTTATGGGTTTTAATCATGCTCATAATTTAATGGTACTATTTTACAGCAAAATCATCTAGTCAGAGAGCCCCAATCAAAATCGTTTAAATGTGGTGTCATTTGGCAGCAAGAACACTAGTTAAAAATGTGTCACATCTTTACTACCAAGAAATTATTTAAGAATAAGTCGCAGCGTGACATGATATTGGCTCTTTGTGAGGTGAGATTACTCTCAAATTTATCACACTCGATAAATGGTAGTAGATAGTGGATGAATTTTGCTTTTAGTTTTAGGGGATTACTTTCACTTGAATATTTTGGATTTTGCACATTGAATTTATAATTTTTACCATAATTTTAAACCCAACATATTAACTTTAGAATTTTAGAGTATTTTGAAAGATATTGAGATTTTCTTATCAGCATGATCAATTTTGGGATATTTGAATATTTTTATTTTATTATTTTTTATCTCGTCAATTCTACTAATTTGCTTGCAAGGGATCGAATCTAATATGAGTTCATTTTATTTCTTGCCCCCGCAACATTCTTAGATAACAAGTTTGAGCTTTTAGCATACTTGTTGGAATACAAGTGAACAAATTTAATTTTTAAAGACTCAAACATAACTTAGAGGACACACATATTTTTTGGTGCATTTACATGGTAGATTTGCACACCTTTTGCACTTAAACGCTTTTGTTATGATGACATATGGCGCACTTAATATTCTATATATATATATGGTCAGAGCACATTTTAATTCATTCTTTTTTTTAACCCACACAAAATTCTCGAACATCAAATTTAAAACTTCGATGTATCTAGTCGAAGCATGTGTGGCTATTTTTTATTTTAAAACTGAAGTTTGCAAATCTTAACATGATTACAAACCTTATAGAGTAGTTGCATACTTTTCAAAACGAGAGAATTTTAGTTTAGTTTGTTTAAGGCCGTGCAACATTCTCAGTGTATGCTTAAATTTTTAATATGTTAGCCGTAGTACATGCAAGTAAATTTGATTTCGACAACTTGATATATTGCACATGCTTTTTGAGATAATTTTTATATTTTTGTGCATTTGCATGATGCACTTGCACATTTTTTATGCATCCATATGATACTTGCACAAATTTTGAGGCATAATACTAAATTATAGATCACCTCATAAATGCATGTAAGTCTTAAAGTAATCCCCATTTTAATGTCTGCACAAAAATTTTGTTACTAAGATACTTGCAAACTTTTCATTTCGAGTTTTTAATAATGTCTTCTATCCATTTGTATGGAAATATTATAGATCAGATGGAGAAGAAAGTGAATTTGAGATAAGTTGAAATATCGACATATTTTTCATATCACTCTTCTTGGCATTTTAAAATAATTATTTTTAATGCCATGGGTCCCATGAGGGGTTCACCTTTGTATCTATAAATATGAGAGAGAGAGGCTAGCTAATTTCACACATTCTAAATTGATTCAAGTTTGGGTTCATGAGCGATACAAGTTATATATATATATATATATTTGAAGAGCGAGAGAAAGAAACAATTAGAGAGAGAGAGAGACTTATAGAGAAATAGGTGAACGACTGTGTTAACAAGGAAGATAAAATGATAGAGAGGAGGTTTCAGCGTGCTAGCGTTCTTCGAGGAGATCCCTGACATATGAAGTCGAATAGGATAGGGAGCAGTGTTGGCGTCTGTGTGAGCAAGGGGAGAATGGAAGTTGGAGACTAGGGGTTTTGAGATGAAGAGAAGAAATGGGGGTGGCTGCTCGATGGCTTTACATCACGGCTCTAGCGTGCTAACGAAAGAGCAAGAGAAAAGAGCAGTCAAGGCTGTGTGAGTTGGCTACTAGTGCGTGAAAGCAAACATCAAGTTTGTGAGGTGTTCGACTAGGGTGTGCTAACCAAAAGAACGGACTGCCAGAAAGGATTGGGTTTGGGGAGATGACATTTGCCGGGAAGGTGTGTGGAGAGGAGAAGAGAAGTTGGTTCAAGTTGGGCTGCTAAGTTTGCGTGAGACAGGCGAAGCGGGGTTCATTCCAAGAGAGGGAGGGGTGAAAGCTTTGTTTGACTAGAGGGGTGACGAAAATGAGAATGGAGTGGCCTTTTTTTAGGGCCAGTGAGTTTGGGCAAATACATTCTTAGTTTTTTTTTTCTTTCTATCTACCAAGTGCATGTCTTTCAAAAAGCAAAACATACCAGAGGAGTGACTAACTAGCCAAGTGTTATAGAGTCCTAATTCAAAACATAGATTCAATCATAGATGTTATAGTACCTCTGAAATCAAGCACTATGTGAATATCACAAGGGGCATCCAACCCACGCGTGAAATCTCAACCAGGGGTAAGAATAAACTTGCACAAGAATTGTTAAATATCAATGGATCTGGACAAAAAAAATGTAAAACAAGTATGCATACAAAACATGACAAACATGTAGCGCTCTCTTTTATATACATATATAAATATAATGGAGTCAATATTTCAGAAAAAAACTAGACAAAATAGTTTTGCATGCATCCCATTGAATAGCCTCTGATATAACTGATCCAATCTCGATTACAAATAAGTGCAACGAATTGAATTTCTCTAACATTTACATCGCATAATTAGATTGATCACTTGAAACTAGAAATGCTCTTCATAAAAAGTAAAAAGATGATAATTTCCAATGACAAAAGAAGTACTTATGAAAAATAAAAGTGAAGAGCAGCGAGAACAATAAAAAATGTTAACGGTACCTTAAGTAAGACTGGAACAGCAGAGTAAAACAAAAACATCGCCGAGGAAAATCCAAGGAATGGAAACACCTGAAATTAAGGATGCCAGTGGAACAATTAACCGGAAGTATCATGTAAATAAGCAGGACACAAACCATCACTACTTGAACCATAGTGAAATTAAATTTTGAATAGCCAATGATCTTAGTGACAGAATCCCGAGCAAAGCATATCTATAAGACGTTAAATTTGAAAGAAAAATAATAATAATAATAAAATAAAACTTTTAAGATACTATACAAGAATCAAATAAACAGAAAAGCAATCATTTAGCCAACATATCATCGTGAAAACCAAAGTTCATTTGCAACTGCTTTGGAGATTGGATGTATATTCTCAATAACTGCAACCAACGACAGCAATACAAGTGTATTCCTCTGTAAATGCTAGTCCTTAATATGGGAACAGATGAAAATTTGCCTGAAATTTCATATTATTAAATTAAATCACAACAAACGGAGGAATTAAACTTGCAAAATCAGGAACGCTGCCTTCTACCTTCTCTAATCCTATTGAGAGTAACTCAACATGAATGCTTTTGTTTAGGATATGCAATTTGTATTTCAATTCAATTTTAATCTATAAACATGCTTATAATGATCATCCATATAGAGAACTCGTTGTGTACTCTACTGTGCCAACCTTTATTTTTTCCCCTGGTCTGGTTCGAGTCTGCTGCTGCTGGTTTTATTTCAAAAGATGAGTTTTAAACGGCTGCAGGTTTTATGCTCTATGTTGGTGTTTCAATTTGGCTGATCTGCTGATTTTATTTGCGCAGTTCAATTACTGATAATGTAGCAATGCGGGAACTCCGTGATGGATGGGAAAACTAAGTGATGTGTTGTTCCGGCGGAATTACATAAATTGTGTTGATGTAACCTGCAAGCTCTAGGCGAAGAACAAAGGAAACAGAGCAAATAAACTATCGAAAAACCAGAGAGTAATTTCTATTTCGTTCCCTTTTTCTTTCTTTCTTACAGCTTATATATCTCCTACTAATGAAAAAGCAAAGCACGTGCAAACCTAACGGAATCGTACTGCTAACAGAAAAAGATGCTAATGAAAATGGAAGAAGAAACAAGGTAAGTTGTGCTGTCAGGGTAAGTTGTGTCGCCAGATAGAATGCTCCGCATCAGGTGCCCTCTGCGCCAGAAAGACTCACTCCGTTGAGGAAATGGCGGTGTCGGCTTCATCCGGAGGATGATATTCAGAGATATCTGAAATGTTGAACGTTGGTGAAGTCTGGCAAGTCGGTGGCAATGCCACTGTATAGGCATTGTCATTAATTTTGGACGTGATCACCACAGGTCCAAGCTTGCGAGGGCTTAGCTTCGAATATGCACCTGGAGGAAATCGTTCGCGTCGAAGGCGAACCATGACGAGGTCCCCTGGATTAAAGACCTTCTGTCGGCGGTGACTATCGGCATCTTCCTTATACTTAGTGTTCGACTGAATAATATGACTGCGAACCTCGGAGAGCATATCTGTGAAGTGGTCGGTGAAATTATGAGCTGCCGCCGATTTACATTTGGGTAGTACAGCCACATCCAAAGTGTGATTTGGAAGCTTAGTGTACACGATGCTGAAGGGGCTGCGTCCGGTAGATCGATTGGTCATGGAATTATAAGCAAATTCCGCCTGTGGTAATGTCTCCTCCCATTGTTTCGGATGTGATTGAACCAAACAGCGAAGCATATTGCCCAAGGTTCGATTCACTACCTCTGTTTGTCCATCAGATTGGGGGTGGTATGCAGAGCTAAGTCTCAACTTCGTACCTAGGCGCTTCCATAATTCTTGCCAGAAATGACTAATGAACTTGACGTCACGATCGGAGGTGAGGCTGCACGGAACTCCATGAAGACGAACAATTTCCTGAAAAAAAAAGGCGGGCGACATTGAGAGCATTAGCAGTTTTTTTACAAGCTATAAAATGCGCCATTTTGGAAAACCTATCAACCACGACCATGATAGAATCATGACCGCGCTTAGTCATTGGCAGCCCCAAAACAAAATCCAAACTGAGGTCTTCCCATATAGTATCTGGTACTGGCAGAGGAAGGTAGAGCCCGGTATTTTGGACACCGCCTTTGTATGCTTGGCAAATAGAGCATTTATCGACAAAACGAAAGACATCACGTCGCAAATGTGGCCAGAAAAAGCGAGATTGGAGGTGCGCTAGTGACTTTGGCACGACCAACGTGTGCTGACAAGCCACCTCCATGTGATTCCTGTATGAGATGTAAGCGCCAAGATGAATCAGGAATACATAAGAGATTGTTGTAAAACAGGAAACCATGCCTAATGGAGTAGTGTGGAGCATGTTGGGCGGACAAGCATTTTTCCCATATAACAGCAAAATCTGGATCACTGGCATACAATTCCTTAAGGCATTCAAGTCCCACGAGTTCAGTCTGTAGTTGTACCAAGAGTGACGCTTTGCGGCTGAGTGCATCTGCCACACAATTTTGTTTTCCTGACTTATGTTTGAGTGTAAAATTGAATTTTTGTAGAAACAAAATCCAACGTGCATGCATCTTGTTAATATTCTTTTGACTGTTTATATACTGTAAAGCTTGATTATCGGTACAGAGCACAAAATCTTGATGAAGTAGATAGTGCTCCCACTGCTTAAGAGCACTAATTATGGTGTATAGTTCTTGTTCATATATGGTCCAACGCTGCCGCGCCTCACTGAGCTTTTCGCTAAAAAAAGCTACCGGTCGATCTTCTTGTGACAACACAGCGCCTATTCCCACAGAGGATGCATCTGTATCTACTGAAAATACTTTGTCAAAATTAGGAAGAACCAATACAGGTGCGGAACTCAAGGCCATTTTAATGGAATCAAAGCTGTTCTGCCTTTCTTCACTCCAGTGAAACAATTTTGATTTTAAACAGTCAGTCAACGGTGCCATTATTATGCTAAAACCTTTAATGAATTTGCGATAAAAATTCGCCAAACCATGAAAACTGCGGATGTCAAAAAGAGATCGGGGCGTTGGCCATTCCACGATCGCATTGATCTTCTTTGGGTCTACTTGTACTCCTTCAGGTGAAATAACAAAGCCTAGGAAGTAGATGTGTGAGGTAGCGAACTCACATTTCTGAGTGTTTAAATACAGTTTGTGTTGCCTTAAGGTAGTGAAAATGGCAGTTAAGTGATTCAAATGCTCTTCTCTGGATTGGCTATAAACCAAAATATCGTCAAAGTAAATAACACAGAACTTGCCTAGAAAGGGCTGAAATACCTCATTCATTAATCTCATAAAGGTGGAAGGTGCGTTGCATAGACCGAATGGCATCACCTTCCATTCATAAAATCCTTGACGGGTTTTAAATGCTGTTTTCCACTCGTCGCCGGGACGGATCCTGATTTGGTGGTAGCCACTACGAAGATCAAGCTTAGAGAAAATAGTTGAACCGGCAAGTTCGTCAATTAGTTCATCAACTCGGGGAACGGGAAATCTGAATCGAACAGTGATCTTATTAATTGCGCGACTATCCACGCACATCCTCCACGAGCCATCTTTTTTGGGGACCAGTAGCGCGGGAACAGAACAAGGACTCAGACTGGGTTGGATAAGTTGTTTTTGCAGTAATTCCTCTACTAGCTGTTGCAAGGTGTCTTGTTCCTTCGGACACATCTTATAATGTGGTAAATTAGGAAGGTTAGCTCCTGGTATTAAATCTATTTGGTGTTGAATGCTACGTAACGGCGGTAGTTCGGAGGGCAATTCCTTTGGACCAAGATCAGCAAATTGATCCAATAGTTGACATAACTCAACATGCATAGTTTCCTGTGGCACAGAATTATTAGCTTCTGCTAGTAGTAATGCAACAACTATTCCTGCTTCTTTTCCCGCATGGAGTAGAGTTGGTCCCGATACGAGGGGCAAAGCTGCACGGTCTGTAGGATTAACATGCTTGGGTTCACTTGAATTAGGTAACAGTCGCAACCGGCGTCCTTTCCATTCGAACGAATAAGCATTCATACGACCATCATACATTGCTCCTACATCAAATTGCCACGGCCGGCCCAGTATGAGATGGCAGACATCCATGTCCAACACATCGCACAATACTTCACATAAGTATTGTTTTCCAATAGAAAATACCACTCGACACATTTCAGTGACCAATATGTCTACTCCTTTTTTTACCCAACTAATTTTATAGGGATGTGGATTCTTTGTAGTTTTTAGCTGTAATGCTTGAACAACCGATCGAGCTATGATGTTCTCAGTGCATCCGCTATCAATGAGGAGGTCACATACCTTCCCATTAATTGTACATCGCGTTCTAAAAACAGAATTCCGCTGGGAATTGACAGCTTGCCGAGGTGCCAATAAAAGTTTTTCAAGAACGCAAACTAGTGGTTCTCCTTCGTCTCCGAGTAGATCTTCAATTTCTGATTCCCATGCTATATCATCATGATTGTTCTCTTCATTCTCCTCCGTTTCTAGTAGTTGTATCTGTTGTCTTTGGGGGCATTCATTAGACTTGTGTCCAGGCTGGAAACAACGGAAGCACTTGAGGGTAGTCGGCTTGGCGTAAGGATTGTCTCTGGGAGGTAATTTAGATCTTGGTTGTTTGTTTTCGGGAAGAACAGTAGCAGAGCCGCCGGAAGCGGAACCTGTGGATGATCCGAAGGGTTGAGTGGGAACTGGTGTTTTGACTGTTGATTGGCTGCCCTTTGTGCCTTCCATAGACCCTTCAGTAAGGTATCGCCGATTGGTAGCAGTTTTAGAGTGGCGAATGAATTGCGTCTCCGCCTTCAATGCAAAATTTACCGCCTGCGATAATGACCATATTGAATTTAGTTCTAGCTTATCTTGGATACTATCTCGGAGGCCCCCAATGTATCGAGCTACCAATTGATTGGTAGTCTCGTTAAGATTATTCCTCGCACTCAAGCGATAGAATTCCTCGGTGTATTCGTTGACGGTGCGAGTTCCTTGCCTGCAATGTTGATATTGCCTATATAAAATCTGCTCATAGTCAGTAGGAAGAAAATGAGCTCGTAATAACTGTTTCATCCGAGCCCAGCTACGCACCCTGCCCTTTCCTTCTCGCTGTCTCATTTGTAACAGTTGTGTCCACCATGCACTGGCACCTCCTTGTAACCGGCAGGCAACATACTTCACTTGCTTGTCCGGCTCGATTTCCATATACTCAAAGAAATTTTCAACACTCTTTTCCCAGTCTAAGTAATCTTCAATATGAAGATGTCCGTCAAAAGATGGAACATCTAACTTCAATCGGAATTCTCCACGGTGTCTGTGATTTCCCCCTGGGTACCCATGTCTGTCTTGATACTGTGGTCTGTCTTCTTCTTCAGAATTAGGTACTTCCGCAGGATGGATTGAGACAATGTCATCTTCCGAGTCCGACCTTTCATCACGAGGTATGGGAAGGCGGCGATGTGCCCGATCGTGGACCGCTCCTCTGCGACCCGCCGGCCATACTGCTGGTCCATCCTCCCGTTGCCGGTGAGGACTCGGTAATCTTGCCCGAAGCAGCTGAAATTCTCGGCGTGTTTCTGTGGAAAGACGACGAAGATCTGCGGCGAGCTCCTCAAGCCTACGCGTGAGGTTCAACTGTGCTCCCCACAATGTGTCTAGGCTCCGATCATCGTCGGTAGCCATTCCCTTGCTGCTTTCCGCCATTCTCCCAGATCAATCGCTCTGATACCAGACTGATGTAACCTGCAAGCTCTAGGCGAAGAACAAAGGAAACAGAGCAAATAAACTATCCAAAAACCAGAGAGTAATTTCTATTTCGTTCCCTTTTTCTTTCTTTCTTACAGCTTATATATCTCCTACTAATGAAAAAGCAAAGCACGTGCAAACCTAACGGAATCGTACTGCTAACAGAAAAAGATGCTAATGAAAATGGAAGAAGAAACAAGGTAAGTTGTGCTGTCAGGGTAAGTTGTGTCGCCAGATAGATCCTATTGAGAGTAACTCAACATGAATGCTTTTGTTTAGGATATGCAATTTGTATTTCAATTCAATTTTAATCTATAAACATGCTTATAATGATCATCCATATAGAGAACTCGTTGTGTACTCTACTGTGCCAACCTTTATTTTTTCCCCTGGTCTGGTTCGAGTCTGCTGCTGCTGGTTTTATTTCAAAAGATGAGTTTTAAACGGCTGCAGGTTTTATGCTCTATGTAGGTGTTTCAATTTGGCTGATCTGCTGATTTTATTTGCGCAGTTCAATTACTGATAATGTAGCAATGCGGGAACTCCGTGATGGATGGGAAAACTAAGTGATGTGTTGTTCCGGCGGAATTACATAAATTGTGTGACCTTCTGTTCATCGTTATTTGATCAGTGCCTGTCCATGTGATTCTCATTCATTGTTGTCCCATGCTTATCCCTGTACACTTATTATTCATGGCAGTTGTTTGTGCCCATCCACACAACTTCTGGTCGAGATTTCAACGATTTTTATTCCAATATTAACAACTTAGATTACTAAAATACAAATATGAGGCATGTAATTTGTCAATTGAGTGCTTAATAAAATTTCCTCTTCCTCCCAAGTTTTAGTTCTAGTTGGATGTTAAATTCTTTGAGTGTGGTGTAAATGTAACTATTTCTTTTTGGTGGAAATTTTCTCCTTGTACTAATTTGAGAGGTCTGGATTTCTTTATTGGATGAACTTAACAAGTTTTCTTTCATCTACATAATTCAATATTGGTTTCTCCAGTACGATTGTTTTGGTTAAAACATCTTCAACTGGATTTCTTGATGAAATTTGAATGCTAATAGAATAGTGGTTTCAAGCCTTTTTCTTTTTGGCAAATTTCTATTTCAACAGTCATTTAGGGCAAATTCTCCATAATTTTTTGTTTACAACCAAAGAGAGCAAGTGATTGGTTAATTGATGGTCTTTAAACAGCATATTCATAATCTTATTATTTGAGTTTCATTCACGGCATTATTTTGTTGCATTGGGAACACCAAGCCCTAAGATATCTGATAGGAAACAGATGCGGTTTATTAAAAAATCAGCGGACAAAAAAAAGAAATTGGGAAGAAGAACGCTCACAAAACTTTTATTGAAAAGAAATGCAAAGAAAAGCAAGATACAATAGGATCCTCAATTGGAGAGGACGATCCGGCTCTCCCAAATTTCTAGCCACCGGCTAGAGCTCAAACACCTTGTGATAACTCTAATTTCAACAAAACAAGCGATGCCCTAACCCTCCCAAATTTCCCCCCTTAAAGCATACAATTCAAAAGGAAACCCAAAACAGCCCTCCCTTCGAAATTTCCCTCTCAAAACACATTAAAAGCTTAGTTTGAAACGGCTGTAGAGGGGGGCACAGCAACCACGGGCATGGAACCTCTTTTCCGCCTTCGGTATATTTGGGCCGGTCATGTGTGGAGTGTGGACTGGCCGGAACGGTCCAGTGACCGATCCAACAATACCACCCTCCCAAAGACCCACATTGTCCTCAAGGTAGAAGGATGGAAACTGATGTTTCACTCTCTCGTACGGTTCTCAAGTGGCATCATAGTTGGGTAAGTGCTTCCATTTGATCAACACTTCATTGATCCCTCCGTCTCCCTATCACACCCCTTTCAACTCTAGTGGTTCTAACACTACCTCTAGATCCTCCGTCAGGGTCGCTGTAACTATGAACTAGCTGCATGCTCCCCAATAACTCTCCTCAATTGGGAGACCTGGAACACCGGATGTATGGTAGCAGTCGGGGGTAACTTCAATCGGTAAGCCACAGCTCCGATCCTCTCCAATATCTCGTAAGGGCCAAAGTACATTGGTGTCAGCTTTTTATTCCTCCTGTTCACTACTATCCTCTGTCTGTAAGGACGAAGCTTTAAGAATACCCTCTCTCCCACCTCAAATTGGATGTCCTTCCTATGTCTATATGCCGGCCGCTTCATGATTTGTTGAGCCCTCAGCAGATGCCTTTTCAATTCCTCCAACACCCTACCAGCTCTTCTAAGTATTATTCCACAGAAAAAACCGGTGTGCTACTCTACCCAAACTACACCAGGTAAGGTGGATCCCTTCCATATAGCACTCTAAAAGGAGTCATCTGGGATGCCAAGTGATATGAAGTGTTGTACCAGTACTCTGCCCATGATAGCCACTTAGCCCACATCTGAAGTGTCTCTGAAGAGAAACAACGTAGGTAAGTCTCTAAGCTCCTTTTCAGCACTGTTCCCTGCAGCTTGAACAACTCCCTCCAAAAGTAATTAAGGAACACCTTATCACAGTCGGACACAAAAGACTCTGATATCCTATGCAGTCTAATCACCTACCTGATGAATGCCATCGCCACTGTCACTACCGTGTAGGGATGTCATAGGAGAATTAGGGGTGTCAAGTTTTGACACGACACGAAAACCCGACTCGAACCCGACCCGGAATTTTCGGGTTTGACCCGACCCGTTTCTCAAACGGGTCGGGTTCGGGTTGCGAAAATTGACCCGTTTGAAAAACGGGTCGGGTTCGGGTTGACCCGGCGGGTTGCCGGGTCAACCCGATAACCCGTTTAATTTAAAAAAAAAAAAATTTTCCCGCTTCCCGCCCGCTGCCCGCTACCCGCTGCCCGCTGCCCGCGCGCCCGCTGCCCCGCTGCCCCGCCCGATCGAGCCCGCTGCCCCGCGCCGACGCACGCGCCGCGTGTCCGCTGCGCCGCTGCCCCGCACCCGCTGCCCCGCGCCCACGCCTGCTGCCCCGCTGCCCGCAGCCCGCGCCCCCGCGCTGCCCCGCTGCCGCGTGTCCGCCCCGCGCTGCCCCGCTGCCGCGTGTCGGCTCCGCGCTGCCCCGCCGGCGACCGCCTCCGCCTCGCGCTGCCCCGCCGGCGACCGCCTCCGCCCCGCCTTCCCGTGTCGGGTCGGGTCAACCCGGCAACCCGCCGGGTCGGGTTCAGGTTCGGATTTCCGACCCGTTTTTCTACCCGGGTCGGGTTAGGGTCGACCCGTTTGTAACGCGGGTCATTCCGGGTTCGACCCGAACCCGACCCGTGACCCGAAATTGACACCCCTAAGGAGAATAAAGTAGGCATACTTGCTCAACCTGTCAACTACCACCAGAATCATGGTAAACCCCTCAGATCGGGATAACTCATCTATAAAGTCCATAGTGACTTCCTCCCACGCCATGTCTGATAGAGCGAGGGGTTGAAGTAACCCCCTGGAGCCGTGGCCATGTACTTGTTCCGCTAGCATATCTCACATCTTGCCACCATCTCTTCCACATCTTTATTCATCCCCTTCCAATACAGCTTTGCCGCCAATCTCCTGTATGTCTTCTACACACCAGAATGACCCCCCACCGCGCTCCCATGAAATTCCTGCAGTGGATTTGGAATATGGACTGACGTCCGAGGCAACACAAACATCCCTTGGCACAACAGTCTCTCCCCCTCTAGGGAATAGCTAGGGTGGCTATTCTCATCCTTCAACAAATTAGCTCTGATCATCCTCAGCTCCTCATCCTGCACACTCTCCGCTTCAGTGGCATCGACTTAGCTAACTCCTGGAGCTATCCCACGCATTTGGACATGGCATCGCCACCTTGTTCTCCAACTTTGGCCTGTGCTGTATTTCAAAATCGTAGTCCAACATCTTTGAAAGCAACCTTTGATGTTCCTAGGTAATCATCCCTTGCTCTAACAGATACTTCAAGCTTCTCTGATCTGTCCTGACGATGAAATGCCGACCCAATAAGTAAGGTCGTCACTTCTGAATGGCCAACACTATTGTCATCAACTCCCTCTCGTAGACAGACTTCAGCCTGACTCTAGCTGTTAACACCTGGTTATATGGGTCTGCGGTTCTGCATGAACATTGCCCCCAATCCACACAACGATGCGTCAGTCGTTACCACGAAAATCTAGCTG
Source organism: Dendrobium chrysotoxum (assembly GCA_019925795.1). Lineage (NCBI taxonomy): Eukaryota > Viridiplantae > Streptophyta > Magnoliopsida > Asparagales > Orchidaceae > Dendrobium > Dendrobium chrysotoxum. The sequence continues at coordinate 63,214,073 of CM034313.1, forward strand.
AAATCTGGTAGGGCCAGAACCAATACTGTGGTCATGACCTTCTTTAATCTCTCAAAAGCCTGGGTAGCCTCCTCTCCCCATAAGAAACTGTCATTCTTCAACTGCTCTGTCAATGGCCAGGTTATGGTCAGGGGCGAATTTAGCATGGGGGCCCTAGGGGCACGGGCCCCCCTGGCCACTTAACTACCGCCTAATTAAGACTAGTTATGATAATCCTTAATTACCGAATCAAATCCGCCTCTTTTCTATTTTGGTTTATCGCCATATTTTTTATTTTTTCCTTCTGTCATCCCGCACAATCTTTCACCGTTTCACGCATGCAATAGGAAGGAGATGGCTTCACGTAAATTTTTAATCTTTTTCTTAAAAAAATCCTTCCTCATGTCTTCCCTTCAATGAGAAATTATTAGAAGACGTGCTGAATATATGGATGCTGTTGTCGAAGACGACTGCCAGCCGTGAAGAGTCTCGCGCTTCATTCAGGCACGTATCTCAACCTCTCTCTCTCTCTCTCATCCTATCTCTCCATGACCCCACCTCAGATCTGATCATCTGAATGAAAAAAACAAAACGGTAAACCAAAATAGATTTTTTATAATACAAAAGCAAGAAGCCAAGAAATTATATTTTTTATTTGCATAATAAAAATTTGGAGTAAGTGGAAATCGAGGAAATAAAATGCTATAATTAGAAATCAAGAGATTTGACTCAAATAAGTTTTAAAAATAATTAGAAATCTTTTAAGTGATGGTTTCAAGATTAGTCTTTAAGTAAGATTGTCTTTTATAATTGCTTCGTCTTTCACCTTTCACTGCTTATTAATTAATTTTTCTTTCATTAACTGTAAATTTAATTTGGAATCAAATATATGAATGTTTTGAGAATTAAGATTAGTGCTTAGGGTTACTAATGTTAAAACAAACTAAATATTTGTTCTTTATTTAACTTATTGAGCTGTTTGAATATACTTCCGATTATCATAGTGTCATTGTTTCAACAATTTAGAGTTGTATAAATTTTTAAAAAGATTGTAAAGTTTCTAATCATATATTATATATTTTTATAATGACAATTTAAGATCGTCAATGTCGATCCTAAGCCAATTGAAAAAGGTTGAGTTTTTTTTTTATTTAATAATTTATTCCCCCACATGAAAAAAATCCTGGCTCCGCCCCAAGCCATGGTGTTGTCCTCTCACAAATCTCCTGTAATATTCCGTCAATCCTAAGAAACCCCTCAGCTCCCTCAGATTCCTAGGTAGAGGCCACTTCAGCATTGCCTCAATCTTGGCTTGATCAGCGGCCACCCCCTCTTGAGATACCATGTGCCTCAAGTACTCTAGACTGGCCTGTAGCCAGACTTCAGGCCCAGTTTTGTAAACACCATTGATCTGCACAGCTCATCCAGGAACTCATCTATCACCAGAATGAGAAACTTGTCATGTACAATCTCCTTATTTAAGACCCGGTAGTCAACATAGAATCTCCAGCTCCCCATCCTTCTTTTTAACCAGCAAGATTAGGCTAAAAAAAGGGCTCACACTTGGGTTTGATGATCTCTGCCTCCAATATCTCTCTAATCAACTTCTCAATCTCATCTTTCTGAATTTGAGGATAGCGATATGACCTGACACTAATCGATGACACTCCCTCCCTCAAAGTGATGGCGTACTCCTGCTCCCTTGGTGGTGGCAATCTTGAGGTGTCTGAAAGACCTTACTGAACTGCTGTATAAGTGGTTGTACTGAAGGAGGTATGCCTCCCACCTCTTCCAATCTTATCCCTTATAAGATATGCAATTCCACCAAAAATCCTCCTCCCTCCTCCTGTATGGTCCTCACTATGGTTTTGAGTGACACTATGGCTTTGGATAACCCTGCATCACCTCTAATCATCACCCTTCTTCCCTCCACCACCAATTCCATCATTAGTGCTCCCCAATTAACCTTGGTATCCCTCAAGTTTGTAGCAATTTCATCCCCAAGATGATATCAGTGCTCCCCAACTTCAATGGAAGGAAGCCTTCTCTCACCTAGACCCCCTGTATGGCCAAAACCATCCCCTACACACTCCTCTACCCATCTCCACCTTTCCAATGCCCATCATCACCCCATAACACCCTGTGTCCAATTTCACCCCCAATTGGTCTACGACCTAGTTGGAGATGAAATTGTGGGTTGTCTTGCTATCTATCAATACTACCACCTCCCTATCTACTATTTCTCCTTTCATTTTCATGGTGTGATTTAGAATAAATCTCACCACTGAGCTCAAGGAGACTTTCGCCATGTTTAGATGCAACTCTTCCTTCTCCTCTACCACTGCCTCACTCCCACCTCCCTCCTCAGCTTCCTCGTCATCGCAGACGGTGAGAACCTGAAGAGTTTGGTCCTTACACTTATACCCCGGTGTATACCTCTCATCACATCTAAAATACAGTCTCTTAGCCCTCTTCTCCTACAACTCCTTCTCAGTGAGCTTCTTGAAATTTCCCCCGATCCCCCCTCCTTCAGGCTTCTACTTTGAAGTTTCTCGCTGGCTACCCCATGTCGACCCCTTTGGTGCTAAGAAAGTGATAGTCATCCTGTACGAACCTCTTGAACTGCTGCCTCTGGCACCCCTCTCTAGGTGCTTCTATTCCTCTACCAACTGTGCCAGCTCCATAGCCTATCCCAAGTCATGAGGCCTCATCACTCTAATTGTCGCCCAGATCTCTAGTTTGAGCCCCTTCATAAAAAATTCCCCTCTAGCATAGTCTCAGAAAGCCGTTCCAGTCGGCTAGCAAGGTACTCAAATCTCTTATGATACTCTACCACTGAGCCTTCCCATGTTAGGGCGAAAAACTGCTCATAGAAGTCCTCTCCCCTGTTGGTTCAAAAACATTCCAACAAACAGTCATTGAACTCCCTCCAGCTTCATATGGGCCGTCTCACATCTCTCCATTGATATCAAGTCAATGCCTTCCTCTCCAAACATAGGCCAGATGCCATCAGCCTCTCCTCTTCGTCAGCCTTTTAATGGCAAAGTACCTCTCCACCTTGTAGATCCACCCATGTGCATCCTCTCTCTCAAAGATGGGCATCTTCAACTTCTTCACTCTCGGATCGCCTCTGTTTCCCCTAAATCTCCCATAATTTCCCATTCCATGAAGGGGTGGTCCACCCCATCTATCTCGATCTTCCTTTCTGCGCTCGTACCCAAATCCCTCTTCAAAATCATCTCTCCTTCTGTCCTCATCCATACCCCTACGCTCAAAATCATCCCCTCGTCTTGCAAAATCAATGCCCATTCTTTCATACCTACTACTCAACTCCTCCCGAGAAATAGGCTCTAGGGGAGGCATCCCATCTTTCCTCTCCAGAATCTCCACCTCTTGGTTTTACTCTCTCCTCAATGGATTAGAGTTTCCACCACTCCCTTGGCCGCTGCTAGCTCCCTTTGCCTCTGATATTGTCGTTTTGGGTTGAGCCTCAAGCAGCTTCCTTAACATTTTTTCCACGACGGCAAACTTCTCATCCATCTTCTCATGAACAGTTGAAAACTGTTTTTCAAATTCAAAAATTTTCTCCACAAAATATGTTTTTAATAGTCCAATTTCTCCTTTCAATACTTCCACTTTCCTCTCGGCCATAGGTACCACAGATCAATACTTTGATACCAATTTGATAGGAAACAGATGCGGTTATTGCAAAATCAACTAACAAAATCAAGAAATTGGGAAGAAGAACGCTCACAAAACAACTTTTATTGAAAGGAAATGCAAAGAAAAGCAAGATACAATAGGATCCTCAAATGGAGAGGAGGATCCGACTCTCCCAAATCTCTAGCCACCGGTTAGAGCCCAAACACCTGAGATAACTGTAATTTCAGCAAAACAAGCAATGATGCCCTAACCCTCCCAAAATTTCCCCCTTAAAGCATACAATTCAAAAGGAAATCCCAAACAGCCCTTCCTTTAAAATTTCTCTCTCAAAACACATTAAAAGCTTAGTTTGAAACGACTCTAGATTCCGACCGATCCAGTGACCAGTCCAACAATATCCTGCATCAAGGCTCTGCACATAATATTTCTTATATGTTGAATGAAACCATTATCTTAGATGAATTTCTTTAGTTTCAGATCCAAACTCAAGTAGCAATTAGAAAAAGGGAATGTGAAAGTGTCAACCAAGAAACGAATACAATGAACCACAAAATAACACCAATAAAATCAAGCATCATAGAAAAGAAGGTGCAAAACAAAAGAACACCAAAACTTATGCTGGCTTCAATGAGCCTACTTCCATAGAAGTGAAGCAGAATAACAAGCCATCCTCCTATCACATCTTTCTAGAACAAAACCATTTAAATTTTATTTAAAGCTGCTCCAATAATACAACCAATCAAATAATAGATGATCATAATATATAAAGATGGGCGGATTTAGGGGGGGGCCTAAGGAGGCATGTGCCCCCCCCCCCCCTCCAAAAAAAAAAAATTTCTTGTATATGGAGCTCCTTGGATGTCACCCTCTCTTCTCATCTCTCTTCTCTCTACTCTCTCTCTCTCTCTCTCCATGAGGGGTTCTACTACTTTTCTCTCTCCATCTTTACATTATTATAATATTTAAATTTAAATCAAGTAGCTTAAAATATGCTTATTATAAATTATTATATATTTTTAATATACTTTTGTAATAATAAGATGCAATTTTTTTATATATTTATTGCTCGTTGTAAAATATTTTTTAGTTATATTTTTATTTAAATTAGATATGAAAATATACGGTAGAAGAGTAGTTGAAATATATTAGTATGATAATATATAGTTTAAATAAATTTGTGTTGAAATTAACTTAGATGAGCATGACAATAAATTTTTTTTTCATTATCATAAAATTTATCTTCTTATAATTAAAAATAATAATAAAAAAATTAAAACCAAAATGTCAATTTCAAGCTAAAATGAAAAAGCTTAGGTTATTTTTAAAGTCACAATTTTGTGCCCCCGCAGATAAAAAATCCTGGCTCCGCCACTATATATAACTCTTATCATTAATTGAATACAATAACTTGAATGTAGTTAAATTACATATTTTAAGTCTGTGTATATGCAAAAAAAATATAGAATTAAAATCCTAGCAAAAGTTCCTCTTTACTCAATGGTGCGGCATAGAGATTTAAATAACCTTTTTGACTCATTTCCAAGTCAAGAACTCTGCGCCCCTAAAACTCCAAATGACTAAATACCACATAATCTCATAAAACTAAGAGAGCATCCAAACTAAAGAAATGCAAGAGACCTCCAAAGCATACTGTTGCACAAAGTAGTGGCTCCACTACTACTAAATGTGAACCTGCCACTAAATTTTAGTTTTTACAAAGTGATTATCTCATCACTGAGAATGCTGCAATGGAACGTCATGTCATGGGGGCATACTTTGCAAAACATGACCGATTCTTATGATAGTATCTAAAAATCTCCCTTAAGTTTGTCCCTTCTTTTTGGTCTAGAACATCTCATACGATTAAGAGCTAAACCTCTTCCACTTCCTCAAATCATGGTTCTACAGTAAAGTTGATGAATCAAAACAAAACTATTCAAAGTTGCAACTTCCAAGTCTGCAACATATATTCTATCAATTATTTTCTCCATCATAACCAAAGAACCTTTAAAAACCTGAAGTGTTTCAACATCTCCAAATAATATGTATCATGCATCAGAAAGCACACTCAAAAATATCAGATTCTTCCGCAGATTGGTTGCAATCAATGTTATAATCATACCATCATGTATCCTTAATTTTATAGTGCTAGAACCAATCATCTCAACTGTCGCATTGCTTTCCCGATAGATATAGCCACCAAAGCAGGGCTCATAAAGAAAAAAATAAATATATCCTTATTGGTTATTAGGACACATGACAGGAACAAGATGAAACAAAATCAACTGCACTTTGCATCTATTTCCAGCAGTCACTAATAGAGCAACACTTATATATGAATTAGAACAATATGCAACAACACCAGCATTGACTAGCTTGCCCTCTTATGGTGGTCATCTGCTTGTGCTCCTTCCTTTTCAAAGAATGAAAATCTTTCTCAATATGTCATTTCTTCTTACAATAACAATAAATAATATCCTTGAACCTATAGCGCTCCACTTCTTGTCCACCAAAAAGAGAAGGCCCCAACCCCACAAATAAAAGAAAGATATTTTTTTTCTCTTTAAAAAAATATATTCTATATCAAAAGTTAAGGATCAATCAAATGATTCTAAGCAATCTTAGTAGATGAATAACAAAACATTCAATCTTCATTCAAATTGAATGAAAAAAATTATCTTATTTAGTTCTAGACTGTGAAAACCTTTCTCAAAGGAAAGTTAGACCACCTTATTGGCCGTAGAAAATTCCACAATTATGTCCTAGCTATGGATTTCAATAATACTAGAAGCCAACGAAACATATATATTCCTAAACACAGACAAAGATATTTGAGACTCCAGTCACTCCATAAAGCAAACATATTCCAAGGTGCGCAATATGCCATAGTATGTAAAATTAAAACAAAAAATTCACACCAGAAAATATGGCACTCTATTGATTACTGAATATTATAACAAAATAAAAAAATTGTGGCTCGAACTTCATTACTATCTATATGTCAAAATGAGATGCTGCGAAGTAACAGCAATGCTGTAAATTTTTATATAAGGACAAAGATTTTGACTTTCTAGTTGGGCTAAATGCTAAACATGACTAAGTACACATCAAAATACTTGGAAAAGAATATCTTTCCAAACAAAATGAAGTCTTATTTACTTTAAAAAGCCTTATATACTATTAGAGACAAAGAAGGGAGACGTGCTATTTTAGAAACACAACTCATTCATGAGAATAGAATTTAAGAAAATGACCTAAGAGATCTGTGAATTATGATGGATCAAAATTATTCTGGAAGACTTGGGAATAAAATAGAAAGAAACTATTAAATAATATTATGACAATAAATCACCCATCAAGATCGCACATAATCAAATCCAATATGAATAAACTAAACACATGGAAATGAATCGACATTTCATAAAAAAATTAAAAGTGAATTAGTATCAATCCTTTATGTCCAAACACATAAGAAGTGGTCCGACATCAAGCTCTACATTTAAAAATATCATTTGTGAGACGGACATAGAAAATATCTTTTCTAAAACTTAAGAATCGTTGGCAATTTTAGATGTCGGCTTGGCACTCCGTGGGATTGACAAAGCTAGCAGTCCATCATTCTAAACAAGGTAGCAATCCATAGGCCATTACAAGGGGTGAAAATCTCTTAGATTTCAAGAGAAATAAATATGTGCAAGCTATAGAAGATCTTATTTCCAGAGCTGCAAGTATAGGTATAGTTTTTCCTAGGATTTTGTCATGCAATTAAAATGTAATTAGTAGTGTCCATGTAGAACTTACCAAGAGTAACATAGAATCCTGTTGTATAAATACAGATGCAAGATTCCCAATGGAATACACACTATTAAAATCATTTCTCCTCTCTTTACATCTCATGCACCCTTGAGCTTAACAATTACATCTTTAAAAAGAAAAGAATTTTTATCAGCTTCTATGCTAATTATATGTCTCACATATAGTGTAGTGTCACGGAAATGCTTATAAAAAGGTAAAGAGTGCAATAGTAATAAAACTTGATTATCATTATCAACAATCATATAAATAATTCTAAATCTTGAAAAATGAAATTCAACTCATTAAGATGTGAATTAATGGGTGTACC